>CM074720.1:367023506-367636006 GCA_037306005.1 Rhinophrynus dorsalis | reverse complement strand
CACATGGCATCCAAGCACCGTAATAAGTGGGAGGAACGCCCGGATCGCCAATCTGTGTCTGCAGGCCACACCACTGCCTCCTCTTCCCCTGTTTTCGGTGCCGGCCAATCGCCTGTCGAAGGCGCAGGCCCGCATACCTCCCGCCCTGCACCTGTACCATCTGAAGCACCATCAGCGACCACATCCACTTCCCTGTCCCAGCACAGCGTCCAAATGTCGTTACCCCAGGCATTTGAGCGCAAGCGAAAATACCCAGCCACCCACCCACAGGCCATAGCACTAACCTCACACCTTTCCAAATTACTGGCCATCGAAATGCTGCCATTTAGGCTTGTGGAGACTGAGTCCTTCCGCAGCCTGATGGCAGCAGCTGTCCCTCGGTACGCAGTCCCCAGCCGCCACTACTTTTCCCGGTGTGCCGTCCCCGCCTTACACCACCATGTGTCCCGTAACATCACCCGTGCCCTGACCAACGCAGTTACTGGGAAGGTCCACTTAACGACTGACACATGGACAAGTGCTTGTGGCCAGGGACGCTACATTTCCCTGACGGCACACTGGGTGAATGTCGTGGAGGCTGGGAGCGACTCGGACCCTGGGATGGCACAGGTGCTACCCACGCCGAGGATTGCGGGCCCTACCTCCATCAGGGTTTCCGCCAGCACCTACGTTATTGGCTCCTCCTCCTCCGTTTCCACCTCCGAATCCTCTGCGCGCAGCGCCACTCACCCATCAGCCGGTAGCTGGAAGCAGTGTAGCACTGCAGTGGGGAAGCGTCAACAGGCCGTGCTGAAGCTGATCTGCCTTGGGGACAAACAGCACACGGCCTCAGAGCTGTTGCAGGGGATTAGTCACCAGACCGAGCAGTGGCTCTCGCCACTCAACCTGCAACCAGGCATGGTTGTGTGTGATAATGGGCGTAACTTGGTGGCGGCTTTGGAGCTCGGCAAGCTCACACACGTACCATGCCTAGCGCATGTATTTAATTTAGTGGTTCAGCGATTTCTAAAAACCTTCCCCAATTTGCATGATCTCTTGACCAAGGTGCGCCGCGTGTGTGCACATTTCCGTAAGTCATCTACAGCTTCAGCCGGCCTGTTGAAGCTGCAGCAGCGCTTACAATTGCCAGCTCACCGGCTGCTGTGTGACGTGAGCACACGCTGGAACTCCACCTTCCACATGTTGGCCCGGCTTTGTGAGCAGCAGAGGGCAGTAGTGGAGTACCAGCTGTTACACGGTCGTCGCCTCTCCGTTCAACTTCCTGTAATCAGAAGTGAGGAGTGGGAATGGATGTCAGACCTCTGCGAGGTTTTACGCAATTTTGAGGAATCGACACAGATGGTGAGCGGCGATAACGATATTATCAGTGTAACCATCCCACTTCTGTGTCTACTGAAACGCTCGCTGCTCACAATTAAAACCGACGCTTTGCATGTGGAAGAGGTGGAAATACGGGAGGAAGAGCTTACACAAGGTGATAGCCAGAGCACCCTCACTTCGTCTTCTCAGCGACAATTGGAGGAGGCGGAGGAGGAGGAGGAGGAAGACACGGTTGCCTCCGCTACAGAGGGTAGCCATGGAACTTTAGTTCCATCTCTTCAGCGTGGGTGGGCAGAAGAGGAGGAAGAGGATGAGGAGATTGAGAGTCATCCTCCTGGTGAGGACAGCGAAATCTTGCCTGTTGGTACTCTGGCACACATGGCTGACTTTATGTTAGGCTGCCTTTCCCGTGACCCACGCGTTATACGCATTTTAGACAACAGGGATTACTGGGTGTTCACCCTTCTGGACCCCCGCTACAAAGAGAATTTCTCATCTCTCATTCCTCCGGTGGAGAGGACAAGCAAAATGGTGCAATACCAGAAGGTTCTTGTCGAAAAATTGCTCCAAAATTTTCCATCTGACAACGCTGGCGGCAGAGTACGTGCTACCTTGGCCAACCGAGAAGGGGAGAAAAGGGGAGCACACAGCAGTTCCGACAAAGGCAGGGCAACACTCTCCAAGGCGTGGGACACCTTCATGACACCCCGCCAGCACCCTCACCCTGATGCGCAGCCTAGTGTCACAAGGAGGGAAAAGTTTTGGAAGATGGTGAAGGAGTACGTAGCAGACCGTGTCAGCGTCCTCAATGATCCCTCTGTGCCTTACAACTACTGGGTGTCCAAGCTGGACACGTGGTATGAACTGGCACTCTACGCCTTGGAGGTGCTGGCCTGCCCTGCCGCCAGCGTTCTGTCTGAGTGGGTATTTAGTGCTGCTGGTGGCATCATAACAGATAAGCGTATCCGCCTTTCCACCGAAAATTCTGATAGGTTGACACTTATAAAAATGAACAAGGCCTGGATTTCCCCTGACTTCTCCACTCCACTGGAGGAAAGCCCCGGGGGAACATAAAGTCACTTTATATATGTTATTTACAATGATGGGAATACTCTGTATTCCCATTCACCCCTTCCACCCAAAAAATGGGTATATGGTTGACTCTCTTCCATATACCCTGTGATATAATTTTTATATAGGGCCAGCTCACCAGCGGGCGCTGTTTGACAATTTTTGTATAGGTCAGCTCACCAGCGGGCCTTCTCATATAATGTTTTATTGGGTCAGCTCTCTAGCGGGCCCTCTCATATAATGTTTTATAGCGTCAGCTCACTAGTGGGCCTTCGCATATAATGTTTAGGATGGTCAGCTCCGCAGCAGACCCTCACCCATAATGTTTTAGATGGTCGGCTCAGCGCACGTTTCCCTCTTAATCATGGCCCCAGTTCAGAAAAATCGAGGAAATTTTTGGGAGAATTTGCCTTTGCGCACGTTTCCCTCTTAATCATGGCCTCAGTTCAGAAAAATCAAGGACATTTTTGGGAGAATTTGCCTTTGCGCACGTTTCCCTCTTAATCATGGCCTCAGTTCAGAAAAATCAAGGAAATTTTTGGGAGAATTTGCCTCTGCGCACGTTTCCCTCTTAATCATGGCCTCAGTTCAGAAAAATCGAGGAAATTTTTGGGAGAATTTGCCTCTGCGCACGTTTCCCTCTTAATCATGGCCTCAGTTCAGAAAAATCGAGGAAATTTTTGGGAGAATTTGCCTCTGCGCACGTTTCCCTCTTAATCATGGCCCCAGTTCCGAAAAATCGATGAAATTTTTTGCAGAATTTGCAGATGATATACAAGTAAATATACAGCAAATACTGTTTGGTAACAATTTTTCGCCTAAAGTCGTTTTTATCTGCCTTTTTGTGTATTTTACGGTCAGTCTGTAAAAATGGCGTACTACGGGCGAAAGATCATTCCCAGCAGCGACGTTGGAGTCCAAGATGCATCCAGACATCCTCCCTATGCTGTCCCTGAACCATTTCTGTGGTGTTTCCATCATTTTCTGCCCTTTTCCTATGGACCAGGCACCCTCCCCTCATCAGAGCAGGGGGTGCCTGGTGTAATGCTCGAGTCCTCCCATTGACTTCAATGGGGCTCGGGTGCTCGGCCGAGCACTCGAGCCTCCGGGGGCGCTCGGTCAGAGCACCCGAACACCCGAGCATTGGGGTGCTCGATCATCACTATTAGTAACCCCATGCTAATGTACAGCTCTGCAGAACCTGCTGGCACTTTATAAATAAATAAATAAATAATAATAATAATAATATTACCCAGCCATGCAGATCACTGAGATAATTTATGGGAATTAGGTTCACATAGCTGTCAGGACAATATCTATAGTTTTAAAGTCCTTTACCCTGAACTTTTAGTGCAATTTTAAACATATTTTGATTTTTTTTAACATTACCTTTGTTATATGAAACACAAAAAAATAAATTATGAGGTAATACTTTCTGCTTAACATCTTATTTTTAACATAAAATTCCATGTTAATTCATGTTGCTCAATCCCTTTGGTTGCTAGGGAAGTCTTGAATGTATTGCTTAGTAATGCATTACAGTCCTCTCTAGAATTCAAGCCCTGATTCCTACTGTTTTAGTTGGTGTTGCTGGCGGAGTGGCTCGTGGGTGGGGATTACCATTTATTTTTAGGTTATACCATGATCTATAGTCATTGAATAAATAATTTATAGCAAGATCAAAGTGTTGTATTTATACAGACTAATGTATAATGTATATGTGGTGTGATACACAGGTATACAAACCACACAGTCTGACCTCCCAATAAAGAGGGACACCAGGGCAGGAAAGTAGAACAGAGAGATTTGGGTCTCAAAGAGGAACTATCCCTCCTAAAGAGGGACACCTGAGAGGTACACTCTCTTGGGGACAAATAAAAATCCCCCTTGATTTTAAATGGGGCTTCTAAACTTTTGAATGATAGCAACCTTTCCAATACATTTCTCACAAGCATTGGAGACTTCTGTAGCATTGAAAGGTATACATTCCTATGTTAATCAGTTGTAATGAGAGGACTTTTTATTTGACCCTTGTGATATAGCTGGTTTGTTCCAGACTTCCTCCAGTTCTTTTAACAATTTCAGTTCCCTCTGGCACTGAAAGTGATTTAATACATCAGCTTCAATATTGTTTGGGCTTCTAGTCATTCCATTTGCTGGGTTTTTGATTTCCTGGAGAAGATTAACCCTTTGAGTACCAGAGAAGCAATCAAAGCATTGCAATGCAATGCACTGGATACCTCTCAGGCACTCAAAGGGGGTTATTCGCTAAGGAGTGATAAAGAGGTTATAAAGTGTAAATGACTTCTCCAGTGATATCACTTCTCCAATTCCTATGTTATTCTATGGAGCCAATTCACTAATATTTCTTAAGTTTTGGAGATCTAGGGCTCAATTCTATTACCAGCACTAAAAAAAAAGAGGCGTTGTGTTTTTATAAGTCGGGTTTTAGTATCCTATTACCTGACTTGTGAAAACAAAATCAGCGGTAATTATACACACCACCAGTTAAAAAAAGCCCATAGGAAACAACTAAAAACAATGTGCAAGTAACATTCTGTTACCCATACTCAGCATTACCACCTGTTTTGTGTTTACATTTTAAGTCGGGAATCCTGCATCTCAGAGGTTGAGGCCTAGAAGCCACAACGACGGTTTCAAAACCATCGTTGTTCGAACAAAAGCAGTGTATAATACAGTATACAGCATAGAAATCTGATATAGGGTGACTGATTCATTGATGAAAGCTCAGCGCTGCACTTTCTAAGAATGACAGGGTGACAGGGTTCATTCATTCAACAAGCGCTTGTACTGCAGTGGCTTATACAGCCGCTCCAGTACTCAAGAAAGCAGAAAATACCTTTGAGGTCGCCCCATGGATCATCTATGCTTTTGGATAGATGAACCATGAAAGGGGGTATATCAGGAGGGGACTCGAGGTCTGAATGTTATGTTTATGCACAAAAACAGCATATAACCTACGCATAACATAGGTTATATGCACTTTATTACAAAAGTTGCAACATGAATCATCTATCCAGAAGGATAGATGAGCCATGTTAGTGGGGGTTTCAGGAGGGGTCCTGGTGCCCCCTTTGAGGCCTGAAATGTTTATTTATATTACAAGAAAAGTGCATATAACCTATGGTACACATAGGTTATATGCGCTTTATTTAGAAAATGGCAGTGCTTGCCTGCATGGATAACCTATCCTAATGGATAGGTTATCCATGCTAGGGGGTGTCCGGAGGGGTCCTGATGCCCTCTTTGAGGTATGAACTTTTTTTAAAACTTATAATAAAAAAATAAATAAATACATAACATTTCATACACATATACAGGCAAGGTATGCAGCCGCATACGTTGCCTATTAACCCTATGAGTACCAGAGGGGTAGCAAACACAATGTGTTGCTACCTCTCTGGTACTCATAGGGTTAATTATACCATACAAATACAACAAGGCCATGTCGAAAAAAATTGTAGAAGAACAATGTCGAATTTAAATGGAGAAAAAAAGTCACGGGAGCACTGTAAGTTGAATTTCCAAGGGAAAGGGTTAAAATGTTAAATGTGAATAATATTAGTCAAATTAAAGTGGTGAAATAAAGCATTCTAATTTCAAATTTTAAAGGGGGGGATAATTTATCGAAGGGGGGCACTCTGTCGGATTTTGATAATGTGGGGAACACAGCTAACACTAAACTTGATCTTTCTGTCGTCAAACGTATGCCTATTTCCTTGGACTTTTGTTAATTCATAGAAAAGTGCTGTCTACACCAGTTTTGTTTTACTGTGATTCTGCAATAGAATACCGGCGTAACACATGTTTGAAAAAGACACGTTGATTGTTTTTAATGTAGCGCTGATTTTAGCACGGGAAATAGAATCGAGCCCCTAATTGCATAGGCTCCATAGAATAACATACAAACTGGAGAAGTCATATCACTGGAGAATCATATCCACTTTATCATCTCCTTATCACACCTTAGTGAATAACCCCCAATGGGTTAGTCTTGGTATTCCAAGAGAGAGGGAAGCTGGTATCCTAAAAACTGGAGCTATTCAGGGTCAAACCAAATGTGCCATAGGGGACAAATCAAGCTTCCCATAGATTAAAAAGGGCTTTAGCCCCTTATATATTTTGGAATTTGGTGATTTTCTTATTTGTCCCCATTCAGCAGTTGGTTTCTGCATCAGCACCAGTGTGATTCCTTATCAACTGTTTCTCATAACAAATTTAGGGGAGAAGGAACAGCACAGTTGGTTGTATAACTGATTTTGAAACCAAGACATTGATTGTGACACAGGGAAAATCCTGCTTCAGTTCCAGTGGCATCTCCTTGTGACCTAAGACACATCATTTTATCTTCCTTTTGTTTCAGGCAACAAAGTGTATATTAGGGTATCTGTATCAGAGATGGGCAAACTGAGGCTCTCCAGTTGTAGAGGACTTCACATTATCTACAAACATGGGAACTTTGTAAATGAGATCACCCTGAGATCTTTGAAATATATTCAGCACTTGACCCTTATGTGCCCTGTATGTCTCCATTACCACTTTAGATTGTAAGCTTTCGGCTGGGACCTCACTTCCAGTGTTTCACTTTGAAAAGCAATTAGTAACCCTGTATTGTCTAAAGCCTTAGATTGTGAAGCACTGCATACACTTGTGGTGTTATATAAATAAATATGTTCATTCAGTAGAGCTCCCAAGAAAGTAGATTCTAGATGTTATGTCAATGATTGCTCTATCACACAGATGATCCAATCAGTCTTAACAGAACTTTTAGCATACTACAGGTCTAAGATATCACTTCTTAAGCACTTACACGTCAACAGGACTTCTCCCTCTGCCTTTCTTGTACAAATTCCACTAATTTAGACATTAAATACGCAATAAATAGGTGTTTATCATATAGTAGGAAGCACTGGAATTTTTCACCCTTAGAATAGAGACTCTGAGATACGGTACAAAACCTTGAGTACCAGGGTCAAACACTGCGAGTTCCCACGTATGATCATCTCTAGCCCATCAGTGGCCATGGCTGACTGAGGATTATGGGAGTTTAGGTCCTACATAGCTGGAAAGTCTCAGGTTGTCCAGCCCTTCCTATGGAGCAGGTATTCATTGTGCCTAAAAATACTGCATGCAGCTGCATACACACAGGTAGTGATAAATAAGATTGATGATATATTATATACATGTGCTATATAATTATATTTGGCAGTTGGGTAGAGTTGAAATAGACTGACAGCATGTCATGTTACACAAGTCCTCTTTCTCAAACCTCTCCAGTTTTCTGCACTGTAATGCAGACTTGTGTTTCTTTATATGTCTGTTTGTTTCTAAAAGATGTCATTGTACATCCAGCACCCAAGATCTTATCAGGAAAAGGAAATGATGGCATTACTTATGTTGGCACTACCATTATATTTTACTGGTGATGATTAGTATAGAATATGATATATATATTAGTGTTATGAAGAAATTCGGAGGAAGATATGAGGAAAGAAAAATCCCCAGATTAAATAAAATATTGCTTCCTTCACAGACTGGCAGATAACTAGCAGAGGCAGTGCCAGCTCTTAAAGGCGTCACAGAATGCTGCCTGGTGCCCCAAATAATTGCTTAATATTTTGGCATCAAAAACATATTCTTGTTGTGTCTTGCTATAATAATGTTTGACAGGTTCCTGCAGCTCTAACTGAATTTACTAGGTTAGGACAGAATAAGAACCAATTGTTACAATGTCTTCTCAGATCAAGTAGGGCAAGACGGAGACTGCCTTCTAATGAGTGAAATCCCCTTCCAGTTATGGAGATGATGTCACAGACCAATGAGTGAGCCTGTTTTTTACTAACTGACACTAGGGCAGGGGTGGACAACATATTGGAAAGCAGTGTGATGGTGATCTCTCTAACATTTAAGAGATTAAATGTTACATTTAAATCAATGACAGTTTTATATCACCCCTATAGTGCAATTGTCCTGCTCCAGAATTGCTACTCTTTTTCTTTCTAAATGCAGCATTAAATTCCAAAGAGTGATTCTGTTTTCCATTGAGTTCCCTTGCCTTCTATTGAGAACATTCACATGCCAATAGGATAAATGGTCTTTCAATAAGAACTGCAGGCTTCTTATCTACAGAATAAAACTAACTACTAGCTTTGGCAAATTGTTTTCCTGTAAGAAAATATGTCAGCCATTTCTTGGCACTGAATTCTGGCGAGTACCATTACCTTCAGTGTGGGAGGCTGCTGCCAGTAATATGAATTGCATTAAACTTTGTGAGACTGTGCTATTATTCTCCACATTCTTATTCACACCCATCCTTCCTACACTCACTTTCGCTAAACCCTCAATATATACTTAATAAAATTTACCTTTCACTCTGAAATCTCTTGGACATGCTAACTCCTCATTCTCTACTATTACTCTGAAACCTCACTCTGTTCCTGATAACTCATTTGTCTCTTGACTTTCTACTCTTACACTGAATTATAAATATTTGTTTGCATGCTTATATAACTAACACACCCATATTGTTTAAACTGAATATTCTGCCTCCAATCTCTTACACAATGAACTCTCACTACATTTCGACATATACAAAGCCCTCAACTAGTAGTCTCATAAAGACTCTGAGTGCAATGTATAAAATTGCCACATGTTGGAGTATGCACTATAGAGTGTGATCACATTAGTGCATTGCAGAACAAACAATACTAGATTGATAATACTTTCATGAAAGCAAGTTCTGAACACCCCTCCAATAGCATGCACACAGAAATAGTGTAAAGTTAAACCGGTTGCTGCTTCACTTTACACAGTAATATATTGTCACGGTTTGTTAAGACTCTCAGACGCAGAGTTAGGTAAAAACACAACTTTATTGAAAAGTTAAAGACAACCCCATAGGGTAACATACACATCCACAAGTATATCTTTATTAACAGGAATGCAATAATAACAATAGCGATGCGGTTCTACCGGCCTTGCCAATATACCGGGCAAGGCAGCCAGGGAATTGGTACTATAAATGAATCAGCTCTACCGGCCTTTCCAATATACCGGGCAAGGCAGCCAGGAAGTAGATACTCAGGAGAGAAAGGCTCTGCCGGCCTTGCCAATATACCGGGCAAGGCAGCCAATCGACAGGAGGCAAATACAGGCTCTACCGGCTTTGCCAATACCGGGTAAGGCAACACAAGATGAAACAGGAAAGGTTCTACCAGTCTTACCAATATACCGGGCAAGGCAGCCAAAAGACAGGAGGCAAATACAGGCTCTACCGACCTTGCCAATACCGGGTAAGGCAACCCAAGATGAATAGGATAGGTTCTACCGGCCTTACCAATATAACGGGCAAGGCAGCCTGGTAAGGATAGAATAGCGATCACTAAGCCTCAGTGACTGAAAGGTGGCAGCAGCAGTCACAGGGATGACAATGAGGCTAAGGAGCGACAGGTACCTTGTACTGAGAGTGCCACACACAAACGTGGCAACAGCTGGATGGCTGAGGAGTGAACCAGTACCTAGTACGTGGAACGCTGAATGATCCAGAAATACAGCCGGGTGGCTTAGGGGGCGAACCAGTACCCAGTACGTGGGACGCTAAACGATACTGACAATACAGCCGGGTGGCTAGTGGAGTGAACCAGTACCCAGTACGTGGGATGCTAAACGATACTGACAATACAGCCGGTTGGCTTGAGGAGCAAACCAGTACCCAGTACGTGGGATGCTAAATGATTCTGACAATACAGCCGGGTGGCTTGTGGAGCGAACCAGTACCCTGTACATGGAACGCTAACGATTCTGACAATACAGCCGGGTGGCTTGTGGAGCGAACCAGTACCCAGAACGTGGAACGCTAAATGATCGTGACAATACAGCCGGATTGCTAGAGGAGTGAACCAGTACCCTGTACGTGGAACGCTAAATGATCGTGACAATACAGCTCCAATTGAATCACAAAGGGATTGAATTCCGGTGAGAACAGCTAACTTCAGTGAGGAGGCTGCTACCAGTAATACAAACTGTATTCAAATGAGTGAGACTGCCATTATTCTAAACTTTCTTGCTCACGCTGGTCCATACTACACTCAATTCTACTAAACACTAACTTTACACTTTCTTATTTTCTAATACTATTTAGTTAAGTTTTGTAACATGTTAAAACAATACAGAAATGATAAGAAAAACAACATAATAAAGTGTTGGTGTGGAGACTTAATAGTGGTGTGTGACTCAGATAACATTCTGGTATCAGTATACAAGGAATACAATTGAAATAGGACCACAACTCAGTGCAAGACATATAAATGAATGAATCCATATGTAAAGTGAAGAGTAGTTGGGAGCTTTGAGTGAGCTCACATTAGGCTACAGAATTATCCAATGAATATTGCAACAGTGGTCAGAATTTTGCATGAGGGGGTATAGGGTCGCCACTGTACCCATATGCCACTCAGCCCCGCATGGTGCTTACACCACGCAGGTGATAGCTTATAATCATCAGTAGGTGAAGAAGAAAACATTGGGCTTTCATGGTGGCCCCACCCCTCTTTTCTCCCCAACAACATCAGATTCAGTAATGGAAATTCCTCTCTCCCTCACCAAATAAGAAAAAAATGCCAAATTGTCTAATGAAGTAAGGTTTTTGTTAAGTTGTCCTGACATGAGGCCAACCCAGGTAGGAATAGTAATCAAGAGGTATCATGTAGACCTCTCAGCTCCATCTAGATGGAATATCGGAAGCTATATAAGATATGTGGCTTTTGCTATCAGGGAGTGTATCTATGTAAGGTTCCCAAATGGATGTAAACTTTCTGCCCTCGATCTCTTTGTACTGCAGGGCCAGAGTCCAATGAATTTTCAAAAAGTGAAACATTCTGTTTCTCCAGAGTGTAAATGGGGAGGGGGGAGATGTGCCCCAACCCAGTGGAGTAGTATGTGTTTCATGCTTAGCATTGCTATCAAATCTAATAGTATTTGCTCTGAGTTTGTTAGGGTAGGGATGGTATTGTAGATACCTAATAGAAAAGCCAGAGATTTTAAGGATGTGGTGATGGATAATTTGTGGGAAGAGAACTTAAGATTTTTGACCAGAAAGATTATATTCCTGGGCAGGAATCCCGAGTATGAAGTAGTTTGGCCTGAGGATGGTTGCATCTAGGGCAGTGGGGGGATGATATCAATTTGATGGTGTGGGCTTATGCGGGGGTGACAGATATTCTATGGTGCAGTGTATAGGTGACTTCTTGCACATACATAGCAGGGGATCTAGGAAACTTTCTGAGGAAATTCAACATGATGTCTTCCATTGATATAGAGGTGATATCTGTATGCCATTTATTCGGTCCAGTTGGAGTCATGGCAAAGTTACTATTAGGTAAAAGGAGTTTATATATTTTGACAGTTTTAATTAACTACTATAACTCTGAAACCTCACTCTACTCCTGCTTACTCAAAAGGAAGACTCAGTTCCCTCCTTTTAGTTTGCTCTCTACTCTCGTTCATTGAATCCTAAAGATTTGTTTGGCTTTTCATATAACTATCATACCCATCTCCTTTAAAATTAATCTTCTACCTCCAATATCTCACACTTTGAACTCTCACGGAGTTCCTACTCACTCAATGCCCTCAACTAGTAGTTTCATTAAAACTCTGAGTGCAATGAACAAATCTGCCATTCTACAACTCCAGCTGCTGCATATCTGAGTATACACTAGAGAGTGTGATCACATTAGTGCATACCAGAGCAAACACTCCTCAGATGATAAGACTTTTACAAGAGCAAGTCCTAAACAACACTCCAATTGCATGTACACAGAAATGGTCTAAAGTTACACCAGGTATTTCTACACCTTACATAATACCATAGTAACATGCAGTATTTGATGAAAATGAAAAAAGACATTAATTCCTCAAGTTAAGCCTATTCCATATCACCCTTCCTCATTTTACACTCTCTAACACTGAAATCTTACTCTCTATACTTACACTTTTCACTATCCACTATATTATTAACACTAAACTCCTTGCTGTCTCATACTGAACCTTTTTTTACTCAAACTTGGAGCTCACTATCTAGTCTCTTAGCACCACTATCCACAATGGCATCCACTGAACCCTTTATTACTTTGCACTTTTCATGTAGGACCATTTACTCACACTAAATATTCACTCTGTACTCTCATACTCACATGAAAATCTAATTTCTAATTACTTCCAACTTACACGAATTACACCCCCACTTGTCATTCTCTGACTCACTTTCCAAGCTCCATGTTGTGCTTTCATACTTCTACATAAGCTTATTCCTACAAATGACTTTGCTATTACAGACTTGAGTTCTTTACAAAGGCATCTTGGCCTAAGTTCAAAAAAGACCAGTCATAATTTCATCCTTCTCTTCTGCAAGGTTAGTGCCAAAAAAACTGAGGCTGGACACAACTATATTCCTGTCTGAAAAAACATGACCAAACCATCAACTGTGCTAATTTACTGGCATCAGACATAGGCAAGTAGCCAACATCTAAAAATACAGGCTATGCCAGTATATTTATGGCTGGGTGGCACCCATACCTAAAACTGAACAAGGAAGAAACACAGCAGAGGTGGCATGAAATCAGCTTTACCAAATATTGCTCACTTAATGTGGGGCTTTCTAATTGGAGAGAATCATTGCTCTTAAGATAAGTGGCCTCATTACTATACTACATTAACAGAAGGGTGTGTCTATATTGAGCATCTCTTAATTGAATTTGCAGTAATTTACAATTTACAATCCTAGTGTCAGTTTATGTTTCTGTATTCTATAAGAAGCTTGAACAGTCATTATATTTACACAGGGAATGTTACAGGCAAATCACAGTCTAGACCTCTGTCACACTTCAATAAAAGGAATAGTCAGATATGGTAGCTTATATTTCCTTTGTTAAGAGATGATGAAATGTGTCATTACTGTTTTTTGTATGAAGTCATGGAACATGAGCAGGCAACTTGTATCTCTCCAGATATTTTAGGTTACAGCTTCCATCATCCTATGCCAGCCAAAGCCTGCCTGATGATACTGGGAATTGTAGTCCAACAACATCTTAGGGGATGTTGCCCTTCTTGGCTTGAGAGCTACAGGCAATATTTTTAATAGATGTTTAAATGTGTCCTAAAATTATTTGTGAAGGGCATGGGACATGAGTTGGCATCTTGTGTTTCTCCCAGTGTTGTTGGACAACAACACCCATCATCCTCAGTTGGCCAAAGGCCAAATGTCAATGATGGGAGTTGGAGAGTTGGAGAGCTACAGGTTGTGTCCTCCTGGGGGGAGAAATACACTGTATTTGTACTCACTCATTTATCAGTGAGTGTATTTAAGTATAATCTGCTGACTTCAGGTATTGGAAGAATTATGTCAAGTCATTGGGTCAATGAACCCACATATTGCATTTGTGTATGCACAAAAATAACTTTTCATTTGTTGTCTATGTGGGGAGTTAGTATGGTGGCTTGTAAAGTGCTTAAATAATAAAAGTCTGCTCCAAATTGTATGCTCTCTCCTCCTTTGTATTGATTTAGTTATCACTGTTTTTGAGCTTATGTTGCTGATCTCCTTTCTAACTCTTCACTACATGAACAATGATGATCCAGATACCAGATCCTCCCATGGATTAAAATTTCACTTCTATGTCGGTCTTCACCTGTTTTACTGGTGCTGTTGAAATGTCAGTTAGAAAAACCAGTTTGGTAATTGTATAAATAGATCAGGAAGGCATAACTCTATATAGATTTCATAACATGGTAAAATTATTATAAAATTATATGCAAAAAGAACAATGAAGCATGTTGTTTCTATGAATGTCCTCAGGTTTCTGTATATTTTCTTGATTACCCAATGAGGCCAATGTAGTAGAAAGAACTGAAGCAATTCTAGAGGAAACCAACTGTATGCACATAGGAGATCAATAAATTACCAAAATCCCTATAGATTTAAATGGGACTTTTAATCCTATAAATGCCAGAATGGCACACAATGCATTGCAAAGAATTTAAAGGGTTAACCATTAGTTGCTTGAAAGGTCTTTAATACACTTCAGAGTAATTCATAGGAGACCTCTCTACCATTCAAGGGGGGACAAGGTCTAATTTGTATCAACTGGATTTGTTTTATATTTACCAAAAAGACAATAGTGCTAGAATGGCACTCACTCAAAGGTTAGTGGGACATATGATTTCTAAGGTGGCTCAGTGTGTGCCCTCCACAGTTTCCCTGCACGGTTATACAACAACATGCTACACCACAGAAAACTAAGAATCCCCACCAATATGTTGTAACCTCAATTAGGTGAATATAACAATTTTATGTATGCTATCTTTGCTTCATTTGCATGTACATACACTAACTAAAATCATATAGAAGTTTACTAATTTTCATCTACTGTTAAAACATACTTTGCAATGTCTTGGAAACGTTTTTTTCCGTGTGAACTTTTTTCCCATATGAGCTATTTTGCCAGCTTATCTATGTTTCCAGTTGCTTCTACGTTTTACTTTTTCTTTTTGCATGTATTATCTAGTAGACAATATATTGTTTAGTGACCACTGCCTTATGATAGCCTCACTGTGTTTTACATTTTGAAACTGTACACTGTGATGTCAAACCACACATACATTGTTTTGTTACTTTTTTCCATTATTTTCATTTCTTTACATTTTCTCTTATGCTTTAGTTTGTTCCGTACTTATTATTTTTATCTTTTTTTCTATTCTTTCTATTTTTATTTGCTATTTATTTTTTCTATATGCTTTATGAACTAACTCATTAAATTCTTCTCTACTTTTGACTTCTTCTGTCCACCATCTGCCCCCTCCCAAACTCTATACAACCACAAGACTTTGTTAACTTCTACAAAGCCAGGTAGATTCTTTCTGGTAAATATCCTCCCATCCTCCCCTGTTCCCCTCTTGCCATGCTGGACTCTTCCTCACTAGTCACAAAGGAGGAATTGACTAACCTGCTATCCTCCTCTCACTCCTCTACATTCACACTCTAACCTATTACCTGTTACCTCATCCAGTCTGTATCTCCCACATTAATCCCTGTACATATTACAGATATTTAATTCCTCTTTTGCCTCTGCTACTTTTCCTGATGACATCAAACATGCCCTAGTGACACCTATTCATAATAACAATTACCATGACTGCACATCAGCCTCTATCTATTGACCAGTTTCTCTCCTGCCTTTTGCCTCTAAGCTTTTAGAACACCTAGTCTACTCCCACCTGCTTGACTTCCTTAATGCACACAACCTGCTTGACCAATTACAATCTGGTTCACTCTGCAGAAACTGCTCTACAAAGAGCTGTAGATGTTCTACATGTTGCCAAATAGCAATGTCACTCTTCAATACTTATCCTGCTTGATCTCTCATCTACTTTTGACACTGTTAATCATGCTCTCCTCTTCCAAACTGTTTATTCCTTAGGAGTCGGTAACTCAGACCTGAGCAGGCTGTCTTCTTATCTAACAAACGATCCTTAAGTGTCTCCATTGGCACCTCTTTGACCTCTCCCCAAGGCTCTATTTTAGGACAACTTCTGTTCTCTCTATATATACTAACACTTGGTTATTCATTCTTTCAAACTGAAATATCACCTCTATGCAGATAACACCCATCTTTACTTATTCTGAACCTCAAAATACTCCTGATGTTCAAATTCACAGATTGCCTCTTGCTATCTCAGACTGGATGACTCATAGATACCTCAAACTGACCTATTCCTCATTCATCCTAGACCTGGCCCAGTAGTTCCCTTCCAGGTTACAGTAAATGCCACTACCATAAATCCTGTATCAGAACCACAAGTTCCTAGGGGTGATAATTGACTCTGCTCTCTCATTCTCTCCTCATATTAATGCTATTATTTTTATTGCCAAATCTTGTCTCTTTCTCTTGTGTATCACAGCAAAAAGCTGTCCCTTCCTTGGTTCCTCCACAGCTAAAATTATTGTACATGCACTCATCCTTTCCCAAATGGACTACTGTAACCCATTTCCAGTGTTTCATTTTCCTAAGCACTTGACACCCTGTATTGTCCAAACCTTTAAATTTTAAAGAACTTGCACAAAGAGATTGGTAATCAAATTGGGATCACCAAAAATGTCTCATGTCTGAGTCAATATGTGGTATATGTTATCTTTTGCCCATGTAAATTAAGGTATGTGGGCAAGACAGAAACAACATTCAGAGAGCGTAGGAATCAACATCAGTCTGCCATTAAATGTATGCTGGATCCCTCAAAAACATCAAGCATCAAAGTCAATCAACCTGTTGCTACACACTTTCAAGTGGCAAAACATTCATTATCCAATTTACGTTATATATCACTGTTGATCAAGGACCAGTTTCTACCAGGGAGGAGATAGAGGATGGTTGCTGTAACAACGAGAAACCTGTTGGATCATACGACTCAGTACTATGGTCCCTTACGTGTTAAATGAAACAGTGAATTTTCACTGATTTCTATGATTTTGTTTTGCATATAGGATCTTAAATATTTAGCTTTCCATATGGATTAGATTTCTGTTTTACCGTGTACTTATCTTTATCTTTGTATTTATCTTTAAGAGAATAATATCCATACAAGGTATTTTTCGCTTTAGTGTTCTGATTTTAATCAATTCTATTCTCTTGCAATTACTGCATGCTTATGGGTGTCACTTACCTCTTAAGATTGGTACTCTTCTATTTTCCTCATTCTGTTTCCTGATGTGTATAGTTTCCATGGAAACCAGATACCTGTCTTTGTGGTCACTACCTGCTACCATCACATCTGTTTTTTTTCCCACTAAGGATGTTTGTTGAGTACTGTTTGATCAAGCCTCTATTTAGATATTTTAATGCTCATGTTGTCTTGATAAAGGCTCATGTTGGAGCCAAAACTTTGATAATTTTTTCTAAATAAATTTGTAAGAAAAGGTTCCTGTTGAGTGCCAGTCCTTCATGAAATATATATATATATATATATATATATATATATACGCAATGCAGGATGGAAGTACTCACAATAAAGAAGACAGATGCCTGGGTGGCCAAAACGTCGATCTTGCAGCAATAAATATAACTTTCTTTATGATGAAAGTCCTGTGAGTGCCTCGATCCTTTCATTTATATATATATATATATATATATTACCAACAGCAATCCTTGCTCAATTTAACATACATTTTGCATCTACACCACTGGACTAACATGGCTGTCCTAAACTATATATATATATATATATATATATATATATATATATATATATATATATATATTAAAGCACATGGTATAGATCCATAGAAGAAGTGCACACACAGGTCTTGTGCAAAAAAATTATTTTCTTTTTATTTAGTCAACGTTTCGGCCCCCTTAAGGGCCTTTATCCTATATAATAATTCGCTAAAAAGTTTGTCACAACACAGTCATGCGCAGTAGAGATGGCTGTGTGCTCTGCAGTCATGCGCAGTAGAGACTGCCCAAATGCACCACGGCTGATACAGAGCAGGGGGCAGAGAGGACTCAGGTCTGAATTTGGAGCACCCCGCATCAGCCGCGGTGCGTTCGGGCAGTCAGTACGGCGCATGACTGCAGCTCCGCCAGTGCTGGTTGTTCTTGTTATATATATATATATATATATATATATATATAACAAGAACAACCAAGATAGTTGCAGTTAAATACCTAATATAACATCTAGGTGCATATCTCATAAATGAAATTAACGTAGGTATTCAGATATACTCAGGTAATGGATGAAGCAAATTACTTAGACTTAACCTCTACAGTCCTGTGGTCAGGTATGCTTCTGACTCAGTGTTTAGAAAACACTGCAAAATATTAACAAAGTTTGAGAACACACCTCTAAATCCAAAATAACCCTTTAATATGAAAGAACATTCAACCTTTGGTGATGAAGCTCCTATAATATATAGGCAGCTGCCCACACAAGTGATTGGGACCTGTGAAGATGCCAACATTTGTCCAAGGTTTCAAAATACAGAGGAAGGGAGAGATGTCTGGATTATTTTATATGCTCTTCAACTCCAAGGTAGCTTGTATGCCTCATCTGTTATAAATATTTATATTGCTTTTAGAGGTGCCCTCTCTGTTTTTTGCTGCCATTTTTTCCTTTTCCTCTATGGTTCAGTTGGTTATACCAATACTTATTTCAGTTCCTTTAGCACATCAGCCTTTTAAAAGACATGGGTGAGGAGGAAATATCTTTCAAGTTATGTGTCTTAGCTTTCTGTTTTTCGAAATCAGTTTGTTAAAAGAAAAAAAAGAAGGAAAAGAATTATTTTAGTAATACACGTCAATGAAATTAGAATGTACAAGGTTCAGTTGAATGTCAGAAGCTGAGAGTATACTATTACCAAAGTCTGCTGGAAAGTTTTATTTATTTAGAGACTTCTAAAAACATTTCTCATAAACAAATGGTTGTTTTTACTGGCATGAAAAGCCTGAAACAAAGTTAATGTTTTAGATCTTCAACACTCTTTTGCCTACATTTATCAGAGGCTGCTACTGCTTATAGAACCTTGGCCTAAATTTTTAAAAGGGTACTAAGGTTTAGCAGTTATCGGCCTATATGAATTAAAGCCTGGAATGCTAAAATCTGCATGCTGTCAAGTTTGAAAATATATGTGAGTATTGGACACTCTACTAATAATGGACATATATAAATCCACGTGTTTTACAGAAGCCAGAAATTGACCTCTGTTTTGCATATAAATTATAGATAGGTAGATTTATTAAGGGTATAGGAAGAAAAAGAAAAGAATGCATTTTTTAAGGGATAGTTTAGCTACCTAATTTATGTTTCTAGCTCAGAATCTTTTCTTGACTTAGGATTGTGGTTGGTAGGTCTTTTCTTAGCCTCAAACTAGATGTTGGAGAGAAGTTCCGAGAAATGGAGTAATTCTGGGGCAAACCTACTGCACCACAGGAGTCAATGGATAAGCCTCATTGATTTAACCCTCGGAGTGCAAGAGAGGTGACCAACACATTGCTAAGCAATGAGTTGGATACCCCTCTGGCATTCAAAGGTTTAAATGGTTGGTTTAACCTCTTAACCGTTTTGAGTGCCAGAAAGGCAATGTGTTGGATACATCTCTGGCACACAAAGGGTTAAATGTCAGAAATGTCTACAATGCATTTAAGGTTTGTTAAATTGTGGAATTCATTGCCCAGGGAGGTAGTTATGGCAGATACAATGGATACATTTAAGGGAAGATTAGATACATTTCTTTCAAAAGGGAACATAAAGAGTTATACTGTTTATCAGTAGGCTGATCAGGAAGGTCTGATAAAGACTAATTTAATTGGTAGCAGGAAAGCTATAAAATTCTCAGTTACTGGGGTATGAGGCGAAGGTTGAACTTGATGGACTTGTGTCTTTTTTCAACCTAATTTACTATGTTACTATGTAATGCACTTAGACTTCTCTAACATTCAAAAGGAAAATTCTAGATTTAAATCAATGGGAATTTGGAGGCTTTTAACTTTCCAAAATGGTGCAGTTGATTTCCATCAGTATTGTTCAATTCTTCTGAGGACATCAGCTTTAGAAACTTTTGGTCAATGTTCTTCTCTTTTACTAAAGTCATCATTGGCTTCATATTTTCCTTAGCAGAATTCATTTTCTGGCCACTGGATCAATTTAGCCTCTGCCGAAGGAGTATAAATGTATTGCAGTCTCTCAACCTGGCAAGTTATAGCTAGTGTGCAGGATTTTAATACACTCAAGGTCCGACACAGAGTCGGAACCCTACTGCAGAAGACCGGGAGTCGACAAACAGAGCAGGCAGATGTCTTTGAGACAGCCGACAGATAATCGGAGACTGCGGAATTCTGAAGTTGCAGAATACTGGAGAGTCGAGGTCGAGAAGGAGTCATACTCAAGTAGTCAAGTAATGATAGTAGTCGACTACACAAGGACGTAGACAAGCGGAAGGTCGGACGCAAGCCGGATTTGGTACACAGAGAGTCGAGCAATTGGGCAGTCAGTTCCTTGGGACTGTAGACATGCAGAGAGTCATAGACAAGCCGGATTCGGTACACAAAGAGTCAAGCAAACTGGCAATAGATATCACAGGGTCAGAGTTATGCAGAGAGTGGTGGTCAGGCAAGCCGTATTCGGTACACGAAAAGCAGATGACTGGAGCAAAGGGTCGATTCTCTGGAACAGGAAGGATGATCGTAGACAAAGCTGAGGTCAGGAAGGCAGACAGACAGATAAATGGAGAATAAGCTAAGGTCACAACTGGAATCAGGAATCTCAGCTAAACTGGAACACAGGTACAAGTACACTAAGCACAGACCAACCAAGGGCGGGGAAAGGAAGAAGGTCCTGGGCATGTAAGCCATAAACAGGTGAAGGGTATTGGCAATTATGATTGAGTCCACCTCTGGGGTGGAGGAACATGACAGGTTGTGACAAAATGTTAGGAGAAGAGGACATAGTCTAAAACTAGAGGGACAGAGACTTCACTGAAAGGTTAGTAGATAAGTGGAATAGCCTACCAGAAGAAGTTGTAGAGGTTAAATCAGTGAGGGAATGTAGGCGTTCATGGTATAGGCATAAGGCTATCCTGAATATAAAACAAGACTAAGGGCCAAATAAGATTGGAGGTTTGTACAGTAGGAACACAACTGGCAGACTAGATGGGCTAAATGATTCTTACCTGCAGTCAAATTCTATGTTTGTACATTTCATTAACAAATCATTCCATTTAGGTTAAGATTCATTAAGCTTCATCTTATTATGTGTCTATGTGTTTCAATTTGGATTGTAGCACTTGTATGTTACAGAGCAATGAGAAAATTGACACTTTATAATGACAATGTTAATATAAATAATAACATTATTGCATTAAAAATATGACAAATATTTCTGCCATGTCCTTACTTATAAGTTAAAGGGATAGTATAAATATATATTGTAGATGTTATCCTACTGAAAACAGCAAGGTTACTCCCACTGCTGAGAGGTGTTCTAGTCAAAAGTTATGGCATCTCAAACTTGAATTTCCTAGGTGCAATACAGTGGCACTGTTGCTACATCATACTATAGAGGTTCACGGTCAATTGACCAGAGCTTTCCATAGGATGGTGTACCAACAGCAACAGCTTCTCTGCATTCAAGACAGAAGATAAGCTGGATCTCAATTTGTTGTATTCTCATTTTTGCAATTTCCATCAAATTCATACAGACTTTCCTCCCCTTTCTGTTTCTCCAGCCTGTGCAGACAGAAATACAGTATAGCCAAATATTCCCTGATGATGGAATCTTTCCATTTCTGATAAAGACCAAGGAGCAGCAGGAAGAGTGAAGAATACTTGGGGATATGCACTAAGGTGGGATAAAGAGTTGCTAACATGGAGATAACTTCTCCAGCGATATCACTTCTCCTGTTCCTGTGTTATTCTGCAGAGCCTATGAACTAAGATCTCCAAAGTTGGAGACATCTTAGTGCATTGGCTCCATAGATACCACTGTGCCTGTGATTGCTTCTGCGACACTGTGCTTGCAGGCGACATTGCTGTACTTCCTGCTTGTCGCACTGAAGCACATTCGCTATTCTTATTGGCCACCACTGGTTGCCAGAAGGAGTCTCCACCCACTTGCTAAGCCTTATAGGCCCCAGCCTGCCTTTACTCATTTGCTCTTTCGTGGTGTACCTGTGCGCTATAGCTCTTGTGATTCCGATGCTCCATTTCTGTGTATGACTCCTGGCTACATCCTGACTTCCGTTCCGGTCTGACTCCCGGCTTTGGCTGACTACCCACTCCAGTCCGACTACTGGCTTTGGCTGTCTACCCATTCTGGTCTGACTCCTGGCTTTGGCTGACTATCTATTCCGGTCTGACTTCTGGCTTTGGCTGACTACCCGCTCCGATCAGACTCCTGGCTTTGGCTGACTACCCCTGCTTCGGCTGACTTCCGATTATCCTTTACCCATGGCCTACTGTGTCTGCTTGTACTCTCTGTGCCCAGCGCTGCCTCGTTCGAGCGGTGCTCAGTCTGTGTCAGTCTGCGTCACTGGCCTTCCTGCTGTCTGTTGTTCCGCTGTAGGCCACTGGGTACCCTAGCATTCTAGGGATTCAGTAACTGCTGTCTGTTGGCTACCCTAAAGCATTCTAGGGATTCAGTCACCATTGCCTGTTGGTTGCCATAGTGTTCTAGGGACTCGCTGTCACCATTGCCTGTTGGTTACCCTAGCATTATAGGGATTTGCTGTCACCATTGCCTGTTGGTTACCCAAGAGCGATCTAGGGATTCGCTGTCACAAGTGCCTGCTGGTTACCCTAGCGTTCTAGGGATTCGCTGTCACCAGTACCTGTTTGTTACCCTAGTGTACTAGGGGATTTTCCATCTGTTTACAGAGGCTTCCTTGCTGCTCCTGCACTATTAGCGTCTACCATCCCTGCTACTAGCATTTATTCATATATTCAGTCAGAGTGGTATTTGCCTCCTTACAGTCGGGTGATCTAGTGCTGCCTCCATACCTGGCTAGTGAGGGTTAGGGAAGTGCTCCGGCACTGTCCTTACACTTGGTCCTGTGAGGGTTGGGGAAGTGCTATCTTACTTTATTTTATGCTGATTCTCAATAAAATTATTATTTTACTTTATCTGTACTTCTCAGTGTCTTTATTCCAAGTCACTCCTTGACAATAGAATAATATAGGAAGTGGAGAAGTGATATCACTGGAGAAGTTATCTATGCATTATCACTACTTTATCATTCCTTAGTGCATAACCCCCCTTGTCTTACTGGGGCATAGGGGTTCCTTGACTAGATGATGAAGAACAGATTTTGAATGGCAGAAAAGGTGGCATTCTAAGAGAAGTGCAACATCTTTTGTCTGATTGTAGTATTACACACACACACACACACACACACACACACACATATATATATATATATATATATATATATATATATATATATATATATATATAACAGTTTCAGAATTTATGATGCAATGGGTAGGATTCAATTGCATGTGATAAACACTTCACAGAATTGTCAAAATTGCCTGCTCCAGATTGAAGAAACTAGAATATTAAGAAAAGGAATGGGGAAAAATGGCAAAAGGCATGTCTAAAAATAATATGTGATAACAGGATTATGTAACAAAGATATTATCAATTCTTCTTGGACCATCATCAGTTTCCATGTAACTTTATTACTAACTTAAAAACCTTGAGGAACAGAGGGGTTCAAAATGCACTGTAAAGCTATGCTTTGCACGCTTTTCTCCTCCTCAAGGGGTTAATGCCTTGGATATTCCATATATGCTAGAGACATCTCCAATTCACAATGGGAGAGATTCACTTATCCACTTCCTATATTTTTCTATAGAGTCTATGCACTAAGATCTCCAAAGTTGACGAAATCTTAGTACATAAGCTCCTTAGAATAACTTGGGAAATGGAGAAGTTATCTCCACTTTATCATGTCTTTATCACCGCTTAGTGAATCTCCCTCAATGTGTTGTAGATGTCTCTAGCATTACAATGCGCTAGATACCGCTCTATAATGCAATACAAAACAATGGGCTAGAAACCATGGGGTTAAAGCAAAATGTATACCATGTGTGAGGCAAATCCAACTACATGATCTATCAATTCAGTGTATTAAAACACAACTACAATGTCTTCAACAACAAATCTCTTTGTGTTCCACCTGCTCCACCACTGCCATGGAAAAAAGAAAATAATAAAGATTTGCGCTATCTTCTCTATTAATCATCCTACCATATCACCAGTTGATGATGCAGGCATGAGATTGCAGCTTAACAATCACGATCTATGAGCATGTTCAGATCCACATGAAGATTTGTGCTTAGGGCACCCTTTTATTTGAATGCATGTTATGGGCAAATGTGTAGACAGCAGAAGCAACCTTTTGATACCAAACAATGCTTCTGTTATTTGCTGTTAACCCATTAAGGACCAGAGCTCCAGGGAAGTTGCCTTCCCTTAAGGACTGCTTTGATCCCCTCAGATCGCCAGTATACGTGACCTGTTACACTTACCGGCGAGCCACATTGGGGTCTGAGAGAGACTTGGAGAGGTCAATTTCATACCACGTTTTTACTCCCAGAGGAGCGCTGTAAGTAAAATTTACATGACGTGCTATGACCATCACTAGTCCTTAATGCATCATAGAACGTTACATGGTCCTTAAGCGATTAAGGGATGTCATAAAGCCACATTCCACAGCTGTGTTGAAGTGGAAGAAAACTTTAGCCTGATGCCGCCAACATTTCAAACTTTGGTGAGCATCAGTGATATGATTTGTACATAGCAAGAGAAGTGTAGTTTAAGCTTGAGTAGCTTGAGAACCAAAATTATTGTTATTCTGCAATACTGAACTCCACTCCAGGATTTACATTTGTTCAAAAACATAAAAGACAATGGAGCAAGTCCATTCCTCCCTGGTTTCTAACTTTCTCTTAATGATCTAGAAGTTAATTTAATAAACACTCTCAGAAGGTATGGCATAGTTACTGTTCTAAAACACTCTGTTAAGTAAATAGATGTTACAGAGCATAAATAATCTTTGACACATTCACTGTTATGTACATTATAAGATGGTACAATTTGGAAACTTCACTTAAAGCTTCCAATTGTGTTATTAAAAAGACATGTCTGTCTGAAGGTGAGGGCACAATTTAAATAGTCATAAGTGATACCTAATATGGAGTACACTGGTCAAATCATAGATGTCCGTATTTGAAAATTGTATCAAATGTTTTCTACTAGAATGAGTAATTTCTACTACAGATGCTGACACCCCAGATTTCAAGTATGCTTTTTCACTGTTACAAAACATCTTGACCAAGGACGTTTTTTGAATATGGCAAAATCTGGGGTGGATGTGGGTGCCAAGATCTTGAATTGGAAATTTGGGTAAGGTTTTTGTATTTTACCACGTGTCATGAAAACAGGGGGCTATGCACAAAACTGTGATAAAGAGGAGATGCCATCCAGTGTGATAATATAGGTTCATATTTTAGTAGGTTAAACAGCAAGTTCTGGGAAATAGACTGACACCCATTTTGAAATCAGGAAGGAATATGTCATTCTATCTTCTGGGTTATACTGTGGCAAAGTTTGACCTTTATGGACTTGTGTCTTTTATCAACCGAATTTACTATGCAACTATGTAAATATTCCAGTTGTTATTGTATTTAATATATGTATCAGGCTCAGTAGAACATTGTGCATTGGTTCCAATTGAATTATAAGTAGAGTTTATGAGGATAAAGGAAGCTATCTCCTTCATCACACTTTTTTCACACCCTATTTAATTGTCTCAAGTTATTTAACAGTAGGTGACCTACTGAATACATTAACACATTCATCTGGAAATAGGGTTCATAAAAACTTGTCCACCATAAACACTATGGGGTTCATTTACTAAGCAGCTCAGAAACCAGCGCATTAGATATTGAACTTTCTCATCTGCTCTTCCAATTTGTCATATGAAAACCATTCTAGTAGTTATTGGAGGCTATTTCCTGGAGAACTATACACTTCAAACACCCAGAGAATATACAATAAATGAGTGTAAGAAGGACATGAACATGAAAATTCCTGCTCTAAACACCAGTGCCAAAAAAATGCAAATATAATGCCAAATTCTCTTGCAGATGATAACTTTATCACTGTTTTTGTCTCCTAATTTCCCCATAAATTTCAATAGGAATTTGTGAGGAAAAGAACATTACTAATATTTATTACCTGCCATGGAATCCAGCCTATAGTTTGCATATGGATATGTTTTAACCATAGTCCAACATGGGGACTGTGAGTCACTGGAAACTGGTATAGGGGATTGGAAATGTTGTATTAGTCAAAGTAAAAATACCAATGAAATCTTTTTTTTTTGACCTCTAAAGCAGTTCCAGTGCATTTCTATATGTACCATTCTTTATGTTCCATGAAGACTACTAATGATATAAATCTACCATATAGACCTGCATCAAAAGAATGGTTACTACTTATTTTACTGTTCGTAAGCAATAAAATTCTGTCCATCAGCATATGATCTCTAGCTCTGTAACATCACCAGGAATCCTTTATGGTACATTAAACACAATGTTCACAACAAGCTTTCTCCATAATCCTGTTAGGCCATCATTCCAGCTTTGTGAGTCACTATACTAACAAAGAAATGCCAACCCAAACCCTTTCTGCTGTCCCTATCAGTTTCTGTTGATAGATGAGAGGTAATTGCTACAGCGTTATGAATTAAAAAAAAAAAGATTCAGCTACAACTGGTTGACTTTTGTTAAATGTGTACTAATTCTGGTTCAAACCGACCACACCATAGGGATAAATACAAATCCCCCAAATTCTCTTTGGTGTGAATGGGGCTTTTAACCCTTGAATGCTAGAGATGTTTGGAACACTTGTGATTGAGACTGCTCTAACATTCAAAAGGTTATAATCCCCCATTTAAATCAAAGGGAATTTTCTATTAGGCCCCTATATTGCAGTTGTTTTGGTCTTCTTTTATATGAGATACATTTTAGACAACACAAATGTCATACTACAACAATATAATATTTATTGATAATGTCATGTATAATTTCAAGATTTGATGTGCAATATAAAAAACAAGAAGAAAATACCTGAAATGATACCCTTTAAGCTTACCCTGGAACTTCTATTGCTAAAGCCGAATACTTTAATTGATATGCCCAGTCCTTAGGTCATGTGTGTGTGTGTGTGTGTTTGTGTGTATGTGCGTCTCCGTGTTTTACCAAGTATGTTCCCAAAAGAGCTGTTTTCATGATGGCTGCCCAGTAATATGTTATGGAAGTAGGTGTGGATTACATTTTATTGCAGAAGTTAATGAATTCCCTCCATTGATAAGGCTTAACAATCATTTTCCAGATCAATGTTGGGGCATTTACATGGCTCAAAATTGAAGGTGCAGAGTCTTGCAGTTCACACGTAGAAATGGGCTGACATATTGAAATTATTTTAGTTCTATGACAAGGCATTACAATTGTAATAGTTTAGAGGGATATAAATGTAACTGGCTGGGCAGACAGGTTGTTTCTTGTAAAAATGCAATAGGATGTCTCAGTGACTGAACAGTGGTCTGGTGGAGTGCTAGTCAGTGACATGTGACAGTATTGACCAGGGACAATTAAAATGTTGTGGGATTGTGCCATGCATGGCAGATGAACAGCTCTAGTACACAATCAGGGAGCTTTCACAATTTACATATACTCAGGCCTGATTGTACAACACAGAATCAGACACTTTTTACAGAAATATCCTGGCATTCTATTACAACAGGACAATGCCCATTCACCCATTGCGTTTGTTTCCTTGGACACCCTTAGTGGTTTTGATACCATGCAGTGGTTCTACACATTCTCTGAACAAATCTTTAATTGATAATATATAGGACCTTATTGATTGCTACCTCAACATAAACCTTTCTGCATCCACCCTTCAGGAGTTGTGTGCCCAAGTCCAAGAAATGGTTGACTATCCTATTGATGGTGTGCCTCATATAGCTGCCTGTTATCGCCTGTTGAGGTGTGCATAACACTAAAACATTCTGTTATGCACATTTTTACCTCCAAACTTTAATCTGCCCACCCCATTTTCTAACTTCATTTACGCTCCCTGAATACAGGTCATATGGTGGCCATTTTGAATTGCAGATCACATAAAAGTTCCTCCTAGGGAGCCTAGTACAAGTCCTTCATTCCTATCTCTTTTCTCTAAGGGTTCATTATTCCAGAGGATGCTACAGCTATAGGTATATAGAATTAGGTTTTGAGACATACCTATGTGAATTACAAATAAATTCAATCTGTGAACTCTTCCTAAACCAGGGAAGGGCAAGCTTGGACTAGGACTCCCAGCAGTTCTGGTTTTCCTTGAACCCCCCGGATTTTGAACATTTTGTCCCATGTCACAACTAAAGCAGTCCAGAACTATTAAATGTTTTAAGATGTCTGCCTTGTCAGCAGTGAATTCAAGACTACTGGGTGACCATTTCTTCACAACTTTTCCAGCTGCCTTTATAACTACACATGTTAGTTGCTAACTGAATCTCACTGCAATCTGGATCAAAAACACCATATGTAACAAGTAATCAATAATGATACCAATAAAACATCCATTATCATGGTACTAACCATGGGGAGGGATGTTAAGTAAATCACTACTACTGTTTTTATTTGTTGGGGATGGAGAAATGCACATTTTTGGTTTCAGAATTATATGAGCCCTACCTTGGTCTTCCAGCTGCTATTGGACTACAACTCTCATCCTAGGCCATGTGAGGATAATGGGACTTATAGTATAACAACAGCTGGAGTAACACATGATACTCAACTCCTACATGTTACTCTTTCTTCATAGAGTGTAAATAATCATATTTCATCATGCAATATTTTTTTCAGACCCCAATGGAAAATAAATCCTAAAAATAGGGACTTGTTTGAAAAAAGAAAAAAAAATAGCTGTAATACATTAAGGTTTTCCGCACAAAAGTCCTGAAATAGCAGTGTGTCTTGTTCATGGGAGTAAAATATTTTATCTAATTTCCTGCACACACACACTGGGACAATGCACAAGTCTGATAGGTCAACTTCCTCAAACTCTTTACCACCAGATGGCCATTGCTGTTTCTTACAATCAACTAAAGACCTGTCTGTGGCTGAAGTGGTTAATTTTACTTATAACATTGCAAAAACACCAGAATTTTTTTAAGAGGTAACATAATGTTCTCTCGAGGAAATGTTTCTGTTTTGGTCTCACTGGGCTAATTTGACTTTGCTTGGCATGTACAATCTATTCTTCGACCAGACCTAGTCAACAGGATGTGACACATCCTATAATAAGAAGTCACAGAAGTATTCTGAATGTTTTTGGATTACTTTAATCAGAGCTCCCAGGAGAAAGAGCTATCAGATGTTTGTTATTGGCAGTCACTGTATTTACTTTATAAAAGATGCATTCTCATCACTATTATATCCAGGGGTGATTAAGCTATTTTTATGTTTCTTTTTTCCACAGTTGATTAAAATGGCATTTAATCCCACTATGCGCTGAAAGTAAGTGCATATAATAGTACCGAATCAACCGGATACTTATGAACGGGTGAACTGGTAGCACTTTGCTACAATTGTTCCTGCCTCAGTGACTGTGATTTCACATAGAGCAATGATGACCAAAGAAGGCCCATGGTCAATATTAAAGGGGTATTATCACAAAAAATAAAAATGGTTAAAATAATTTTATTGTATTTTTCTTTGGTGAGAGATTTCTAAAATATTATAATATAAAAGATAAAAGTTGCCAAATGCAGGCACTTTTATGAAGCATGTTAAAAACTGATTAAACCATAAATCCTGATAATTATTTCGAGATGAGAACCCACCCAGTTAAATTAATTGAAAATCTTATCTCCTATTTATATGTTTATCTCAGTCATGCCACGCATTGCCCTTATCGCTTGTATAAACAATTAGGTGTAAAATGGCCATGTATAACTACCATCAGATGAATAGAAAAATCATACTTATAATATATTTGGGGTTTACACAGCTAATACATATTTTTTACAAATGCTGCTAGGAGTGCATAATATTTAAAAAGGTATGACCCCTTTTCATTTTAAATCATAATGTCCCTTTAAGAAGCCCCTCCCACATTATCTTTGGTGCAGGCAAAACATCACACTCACATTGGAGAGTATGTATAAAAAGAAACGGAAGCATTTCCAGGGAAAAGCAATTGGACCATAGGGGAGAATATCCTAATTTCCATTTTTTTTTAGTTTTACTGAAGTTATGATGATAACATTAACCTGGTACACCACACTACAATGACAAGGTCTACATAGGCACAAATGTATGTCTGTGGTTGTGCTGTTTTTATTGTGCAGAGAGGATTTGTATGACATTTTAGAGGTAGACTGTCTGTAGGGGAGTAATCTGATATGAACATGGAAATTTCCTCTCTATAATGGCACATGGAAGTGAAAAAAATAGACTCCAACAGCACCTGAGACATTTCTATGCCTTAGATCAAACATTTAATTGTAATATTTGTTTGAAGGTCTCCCTAATTTAGGAGGTTATCCCAGGCATGTGTCCTTGCTCTTCATGTACCTAGAGGAATCAGCTGCACCACACAGACAAGACCCACATAGGCTGAAACATGTGGTTGTGGTTGTGTTGTTTCTATCGTGTAGAGAGGCTATGCCTGATATTTTGGAGCATAACTGTCTGTGGACAAGACCAGTCTGATATGGACATATAAATTTCCTCTGTGCAATGGCACATGGGAATGAAAATTGTGACTTGAGCAGCATCTGAGAACTTTAGAACAAAACAATTGTTTGTAAGTCATGTGTACATGTCATACATGGAAATACATATTAACATCCAGTGACATTCAGTATATATCCTGCAAAACATGTTATCACCATGAAGGACAAGTGAAAGTAAAGTTGGATAAATTGAAACAGATGTAAAAGAGGGTAGAAAGAAGGGAAGGGTGGTGGTGGGCACTGTACATGTACAGGTCTGCCCCCTGAGGTTGTGTCATCCAGGCATGCCATATGTCCTTAAAATGATCAGCACTATCCTCCGAGACCATATACAACCACTCCAGCTCATATACATGGTTTAAGCTGAAAGTCATATCCTCCCTAATCAGCATTGAATCCAGTTCTTACCAATAGTTAGTTGGGATGCAATGTATGTAAAAAAGTTGTGAAACGATGCATCGGATACCTCTGTATTATTCAAGGGATTAAGAGCCCCATTTCAATCAGTGGGTCTTTTTATTTGTTCAATGTATTGTAGTTGGTTTGCCCCAGAAAATGCTCCACTCTCATTTATACATAAGACTAGTGTTGAGCGAGCACCCCGATGCTCGGGTGCTCGGGTGCTCTGACCGAGCACCCCCTGAGGCTCGAGTGCTCGGCCGAGCACCCGAGCCCCATTCAAATGAATGGGGCGACACGAGCATTACACCAGGCACCCCCTGCTCTGATGAGGGGAGGGTGCCTGGTCAATGCCCCCCTTCATCTCCGCTATGCCCCCTTCATCTCTGAATGCCCCCTTCATCTCCGCAATGTCCCCCTTCATCTCCGCAATGTCCCCCTTCATCTCCGCTATGCCCCTCTTCCACAATGTCCCCCTTCATCTCCGCTATGCCCCTCTTCCACAATGTCCCCCTTCATCTCCGCTATGCCCCTCTTCCACAATGTCCCCCTTCATCTCCTCTATGGCATAGAGGAGATGAAGGGGGACATTGTGGAAGAGGGGCATAGCGGAGATGAAGGGGGACATTGTGGAAGAGGGGCATAGCGGAGATGAAGGGGGACATTGTGGAAGAGGGGCATAGCGGAGATGAAGGGGGACATTGTGGAAGAGGGGCATAGAGTCTATGCCCCTCTTCCACAATGTCCCCCTTCATCTCCGAAATGCCCCCTTCATCTCCGCAATGCCCCCGTACCTCCAGTCCCTGGTGGTCCAGCGGAGCGTCTTCAGATCTGTGCCTCTTCCGGCACAGATCCCCGCCACCCGAACATGGCGGGCGAGCACATGGCGGTACTCGACGAGTACCGCCATGTGCCGAGCAGAGCGATGCTCGAGCCGATCCGAGCATCGGCCGAGCACGCTCGCTCAACACTACAAAAGACCCTTTGTTTTATACATAAATCCCTTTGTTTGAACCTTTCAAATATATTCTCACATTTACTTTCCTTCACACTCTTGATCCACCATAATTGCCATCACCTACTTTCCAGAAGAATTTTAACACTCTTCTGCTTTACACATTAGAAAAAAAGACTTACATTAGAAGCTCTATGGGGCAGGACCTTTCATCCTCATGTATACTCACCTGTTGTTCCCCTTATGATTGTCTTTATAAGCACTTAATCACGGCACTTATTGTACCCCTTCTATATCAAATGTAATCTGTAAAATGCCAAGTACATTGGTTGGCGCTATATAAATAAAATATACAATACAAAAATACAATACAATACAAAAGGGGAAAGCTGGCACAGAATGAACTGTGCCTTATACTTATGTACTTTTGTTAATGAGCCCCTGGGTGTGATAAAGAGGTGATAAAGGAGAGGTGACTTCTCCAGTGATATCACGTCCCCAAATCCTATGTTATTCTATGGAGCCAATGCACTAACATTTCTCCAACTTTGCAGATCTTAGTACATAGCACCATTGAGTAATATAGGAACTGGAGAAGTGATATCACTGGATAAGTCATCTCTGCTTTATCACACTTTAGAGTTTCTCCCCCAAGATGTTAAAAGCCCAAGTTAAATCAGTGGGAGTATTATGAATTTTATTTATCCTCAGGGTGAGGTTGGTATGCTCTAGAACTGCACCTAATTAGCTTATTGAAATGCACTAGAGTGTGCACCATGGTGCATATAAAAGGAACACCCTCTAATGTCCATTTAGGTGTAGAAAGATTGGTTCATAGGAGTTAGACAGTAGTAGCACTCAAAAGCAATTCTTTGCATTCATTTTAGAGATTAATTCTACATTCCCCTTAAAGGAACAGTAAACTTTTTTAATGAAAACCTACAGTGAGGGAAAAAATTATTTGATCCCCTGCTGATTTTGTGCGATTGCCCACTGACAAAGAAATGGTCAGTCTATAATTTTAGTGGTAGGTTTATCTGAACAGTGAGACAGAATAACAACAAAAAAATCCAGAAAAACGGATTTCAAAAACATTATAAATTGATTTGCATTTTACTGAGTGAAATAAGTATTTGACCCCTTTGCAAAACATGACTTAGTACTTGGTGGCAAAACCCTTGTTGGCAATCACAGAGCCAGACATTTCTTGTAGTTGGCCACCAGATTTGCACACATCTCAGGAGAGATTTTGTCCCACTACTCTTTGCAGATCCTCTCCAAGTCATTAAGGTTTTGAGGCTGATGTTTGGCAACTTGAACCTTCAGCTCCCTCCACAGATTTTCTAAGGGATTAAGGTCTGGAGACTGGCGAGGCCACTCCAGGACCTTAATGTGTTTGTTCTGGAGCCACTCCATTGTTGCCTTGGCCGTGTGTTTTGGGTCATTGTCATGCTGGAATACCCATCCACTACCCATTTTCAATGCCCTGAATGAGGGAAGGAGGTTCTCACCCAAGATTTGACGGTACATGGCTCTGTCCATCGTCCCTTTGATGTGGTGAAGTTGTCCTATCCCCTTAGCAGAAAAACACCCCCAAAGCATAATGTTTCCACCTCCATATTTGATGGTGGGGATGGTGTTCTTGGGGTCATAGGCAGCATTTCTCCTCCTCCAAACACGGCAAGTTGAGTTGATGCCAAAGAGCTCAATTTTGGTCTCATCTGACTACAACACTTTCACACAGTTCTTCTCTGAATCATTCAGATGTTCACTGGCAAACTTCAAACGGGCCTGTGCATGTGCTTTCTTGAGCAGGGAGACCTTGCGAACGCTGCAGGATTTCAGTCCTTCATAAAATAGTGTGTTACCAGTTGTTTTCCTGGTTACTATGGTCCCAGCTGCCTTGAGATCATTGACAAGATCCTCCCGTGTAGTTTTGGTCTGATTCCTCACTGTTCATATGATCATTGAAACTCTATGAGGTGAGATATTGCATGAAGCCCCAGACCAAGGGAGATTGACAGTTATTTTGTGTTTCTTCCATTTGCGAATAATCTCACCAACTGTTGTCACCGTCTCGCCAGACTGCTTGGCGATGGTCTTGTAGCCCATTCCAGCCTTGTGTAGGTCTACAATCTTGTTCCTGACATTCCTGGACAACTCTTTGGTCTTGGCCATGGTTGAGAGTTTGGAATCTGATTGATTGTTTGCTTCTGTGGACAGGTGTCTTTTATACAGGTAACAAGCTGAGATTAGAAGCACTCTCTTTAAGGGAGTGCTCCTAATATCAGCTTGTTACCTGTATAAAAGACATCTGGGAGCCAGAAATCTTGCTGACTCATAGGGGGTCAAATACTTATTCAATCAGTAAAATGCAAATCAATTTATAACTTTTTTGAAATGCGTTTTTCTGGATTTTTTTGTTGTTATTCTGTCTCCCACTGTTCAAATAAATCTACCATTAAAATTATAGACTAACCATTTCTTTGCCAGAGGGCAAACGTACAAAATCAGCAGGGGATCAAATAATTTTTCCCTCACTGTATATATTATACAGATTTTCCTGCTGAGTAAAACAAGGGCATCCCCACTGCTGTTAGTTGTTTTATTCAACATTTTTAACAGTTCAAGTTGGCAGATTCTATCACATTCTATGGAAAACTGTATGTCACTGACTTTTCTCTCCATCAGAATGTAACCAAATAGCTAATTGAGATTTGACCACTAGGAGGTACTGCTAATGTAAAAAAAAAACATGGATTTTTAACTGTAATGACTCTGGAAATATGCATCGCTCAGCAGTGGAGTTACCCTTATTTTACTCAACAGGAAACCCCCTAAATATATATTTTTCATAAAAATGTTATTGCTCCTTTAATACTTTTAGAGTCCAGCTGAATTTCATAAGTGTGGCCTGGATATGAGGCAAACAGGACATGGCTGTCACACTATTAGTGGGTGGTAATTAATACATTTTGTTTCACTCTTAGCAAATGTGTCAGTTTTACTGACACAATTAAAAGTCTTCCTGACAACAAATGCAGACTGTAACCACAAGATGAGAACCAAAGATAAGAAAAGAATAGAAAAAGAAAGCAATGTGCAACCATGTTGATTTTAAAGGAATCACCTAATTTACAGTGTACACACACACACACACACACACATATCTATCTATCTATCTATCTATCTATCTATCTATAACTGAATGCTTGGTCTACCTTTTCTACATTTCTATAGTTGCTATGACCATTTTAGTATAGACAAGTAATATTTGAATTATGGTGTAAGTATATGTTCAAAGTTAGTTTAGTGCATTTTAATTATCTCCTAAAATAAAAATTCAGCTTTGATGCTTTTTTTTAACAGTTTAGGGCCATAAGGAAAGACATATATTTGTGCACCTACATATATTTATGTCAGGGTACCTAGGCATTCAATAATTAATTTTTTTCATTATGCTTAGGTTGCTTGAGAAGCTGTACAGTAAATTGTGACTTTCTGAAGCCTTTGTGAAAGCCCCTATTTTTTTTTTAGATATAGATTTTTATTGGGTTTTAAATATCCAAACATTGTACAAAAACATTAGACAGATATATAAATGTAGATATAAGTAAATCTTAAAACTCAAGTGTGGCATATAAAAGTGAACATGTCATCCAAATAGAATTTCTAATCAGCATCATAACACAAAAATATTATATGTGGGACAAGCATATTAACATAGTAACATAGTAGATAAGGCTGAAAAAAGACATGCGTCCATCAAGTCCAGCCCATGCCAATAACACCCCTGTTGATCCAGAGTAAGGCAAATAAAGCCCTCTGGAGCCATTTCCAATCTAGTCCCAAGTGTGTGTGTGTGTGTGTGTGTGTGTGTGTGTGTGTGTGTGTGAATTATTCCTTCCTTACTCCAATTGGTAGTCAAATAGTTCCCCGGATCAATATCCTATTTGCTTTGAAGCCATCTGTCATAATTGTCAATATTGTTCTGTGCTAGATAGGCATCAATTGGTTTTTTTAATACAGTTCCATTATCTGCAAGTGCAACATCCCGAGGCAAAGAATTCCATAGCCTTACTGCCTTGCCTTTGTTTTAGTTGAAAGCGCCTTTCCTCTAGTCTTAATGGATGACCTCTTGTTCTTAGTTCAGCTCTTTGCATAAATGCATATTTTAGAACAAAAAAAAAAATATAGTCATCCCATAGATAGATAATTAAAAACTTATAAATAAAACAAAAGTATTATAAAAATACATCTTTTGATTATGTTTAGATAAGGAAGAAGATAACAAAGTACCAAGAGAGAAAAAAAGAAAAAAGAGAGAGAAAGGAAGTAGAAAAGAAGAAGCAAGAAAAGAGCCGTGGTGTCACGGTTTGTTAAGACTCTCAGACGCAAGGTTAGGTAAAAACACAACTTTATTCAAACGATTAAGATAATCCCATAGGATTTTAAACACATACATACAATACATAGAATGACAAATGGAAGGACATAACAATACAGACTCTGCCGGTCTTGCCAATATACCGGGCAAGACAGCCTGAGCAGTAAGGAATAAAAGGCTCTACCGGCCTTGCCAAGATACCGGGCAAGGCAGCCTAACGGAGACCCAAGTAGTAGGCTCTACCGGTCTTGCCAATCTACCGGGCAAGGCAGCCTAATGGAATGCTAAAGACTTAGACTCTACCGGCCTTGCCAATACCGGGTAAGGCAACCTCAGGATGGAATAATATAAAAGATACTACTGGCCTTACTAATACACCGGGCAAGGCAGCCCAAAAGAATACCAATATAGGCTCTACCGGCCTTGCCAATACCGAGTAAGGCAACCTCAGGATGGAATTACGTAAGGTTCAACCGGCCTTACCAATATACCGGGCAAGGCAGCCCAAAGTGGCAGGAATCAATCACAGTGATCTTAATAACTGTCAGATGGCAATGACAGTATAATAGTAATCGATAGACTGCAAGTTCCGTGGTTTACCCTAGTAGTCTGTACATTGTATCACCCCTGTACTGTAAGACTACTAGCTGTCTAGGACTGGACAGCGCACAGTGAATAATAAGACTACCTGCGCAACGAGACAAGGAAGTAAACCAGTGCCCTCACGTTGGGAACCTTCTAGCAGGACATAGATTAACCCACAGGTCATGGAGCGAACCAACACCCGCGCGTTGGTATCCTACAAGCTATAGTGGTAGCTTAGCGGTGGAGCGAACCAGCGTCCACACGCTGGGTACCAACAGACTGTATAGTATAGCCGCAAGGCTTAAGGAGCGAACCAGCATCTGCACGCTGTGACCAACAAACAGTATAGTATAGCCACAAGGCTTGTGGAGCAAACCAGCGTATGCACGCTGGGTCCAACAGACAATATAGTATAGCCTCAAGGCTTGTGGAGCGAACCAGTGTCCGCACACTGGAGACCAACAAACAAAATAGTATAGCTGCAAGGCTTGTGGAGCGAACCAGCGTCCGCACGCTGGGACTAACAGACAGTATAGTATAGCCGCAAGGCTTGTGGAGCAACCCAGAGTCCGCACACTGGGACTGACAGACAATATAGTATAGCCGCAAGGCTTATGGAGCGAATCAGCGTCCGCACGCTGTAACCAACAAACAGTATAGTATAGCCGCAAGGCTTGTGAAGCGAACCAGCGTCCGCACGCTGGGACTAACAGACAGATAGTATAGTCGCAAGGCTTGTGGAGCAACCCAGCGTCTGCACGCTGGGACTAACAGACAGTATGGTATAGCCACAAGGCTTATGGAGTGAATCAGTGTCTGCACACTGTAACCAACAAACAGTATAGTTTAGCTGCAAGGCTTGTGGAGGGAACTAGCGTCCGCACACTGGAAACCAACAGAGAATGTCGCTAAAGCGACCGAAGCAGAAAGTCGCCACAGAGGCAGGATCCGGGCCAGGAGACGAACAGGAACCAGCAAGGATGATCAACCGGATCAGGAACGGCAACGAAGACAGGCAGCAGGAAACAGCAACCTCCGAAGACTCAACCGGAACAGGCACTGGAACCAGCACTGCAGACAGGAGGCTCAGGGACAGGATGAAATCAGAAACTCAGGAACACAGCAAACGGCCCAATAAGCTTTTGTAGCAGGTTGGAAGTGGATGCAATCAGAGACACCACGAAAGGGCAACCAAAGGGTGCCCAGACACAATTTAAATAGGCAATGTGAGGCGGGCTAAAGGCAGACAGCCAATGGGAGCCCCCTACCGGTAATAGACATAGAAATGCAGCAATCACGGGCACCGTGATACGTGGGCAATGTGGAGATGGGGGGCAATGTGGAGTTGGCCAATGTAGTCAGGAGGCCCATGACAATTCTTGAAGAACAAAGCAAAGAGAGAAGGGCGCAGACCCTCTAAGAGCAAATCTTTATAGGTATAGAGATATTTTCCCCTCAATATGTATGTGCTCACCAGAACCACAATTTTATAGCAGCATATCTGGGATCAATCATTCATCATTGGGATCTCCTCCATTCGAAGTTAGCACTCTCAGCAGTAAAGAATATTATAAAAAATCTTTTATTTCTTAAAATTATTCCAGTATCAATAGTACAATTAAAAATAACGCCCTGACGCGTTTCGTATCAAAAAAGATTCTTTCTCAAGGGTAAAATGATAAATATATTCTCCATAAATACAATTGAACATTACCTTTATAAATGCTTTCCCAGATGCTTTCTGTACAAACGGCGTGTACAAGCGGCATGTAGATGTGAATCATTTCCGGTATCTCGCATCACTTCCTGCTGAAAGACGGAACTTGCCAATTGGTTTCAAGCTTGCGTGTCAACTATGGAACGCATGCTCGATTTATGATATTAGTAATGGAGGAACTCTCCATGTCTCATCCAAATAAACTCCATGGCAATTCTTGCACAGGGCCCCGTGGCTTCTAGTTACGCCACTGGAAAATAGTGATAAAAGAATTACCCTATCACTCTCAAAAAGATACCTGGGAACAGGAACTGAATAGACAAATAAATCCTGAAGAGTAGTTATTAATTCTGAGTAATTCCTTACATTCCTCTGTAAATACTTTAATAATGGAAACAAATTATAAGCTTACTACTAGTTGGTGTCGAACACCTGACATTTTACATGATATGTACCCTTCAATTGAAGCGACTTGTTGGAGATGCAAATGCGATAGAGGTACTATGATACATATTTGGTAGTCATGTCCTGAGATCCAAACCTTTTGGGAAAAAGTATTGGATATTATACAGAAAATTACAAATATTCACCTTATGAAACATCCGATTCACATACTTCTTAATTTACCACAAGAAAGCCCCTATTTTTAACAACATTTCCTTGCTTCATCATTTTGTGTAGAGAGGAATTTCATCCATTTTCTGATCTGTGTGTTATTCTGGTTTTAGGAAATGTATTTTCTGTGTAGTTACTGACCTTTTTTTAGGATAGTTTTACTATGTAACAGATAGAATATGCATTTTAGCTCATACATTTGAAAATACTCTTTTACTGTCAATTTTAATTAGTGGTCTATGCAGGCCAAACATATAGATACAATTAGACTTATTTGTACTCGGAATATTCTGGGCTTTTAAAAATTTCTTTCACAATCAAAAATGCTTTTATTTTGTATCATATGATATTAGCAAAATATGCAATTTTTTATTTTTATTTTTAGTTGTGACAACTTGTCGTACAATGCAGACTTTACTTGACATGCATCACCATGAAAATGCTCATTTATTTTGGAAAAAAAAAACTCCAAAAAAAAAACAGTGTAGAGTTTTCGATAAATAACTATATACTTCAGTCATACAAATGCATAGCAAAAGTGAAGAAAATTTGTCCCATCACCAGGATAGAAAAATTCCCTAAGCCTATGGCAATGGAAGGACTAAAAAATCAAAGGGAATTGTATTTGCTTGTAATGATGCAGAATTGCTCCATTTCGTCTTGAAACTTTAGCTTTCCTATCTTGAGACACTTGCTCAGATAACCAGTGAATGCACTCCATTATGGCCACAAATTCAACCAACTGTCTTGAATGATGTGAACATATCAAGTATTAGCTGAATGACTATAATGTAGCTTGAAAAGGTACAATTAGTGTGAAATAAATAATAAAGTGGCAACATTATTATAATTCAGTTAAGCTCCTTTGATGTTAGAAAGCTCTCAGATACATGACGTGGCAATGATGGGTACCTCTTTAGCATAGCAGGCAGGTATGCATTATGCGCATTCTAAGGCCCTACAGCTTTTGTGGACTACATATCCCATCATTCCCAGCTAGCCAACAACTGGATGAATATGACAGGAGTTTTAGTCCACAACAACAGGAGACCACAGGTTGCTCACCCCTGATTTATCATGTGAAAAAATGTACTCTCTAACATATTTTTAATAGAAAATACTAGATCATCATCTTTCTATCATGATTTCAGCAAAAACAAGTAATGTCATCTATTAGTTGCAAGTATCTTCATCTGGAGCTGAACAGTGACCCTGTTGAGAAGTGTTAAAAGGTTTTTAGCTCATAGATGTTAATGAGCTAGAGACAGGATGGATTTAATAGCATTAATTACTCCCTGAGACAACATATTAATATCCTTATGTTCTAAACCTTTCCTAGATTAACTGGCAACTGGACATGTCAGGCACAAGGCATTCACTGCTCTCTAAATAACAAGTTATATGCACTGGACATTCACTATTATATCTTCTTGGTGTAAAAGTACAAACAGTCATCTGTTTATTCATTGTATAGATATATACAATATTGAAGATTTTATTCAAACTGTTGAGAGAAACATTTTGCTAAAATCTCAGAGGAAGGTTCTTTGTAATTATGTTTGCATTGTTATAATTCTGAGCAACAAAGTATCCACACATGATCGCTTGAAGTAGTTGGCATAAAAGAAAGCTTTACTGGAAGTATAAAAATATTGGAACACACAAAATGTCAATGAGCAAATCACCCAAAACACTCCTGATGCGTTTCAGACCTCACTGGTCGTTACTCATACTCAAAGCAGGATGGAAAAAGTGTGGGTTGAATAGACAAATGATACAAACAAATCCAACCCCTTTAAAGACATATACACATATAAAATCCAAACTGGATAAAAAAAAATGTGCTAATCAATAAATAAACGAAGATAAAGACCTCAATGCAATTGAGAACGGGGATTGTAGATCACCGACTGCCAGACATTTTTTGTCCCATGGTATGGATTTGAAAGTATCCAGACCCCCACGGGATGGCAACAATGTGCACTGCCTGGGAAAAAGGAGATGATCTGGATACATCAACTTGATATACAAATTCCAAGTGGACTTAACTCAGAATGGGTCTTAAGTCTATTTTATTAATGTGTCTGTCCCCATTTATCAATTTGCAGTGGGTTGCTTTTTGAAGAGGTTGTATATCTTTGCACCAGCATGGTCTTTATCTTTGTTTATTTCAATTACTTATGTTGTGATTATTTAATGTATTAATTTTCTTACATTATAGGATCACAAATCATCCTATTATCAGCATGAGATGTTTATTCCAGACCCATGGAACAATTCACTACCAGAGAATCGCAGAAGGTCTTCAGTTGAAGTTTTAAGACAGAGGAAAAATTTGTTTGCAGTGCCAGGGAGCTACTGTATCATGAGTCATTACCCACATGCAGATATTTAACTTTTTAAGTGCCTGAGAGATGTATAACTGGCTGGCAGTAGACTTATGTGGTGATGCCGCTAATCACTTTAGAAAATGGCTGAGATTGTAAGGGATCACAGGAAAGAGCAGAACCAATGGGCCCATTTGGATTCCAAGCCCTTTCACAACTACACCCTTTGCAAGCCCTGTAGTTTCCCCTTTCCTGATAAACTGTTAAGTGAGATTTGAAGGGAAATGATGCCCTAGGAGTAGGTGGATCTTAATGTGTTTAACAGATGATGGTGTCCTTTATACAGCAGCCAGGTAAATCTATTTAAATGTCTTTTGCATTATATGAGTGCAATTCCCTATATATAGTGATCTATATTCAAATATATTTATATTTATATCAGTAGTCCATCTGTGTCAACACCAGCAAACAACACAGCTTTGAATTCAATGTATTAACTGTATTAACTGATTTAACTGTGAATTCTGTGTTCTTGTGCTCAGAGATGCTTTAGACTTGAGAAAGGGAGTTTATCCCGAAAGCATGTCAATCCATAATTCTATTAATCCGATAAAAAGGTATTACAAGATATTAATTTTGTTTATTATTTTACATCTACATCACTGGACTAATACGGCTACAATCTTAACTCTCTCTCTATAAATATATATATTATACATCAATTATACATCAATAATGATGGTGCTGGGGATGAAATTAGGTTTATTCATACACATTTCCAACCTAAATCTATCTTTTATCCCCAACAAGATAAAGGTCCATATATTGACAGTTTAGTCTTCAAAGATGTAAAAACCATGTGCCAAAATATTATAACAATAGATATAAAGGAAGTAATATTACCCAAATTCAACAAGTAGCTCTAAACCAATTAAAACTGGCTAAGGATATATATATATATATATATATATATATATATATATATATATATATATATATTGGAGGCTGATAAGGGAGGGGTTACTGTTATATTAGACATTAAAGAGTAAAATACAGAGGCATATAGATTATTATCTGATACTAACACATATGTTGGACTTCCTCATGATCCTACCAAAGAATATTCCCATGCATTGCAAGTCATCATTAATGAAGCTTTTGAACATGGTATTTTAAGTAAAAAAAGAGTTACTATATTTAACAGTGTAATATCCCAAAACTTCATATTTCTATAAGGAGGAAGAGTTTTTCCAGATATCGTGCCAAAGGGAGGCCTTCTGAATATATCGTTGTGACACTATTGTTCCAGGAGGTTACAATGATAGACTGGATGTGTCAACCTTCACATGATCTGGGCCTCCCATTCCCTATTATGCTTTTCATATTTATTTATATATATATATATATATATATATATATTTTTTTTTTTATTTACTACAATTTTTATTTTATTCTTTCTTTCTTACATGTTATCATATTTCACATATCACATACAGATTCACACTTTCATTTTATTACGTATGGGTGTTTTTACACTTAATATAACTCTTCTGTATATCATGTTTTGTATATCAGGCATTATATTTTGAAATTGACCCTGTAAGATCCATTGTATTTGCATGATATGCATTAATATAAAGAAATTATGTTTGCTAGCAAAAACAGATAAAGGATAATAATCTAATCAAGTTAACTCTCTGCAATTGGAACTGTTTTGTCACAAGTGATTACTGATTGGTTCATAAAAAGGAGCTACTATTTAAACAACCAACTTTTGTTACAATACTTATCCCTGAGGAATTATCAACAACTATATGTAGGATTGTATCTCCCTGACTTATTTTATATAATATATCCACTGGACTCCAAAGATCTTGTTGCATTATTATATTTAAGGACGGGAGGTGTTGCTGACCTTATTTATCCAAGAGCTTGAGGATCTGGAGTATAGAAACAGACTATTTCCATGGCATATATCTGTTTTTTGCTGATTGATAAACTTGCTAATACAACTCATTAATAAAAATGTAAATGAGCTGGCTAACAAGCAGTGAAATTGTGTTATATTTTCTTTTGTGTTTGTCATTCGTTCATTGATAAAGTGCTGGATTCCATTGCAGATGATTACTTTCTCACAAACTTCAAAAGGAATCTGTGTTAACATATATCAGCCTAAGCTTTGCACATTGACAGATATATATAATGGTGGTGCCTTTTCTAAATGAAGTAGAATGTAACTAGTGTGTAACTCCAATACTAGAAGACAGTCCACTTTATATGCATAAAGTAACCACACTCCCCTTGGAGGTCATCCCCAGGGGTCAAGACCCAAGGTTTTTATGGCCACAGAATACTTGAAGATGGTCCTAAGTGGGGTATGGAAAGAAAGTGGCAAAGGCATAGTCAGACTGAATCCTAGCAGGCAGAGCAGGATCACAAGAAGATAAACAGGCTAAATGTCCACTAAATTATCCATTGGTTATGAACAGAAGAGAATCAGTGGCAATTCCTCAGAAGCAAGCTGTTAAAACCAGGTAGATTAATCAGGCTTATAACCCCAAGTGATGATTTAAAAAGGTCAAAAAGTGAGATGATGTAAATTCACCCACAAAACCTGTAACACTGAAAATAGACATGTAGCTGTGAATATCTGTGACACACTCAAAAGGAAATTATCCTAATAGATGCCAGTAAAGTGCTTGTACTTGACCCTCTCTGGAGACATACATTTTCCCTTTAGCAAAGCTTTCCCTTTCCTTGTCCTCACAAACCAGCAGATAAATCTTTCTAAACCTCTGCAGTTTTCCATCTTCTGTACAAACAGAGGCAACCCTCCCTTCCAACAGATCTCACCAAACACCATCCATAGACTCACATTACAGAGAGACCAAAAAAAAAACCCGAACAAGCAACAGGGGGCTCCATAAAATGTACTAAGAAAATTGGAGCTATTCTTGGTCAAACCAACAGTACCATAGCTAAAACAAACTCCCACTGAGTTAAATGGGGTCTTTACCCACAATGCCTGGTAGACTACTCTAGCATTCGGGGGATTAAAATCTCCATTGAAATCAATGGGAATTGTTCTTGTTGGTTTGCACATATTTAGCTTGATATAAATTCCTTTAAATGAACCAGTTCTATAGTATTTTTATTCAATGAAAAGCCCCAAGTCCCATGCACTAACCTATACCCACATGCACCATTGTACCTTCCATTCCTGCACTCCTCAGCCTGCAGCTTTCCCTCTTTCTCTCTTATTGTGTGCCTTGCCTAACTTCATACTGCAGTGACATGCCTGACTGGTGATGTCAGCAAAGGTCCTTTAGCCCACTAGAATCTTTCTGCATTTAGTGTATATGTAGCACATTGTTTCTGCAACCCAAATGCATCATCTTATATTTAACCATATTAAACCTCATCTGCTACTTTCCCACCCATTACTCAGTTTATCCACATCTTTCTGCAGAGAAAAAAAATCATCCTGCTATGCATGCATTTCCTTACAGTGTTGTGTCATCTGCAAAGATAGAGACATTACTTGCAATACCCCCTTTGGGATCATTAATAAGTACATGAAAATTTGTTGGGCCCAGGACTGGACCTTATGACACTCTGCTTACCACTTTAGACCAACTTGAATAGCTTCAATTTACAACAACTTTCTGCATTCTACCATTTAACCTGTTGTCTATTTATGCAAATATGTCACCTCCCAAACCAAAGCTATTTTTATTTATGCAGTAACCTGTTTTGAGGCACAGTATGAAAAGCTTTTGCAAAATCCAAGTATATTACAAAAGCAATACTGTTGTCCAAATTACAGCTTACCCCTTCTTTATTAAAGGGATAGTAATATGTCACAATATAAGCAGCTCCAATTAATCTTCATAGTATTTGTGCCATGGAGAATGTTATTTCAATGCTGTCAGAGTTGTAGTTCTGCTGACTAATACTAATAATGTTGTTGGTCAGCACATAGTCCTCCTGAATACTATCAGTTAGTAATCCTTCTAGTATCTTACCCAGTATGTAAGTCTAACTCACAGATCTGTAAATTCCCAAATTAGATCTTGCCACCTTTTTCAACAATGATGCTATATATATATATATATATATATATATATATATATATATATATATATATGCTTTTCGCCAATCACAAGTCATTATGCCTGAGAAGGTTTAACGACTATTATGTATAATTGTCTTGTTAATGCTGCACTAAGCTCCTTAAGTCCTCAGGTCTAGATATTGTATTCACCATAACCTTTTCCAGTCTCTTTTGAACTTTGTACTCAAGCCATGAGCATGATTTATGAAATTCTGTGATACTATGTGTTTTCCCAAAGCATGCCATTGTTGCTTGTATATACAGAAGACAAAGTGTCAGCCTTTGTCTTATCCTCGCAAATTAATTAAATTAACTCAGTGATAAAGAGGAAATAATCTATCAACATTAATCAATTAACGTTCTTTATATAATTGTAGAAATGTTTATGATTTGTCTTGTTCTTTCAATATTTTCTCATTTTCAATGTTAAATTGCATAATTTATTTTAAATGATGCATATGAACCATCAGACAAATAAAACAAATGCTTCTTGATCCTCATTTCCCTGTAAACCTCTTTGTTGAGCAACATTATTCTTAATTTGTTCCTCTTGTATTTTATCCCCAGTGGTATATATATAATTGTTTTGGTTAAACCATTATTAATAACTTTCCCCTAACATATTTCAAAGAATACATTAATAGTCACTGCTACCCAAATGCTCACTCACCTGTATATTGCATACTATTTCAGAATTGTTTGATATTACTAGGTCCAGTAAGGGCTTATTTCTTGTTGCCTCATCTACTAGTTGGGGCATGAAAATTGTTATTAATCAAACTTAGAAAATTATTTCCCTTTGTTGCCCTGAAAGTCAAATTTCTCCAGTCAATTTCAAGGTAGTTGAAATATCCTATTATGATAAATTTACATAACTTAAATATGGTAATGACTATGGTATTGACTGAGATTTCAAACTCAGTAGCACGGTAAACGGAGCTCGGTGTCACGTTAGCCCAGAAAAATGCAGCTCCAAAGAGAAGCACGAACGCGCTCCTCAGGGGCTTCTGGGAGGGAGGTGGGAAGTCCTGCCACTCATATACAGTTCCCCAGAATGCGGAAGTGCCACATTTCAACAATTAATATCTCCACTCTTAGGCAGTGGAAAACATAAATAAAGCCAGCGCTGATATTGCTTTACATTTTAAAAGCAATGGTGACATTTTTTGGGGATGTGAATGTTCCCCTTTAACAGTACTGAGATGTGATCAGTTTGACGCACTGCATGAATCAGGAGATTAATCACCAGAAAGTGGCCATAGTCAAGTGTGAAACTAGGAGATTGTTTTTATACACTACAGGGGCATATTCAGGAATAGGGGTGGGAGAAAAGTGTGAAAAATTTCCTGCAAAAAATTTCATGAAAACGTGCTAATTTTTCGCTTTTCCCGAGAAAAATTTTGTCTTTCCATCTATGCAAAAATGTCCTCCTTTTCCCCTATTTTAACAAATTTTCTGCCTATGTTAACACATTTTCCGCCTATGTTAACACATGTTTTGCCTATATTTACTATAGGTACTACATTTCTCACTGTAATATTACTTCTTCTGAGGACTGAAGTTTAGAAATAAGTGGCTGAAAGTAAAAGCTGTGAGTCCTACAGCAACACATGGCTTGAAAAATGTGTTAGCATGCACAATGCATTTGTCCTTTGCCCACAACACTTTCTTGCTTAAGTGACACTGGCACATATTCATGATGATATCAAGTAATAAAAAAAATAAAGTACAACCTACAATGTGGCAGATGTGTATTGTAGTGGTGGTGATGGGACCATTTATATCAACAGAAAGGTTTTCATTTGTCCCCTGTGGTGCAGCTGGCTTTGGCCAATAATTGCACCTCTTTATCTTTAAGGAGCAATTCTGGAGAAAACTAACTGAATCAGGAGAAAAATGAATGTCCCTTTGATTTATATGTGTTTTTTATGATTTGAAGACCTTTCTAGCATTTAACTGATTAAAGTGACCAATTTAAATCAATGGATATTTTAGGACTGTTTACTTGTTCTTTACAATGCAGTGGGTTTGCTCCAGAATTGCTCCTCCTTAGCTTTGAGAATTGCATATTAGAGTCTGCTTGTTCTCTCACAGGATGTATTTTTAGTGTTGTGTTGTTCCAGGAAAAGGATGAAATCATCCATTCAATTGGACAGGTTACAACAAGCACTAGAAAGCACTGTAGGAGTGGGAGGGGTACCGTCAAAAAGGTTGATAACAAATAAATATATGGCTTGGGGAAACTCATATTGATCTGTCTTGTAAACTGGACTGTAGATCAATAACAATTTCTGGAAATGCAAGGCATTTATTCCGTACAACTTGTACGAGCGAGAGGGAAATTTTAATGTACTCATAAAACATCAACATCTCTGCAGGCTTCTTATATCAAACGTGCATGAGGACTCCAGGGATGTATACAGACCTTGTCCACTTCCAGTAACCCTTTGAATGCCAGAGAGTTGCGTACCCCTCTGGCACTAAAAGGGTTAAAGATATGCTGGACAGCTTGAAAGAAATAGTCTTCAAAATGTACTGTAGATAGTCTAGCATTCTATGGGCTAATCATTTGCTATGTTTCTGTTGACCCTTAACCTTATGAGTGCCAGAGAAGGCAAAAATCTGAGGCTAATATCACAGTTCTCACACAAAGTTCTCAAACGTATGGAAAAGAGCATTACAATTCAGAGATAAGTTTAACTCAGTGACCTGCTTGTTATTTGCTCTCATTGATTTGAATGAAATAATCAGTGACGCGTGTGTGTTGGAATCTTGGAGTTAATGTTTTCCTCCCAGAATTGGGTTGTTTCACTAATTTTGATCACCTGAGTGAGAAATAAAATGTTTCATTTTTTGTCTTTTTTATTTCTTGTATGGATAAATAAATAAAGAAACACAAACACTTAAATTAAAAGCAACTCACTTTAATTATTATAGATTTTCTTTAAATAATGGAAGATTTCTGGCCAAGCTTAGTCCAAATGAGCTGACTGATTTTTTTTTCTTTACTTAAATTGAATGTACATTGACCCCTAGAGTGCCAAGGTGATACGGTGTGTGGACCTGGACTTAGTCTGCCAAGGTGATACGGTGTGTGGACCTGGACTTAGTCTGCCAAGGTGATACGGTGTGTGGACCTGGACTTAGTCTGCCAAGGTGATACGGTGTGTGGACCTGGACTTAGTCTGCCAAGGTGATACGGTGTGTGGACCTGGACTTAGTCTGCCAAGGTGATACGGTGTGTGGACCTGGACTTAGTGTGCCAAGGTGGTACGGTGTGTGGACCTGGACTTAGTGTACCAAGGTGATACGGTGTGTGGACCTGGACAGCTGTTCCAGCAGTGCCAAGATTGTACATTGTATTGCCAAATATCAGTTGCTGTATAAGTCATTATTACCATCATGCAGTGGCCACAATAAAAAAAAAAGTGTCAGATCTTGTGGGGGTGGGGAGGGGGGCATCAGAAGCCTTCCCTGAACCTTCCCACTCCCACCCAATAGCTTGACTAACTTGGACGCAGGGCAGCCATGCTGCTCCCCTGAGACACCTATATTGACCTTACCGGCAAATCAGCTGGGAGATCAGTATCTGGGAGGGGGGATCAGGAGGGGACCTGGTGCCCCCCAGTGAGGTCTGAATTTACCTGTTTGAGTGCCTGGGAGATGGTAACTGGAAGAAAGCAATAGTGAGAGGGAATGAGAAACTGAAATGTGAGAGAGCAAAGGAGATGCAACGCATTGCTTTGCAATGTGTTGCGTACACCTCTGGCACTCAAAGGGTTAAGGGCATATTTACCTTGGATGCTCTTCAATAAATTTGAGACATGTATTATTAGGGTGTTCATGCTCTATTATTAAGGTGTTCATGTTCAATGCTGTAGGTTCATGTGTATGTGTGTTTGTGCGACATTTTGAACACGCTGTTTTTATGGTCACACAATAGAGGGTGACATTTCAATAGGCTACCCCAGGGAGGTAACCAATGCATTGCACACAAAGGGGTAACAGTACATGACAAAGAAATAAATAATTTAACAATATATAAATAAAATAAGTATGTAAGAGAGTCCAACACTTTGCAAAGCATTTGAACTCACACATGCACCCCCCCAGCCCACTGACCACTGGTGGTAACAGTCCCCTCATATACACTATCTGACCCCTCCCTGCCTGATTCTACTACATATAACCACATACACTATCGGACCCTCAAACCTGGTTCTACTGCCCTGTGGAAGTCACAGATGCCAACATACATGGTCAGACCCCTCCCCCCAGCCCACTATTAGTCACAGACCCCTGCATACACACTCTGACACACTACCAGCCTTGTTCCACTGGAAATGCACATATATACTGCCCCAGTAGCCATGCTCTTGGCAACCACTACCCATACCAATGCAGTGCCATTTGTGGGGGGCTGGCATTAGGTACTGAAAATTCCAAGAAATATCATAGTGTTGAAATATTTTAGTTTCTTTGAAGCCTATAGCACCATGTGCTGGAAAAAATTGTACACATTAGTCTAGGGGTAAAAGGGTGAGTGTCCTTCCATTTGATGTGGATGTCTACTTTCTAAAATGTCATGCCTAACTGACCTTTTATTCTTATATTGGTAACTGTTATGAACATTTTAATGCAGGCAGGCAATTTTCTGGTATCCCCTGTGGTATGTCAATCCTAACCAGTGGGGTACCATTTTCCTTGGACCGGTAGAAAGCACTGAATATAGCAGAGAATGCATTGGTTTTTAGTATCTTTAAAGTGGTGAAATGTAAAAATAAATAAATTCCCTATAGTGCCACCTTATTGAAATGATTATGCACACCAGCCTAGGTGTAAAAAAGCAAAATTAGCATAAAAAATGCAGGTGAATGTCTACTTACTAAAAATGGTATTCCTTGCATATCTTTCCATCATATCTCTAATATTCAGAAGCATTTTAGTGCAGGCAGTCTTTTTAAAATAAAGGTTGTTGTAATTTTGCACTTCTGGTACCCTCTATAAACCCCCGTTTACTTTGAATATTCACACCCAAAATATGACATTTCCAGGAAGTGAAACAGAAAACTAAGCAGTTATAGAGACAGAGAGGTTGAAAGGCAGATTTCTAGCATTGGATTTAGCAAAATATGGCTAGTAAAGGCTGATAGCATTGGCTAACATTATAAGCACTTGGATTAAAAAAAAGGAGGAGCAGCCAGACTACTGGCCAAGGGAGCCCACAACATCCACCTGACCCCTGTGATTCCCATTCCATCAGCATTGTCCCTCTGGGACATGATGATGAAGCCGGCAGATCTGGCTTGCAGTGTTAACATCAGCACATATCAGCTGTCTGTGCCTGATGCTAGTGCTGCCAGTGTGCCTTCTTCACCTGAAGAAGAGATGATAACGGTGACAGTAGGGGACCCTCTGTCACATTTATCATCATTGCCAATCTGTTCAACTCTCATAGACCAGCAGCAGCAAGGGACTGGAGTGATGGAGGAACAGCTGGGGTGGAAGAGAGAATGAGGTCCTTTTTAGTAGAAGGCAAAAAGGAATAGGAGACAGATATGCAAAGGGGGATGGGCATCACCACCAGCAATGACATTGCAGAGTTTGCTGCTGCTGCTGCTGCTGTAATTCCTGAGTTGCTGAGGTGGAAGAGCCTGATGTTGATATGTCTCAGCAGCAGGCTGATGATATGCAGTCTAGTGTGCTACAAACCACCATGGCCACAGTGGGAATGGGGACCAGCAGTAGTGATGTAGGACTGGTCAGGTTCCACTTGTCAATGACAGCAATAATCCTGGTCTTAGTTCTAGTGCGGATTCTGAAGGAGAAGCAACATCCTTTGCCCCAGCCAGTGAAAGGGAATGTGGAAAAGACGAAAGAGGCCATTCTTCATCTCCTTACCCCCCCCCCCCCCCGAGGTCAAGTGTGTGGGACTATTTTTTTCTTGTGGAGGCACAGTGCAGTCATCAGTGATGGCACTATGCACTTTATGTGACAAGTCAGTGAAAAGAAGAAAGGAGGGAACACACCTTGGCACAACCAACCTCATAACACACATGAAATACAGACACTGTGAAAAGCATGTTAAAGCCAAACCCCCACTAAAGAAATCTGGAGCTGCTGTTGTTGTACGCTCTGTCTCTCCCCAGAGTTCCCAAGGGTATCAAGAATGTAGGCAGAAATCATAGAAGAAGAATAGAGAAACCCAGCCTGATCCTGAAAGTTCGATGGTCAAAGAAACACCTGCCTCATCATCTTGTGCTAGGGTCCAGGTGTGGGAAGATGTAGCAACATCTTCTGGTCAACCAGTCTGTCTTTGTTACCTCCCCTACCAGCTGACAGTGATTCTGTAAATACGAGGATGTGGCAGTTTGTGTTCACCCTGTGCACATTGTGTGGTGAACCGACCACACATGGCAATATGTTTGAGTATAATCACAAGCATGGAATCAAGCAGCATCTCAGGATATTCCATCCCACAGAATATGCTAATCTGGTGGCAAGGAGGATTCATCATTATTATTAATTCTGCAAATTATCAAGTGTCCTTAGCAGAGTGGACAAGGGGCATAGAGACAACAGCAATACTTGATTTCTGGGGTGAATGATTGATTTGACATTGTGGACCAGCAACATTGTGTTTGTTTTCAGCTGTGCCAGTTGTTTGATGTGAGTGCATATGTGTCCATTCTTTCTAGTTGTCCCCCTATTTCCTAGCTTTCCTACACACACTATGCACATTTCAGTTGCTGATGAAAGACACAGCTCCTTCCTACTCTAAAGGGAAAAATTAATATTCCAACAACACACTCATGATTTTGGAGGAGGGCAGGAGAAGCACTATTGGCCAACTTCTTTTCTCCATATGTACCTCAAACATTGCTGGAAGGTGGTACTGTCACCACCTCATGTGCATCACTGGAGCTAGTGGCAAGTGGAACCATCATCACTTGTCTCATATCACTGATGTTGTTGATACCTTTCCCTTGGAGCTGCCTAATTGTCCTGCTACTTAGACAACTCATCAGAAGCAGCAGTAACATCAGTTGCAAATGCCACAATGCTACCACTGCATTTGCTAATGGCCATTGGCCAGTGGTCACTGGCCCACATAAAATGAACTGCTGGCACTAGGCCAATAGGAGATATATATATATATATATATATATATATATATATATATATATAAAGAGTGGGAGGTATCACCAGTGGGTCTTATAATAAATATCATTTATTTGGAAAATAAGTACATGCAGGGTCAACGTTTCGGTCCTATAAAAGGACCTTTATCAAGACAATTGTTTGGTCACGATAGCATTTATTTATAGACCTAATGAAACGCTTCTTGTGGCCTGCAGGAAGATGGTGATGTCAGCATGCAACAGCCACTAATGTTGTAGTCCATACACCGATGAGTAAAGAAATAATGCAATCATTAATATAAACAGATCACAGTTAAATCACAAAAGATACAACATATCCCTTAGTATATGATCTTTTATTTTCTCTTTGTATACGCGATTCTTGTGTCTTGAGCAGCTGGAGCGGTACGAGCGATGGGATGCACAGACTATTTTGTGTGTCCGTGATTCCATTGCTTTATGTTTTGATTTAACTGTGATCTGTTTGTATTAATGATTGCATCATTCCTTTACTCATCAGTGTATGGACTACACCATTAGTGGCTGTTGTGTGCTGACGTCGGTTGTGCGGGTCAATGAACATCTCGCACGCGTTGACGTCACCATCTTCCCGCGGGCCACGAGAAGCGTTTCATTAGGACAATAAATAAACGCTATCATGACCAAACAATTGTCTTGATAAAGGTCCTTTTATAGGACTGAAACGTTGACCCTGCATGTACTTATTTTCCAAATAAATTAAATTTATTATAAGACCCACTGGTGCTGCCTCCCACTCTTTCTATCAATATTCATCTTTAGAGGATTGTGCACCCAGGCATTGAGTGTATTTAGAGTGAGTGCCTCCAACCCATTTTCAGATTTTATATATATATATATATATATATATATATATATATATATAAATATATATTAAAAACCATTTTGGGGGGCTTGTGTCAGACAAGCCTAAGTAACAAATCTCTGCTTCCTGCTGGGCTTGTCCCTAACAAGCCTAAGTACAACAAATCACTGTTTCCTCTGGGCTTGTTCCTTTAACAAGTCCAACAAATCAATTTCCTCCAGGCTTGCGCATCTAACAATAAGCATAAGTCCAGCAAATCACTGTTTCCTCAGGCCTTGTGCTTCTAAAAAGCCTAAGTCCTACAAATCTATGTTTCCTGAGGGCTTGTGCCTAACAAGTCTAAGTCCTACAAATCAATTGTTCCTCAGGGTTTAGGCCTCTAACAAGTCTATGTCATACAAGTCATTTTTTTCTTAGGGCTTGTGTTCGCTAACCTAAGTCCTGCACACTGCACAACACACACACAAATATAGTTCAACTTTTTTAAGCCTGCTTCTATACTGTCTACTAGCCAATGTTTATATAGAAAAATAAAGGAATCATTAAAAAATGGTTACTAAAATCCAAATTGAATGTAGCCCGTGTATGGTGATGGTGAAACTTTGGAAGGACTTTGACAAACTGTAAGACAAAACCAAAAAGACGAGAGGCTCATGGTATAATATATCCAATCATTGTGTGTGCAAGAATTCACAAAGAAAGGTACTCTCACTTGGAAAATGCTACTAGAGATATCAGTAGCATATAATACTTGGGGAGGATATAACTGCCCTCACACAGATGACACTGATCGGGCCACTCAATATCTCGAAAACTACAAACACCAGGAATGGCTTAAAAACGTAAAACAAATAACAATGCAAGGAGAGTGACATTTTGTGCCGGTACTTCTACAGGTGCTCTCTTAACACATTACTACCCACCACATGTACTTGAATTGTAAATTTATAGCCATTGTCATTGATTCCAATGGGCACAAATGTAGCGTCTGTTGTGCATTTTTACCTTTTGGTAGTGTGTCACAACACAGGTAGCAGGATATCTTGAAACTACCGATGGCACTTTTATTTTTTTTACTGCCATCAATTGAATCGAACCCCTAGTGAGAGGAAACAACAATGTACTCTTCATTAAATCCATAAATAGGATCAACAATATTTTCTTCTTTGACTGGTATTTGACCTTTCCATTTCATCTGTATAGGCTTCAACATTTTAGTGAGAACTGACTACAGATGAACAACTAATCATTTTGTCTGGTTTGGGAGGAAGGTTGCATTATACCTCTTCTAGATATCTGAAGCAATCTGCCTTCAAGTCACAGGAAACTCAGAAGAACTTATAACCTTTACATAACGCATCTGTTAATTTTCATATTATTTTTGGCACCATACCTGTGCAAAAGTCCTTCTGTTCCCCCATGTGCTCATCAATTTCTATTTCTCCATCCTTTTTACCTTCTCAAATGATTTTCTACCTGCAGTCTTTATCTCTAGCCACCAGAAAATACTCCACACCTTTTCCCTCATAGAAATCCTCCTCTCAACTGCTTTTTATGTCTGCAATTTTCCTTCTGAACACCTGTTCTTCACATAAGACAGACCCCAGAAATCTGCTAAACATGCCCTATCTCTCTTCTACCCCCTACTCCTATGCATTTTGGAATGCTCACTCTCTATATAACAAACTCCACACAACGTATGACTTCCTTGCTATCACAGAAACCTGAATTTCATATTCTGACTCTTCTGTTGAAGCCGCTATCTCCTTTGGGGGCTTATCTTCTCTCCCAGCTCTGACCCTTCAGGCCTCTGTCTCTTCATCCATCAGTCTTCTTCATCTCTCTCAAAATTCATACAATCCAACTCTTCTATTCAATTCCTCTCAATCTCCAGATATCCGTGAGATTCCTGCCACCAAGTAACACTTCCTCCTTTCTCTCCCACTTTGAAACATGGCTTTTTATCCTCAAACTCTCCTACTTTGCTCCTTAGCAACTTCAGCTTACACATTGATGATTTGTTCTCTTTCTCTGACCCTGCCCTATTGCCTTCAAAACTGGACTGCTTCCAGCACTCACAGGGAAGGCCACTAGCTGGACCTAGAATTCACTAAAAACTGATCAGTTTAAAATTTCATAATTTCCTCCTTTCCTCTTTCTGATCACAATCTGATATTCTTCACATTCTCTCATACACCTTCCCCTGCCCTCCCAAAACACCTCCTTTCACCAGGAACTTACGCTCTCTTAGCTTAAAAGACAGACTCCACTGTGCAAATCTCAATCTCTTCTCTATCTGCTCTACTGCTAACCTAGATTCTCTTGTACATTAATATAACTTGTCACTAACTTAATCTTTGAATCAGCATGCTACTCACCATCTTCTGCACTTCAGGCCCAGCAATCCCAGACCATGGCTAAATTAAATAACCTGGATGCTCTGTACCTGTCGTAGAGCTGCAAAATTTCTCTGTTGAAAGTCTAATTTTATTGCCTACTAACACCATTATAAATGTATCCTGTCCTATGTTAACATAGGTCTCACCTAGTCTAACATAGTAACATAGAAATATGGTAAATTAGGTTGAAAAAAGACACAAGTCCATCAAGTTCAACCTTTGCATTTTAACGTAGAGGAAGGAGAATTATATAAGCTTTCCTTCTGACAAATAAGTTAATCATTATCTGAACTTCCTGTTTTATTTACTAATACATAGTATAAAACTGTATGTTCCCTCTTTTAGTATTTATCTGAACTTCATGTTTTGTCTACAGTAGGGGAATACAGAGAAGGCTTTCAGCACCATGGACAGCATTGAATGCCATAGGGATGTGCATTGATCACCCCTGTGGCATTCAAATGGTTACAATAAAAACAGAACTAGTACACCAAGCACTAAACAATGTGTCTCCTCCTTAGTATGTCAACATATATTGCATATATTCGACATATTAACTCCATCCGACTTTAACTTCAGGGACTGCCATTTAGTCGACTACACTTTTATTCGACACCATGTTTAGTCAACTCCATTTTTCCAACTCAATTTTTTGTCGACTCCATTTTTTTGTCGACTCCATTTTTATTTTACTCCATTTCTTGTCGACTACACTTTTACTTGAGTCTTTTATTCAACACTTAACCCTTTGAGTACCAGAGAGTTAGCAAATGTAGTGTATGTTGGGGAATGTATGTCGGAGAATGCATGTAAAAATTTGTAAACCAGTCAAAGGAATGTCGTATTGATATCGATGTTGGCATTTTTTGTCAGAATCATGTCAAAGTGATGTCGTACAGACTTCAGTGAATAATGCGGATGTGCCTACATGCCTTCTCTGATAGTACATCGACATTCGTAGCCCTCTTTGACCTTTAGTGCATCTAGGCCCAAGTCTTTCATTACTTTAATTCAGTTTGTTGCTCTTCACTGTACTGTATCCAGTTCGAGAATATCTTTTTTTCAGAACTGGTGCCCAAAATTGCATTGCTTATTCGAGGCAGGGTCAATGATTTCTACAGTGACAAAACTATGTTTCTACTCAGTATCCCTTTTATACCATTTGTTTGCCCAATCTGCTTTTTTATTTTAATCTCTCTGTAGAGAACATTCTGTTCTGAATATACTACCCTGTATAATTTAGTGTTATCTGCAAATATTTATATTTTGCTTTCTATATCCATTTCCAGGTCCTTTATAAACGTTAAAGACAGTGGACCAAGCACTGAACCCTAGGGTACTCCACTCTCAACTCTAACTGTATTGAACAATTGTCAATTTACAACAAAAACTGTGCCCTATCCTTCAACCAGTTTTCTATCCAATTGCAAAGGTTATGCCCTTGCCCCAACTTGCTTATTTTATACCCCACCCTCCTGTGTGGCACTGTGCCTTTGCAAAATCTAGATATACTATACCTGCTGCTTTACCATTATCTTCTTCATAGAAGCTGAAAATCTAATTACCACTCATAAATCTCTTTAAAATCTTAATTTCCCTCCTCAAAGCAACAGCTATAAACATCTTTGCCCTCTTCAACATTAAAAATAAGGTGCAGTCCATTCACCAGACAATACCCTCTATATCCAATTCACCAGCCCCCCGAATCTGAGCTCCCCTCAAGCCACCTGTCACGGTTTTGCCAATACCGGGTGAGGCAACCTACAGGATGGTATCGTCAAGGTTCTACCGGCCTCACCAATACCGGGCAGGGCAGCCTGAGCAAGTAGATCAGCTGTCAGATGACTAAGACAGCAGAGAGCATAAGTATAGAGATGTTAATCAACAGAAGTCTATAGCCAGGTATAATCAGACAACTGCAAGGAAGTGGACAGCGACTGACCACAGTACTGGATGTTCAGGAGCAAACCAACGTCCGCACATAGGGACTAATGGTAAATAGCGCCACCAGGTTAAATGGAGCAAACCAGCGACCGCACGCTGGAACCAACAATGTATATCGCAACCAGGTTTAGTGGAGCAAACCAGCGTCCGCACGCTGGAACCAACAATGAATCTCGCAACCAGGTTTAATGGAGCAAACCAGCGTCCGCACGATGGAGCCAACAAAGTATCTCGCAACCAGTTTAGTGGAGTAATCCAGCGTCCACACGCTGGGACCAACAATGTATATTGCAACCAGGTTAGTGGAGTAAACCAGCGTCCGCACGCTGGGACCAATAATGTATATCGCAACCAGGTTTAGTGGAGTAAACCAGCGTCCGCACACTGGAACCAATAATGTATATCGCAACCAGGTTAGTGGAGTAAACCAGCATCCGCACGCTGGAACCAACAGTGTGTATTGCAACCAGGTTTAGTGGAGCAAACCAGCATCCGCACGCTGGAATCAACAATGTGTATTGCAACCAGGTTTAGTGGAGCAAACCAGCATTTCGCACGCTGGAACCAACAATGTATCTTGCAACCAGTTAGTGGAGTAAACCAGAGTCCGCACGCCGGAACCTACAATGTGTATCACAACCAGGTTTAGTGGAGTAAACCAGCGTCCGCGCGCTGGAACCAACAATGTATATTACAACCAGGTTAGTGGAGTAAACCAGCGTCCGCACACTGGGACCAACAATGTATTTTGCAACCAGGTTAGTGGAGTAAACCAGCGTCCGCACGCTGGAACCAACAGTGTGTATTGCAACCGGGTTTAGTGGAGCAAACCAGCATCCGCACGCTGGGAACCAACAATGTGTATAGCAATAGCGAGGAGAACAATGTCGCCGGAGCGACAGCTGGAGCGCGAGACTCAGGAACTCATACAGGTTAACCCGCACAGTGCTGGAGCACAGGAACCCCGGAATACAGGCACACAGGAACACTGGAACACTGGAACACCGGAACGTTAGCATACAGGAACACTGGAACGCTGGAGCACCGGAACATTAACGTACAGGAACACTGGAACACTGGAACACCGGAACGTTAATGTACAGGAACACTGGATCACCGGAACGTAGCATACAGGAACACTGGAGACAGGCCCAGAGATCTGACAAGCAGGTCAGGCAGAGTGGAGCCAGAAACACCACGAAAGGGCAACCTGGAAGTGCTCAACCTGGGTTTAAAAAGGCTGTGTGAGGAGGGCTAAAGACAGACAGCCAATCACGAATACTGAGTAAGTGACAGACACAGAGCAGCACAAATCACGGGCACCGTGATAGTACCCCCCTTTCAAAGACCACCTCTCCTAGAGTAGGGTCCAGGCTTCTGAGGGTATTTGGCATGAAATACTCATAGTAACTTGGGTGCATGAAGGTCCTTACTGTCTACCCAGGAACAATCCTCAGGACCATAACCTTTCCAATGCACCAGATACTGTACCCCTCCTCTACGTCTGCGGGAATCAGTAATGTTTTGTACTTCATACTCCTCCTGCCCCTCGACTTCAACAGGACCTGGCATCACAGGTGTGGTAGTATAACGGTTACAAACCAGAGGTTTAAGGAGAGACACATGGAATATATTATGAATGCGCATAGAAGCAGGCAATTCCAAGGCATAGGAAACAGGGTTAATTTTGCGAATGATCTTGTACGGACCAATGAACCGAGGTGCCAGCTTATTAGATGGGACCTTGAGCTTTAGATTCTTGGAGGACAGCCATACTCTATCCCCGACTTGGAAGGACACCGCTGGAAGCCTTCTGCAATTGACATGACGCTGATGTCGCTGAAAAGACTGGCCCAATGCCCTCTGAACTTGTGCCCATGTCGAACGGAGTTGCTCTATATGCTCATCCAGAGCTGGAATCTGCTGTGATTGAAAGGAATCCGGGAGCAGACAGGGTTGGAACCCATAATTGATCAAAAACAGAGAGCTCCCGGAGGAAGAATTAACTGCGCAGTTCCTGGCGAACTCTGCCCAAGGCAACAAGTCGGCCCAATTATCATGATGGTCAGTCACAAAACATTGCAGAAACTGTTCCAATCCTTGATTGGCCCTCTCAGCGGCCCCGTTAGTCTGGGGATGATATGCCGAGGAAAATGATAGCTGTATGCCCATCTGTTTGAAAAATACCCTCCAGAATCTGGACACAAACTTGCTCCACCTGTCAGACACCAGCACCCAGGGTACTCCATGTAACCGAAATACTTCTCGAGCGAATACCATTGCCAGTTCTTTGGCCAAAGGGAGGCCACGGAGGGGTACGAAGTGTGCCATTTTAGAGAACCTGTCTACCACCTGCAATATGAAGGAGTACCCTCTAGACCTGGGCAATTCTCCCATAAAGTCGATAGAGATGTGAGACCAAGGGCGTTCACCATTAGGCACCGGCTGAAGCAAGCCCACAGGGAGATGTCTAGGGGTTTTGGCACGGGCACAGGTGGCACAGGCATTCGTAAAATTGGTACAATCTGCTCTCATAGAAGGCCACCAAAATAGCTGAGAGAGAGACCAGAACAATTGATCCCTACCAATATGTCCCGCAGCCTTAGAGGAGTGGTAGGTCTCAAGTAATCGAGTACGGAATGGCTCAGCGACAAAACATTTGCCCACTGGAGTCTCATGAGGAGCAGAGGCTTGGGATGCCAAAATCTCCTCCCCTAGTGGTGAAGTAATACTAGTATGTATGGTAGCCAATATTCAATCAGGTTGAATGATAGGTGCTGGTACCTCTTCTCTGTCAACCTCTGCTTCAAATTGTCTAGACAGAGCATCAGCCCTAACATTCTTTGATCCCGGCAGGTATGATACAACTAAATTGAATCGGGATAGAAACAGTGCCCATCTGGCCTGGCGAGAAGACAATCTCTTGGCCTCAGAAAGATATGTCAGATTCTTGTGATCAGTTAGAATCAAAACGGGGTTTTTTGTGCCTTCAAGTAAATGACGCCATTCTTTGAGAGCGAGGATAATGGCCAGTAATTCTCGATAACCAATCTCGTAATGACTTTGAGCACTAGTCAATTTTTTTGAGAAGAATCCACAGGGTCTGAGTGTACCGCCTTTAACCTGTCGCTGAGAGAGCACCGCCCCGACCCCAATATCTGAGGCATCAACTTCCAAAGTAAAGGGGAGTATTGGATTAGGGTGGGACAACACAGGCGTTTCAGCAAAGGCTACCTTCAACTTCTCAAAGGCCTCTTCAGCAGCCACCGGCCAGAGGGATGGATTAGCGCCCTTATACGTGAGGTCAGACAGAGGTTTCACAATAGAGGAGAAGTTTTTAATAAACTTCCTGTAATAATTGGCGAAGCCCAGAAATCGTTGGATGGCTTTGAGGCTCTTGGGTTTAGGCCATTGTAAGACTGCCGTCAATTTCTCTTTATCCATGGCAATGCCGTCTCTGCCAACTGTAAACCCCAGAAACGGTACACTGGTTTTGTGGAACTTGCATTTCTCCAGTTTACAGAATAATTTATTTTTTCGTAAGCGCAGCAAGACTTCAGACACATCCTTGAGTGGATAAGTATGTCGTCAAGATAGACTACCACACAAGATTGTAACATATCTCTAAGAACGTCATTGATCAGTTCTTGAAATACTGCAGGAGCATTACATAGACCAAATGGTATGACTAGGTATTCATAATGCCCAGATCTCGTATCGAAGGCAGTTTTCCACTCATCACCGGATCTGATACGTATCAAATTGTAGGCTGCCCTTAGGTCCAATTTGGTGAAAATCGAGGACCCCTTAAGTCTATCAAACAGTTCGGTGATGAGTGGTATTGGGTAGGCATTTTTTGCCATCAGCTTATTCAGCCCACGATAGTCTATGCAAGGTCGCAGTTCGGCACTTTTTTTCTTAACAAAAAAGAACCCGGCACCGGCCGGAGAAGTAGATTTCCTTATGATCCCTCTACTGAGGGCATCTGCTATGTCTTCCTCCATAGCTTGGTTCTCCTCACAAGACAATGGATACGTGCGTCCCCTCGGTGGTACTGCTCCAGGATCAGTTCTATGCGATAATCGTATGGTCTGTGCTGAGGTAGGGTGTCAGCCTCTCCCTTACTGAAAACGTCGCTAAACTGCTGGTAGGCATCAGGTAGTGAAGGGGAGGTGCACAAGACCTTAACAGGATGGGTAACGCAATTATCCATACAGAACTGAGACAAGGCAGCAATCTCACATTTCTGCCAATCAAATTGTGGGTTGTGCAACTGTAACCAAGGAAAGCCCAAAATCACGACATGGTGAGGAGAATTAATCAATTGGAACTGCTGCTCTTCCTTGTGAAGAGCCCCAATAGTCATGGACAAGGGCATCATTTCAAAAGTAACTTGGGCGGGTTCCAAAGGTCTGCCATCAATTGCTTCAATAGCAAGAGGGGTTTCTCTCTGAATCCGTGGTACCCCATGCAATTCAGCAAAGGTATTATCCATAAAATACCAAGCAGCACCAGAATCAACCAAGGCCAAAACCTCAACCGAGCGTTGTGCCCATGACAATACCACCTGTATGGTGGGTTTAAGTGTGCCTAACAATGGGGACGATTGGACACCACCTAGGGCCTGTCCCCCAAGGTACCCTAGGTGTGTTCGTTTCCCGGGCCTACCGGACAAGATCTTAACAGGTGACCATTTTTACCGCAATACAGACATAATCCTTGTGTCTTGCGATACCTTCTCTGCTCCTTAGTAGTGTTGAGCGAGCGTGCTCGGCCGATGCTCGGATCGGCTCGAGCATCGCTCTGCTCGGCACATGGCGGTACTCGTACGAGTACCGCCATGTGCTCGCCCGACAAGCTCGGGTGAAGAGGATCTGTGCCGGAAGAGGCACAGATCCGAAGAAGCTCCGCTGGACCACCAGGGAATGGAGGTACGGGGGCATTGCGGAGATGAAGGGGGCATTGCGGACATGAAGGGGGACATTGTGGAAGAGGGGCATAGACTCTATGCCCCTCTTCCACAATGTCCCCCTTCATCTCCGCTATGCCCGTCTTACACAATGTCCCCCTTCATGTCCGCTATGCCCCTCTTCCACAATGTCCCCCTTCATCTCCTCTATGCCATAGAGGAGATGAAGGGGGACATTGTGGAAGAGGGGCATAGCGGAGATGAAGGGGGACATTGTGGAAGAGGGGCATAGAGTCTATGCCCCTCTTCCACAATGTCCCCCTTCATCTCCGCTATGCCCCTCTTCCACAATGTCCCCCTTCATCTCCTCTATGGCATAGAGGAGATGAAGGGGGACATTGTGGAAGAGGGGCATAGCGGACATGAAGGGGGACATTGACCAGGCACCCTCCGCTCATCAGAGCAGGGGGTGCCTGGTTTGATGCTCGAGTGCTCCCATTGTATTCAATGGGGCTCGGGTGCTCGGCCGAGCACTCGAGCAGCAGGGGGTGCTCGGTCAGAGCACCCGAGCACCCGAGCATCACGGTGCTCGCTCATCACTACTCCTTAGTTAACCTAGTGAACCCCACCTGCATAGTTTCACTTGGTTCTGAAATATGTTCACTAGGTTTAGATGCAGAGGGAGGGTTGGTGGGCAAAGTATGCTACTGGACCCATTGTTCTTTAACCGTACTCGTCGATCTCTAGCGGTTAATCTTTCACGTATTCTGGAGTCAATTAGAATCATGTATTCGATATAATCATCTAGGTCCGTAGGTAAATCTTTTGCTGCAATCTCATCTTTAATCTGGTCACTTAATCCTTGAGCAAAGGCTGCCAACAGGGCCTCGTTATTCCATTCTACCTCTGCTGCCAAGGTGCGGAATTCAATGGCATAATCGCCAACCGTGCGCCTGCCCTGTCGTATCTCCATGAGACGTTTAGCAGCAGAGGTAGTTCTACCAGGAGGCTCAAATACTCTCCGAAAGGATTGCACAAAATCACAGAAATTCTTTGTGCAAGGTTTAGCGTTTTCCCAAAGTGGGTTGGCCCAAGCCAATGCTCTGCCAGTCAGCAGGGATATCATGAACCCAACCTTGCTGCGATCACTAGGAAATGCGTGTGCCATCAATTCCATAAATATTTCAAGTTGATTAATAAACCCTCTGCATAATTGAGGATCACCGTCATATCTCAGCGGGAAGGGTGCAGAAGCCGTTAACCCTTTGACTGTGGCCCCTGAGGGCTTAGACTCATTCTCCGGTGTCGGAATTGGCGGGACCACCGGGTTAGCACCAGACTTATCCGCAAGTACAGTGCGTTCAAGAATAGTTTGGATAGCAACCGCTAGCTGATCCAAACGTTGCTCGTGCATATCCATCCTCCAATGGATATTCTGTGCGTTACCGTCACTCTTAGTGTCTGAGGTCATGGCCCTTTCGTACTGTCACGGTTTTTGAAGACTCTCAGACTTAAGGTTTGGTAAAATAACTTAACTTTATTAAAAGTTAAAGGCAGTCCCCGTAGGGTAAACATACATAACAATATAACAGTAATAGAACATACAATAGGTTCTACCGGCCTTCCCTAAATACCGGGCAAGGCAACCCAAGTGACAGTTTTAATGACAGGCTCTACCGGCCTTGCCTATACCGGGTAAGGCAACCGTGAGATGACGTATACCGGTTCTACCAGCCTTACCAATACCGGGCAAGGCAGCCCAATGGAATGCTGAATGTAGGCTCTACTGGCTCTGCCAATACCAGGTAAGGCAGCCTTAAAGATGGTGAATTACAAGGTTCTACCAGCCTTACCAATACCAGGCAGGGCAGCCCAAAGGAGTACTGTAGTAGGCTCTACCGGCCCTGCCAATACCGGGTGAGGCAACCTACAGGATGGTATCGTCAAGGTTCTACCGGCCTCACCAGTACCGGGCAGGGCAGCCTGAGCAAGTAGACCAGCTGTCAGGTGACTAAGTATAGAGATGTTAATCAGCAGAAGTCTATAGCCAGGGATAATCAGACAACTGCAAGGAAGTGGACAGCGACTGACCACAGTACTGGATGTTCAGGAGCAAACCAACGTCCGCACATAGGGACTAATGGTAAATAGCGCCACCAGGTTAAATGGAGCAAACCAGCGACCGCACGCTGGAACCAACAATGTATATTGCAACCAGGTTTAGTGGAGCAAACCAGCGTCCGCACGCTGGAACCAACAATGTATCTCGCAACCAGGTTTAGTGGAACAAACCAGCGTCCGCACGCTGGAGCCAACAAGGTATCTCGCAACCAGTTTAGTGGAGTAAACCAGCGTCCGCACGCTGGGACCAACAATGTATATCGCAACCAGTTTAGTGGAGTAAACCAGCGTCCGCACGCTGGAACCAACAATGTATATCGCAACCAGGTTAGTGGAGTAAACCAGCATCCACACGCTGGAACCAACAGTGTGTATTGCAACCGGGTTTAGTGGCGCAAACCAGCGTCCGCACGCTGGAACCAACAATGTGTATTGCAACCAGGTTTAGTGGAGCAAACCAGCGTCCGCACGCTGGAACCAACAATGTATCTCGCAACCAGTTAGTGGAGTAAACCAGCGTCTGCATGCCGGAACCTACAATGTGTATCACCACCAGGTTTAGTGGAGCAAACCAGCGTCCGCGCGCTGGAACCAACAATGTATATTACAACCAGGTTAGTGGAGTAAACCAGAGTCCGCACGCTGGAACCAACAGTGTATATCGCAACCAGGTTTAGTGGAGTAAACCAGCGTCCGCACTCTGGAACCAACAATGTATATCGCAACCAGGTTAGTGGAGTAAACCAGCATCCGCATGCTGGAACCAACAGTGTGTATTGCAACCGGGTTTAGTGGAGCAAACCAGCGTCCGCACGCTGGAACCAACAATGTGTATTGCAACCAGGATTAGTGGAGCAAACCAGCGTCCGCTCGCTGGAACCAACAATGTATCTCGCAACCAGTTAGTGGAGTAAACCAGCGTCCGCACGCCGGAACCTACAATGTGTATCACAACCAGGTTTAGTGGAGTAAACCAGCGTCCGTGCGCTGGAACCAACAATGTATATTACAACCAGGTTAGTGGAGTAAACCAGCGTCCGCACGCTGGAACCAACAGTGTGTATTGCAACCGGGTTTAGTGGAGCAAACCAGCGTCCACACGCTGGAACCAACAATGTGTATAGCAATAGCGAGGAGAACAATGTCGCCGGAGCGACAGCTGGAGTGTGAGACTCAGGAACTCGTACAGGTTAACCCGCACGGTGCTGGAGCACAGGAACCCCAGAATAGAGGCACACAGGAACGCTGGAACACTGGAACACCGGAACGTTAGCATACAGGAACACTGGAACGCTGGAGCACCAGAACATTAAAGTACAGGAACACTGGAACACTGGAATGTTAACGTACAGGAACACTGGAACACCGGAACATAGCATACAGGAACACTGGAGACAGTCCCAGAGATCTGACAAGCAGGTCAGGCAGAGTCAGAAACACCACGAAAGGGCAACCTGGAAGTGCTCAACCTGGGTTTAAAAAGGCTGTGTGAGGAGGGCTAAAGACAGACAGCCAATCACGAATACTGAGCAAGTGACAGACACAGAGCAGCACAAATCACGGGCACTGTGATACCACCCTCAATGCGTCATCCACTATGTGTCCCCTGCATCCCATGCTCTCTCGCCTCATCAACTCTTTTGCAGCTACTCTTGCCTTACTAATATATATAACCCATTGCTTTCTACTGGAACCTTTCCTTCCTCATTAAAACATGCAGCAGTCACACCTATACTCAAAAAAAACCACTCTTGACTCCACGTCTTTCAAATTACAGTCCAGTTTTTCTACTTCCCTTTGCATCTAAGATCCTGAGACACCTTGTATACTCATGCTTAATCTCTCTCCTCAATTCCAACTCCCATCTTGATCCATTACAGTCTGTTTTATAGTCCAGCTACTCCACAGAAACAGCCCTGAAAAAAGTTCCTAATGACCTGCATCCAACAAAGGACAAAGGCCAATACAGTATATTAATACTACTAGATTTCTCTACTGCATTTGACACTGATGATCATGTGCTCCTACTGAACAAACTATACATTCATTGAATCTGTGACACAGCTCTAGAATGGATTACCTCCTATCTTTTGGACTGTACTTTCAGTGTTTCCTTTGCTAGTATCGTCTCTTCTCTCTCAGTGGGTGTAGCCCAGAGATTAGTCCTGGGACAACTTATCTTTTCTCTCTATAACCTCTCACTTTGTGACCTGATTTCAAATATTGGCTTTAATTACCATATTTACACACTTTTACTTTACCTCTCATCACATGACCTCACTCACAGTCCCAAGTCACTCTGTCTTAAGGCAATCTTTTCATAGGTGGCCCATCTTCATCTTGAACTCAATCTGGCCAAGACAGAACTTGTTGTATTTTCTCCTAAACCCTACTCAACCCCTTTCTCCATCACAGCTGACAGTTCTACAATTCATGCCATAAGCAAAACACGCGTCTTGGATTTTACCTTGACGTGTTCCCCCATATCCAACAAAACCTGCTACTTCCTCCTTAAAACATTGCCAAAATACAACCCTTTCTCTGTATATTAACTTCCAAAACTCTCAATCAGGTCCTCATTCTCCCTATAGAATAGATTATTGCAACATTCTGCTAACTGGTCGTTCTGCCTCACATCTTTCTTCTGCAGTCTGTTCTCAGTACAGCTGCAATAATAACTACCCACGCCCCTAATACATTCTCTCTCATGTGAACCTGAAATCCCTATCTTGGCAACCCTTATGGTATCATATTTCATATTAATTCTTCTCCTCTCCATTATGTCTCTCTCTTCTTCAGAACCCTTTACATTTCTACTCTTTTGCTACACCCCTTCCTGACACCTACATTCTTTTGTCTACTTCTTACCCAACTCTAGCCATCACTTGGCTTCAATAATTTTCACTGACTGCCCCTCGACTTTGGAATACACTCCATATTATCATTTGCCAATCATCTACACTCATCACTTTCAAACATCTCCTAAAAACTCTCCTGCTCAAGGAGGCATCTGTTAGGGACTAGGAACCAGGCAGACACAAAAAATATTAATTGCAAAACACCTTTATTAAAGTAACAAAAAATAAACAAAACAGAATTGCGATCCAGGAGAATAAACCAATGACAAGAAAAGATCAGGAACCAAGACAGGTACTCAGTCAAGCCGGAGACAGGACCACAGAAGTCTGCAATGTCAGGAACAAGTCAAGAGTCAGGAGCACAGAAGTCCGCAATGTCAGGAACAAGCCAGGGGTCAGGAACCAGAAGGATCATCAGATGAAGCCAGGTCATACACGGATAAACAGGAGCTCAGTAGTATCCACAGCAGTCAGCAACAACAAACATAAGGACAATCAGGAAGTGAGCCAAGCTGCTTTAAATGAGAATCGACTATGGAGTGATCTTAGAACTCCTCATGGCCGTCAACGGGCACAGAATGGGCTTGAGGAACGATCGTAGTGAAATGATTGCATACCAGGGGTTTCAGCAGAGAGACATGAAGCATATTGGGAGGGAGGTCTAGGGCATAGGCCACAGGGTTCACACATCGGAGGATACGTAAAGGCCCCATAAAGCGGGGAGCCAGTTACTGAAAGGACACTTGGAGGTGGAGATTTCTGGAGGACAACCAGACTCTCTCCCCAGCCTGGTAGGAGGGTGCGGGTAGGCATTTACGATTGGCCTGGAGCTACTGGGATTGTTGTGAGAGTCGCAACGACTCTTGGACCTTCACTCATGTGGAATGGATTCCCTGGAGATGATCCTCCAATGCTGTAATCCCCTGGGGAGAGAACAAATCTGGAATCATGGAGGGTTGATACTCATAATTCACCATGAAGGGGGAGAGCCAGGTAGAAGCCGAGACTTAGAAAATCAGACATCGACCATGAGGATGACTGTGTTACCGTTAGACAAAGGGGGGTTGACTATGAAGTACATGGCAAGGTGTGACCATGGCTTCTCCCCATTGGTATGGGTTGGAGAAGGCCCACTAGAAGGTTATGGGGTGATTTGTTCTGAGCACAGACTGGACAGGCAGCAACAAAGGCAGCAATATCTTTGCTAAATTCTGGCCACCAGAATAGATGGGAAACCAACCAGAGAAGCTGTTTTTTTCCAGGATGACCTGCTGACTTAGTATTATGGTAGGTTGAAAGTACCTTGGTATGGAGGTTAATAGGTACAAAACAGCTCCCAGAGGGAGTCTCAGCAGGTGCATCTACTTGGACAGCCTGTATTCTCTCCCCAAGGGGAGATGTTATGATGGTACGTATGGTGGCCAGTACTTTGTCCTGAGGAATAATAGGACTAGGAGGGCTTTCCTCTTTAGCGCCTGAGAATTGTCTATACAGGCCATCAGCGTGGACTTTTTTGGTACCCGGCAGGTACGAGACCACATAATTAAAACAAGACAAAAATAAGGCCCATCTGGCCTGCCCTGGAGACAAGCTCTTAGCTTCGGACAAGTAGGTGAGTTTTTTATGATCCGTGAGGATTAAGACTGGCATGGAAGTTCCCTCGAGCACATGCCTCCATTCTTTGAAAGACAGTATTATCACCAGCAGCTCACAGTCGCCAATTTCATAGTTGCACTCCGCAGGATTTAGCTTTTTGGAGAAATACCCACATGGGTGCAACTGGCTCTCAGGAGTAGGATGTTGAGACAGGAGGGTGCCTACTCCTGTCTCAGACACATCGACCTCAAGTACAAATGGAAGCTCTGGTTTTGGGTGTGCCAAAATGGGTGCTGAGGCAAAAGCAGCTTTTAGTGACAAATGCCCTGATGGCTTCCTGGGGACTGAGTGGAGTTACCTTCTTTTTTGGTCATGTCAGTAAGGGGTTTTACAACAGAGGAAAAATTGCAGATAAATTTCCTATAGTAGTTAGCGAACCCAAAGAAATGTTGAAGAGAGTGGAAACCTACAGGTCTCGGTCACTCGAGAACAGCCTAGAGTTTCTCAGGGTCCATAGCGAAACTGACCTCTGAAATTACGTACCCTAAGAAGGTGACCTGTTTGCAGTGGAACGCACACTTCTCTAATTTGCTGAGATGCCACCTAAGGTCTGTCCTCCATAGGACCTAAAGTGCGGTGGTTTCCCAGATGTGCAGAGCATTTCATAGTAGGTGCCCTACCTTACTACAGTAAAGGCACAAGCCCTCCCTCCTCCTCAAGGCCCTTTCCACAACTGAACAACGAGTGAACTCAAGCTGCATGGGCTCCACATCGCATGAGGTTTTGAGACTAGGAGGCATGGGAGGAGAGGGAGGCACGGCTGGGGATGAAAAGCTTGGAGTTAAATGGATGAGATGCCTCCGCAGGTGCTCCCTGAAGGAAGGTCTCTCATGGATTCGGGAGTCAATCAGGATGCAGTATGAGACCAGCTCCTCTAAATCTCTAGGGCGGTCCCGGGCTGCAATCTCATCTTTAACTGTATCCAAGAGCCCATTAGAGAAAGCAGCCACGAGAGCCTCATTATTACAACCAACCTCGGCTGCCAGGGTACGAAACTCTATGGCATAATCAGAAACAGTCCTAGTACCCTGCTGGATGGACATTAGTTGCTTTTCAGCTGAAGTGGAGCGACCAGGTAATCAAATACCCTTTTAAAGGATACCACAAACTCAGGGGTATTGTATACTATGGGTTTCTGCGTCTCCCAAAGGGGAGTGGCCCATGCCAAGGCCCTGTCAAAGAGTAAGGAAATCACAAGGCCCACCGGGAAGGACTGTAGAACCATCTCCAGACAGATGCCAACTTGGTTCAGGAAACCTCTGCACTGGTTATGGTTGCCCCCATAATGCTGGGGAAGCGGAGTGGACCCTGTCACCTGTCATGCCTCTCACAACACTGGAATCACCATTGGCAGCTGGAGTGGCAGCAGCTATAGGGACAGCCTGCGCTGGGGAAGCTGAGGAGGTGGAACCAGATGCTCTGTACAGAGCAACAAAGCCTGGAGGGCTGCAGCAAACTGGTCCATGCTCTGGTCTACCTGGTCCATCCTGAAAAAATATTTGGTGGATTGCCCGAGCATCCTGAGTTCATGGTCCTTTTGTACTGTTAGGGACCAGGAACCAGGCAGACACAAAAAATATAAAATGCAAAACACTTTTATTAAAGTAACAAAAAATAAACAAAATAGAATTGTGATCCAGGAGCATAAACCAATGACAAGTCAGGGTCAGGAACCAAGACAGGTACTCAGTCAAGCCAGAGTGAGGAACACAGAGGTCAGCGATGTCAGGAACAAGCCAGGGGTCAGGAACCATCATCAGAGGAAGCCAGGTCATACAAGAATAAACAGGGGCTCAACAGAATCCACAGCAGTCAGCAACAGCAAACACAAGGACAATCAGGAAGTGAGCCAAGCTGCTTTAAATACCCTGATAGGGTTGGCTGATAACAGTCAGGTGAGTAATCAGAGAGGTCAGCTGATTCAGCCTGACCCAGGAACTCAGAAGGCAGCAGCAATGGATAGCAGATCACTAGATTAGCTCAGACAGCAGAATCAATAGGCAGAGTTAAAGCAGCTCAGCCACACCTTGACAGCATCTTGGTAACAATATTCCCCTTGTACGTACTGATATTCACCTGCAAATTATTCTGTGCTTCCCTTTCAAAAGCCTTGTACTTCAAGGCATCCTCCACCTTCTACTCTTTCTGTATGTTACTATGATTAATAATTAGATTGTAGGTTCATTGTAACAGGGTCCCATTCCCAATGTATGATTCCCTATGTTGCACTTTTCCCCTGCTGATATTGCAGTGATCACACTTTAGTCTGATGCTCTTATACAAGTCATGTAGTATTTTTATATTGTACTATTGTTGTAAATCTTTGTGTAAATGTATGGTACTATATAAATAAAGATAGTCCCCTGTCTCCTCAAACAACCACAACTGCCACTGTGTTAAAAAATAAAAAATAAAGAGTTAGCCTTTGACTTAGGAAGAAACAGGGGGCACACCCCTCTGAAACCTCAACCAACCACTTGCAAAAACAGTCAGACCTCATGGTGGAGCATGCTCCTCTGCTGACTGAGTTGGCTGGGAAATCAGTATTTGTGGGGCATCATTAGGGGTCTTGATGCTCCACCACAAAGTCTGCTCTTAATACTCTTTAACCCTTTCAGTGCCACAGATGAATGCAATGGCAGTCAAAGTGTTAAAACAAAACAAAAAAAACAAGGTTCACTGCATAGGTGAAGCTGTGCCACATACCTGCTAGTATATATATAAATATATATATGTATACATACACCACAAATACATACACAATCACGCACTCAAACATACACATGCACATTGCAGTTTCTGTTAACTATGGCCCTCTGAAAACACTTTTTAACAGACATGAGGCTCTCAGTCAACATTATTTGCACACAGTTGCATCAGGTTAATTGGCTAAAGCTAACAGAGTAGACAGCCTAACAGAGTGCCACGTTTACACAGGTACCACAGCTGTTCTGGTCACTCCCATATTGTGAATTGTGGGTGTGGTTAGATAAATTCTACTTCCCTTGCAACAGAAACTGAGTCCTGCTTTGCAGTGTTCTCATGAAAAACACTTTTGACTTTTAAGAAGCTGAAGCAGTTTATGGGCAAAGCAATTGCACTGTAGATAACAAATTATCCAATTCCCACTGTTATAAATTGGGCTATAGAATGCTATAGAGGTCTCCAATGAAATGTCAGTTTGTCCCCAATGGTTCTTTTGACTTGCTCCAGAATTGCTTCATTTCTTATTAAATCAGTCTCTAACAATTGATTTAAGTGGGGTTACCCAAAATGGATTAACAGGAGGAGTAATGAAAGTGTTAGTGCTTCAGCTACAACAGCTGCAAGATCTGCTAAATATGAGTATTTTGGGGTTATGGGGCAAGCAACAAAACCTCAAATATACAGTAAAAAGAGAATACTTTCTCTGTGGCTTGCAAATAAAGTCATATCTCACTAACTTTCTGGTTGAACAGATAAAGGAAGTGAAATCCTTGTGCTAGTTTCTCAGAGGACAGCTCAGAAAGTGATCTAAAAACATGAGGGCCACTTCCCTTGCTTCTGACTGCACAGTGGGAACCTGAAGGTGTTACTTCCTTCCTCCTTTGGAGGATGTCATTTAGATTTCTACTATTCCCAGAAACAGACTTCTTTCTAAAACATATCTGTTGTTCACTTTCTTGCTACTTATCACTATTTCAAGCCCATTAACATAAATGTGTCATTTATTCAAACCAACATAGATCATTTAGTTAGAAAGATAGCATGAGAAACATACTGAGGCTGATGCACTAAGAAGAACTAGAATAGTTCTGGGGTAAACCAGCTGCACCATAGGAGATAAATACCAAACCCCCAAATACTAATTAAATGGGGCATTAACCCGCTGAGGGCTAGAGGCCTCCAATTATAATACATTGAATGCAGGGAGAAACAGCAGAGAAGCTGTTACACACAACAGCTTCTCTGCTGATTCGTTACTGTCATGAAACAGCTGATGAGCTGTTTCTAGTCCTCAGTGGACTAACCACAGATTAGCTAATTCATGTAAACACAGGACTCACAATGCACTCTGCTTATAAGCAGATAAGCCACTAAGGACCACAAACAGCTGTTTCTTGTAATAGCATAACTGGCAGGGAAGCTGTTATATATATATATATATATATATATATATATATATAAATAACAGTTTCTCTGCTGGTTCTCTCAGTTTCTGTATCAACTTTGAAGCCGGTCAAAAGATTACTAATGTTGTAGCCCTTTCAGTACCACAGGGGTGTGCAGTGCTGTAGAGACAGCAAACTGTGTTCTGATGCCAGAAAAAGCTATAGGAATATCCCAAACTCATCATCCTTAGCTATAGGCAGCTATAGGAGCACAGTATTAGAACAATGGTTCATTAAGCAGCAATATGCAAATTAGTCACTGTCGAAGCAGTCACTGCGAAATTGTAAACCTGGCTAAGGCATGACAAAAGAATAGAAATATTGGCAAATTTGTGGTATATTCACAGAGGTATGGCAAATACATCTTAGTGCATATATTGAGATGTAGTTGAAGAAAATATGCCACAATATTGCAAACCTAGACCCATATCAAACCTTAGTGCATAGCTAGGATGCATTCTAATTTTTTTGCATTGAATATTTCTTTTGCGGCAACACAGTCATATTTATTAAAGAATGGAAGAAAACAGTTGTCCTTTCAACTTAGATGCAACTCATTAAAGAGAACATATACACACAAAATTAGGGCCAAGGAGATACCTATTCATATCAATAAACTTTATTGGAATATATTTTGCTAAAATGAGACTTGTTATTGCTGGAGGGGATAGTGACCTTATAATGGGCTGGATTTAATTTCAGATGAATTCAGATTAGGGGAAAGTGATTTAGGCTAAAACAATAAAATGGGTTCTTTGTTTTTTTTTACACTAAAGGGGAACTACCACCCCGCAAAAACTGTATCTTAATTAAGTCTTCATCTGGCGACTAGCTGCTTAGTGGCGCTAGTCGCCAGAAATATTACCTGGTTTAAAAGATTTTCTACTTATTCGGAGGCTGACAGTAGCAGGAAGCATGGACATCTTGCCATAGTGACGTCCGTGCACCTGCGCTGTCAGTCCCTTTTGGAACCGGCCGTCCCTTTCAAAAGAAACTGAATGTGCCGGGCCTGGAACACTCAGTTGTCTCCCCGGAATGATCTCAGATTTCCACACATAGTTTGTCGAACATCACGAACATATGTCTAACCTGCATAGTTTGTCGAACATAACCAAGCCATCTGACCCCGCCTACCATGCACAGCTTGTTGAACAAACCATCTTGTCACTTCCTGCCCCTGCTTAATTTGCAACATCATGTCGTATCTTCCTCGAATCGTATTGGATATATTGCGATGGCATCACCCATTCCAGCTCCCGCTTTCGAATACTATTGGAGCAAGTTTTGAACTCTTAGGATTCCCATTGCTGATTGGCCAGGTGCCTTACTAGCAGTGCAGAAAAGTTAAAGATGACTCTATGACCTGGAAAAAAAGGTGGGGAATACCCCAAACGAGAACCAACCCCCAACAGACAGCCATTTTAGAGAGCAGCAGCCACCATCTTGAAAGAAAGAAGAGCATCAATGGCCAGAGGAAGGGAAATACCCTTCAGCATGGAGGAGAATGAGGCACTAGTGGGGGCACTGCCAGACTGTTATTCCCAGCTCTTTGGCCCATTGGCAGCTTCCACCACAGTAGTGGATAGGAGCAAAATGTGGGATACTGTGGCGAAAGCTGTCAATGAGGTGGCAGTGTCCCCACATACATCAATCAGGTGCAGGAAGCGGGTTTATGACATTAGAAGGCAGGTGCTGTGGAAAAGGGTGAGGATGGAGGTAGTGCGGCCATCTGGGGCCTCCAGTAGACCTGTTCAATTCCATCATTATGAACAGGTCCTGGATGGCTTCATTGCAGCATCTGAGGCAGAAGCTGCTCCTGCTTCAGGTGGTGATGAGACTGTTGCTGGTCTATCACATGCTGGATCAGCTCCCATCACCCCTGTAGCAGGACCAGTGGAATCCTCAGATGCTGAAGATGACCGTGGTTCTGCATCTTCCCCTGCCCCTACAGCACCTGTCTTCCGTGTCCACGTGCCCGCTCCTGTTCCTGCTGATCTGCGTGCCCATTCTCCATCAGCTGGAGGGAGCGACTCTTCCTCTGGTCTGGTGATTTGTACCAGTTCCGCCTGGAGCAGTGGAAGTGGTGCCCCTCCTTGCATGCCTCAGAGTTGGGTACTCCAGTGCCAGACATCTCCGCAGCTGAGGAGTGAGACCATGCTGGCGTGTTTTCTGGTAAGTAATTGTATTCTGATGCATGTGTTCATGTAATGTTGTTAACCCTTTTAGTGCCAGAGGGGTACGCAATGCATTGCATGTGTGTCACGTTCACCAGAATAACTCAGGAGTCAGTATGGTATAGTAAAAATGCAATTTAATAAAATAACAAATAAGGTAGCACACAGAGGTAAATAGCAGGAAGAAGTACAGAGTCACAGCCAACAAGTGCCACTACCAGAAATAGTATACTGCCAAGGTGGATGACTCTACTAGAGACTATGCCTAAGCCATTGGTAGTCTCTGCTGGAACCAGGAACAGGAACGGAACAGGAGCAGTAACAGGAACACAAAGTCTTGATCCGGGGTAGCGAGGAATCTACCAGACTCACTCCTGCAGTCAGAATAGTAGTAGCAGATACGTGACTCACTCCTGCAGTCAGAATAAGAGCTAGTCTATCAGAGCCCCCGGTCCACACCAGATTGGGTGTCTGCTAGGTACAGGGGACAAACAAGAGAATAGTCAGACAGAGCCACAGGTCAGCACCAGATTGGATGGTCAGAGAAGCCAAGTCATACACAGAGCCCAAGGTAACAGAACTGCTTTGTACAACAACACAAGGGTAACTGAGTCAGGACTCAGTCTGCCCTTTAACCCCCATCACAGGAAGTAGGATGGAGTAGCCCACAGAAGGCATAGACCAAAAACAAGACTATGCGTCATTCTGATGCATCTCATAGCCTTGCGACCATTCTAATCCACGCTATGTCATAACGACTGTGAGCCCAAAATTGATGCATCTCTGCGATGCGTCCATGCACGGCGTCAATCCAGCAACACACACGCGATGCTACCATCCAGCCCGAGGCCATGGACGGTTACTGACACCACCAAGTGTGCACAGATCCAGGCCATTGAGACACACCTGGAACTCGGTAGAAGTGCCAAGATGGAGGATACTTCTCTAGCATCACCTGGAGTGCAGCACTGGAAATTAGGTATGCTAACAATGTGTTGTGTAACCCTCTGGCACTCAAAGGGTTAAATTATCTACCACTGAGCAGATAGGTGTGCAGTGTATGGTAAAGCACTGCAAATCACACATATCTGCTCTTTGTAACTTAATCCTTTGTAATACACGTGTGTGTATAGTAATGTAGTACTTTGTTATGCAATGTCCATGCGTGTGTGTGTAATGTAATGTAGTAATTTTTTATGCAATGTCCATGTGTGTGTGTATAATGTAATTTACTACTTTGTTATGCAATGTCCGTGCCTGTGTGTGTACTGTAACGTGGTGTACTCATCTCATTACAGATGAACCTGATGGAGTACCTAGCTCTGGAAGGGAGGGGGAAGAAGAAGTCATCACCCTCTATCTGTAGCCGGTCACTGCCACTGCTCTTGCCAGTGTGGAGGAAGAGGTGGCTGCTGGTAAGCTGTTTTTAAGATGTCTTCCTCACGTACAAACATGTTTTTAGTCATGTTAAATTGTTCCATATGTGTATTAGCAGCCCCATCTTGCTTTAGCCATATCTAGTTTATATACATATTGCATTGCCACAGGGGTGAGCAGCAGTGCATTGCTAAGCTATGCTTTGCTCACCTTTCTGGAACGCCAAGGCAGGCCCAGACTGGCCTACCGGGAAACCAGGAAAATTCCTGGTAGGCTGCCTGCACTGGGCTTCCCTGGAGCTGCTTAAAAATTCAGAAGCAATCCGCGCCCATGGTCCTTCAGCAAAAACATGTACATCCATTCAATGTCTTATATGTCTTTTGTTGTGTGTTGTTGGTTTATGTTTGTGGAAAGGGTTCTGGGTTTTGTGTTTCTGGTTGTTGTAACCATTTCAATGGCAGAGGGGTACCCAATGCATTCTCAAAATTGTTGTGCACTCCTCTGGCACTGAAATGGGTTAAGGCTCCAAACAATTATCTCACCCTTATGAAAATGTCCTGTATCTCCTCAGGGTCAACACTCTTCTGTGTGTGTCTCCAACCCTTGTCTCTCTCCCCTAGAGATTGCAAAAGGGAAGGAGACAAACAGATTTGCATGAAGGGAAGCTGACAGAGGAGGAGGGTGGCAGAAGGACAGAAAGGGAAGGAGATGGATGGACAGAGAGGGAAGGAGGCTGATGGACAGAGAGGGAAGGAGGCGGACAGAAGGAATGAAGTAAAGAAGTGAAAGGGAGGTGTGTAAACTGACAGGGCTCGATTCAAATGTTGCAGACGGCTGTTTTTTCTGCTGACAGCATTTTTGGGGTGTTAAAGTTAAGAGGTATCTTCATCCATAGGAACTAATGAAAACACTGTAAACTGCAATTCAGTTGTCTGCATTAGCTATGAAGATCCAATAAGGGACTCAATTTATTGAAGGAAAGTTAAGACCTACTTTTTTTCTGACTTTAGTGCCTTATCGCATCTTCAAACAGCTGTCGCCAAAACAGAAAGGGCCTAAGCCCCACATCAATACGTCAAAGCACTCCAAAACAATGTCAAATGTTATTAGAATTAACCCCATGAGTGCCAGTGGGGTATAATCACCCTGTTGGCACTCATAGGGTTAACACAACTAAGTAAAAAAAAAATCACATTACACGTAACACTTACCATTAATCCTGATGTCCAGCAGAGTCCTCAGTATACCGGTCCTCTTCTGTCCTTCTTTCTTCTCTTCTGTTTTCTCTTTCTTCTCTTCTGTCTTCTTTCCTCTTGTAAACCCCCCACCAGTAAAGTATAAGTACAATTAATGAATATCCGGTACACAAATGCATACTTTAACCCTACTGAGTAATGTGTTGTGTAACTCTGGCATTCAAGGGGTTATACTATATATTAGTGTGTAGGATGTTGCATTGGACTTATAGTTTTCTGGGTAGTTTTTACAGCAAGAAGACAGAAGCTACAAGACAGTAGAGAAGACAGAGGGAGACAGACAGTGAATGACAGGTAAGTGTAACACTGATTAGTTAACGATCAGTACTTGACGATCGTTAGCTTTTTTCCTTTGAAGTTCCCAATACTACCACTATTTAGCGGCGTTGAAAATTATTCAATCAAATTACTTACATTTTTAATATTTTACACAGGGACAAAGGTGACTCTCCCTTGTGGTGACAATAAGGCAACCTGTATGCCTATACAACTGTGACACTGGCAGTGTGACTCTGAAGATTATTCAAACAATTTGTATTTTGAATATTTTTAATAAAACCAACACAGGTCACTCTCCCTTGCGGTGGCTAAAAGGCACCCTGCCTGCCTATACAACTGTGACACTGGCAGTGTGACTCTGTAAATTATTCAGACAAATAACTTGTAGTTTCTATATTTTTAATAAAACAAACACAGGTGACTCTCTCTTGCGGTGGCTAAAAGGCACCCTGCCTGCCTATACAACTGTGACGCTGGCAGTGTGACTCTGAAAATTAGTCAAACAATTAACTTGTAGTTTCTATATTTTTCATAAAACCAACACAGATGACTCTCCCTTGTGGTGGCGAAAAGGCATCCTGCCTGCCTATACAACTGTGACACTGGCAGTTTGACTCTGGAAATTATTCAAACAAATAACTTGTATTTTGAATATTTTTAATAAAACCAACACAAGTGACTCTCCCTTGCGGTGGCGAAAAGGCACCCTGCCTGCTTATACAACTGTGAGACTGGCTGATATGAAAATTATTCGAAAAAAACCCTAACATTTTTTATATTTTGCACAGGAACAAAGATGACTCTCCCTTGCACTGGCAATAACTGGCACTAATGCTGGCTGCTTGCCTATGTCGAGCCTAATGCTACCTGCCTGCCTACAGAACAACTGGACACTTTCTAATCTATTTTTCTCTCTCTGAGCTCCAACAATGCAATGAGGAAATGCAGGCTGTCTGCCTGGGTGACTGTGTCATTAGTCCAACCCCCATCATGAAACAAAGAAGCTTATTGGAATACAGGCAAAGAGTGAAAGTAGTGCATGAAACAGAGAATGGAACTGGACTAGAGACATGGAGGGAAAAATATGGAGGGAAAATAATCTGGCACGCGCAGGTAGTACAAAAAAGATCTGACTCCGAAAAGTCCAGGTCCGAAAGTAGTCAAAACTTTTGGAAATTTGTTGAATGTTGAAAGTTTTGAAAGTTTTGACGGCTTTCGGACCAGGGCTGCTCGGAGTTGGATCTTTTTGTCGAACGATCCTTGCATGTCGGATGATCCGAATGTCTCCGAATGACCCAATTCTCGACTAATTCTGAATTTCTCCGAATCAATTCGCACAAGTCTACTTCTTAAAGAGACCCTATTCAATGTTAGGTAGGGGTGGGAGAAAAGTTTGTTTGTCTTACAGAATAGGAGATATTTCTCCTTTCCTCTGAAGTTCTTGCTGGAAGGAAAATAACACAGAATCTATGAGTGGTATCAGCAGAAGATTTATATCATCAGAGCTATGGAAACAGGTGCAGAACAGAAAACCAGATATATTTTGTTTGTTCTCATGCCATTTTTACAAGAAATAATAAAATACAGCTGAGAGTACAGTGGTGTTAACCTGGCCCTTATCATACAATAACAGTCAAATAGATTGTGCCAGCACATCAGCCTTGCCTTGCAGTTCTTCTTTTGTTTTACCTTAGAAGCATGTTCATCAATCAAGATAATCTGAACACAGCATAGTTCATAAGTATTAGCACAGGGCAGGCTATGTGGTGTTCTGGAGCACTGAGGCAAGTGAATAGGAAAGAGTCAGTTCTATGTAGAAATATATAAATACATAGCTCTTTTAACTAAATATGCAAATTAATTGGCAATGGGTTTTTCCCATAACATACATTTTTAACCCTTAGAGTGCCAGAGGAGTATGCAATGCATTGCTTCAAAATGCATTGTGTACCCGTCTAGCACTCAAAGGATTAACCAGATTGTTGTACAGTGCTGAGATATTGCGTTCTATGTGACTTGCTTAACCAACTTCCAACACCCCTCTTTTATTTATCTGTTTCTCCTATTTCCATCAACTCTCCTTTATGTGTCTCTCCTATTGGTCTATCTGTCTGTATTGTGTATATTCTAATGTGCACTGCTGTAAACAAGTCAGGGAGTAACATACTTTAACAGATAGAAATGAGGGGGATCTGGTACTTTTTGTTTAGAAAGTCAGCATTGGGTTTGTCTTCTTTGTTTTATCTTCATTTAACCCTTTGAGTGCAAGAGATGGATCCAACACATTAAGCTGCTATGCGGTGGATACTTCTCTGACATTCGAAAGATTAAACAATGTGTCCAGAATATGTTGATTCTGAAACCACTTTTGGTGGACAGAGAATGTGCCAGTCTATAAAATGAAAACCCAAAATAAGGAAAGGCACTCAGAAAAGGCAGGGACACCTATTTCAGTGTACAGCATATGTTGTGATGGTCCTTAGGTACCTCTTAGTAGCCTTTGAACAAAACACTTTCCCAGAGTTCATAGCATAGGAATTTTCCTGAATCTCATATGTTCTTGTTCCCAGTACTGTTTTGTAATGTTTGAATAAATGCATCCCTGGATGTCATAGAGCAATCATGTGTTGCTTTGCTATAGGGCAAAATGCCTGTGAAGTCTCATTATTTAAACTATCTCTGCAGACTGTCTATCATTTATGTTTGCCATTAAATACAAGAATAAAGGCCTCTCCAAAGAAAATAGCGCAGTGGAGACATGTAAAAGGGGAGGGTTAGGACGTTGGGTTATGTTGGGAGTGGGGAGTTTGGGTATGATATAGTTAGAGGCAGGAAGTGAGTGGGGCATTAGTGGGAAAAGGAGAGAATAGGAAGCATCCATCCCTCCTGCCCTTCTAGTTTGTGTGAGGTTTGTTTATTTTGGAGTCTGTTTAGAGTAATTGTATTGGTGGTGGTTTATGTTTCAAGGAGTGGTAGAATAATTGATGATGTTTCCCTAGGGAGAAGAACCTTAGGGAAGAATTCCTCCACACTAATTGTCTTGGGGGTTATATTACCCGTTGGAGCTGGCTTGGTCTGGCCTAATTGGAGTAATTGGTTTAATCCCTTCTATGAATTATTGGAAATTGTAGCACCTGGAAGCATGAGCCAGGGTTGAGCTGGCCATACTGGGCTATCCATAATATGGAGAAGTTTTGTCAAATGTTGTATGATGTTATGTATATTACTTACATATTAAATAAAGTGATGGCCTATTCTTGACCAGCATTTGGTGTTTGTCTTTTTGATTATGCCTTATGACGTTTACATGCAATTTGGTCCACATCCCCAAATCCAGAAGGTTCAACAATACATTGATTTAACTGGCAGCTCCATATAAAGACATATACATTATCAAATCATCCACTTCAATGGCATTAACTTAATCTGATTTCTGCACTTGATCTTTAAAACTACAGTCTTCCATATTTTCCTATATACCTAATTACTGTCATAATTAAATGTATGAGGGGTCAATATATTATAATGATATTATATCTATACTGGCAGGGATTTTAGTATTATAGCTGAAGGGTCTGGTTGGCCACTAAAAAAAAACTATATTAACCCTTTTAGTAGCAAAGATGTTTGATGCATGCCTGGCACTGGAAGGATTAAGAATTGTTATAAATGTAAGAAATAAAATAAATATAACATATGGAATGAATACACTATATGGAAAGAGTAACACCAACAATAGTTGCTTTATGTTGTACTGTCCCAGTAATTAACTCTTTGAGTGCCAGAGGGGTGCCCAGTGACTCGCGAAGCAAGGCATTGCGTACCACTCTGACACTCAAAGAGCCATTCATAGGAAAAATATAGCTAAAATATACCTTAAAATTTGTATATTAATGCACTTTAGTGAAATAATACATATCCCTTAGTGTGTATTTTACTTTATCTTAGTAATTATTATTAGAGTGCAATATATTACAGTTATTACTGGTGATGCTGTTGTCATAGGGTATAGTAACTGCATATTTACACTTACTTTAGTTCATGTTTAATATGTATTAACTGACCAGTTATATAGTATGTTCTGTTTATATTTTGAATATATTTAATTAATTTAATAGGATGTCTGGTGCACACCTTTTATTGTTCCTGTTGTATATGGGGATTGCGGTTATGCCTTCTTTTTGTCGTTATTACAATTCAAACTTGATTTTTTAGGTACAGTATCACAGCGGACAGAAATTGTACAGTGGCGCTGTTGCTACACCATCCTATGGTCAGTTCTGCTCTGTTGACCATAGATTGCCATAGGATGATGTAGCAACAGTGCCACTGTGCAATTTCAGTCCACTCTAATATTGCACCTACATTTTTTTAGCTGTAATAGCTTTTGAATAAAACACCTCTCAGCGGTGACAGTACCTATGTCTTACTCAGGAAGAAAAGCCCTACAATATATATAGTTTTACATTTTAAGTATTACTATCTATTTAAAAACATTTCAATTAATTTAACAAACCAGTGTGGCAAAAACATTGTTAAGCAGTTCACTCATTCACTTGTATTGTTCACCAATATTTGCAGAAATCGTTTCTGAGCTGTACTGGCAACACGTTGTTTGATGTTGCTACTGATGTCCTGTTTGCTGGAAATGATACCATTTAGGTTCCCATGAAAATACTTTTTTTTTTTTTAATGTGTGGTTTTTGTTAAAGGTTACATTTCCTGTACTGACACTGCTGATTCATCAGCTGAAACTGGAAAGGCAATAAGGTCTATAAAACACTGAATCCTAAATGCCAAGCTTGGCCACCAAACCCAGTACAGATATAGCAGTATTCCAATGACCTGGCTTTTCTTCATGGCTAAAACAGCCCTGCTTGGCTATGAAATGTTTCCTGATTCATTTCCAAAATGTTTTATAAACAGCTCATGGTCATCATAGCAGTCTCATTCAATATACACGTGCATTTTAGTTTTGAACCAGTTATCTGTTATCCTGTGGAGGTATATGTGCCAGAAGTCAGGATGTTCTTTACACAACCTTAAAAAAACTCATTAGTAAACAAAAATGTTCCTTGTCCATCCTTGCCTTGACAGACTTGTCATAGATCTCGAAAGGTGGTTTGATTTAATCCTTCGAGTGCCAAAGGGTTGTCTAATGCATTGCAAAGCGATATTTAGGGCTCCTCTCTGGCACACAAATGATCAAGTGGCATCTAATATACTGTAATAGATATACTTAGTATTAATCCTTGAATTATTGAGAGGGCTCTAACACTCTTCACTTAGTAAAAACTGGGTTCTCAGCCCTAGTAGGTTTGAGTAGAGTAAACCCCTTGAGTGTCAGAGTGATATTAAACTCAGTGCAATGCAATGTGTTGAGTACGTTCCCACCACTCAGAGGGTTCAGCTAGCAAGTGGTGAAGTGAAATCAACTTATGCTATGCAAGCGAATGTCATGGTAGGTGGGCGGGGTGTAGTGTTGCCACCCAGCCGATATTTTACCGGCAGGCCGGAAAAAAATTGGCTTCTGTCCAATGTTAAGTCTATGGAGGGAATGCATGGCCAGTATTTTTTTTAAGAAAAGGTGGCAACCCTAGCGGGGTGACATGTTCAGAACAAGGTATGTTGACCATTTGCATGTAAGAGGGGTATCCAGCACAATGTAAAAACGATTTGGACATTTCCCTGGCACTCAAAGGGTTATTTAAAAACAGAAAAAAATGTTGAGGGAAACAAAATACATACAAGTTCCTATGCTGGAATTAGCATTTGATTTCAATGGGCTTCATTGTCCGGTGTTGAGTGGACATGTTATTATGCATATATGCATGCACACAAAGACATAGATACACTCACACATGTACAGACCACACATTCACTAGGATTATCCCCGCACAGGGTGACCACTTTTCCCAGTTTGCCTGGGACAGTCTTGGTGATAAAGAGGTGATAAAGTAGAGATGACTTCTACAGTTTATCACTTCTCCTATTCCTATGTTATTCTTTGGAGCCTATTCAGAAAAATCTCCAATGCTGAATAAATCTTAGTGCATTGACTCCATAGAATAACATAGGATTTGGAAAAGTGATAAAATATAGAAGTTATCTTATATATTAAACATTTAGTAATGTTTAAAACAATGAGTAATACTTTATAATGCATTAAAAAATGAAAGCATTTTTATATATTTTAAAGGGATAGTAATGCTTTACAAAAACAGCAGCTCCAATTAATCTTCTTAGTATTTGGGCCATGGAGAGTGTTATTTCAATATTGTCAGAGTTGTAGTTCAAGAGTAACTGAATGAAAATATATCCCCCTCTTGCCCCTTTTGCCTAGTGTAAGCCGCCTCCCCTCTGTTGTGGAAACTGATCCTGGGACCAGACAGATCACATCAAGGGACAATCTTCTTAATGTGAACATAAGGAAAACCCTGCCCCCTTGACAGGTTTTTTTTAGGGTTTTCCTTATGCTGACTGAAGATTGTCCCTCTCTGCGATCCATCCGCACAGTCTTGCTGCTCTGAGGTGTGCAGTAAAAGGGGTGGGAGGGGGATACTTTATCATTCAATTACTCTTGCAATACAACTGTGACAGTATTGAGATAACACTCTCCATGGCCCAAATACCATAAAGATTAATTGGAGCTGTTTTTATTGTGAAACATTACTATTCCTTTAAGTTCAACTTGTAGAATGTATTTTATTGTTCAATTCTGCTTCTTTTTCTGATTCATAAGAAAAAGGGTTCTATGATTTAGAATCCCTAGCTATGTATAAATCATAATTTTCCAGCTTGCTTTTCAGTAACATAGTTGCAGTTTTCTATCTTGCTCATTTTGAAGAAAGGCATGTGCACCATGTGAATAGCATAGGATAGGATAAAAGAAAGATCACTTATATTCGCTCATCTGGGGCTGGATTCAATTGCAAGTGCTAATTTTATTTCTGCTTTTGTCTCTAGGTTTCCCCATAGGCTTCAATAGGAACATTTTTTATAAAACAGGAGGTAACATTTATCTCCTACAATTGAATCCAGCCCCCGGAGTCTTTTGACATTGATAACTAGAGAATTTGAGAGATTTGCTAAGTAGGGAAGGCATCACTCCTTAGCAGTAGCTAATTTAACAAATACCCTTTTACATTTGAATCAGCAACATCTTATAGAAATGACATATTTCAATATATGACTTACCCTTCATTTTGCTTTCAGTGAAAATTGGATATTTCTATGAGACATTTTTCTTTAACCCTTTGAGTGTTGTAAAGCATATTGAAAAACAAAAGGATAAGGCTAAAAGTAGTAAGGCTACTAGTGAAAGTGTCCTAAAATTATGTCTGAAAACCAAGTCCTTATCCTGTTAGGGACCACAGGCAAATCAAACAAACTACTTTGCAATGAATTGCACACCGTTCTGGCCCTTAAATGGTTAAGAGTATCTATTTTACTTATCAATGCTGTACATTGTGTCTATAAAGTGATCTTTGCTTTAATGATCAATGATCAATGGATGCATAAAACCTCCTCCCAGCAGAAGAATATATGTGAATATTGCATGTGAATAATGCATTGGTACCCCTCTGGCACTCAAAGGGTTAAAGAAATTAAGAAATCTGTGGTTAATCTCATAAATTGGAATGTTCGGGCCTTTTTAATTTCCTATATGTGTGATATGTGTGATACAGGCCTAGAAATCACATTAGTCATGTGACTCCTGCGGCTCTCCTTTAGTTCAGATATTCTGAAGTCCAGGGGGATATACAGAAAATCAACAGTTGAGCAATTATGGAGCAAATCAATTATGGTGCAAACCAAAAGCACCAAAAGGGACAAATAAAATCTCCATGGACTTAAATGGGGGTCTTAGCCCCTCCCCCAGCATGCCAGAGATGTAGATAATACATTGCAAAGCACTGCTCTGCACACCACACTAGCACTCAAGGGCTTAACCATTTGAGTGCCAGAGAAGTATCCAATACATTGCGTTGCAATGATTCAGATACCTCTCTGACTCTCAAAGGGTTAAAAGCCCATTTAAATCCATGTGTCCCTATGGTGCAGTTGGTTTCCCCCAGAATCGCTCAAACATTATGGATTATGGACCCATGTCTTTCTTATGAAGTCTTAATTTGGTTTTTATTTGCTTGATATGATAGTAGAAAACATGGCCAAGATATGCTACATTGTTTATGTTATGACTCCATCTTGAAAAACTGGTTTCAAGTCTGTTTGTGCTTTGTTACGATATAACAATAAAACACAGACAACAAGGAACATATAAAGACATTTATAATATGAACAATTGGTAATGAAACTTCTTTCTTTATTCTTAACCCAAACTACACCAACTGCCCTCCAAAGTTGATTGGTAATATTACTCACAGAAACATCAAACATGACTGCATATGAAAATCACATGGTTCATTTAGTCTTCTCTATTTACTTTTTAAGCTTAGACTTATTTAATCCATAGAATAGCCATATAAATCTCAATGTAAATGTGTGAAAAAGAAACTCTGCTCCTTTCCAGGAAATAAAATCAAACCATTTAATTCATCCACAGTTATAAAACATAGTAGCATATGCACAGTGAGGGGGTCAACAAATAAGGTGAATTCGGATACCATATAATGTGTTTTGCATTGACAGCTCTTATGTATAGTACTTTCTTTACTCTCTGATCTCGTGCTATACTCCATCCCACCACTTACATTCAGCCAATGACTTTCTTCTCTGATCTCCTTTCGTGTCTACAGACTTCTGACGTATCAAACCTTTTTCTCTCATTGCTCCGTATCTGTGGAATGCTCTGTCTTCCACCCTGTGCTATTGCACCTCTCTTATGATCTTCAACTCACGCTTCCAACTACACCTCCTGAATAAAACTTCAATATGCTAGAAGGCACTGATGTTGTATAACAAACGCTCTTATAAATTATTTACTTTACTTTTGTACCTTATCATCACCAGAACTCTGGCACTGTATTCAGCACTTGATCTTTATGTACTCTGTATGTCTTCCATTACCACTTTAGATTGTAAGTGTATAAATCGATTTCTGAGTTTATCTATAAGCTTGTACTTGTCAATTCGTACTGTGTCTTACACTGCAGAGTACAATCTCCAGACCAGGAACTCTGGAAAATAAATGGAAACTACTTCCCCCACCTGCTGAAAAGCAGCACATATAATATATCATATCTAAATTTCACCAAGGGTCTATATTCCATTGCGGTTGAAAATTCTCACCTGATTTTATTTTATAGATTCCATCTGGAATCTATGGAGAAATGTGTAGATAAATCCTTTAATGAGGTTCTTGACTGAAATGGAATCTAGGTCAAAGTTTGCAAGCTACTACATACATGCCCTTTCAAATAAATGCATCTTGTTTCTGGCATTATTGTTTCTTTAATGCAGGACACAGAACTAAGGATGGGCAAACATTTTTGCCTCAAACAGATATTGTCGAATAATGTCACTTCCTGCTCGGCTAATAATTTTCCTCAAAAAGTGCTTTTTTTCTTCTTTTTTCGCCTAGCTCTTCCATTGGCATCAAGAAGAACATTGAATTTACATACAACACATAACAAATATTATTTATTTCCCAAAGGCATAGTATAAAAGGGGCATGAAGGTGCCTGTGATGGTGGGGTGTGGAGAAAGAATCGAACAAGGATTTTTTTGAGAGGGGGGTTGTTTCCTTGGATTGGGGGCAGTTAATAAAAAAATAAATCCTAAATACAAGTAAACACCCCCCCCCCCACAAGACATGGTATAAAAGGGGCCTGAGGAGGGTGCCTGTGTTGGTGGGTGAAGTCTGGGGAATGATCAGTTGAACAGGGAATTTGTTTCTTGACCGGTACTGGGGGAGCAGTTAATAAAATAAATAAATAAATAAAATAAGACATTTGTATGTAATGTGATAGAGACAGGAACCCCCTGACATAAGTTGCCACTACGGTAGAATGATACTTGACATGATAGAGTATTTTGTAGAAGATGATTTGACAAATTTGTTGTTAGAAGCCCAAGCCCTGGGGAAACATTGATTTGGAGGACATAGACTTATTAGAGGCACAAGCCCTGAAGAAACATTGATTTGTAGGACTTAGGCTTGTTTGGCACAAGCCCTAAATAAACAATGATTTGTAGGACTTGGGCTTGTTAGAAACAAACCCCCACAATGTTTATTTTTTTAGGACTATGGGTTTTTTATTATTTTTTTGTATTGTTTTAAAGCACAAGCCCTGAGAAAAAAAAATCCTGCTGGCTTAGTGCCGCAGGTCATGTCCTGTTGGCCAGTGGCCACTAGCCATTGTCAAATACCCTGATGTAGATGTGGAATTTGCAACTGTTGTTTTTACTGCTGCTGCTGAGTTGTGTAAGCAGCAGGATGATTAGGCAGCTGAAAGGGAATGGGATCAACAACAGCATTAACATGGGTGATGGATGATGAAGGTTCCACTTGCCACAACTAGCTCCAGTGATGCACCTGAGGCAGTAACAGCACAAAAAATAGCCCCCAGTATATGTAGAGTAAAAAAGAAGTTGGCCAATAATTCTTCTCCACCTGCCCCTCCTCCAAAATCATGGGTGTGTTGTTACTAGAATAGAAAATTTTCCATTGATATCAGGAGCTGCGCCTCAAATCAGCAACTGCAATATATGCAGTGTGTGTGGTAAATTACACCTGGGGGCACAACTGTATCCAAACACCATGACACCGGAAACCAGTACTGCTGCTGTCACTATACTCCTTGTCCACATCCCTCTAAGGACACATAACAACTTGCTGACAGTTTAATAGTAATGATGAACCCTCTCTTCCACCATATTAGCATATTCTGCAGGATGGAATCTCCTCAGATGCTGCTTGATGCCCTTCTTGTGAATCTCCTTTACCACACTACCATGTGTGGTTAGTGCACCACACAGTGGGCAATGGGTGGTACAGAGCTGCCACATCATAACATCTACAGAGTGGCTATAATTTGGAAGAGGAGGTAACGATGAACAAGGTGAATTGGCAGAAGATGTAGTTACCCTAAAGGAAGAAGGTGATGGTAATGGCAAGCTAGTTGTTTCACTCATAATTGAACTTCCAGTCTCTGTCTGGGTTTCCCTATTCTTCCTCCTCTTTGATCTCTGCCTCCCTATCATGGTGCCCGTGCTTTCCTGTCACTCTCTGTGCTGGAGCTCGTCCATTGGAGGAGGCTGATTGGCCCGCCCTGGGTGTTCATTTATATGGAGCTTTAGGGCACCTGTCAGGTGCCCTTTCGTGGTGCCTGCGCTATTGTTGCTGTGATCCTGTATTCCTGTCTACCGACTTGGCTCGTCTGACTACTCTACGTTCCTGCTTCATGATTGACCCGGTTCTGGCTGACTTCCTGCTCTGTGATTGACCCGGTTCTGGCTGAAGTTCCTGCTCCGTGAGTGATCTGGTTTTGGCTGACTTCCTGCTCCGTGATTGACCCGGCTCTGGCTGACGCTCCTGCTCCGTGATTGACCCGGCTCTGGCTGATGTTCCTGCTCCGTGATTGACCCAGTTCCGGCTGACGTTCCTGCTCCGTGATCTACTGACTCTGGCTGATGTTCCTGCTCCGTGATCCTTCCTGTTCTGCATTCCGGCTCAGCCTGGCGACATTCTGAGCCTGCTCGCAGCTAGCACCAACTGATCACACTTTCCTTCTCTGTGGCCTCCGTTCCTGAGCCTGCTGGTTTCCTCTGTATAATGAGCCTGAGAGATTACTGCTGAGCTGTGACCATTGTGTCTGTGTCTGTCTTACACTTGCTGTGCCGGTTGCCTCCGTTATACCAAGCCGTTGCATATACCTGCCAAGCTTGTTGCCTCTGTTACTGAGCCTCTTCTACACCAGTTGAGCATACCAAGCCTAGCTATACATTGCAGAGTCGTATATCTGTTGGTGCCTTTCTCCAGTGTATTGTGCCGGGTGGTGCAAAGGGCATTCCGATACTCTGGCAGTGGAAGCTTCGTGTCAGCATCGAAAGGGTGCTTGGCTCAGGTCCTATTCACTCACTGTGCATGTGTTCGTCCATCCGCACTCGTTTGTGCGTGGCTCCAATAGTCAGCTTGGGCAGTGATTCCTCCGTTACAGCACCTAAGGGGTGCTAGGCTCTGGTTTCATTGGCACTCGCAGTGTACACTTCACCTGCTCCAGGGGTGCTTCCTATTCTGGCTTCATTGGCTCAGGCAGTATCTCTCCTTGTTGCTCACCCCTGTAGGGGCATTGGCTCTTGCTGCAGTTGGTTACCCAATACCCTTGGGCATCTCCAGACTGAGATCTGGTCGTGATTCAGTTTGGTCGCTCTGCTTGAGCTAGCTGCTACATCACTACTTCTGGGACTGTTGTATACCGGGCGTTGGTTAATCACCATCACAGAGACTGACTCCAGCTTGGGTGTTAACCCATTATTGTGTTATGCTATATTTTACTTGCTCTTGATATTTCAAGCCTGTATATCAGTCAGTGCTGTATTACCGATTCTGGCCCTCAGGGGCGCTGTTCCTGATTTCATTTTAATAAAACTGTGTTTTATCTCTAACCCTGTCTGAGTGTCAGTAAACCGTAACACTCGCCTCTTTTTGCATGTCTGGAGAGTCAGAGGGTATATCAACAGCGGTGCTTGATTTCTGTGGTGGGTGTTTGGCTTTGTCTGTGTTCAGGGCTGTTGTGTGAAGATGTGTTCCCTCTTTCCCCTTTTCACTGACTTGTCACAAATTGTACACAGTGCCATTGGTGGTGACTGCACTGTGCCTGCACCAAGAGAAAAATAGTTCCACACGCATGACTACAGGGGATAAGGATAGGGAACAGGTGGAGAAAAATGGCCTCTTTCTTCTTGCCCTCCACATTCCCCTTCACTGTCTGGGGCAGAGGATAATGTTGCTGTTGTTGCTGCTACTGTCTCAGAATCAGCACTGCAACTAGGACCAGGAGTACTGCTGCTGCTGGCAAGTGGAACCTGTCCAAGTCCTGCATCTCTTGTTGACCCCATTTCCACTATGCCCATGGTGGTCTGTGGTACACTTGTCTGTTCTTCAGCATCCTGCTGCCCTTGTAACTCAGCAGAAGGAATTAGAGCAGTTGCAAATTCCAAATGCTCACTGCTGTTGGTGGTGGTGATGCCCATCCTCATCCCCTTCTCCCATTCCATCTCAGTTTGGAGTAAAAAGGCCATCAATGTCTCTTCCACCCCAGCTTCTCCACCATCATCATCACCACCACCACTAGTTCCTACGTGCTTCTGCTGCTCTATTACAGACATCTCACTGCTGGTTGGAGGAGGTGACAAGCAATGTGATAGAGGGTCCGTAATGTCCCACTTGCCATTTCTTGGTGATGTAAAGAAGGCAGATTGGCAGCAGACACAGGCAGCTGATCCATGCTCCTGGTGGTGGTAGTATTATTGCTGTGCCTGCTATCCACCACCAGTTCTGGCTTCTTCACAATCATGTGCCATCTGCACAGTTTTGTGAAGGGAAGGGGACTCCCAGGGCCAGAGGAATGGTGTGGGTTCCCTCCTCACAGTCACTAGTAATATGAGAATATTGATTACCCTTCCTTCACTCCTAACACTAACAAGCTGTTGGACCTTCTTAGTAGTAGTACCAGCACTGGTGGGGCTGCTTGGGGATGGCACGTGTGACTTAGGGTCCCCTGCTGTCACACTTAGCATCATCTTTTCCTCTACCCCTACTGAGTATTACAATACACACTAGCAGCAGGTTCAGCACAAAAAGCAGGGGCAGCATATCTGGCAGCAGGCACAGTACTGGTGGCAGCAGGTTCAGCACTGGCAGCAGGTACAGTACTGATTGCAGCAGAGGCGGCATGTCTGACAGCAGGCACAGTACTGATTGCAGTAGGTTCAGCACTGGCAGCAGGCACATCAATGGTTACAGCAGGGGCAACATGTCTGACAGAAGACACAGTACTAGAGGCATCAGGTTCAGCACTGCCAACAGGTACAACACTGGTGGAAACATGGGTAGCACTGGTGGCAGCAGGTTCAGCACTAGCAGCAGGCACAGCACTGGTGGCAGCAGGGGAAGCACTGGCAGCAAGCACAGCACTGGTGGCAGCACGTCTGACAGCAGGGACAACACTAGTGGCAGCAGGGGCAGCATGTCTGGCAGCAGGTACAGGCATGGTGGCAGCAAGGACAGCACAACAGGCAACTGACCTGTCCTACTCTCACTACTACCTTTTCTTCCTCCCTTGGCATTAATTACCCCAAGATGCCTAGGGTTGATTTAGGGGTACTGGACAGCATTGGTTCTGTAGTGCTCACTTCCTCCTCCTCAGACTCACTGGAAACATTAGAGTCCTTCCAGTTCCTCCTTTTATTATTTTTAAAGATTCTCCTAGTGATAGCAGTCACTATAAACCTCTCCTGACTCAATTTAACAAACAAATAAAAGCAGAACAGCACAGCACGTCTACCTCGCTCTGTAGCTGCTTCTATTGTGTTCCAATTCCTGGAATACATAACGTTTTTATAGCGAAAAGGCAAAAACCACGTAAATCAATGGATATAAAATTTCTAGCCATTGAAAAAATGCAAAGAATTTTGGCCAATAGGTGAAAAATGCTAAGATTTTTATTGCTGGATTTAAAGTGGATTTTCCCCCTTAAAAGCGGACAACAATGTGGTTTTCACGGAATATCTTGTGGGAACACTGCGGGACGTTTCGCCTACCCCTATACTGAAAAATTTGATATTGCAGATTTACACTGGAATTATGGATGTGTGAAATAATTCTATAAATTTGGCATGAATGCAAATCAGGTTGTTTCACAAAACACATGTTTAATTAACCAATTTAAATAACAGGAAAAACAAAGCACATGATTCCAGAAAAAAAAAAACGGTGTTAAACCTTTTAATACAATCAAAAGAGGTTCCTATGTGGGTTACATGTCTTAACATGGTAGGAGAACTTCTTCAGTGGACTTTAATCTGGCAGGCAGGACTGCTGGATGTTTCTCAATCTCATTTGTTCACCTTCATTCCTCACTACCTGATGATTTCTCCCCTTCTTCTCTCGCTTCTGTTCCCTCCAGCTTTCCCCCACTTTCTCCAAATTCTTCTCTCTTCTTCCACCTTTCCTGTCTTGCATCTGTCAATCTTTCCCCTTGTCCCTCTGTCCACTTATCCCTATGTCCCTGTTTTTCATCAGTGATACCCCTGGATCACTTCAGATGTGACCAGAATTTCCCTCGGTCCTCTGAATTAGTCTGTGAAATTCCAGCTGTTTTGCAATAAGAACCAACCACTGTGCAGTCCTGCATTATGTTCCCCTTTGAGTGACAGAGGGGTGCGCAATGCATTTCTTTGCAATGCATTGTGTAAACCTTTGGCACTCAGAGGCTTAATGTCCTGCATTACCTTACCTCAGGTACTCCTGAGTATTGGAGTCTTTGTCTACTGTTCCTCCTCTGCATTAGATTGTTGGCAGCTGAAATATGGAAAGAGTTATTTTTGTAAAGGGAAACAAGCATAGCCATAATAATTTATCAGATGCTTATAATAGAACTGTAACCCCCAAAAAATTATCATATTTTCAATCTGCTTACCTTATTGTAACTGAGATGTTAACAAATGCTTATTTTATAGATATTCAATATTTAATTTTGTAATTTGTTCTTGTGATGTCTCTTCCCTTTTCTGCCTGTCACTGTATGCAGAACAGCTTATTTACATACCATGCCAATCAGAGGAGGGTAGTGACATCACAACAAAGCAGTGTAAATTTAAAGCAAAACATTTATGACTGTATCCAGAGAGATAAAGTGGAGGAATTCTAGAACAAACCAACTGCATCATAGGGGACAAATAAAAATGGACATTCGTTTCAGTAGGACTTTTAACCCAGTGTATTGCTTCATAATGCATTGAAGACTTCTCTGGCATTTATGAGGTTAAAAGCCCTATTAATGTCAATGGGAATTTCAAGAATTGTTATTTGCCCAATACGCTGCAGTTGGTTAGCCCCAGAACTGTTAAGCTCCTTGATTATGTCACTAAGGACATAGGGGAGATATATAAAAATGGAGCTACCATATAATTAGTCTTTAAAGTGGAGTTATAATGCATTTCCTTATTTATAAACCGTGTAACATCAGTTTTCTTGCACGTAACGCAAACTAGTAGAAGTTGAGGAAAACTGGCGTTAGGGAGAAGGAAAATATTGGCGCAGTGAATTTATAAAGAATTGTCACAGTTTGCAATAGATTTGCGACAATATTATCACTACAATTGTAATGCCATGTGTAGGTTGTTCTTAAGTATTGCAGCCAATATTCATAGTAATGCCATATTTGTAAAAACTTGCTTAAAACATTTATAAATCAGACCTGGCATTATTTCCACTTGCCATGCTTTAAGGACGGTTCTTTAAATGGTCCGAAGAATGTTTTTTTTATAAATCTCCCTCATTATGCTGAAAGCAAAAGTAACTCTGAAGTCTGCACCATACAGAGTGATGCTTCTCAATATTAATCTTCGGGGAACCCCAACTTATCCACTTTCCAAGACAGTGCCTCGGTCATTGTGTTTGATTCACCTTTTCTTAATAGGGACTGGCATTGGAATCACTGAAACAGTGGGGATAAAAACTCCCAGAGGAAAAAAACTCCCATTTATTTAAATAGATATTTTAACCCTTTGAATGCTTTGCAAAGCATTGGAGAACTCTATAGGAATCAAGGGATTTAGATATCCATTTAAATCACTAGGAATTTTAGGATTTTTTTTATTTGTCTGCTATGTTTTTGTTGGTTTGCCCCAGAATTACACTGTACCTCCAAAATGAAGCATTTGCTAGAATTTTGGCTATAGATAGATTTGAATGTAGATTCAAAGTATGCAAAGATTTTTGGGTTGATGAGCTAAGACAAGCTTGAAATACAGAGAGATTACAGAAGTATCATTCCCACTAAAATATATTTAGCTATAAAGCTTCACTTACCCAACAAACATATGCAATTCCCCTAAAGGAGAGAGTAGGCTCATCAGCCACTGCTGAATTTGAGCCAGTAATTCATCAAAAGATGAGAAAGGCTAGTATTTATTAGCAGGCAAAGGAGCTTCTGTAACTATCTGTCCCAAATTGTGGCGTTGAATCCAATCAATGTATCCGGAGAGGCTGAGCACCTCTCAATGTAGAAATGTTGTGAAAAGCCTTCTGTCCTGCTGCAATTTTTCTTCCAGAATACAAACTTCCAGGAGGACTGATAGAAGGAAGCAAGTATTTCTGAATGCAAACTAAAAATTACAAGTAGTTTAAACTGGCAGACCAGAAATAAACAAACAACTTGCAAACATTTGGTTTTATTATTTCTAGGTCTGCCAGAGTGGTTATTTTATATATTTAGAACCAAACATCCTTCGTTCCCTAAACTGAGAGTTTCTACAATGTTAGATTGTTTTACCTTCTCTTTATTGACACAAATTGGGGGGGTGTACTATTACAATTCAGAGCTAAATTAGGCATTGGAAATGATTGTGTGTACTGTACCTGCCTAACACCTATTTACTAAGCCTCGTTACACTGCTTGTGCCAAGGGGAGGGCAGAGGGTAGTGTATGGGCATATGAATGTGTTCCATAGCTCTGCAACTGGTTTTGCACTATGTACTGACAATGTGCAAGAAACTGGTGCTCATTTTCTCCTTTTACTTTATTATGCTATTGGGTGGTTTACCTGGCTTGCTTGAATTAACTCTTACACTGCCAGAGAGGTATACCCCCTGACCCTCAGAGGGTTAAATTATTTACAATGATGGAGTATGTGCGCAAGTATTCACTAAAGCAGGGCCATCGTCATGCAACAAACAGGCTAAAGGTGGCCCACCTGCGATTTTTAACAACTTCCTTTTACCTATTTAGGTTGCTCACATGAACTAGTAGTCCAAAACTTTCTGCCCGCATTAATTTTATTGCACAAATAAAGATCAAACTTTTTTGAACTGCTTCTGTTTTGCTACAAAAAACAGAATTATAAATAGCCAGCAGGCTATATAAATCACCATTGTTATTTATTTATTTATTATTAATTATTAATAATAAATGAATGCAGCCCTCACACATATGATTTCCTGATCATATGACACACAGTTGAAAAAAGATGGATGCCCTTGCACAGAAATGGTCATACACACATTCATGCATAGGTGTATGGGTTTTCAGCTAAAGAAAATGTGTTGCACCAGTAGATTCTCACATTGCTTTCCATTGAGAGAATATGTTAGCCCCTTGATGCTAGAGATGTCTCCAATGCAAAGCAGTGTGTTGGTGGCATCTCTAGTTTGAAGGGGGTTATACTTCTTAACACAGAACTCCAGTGTTTGGGATAGAGCAGATTTCATTGAGAATTCATTGAGTGCTAAATGTGGCTCCAGTGCGTGGTGGAAAAATGCTTTGCAAACCTCTCTAACATATAGTTTCCAAGGGACATTTATGAGGATGCATGTTTGAATACATCAGTGTAACTGTATGGATTAACCACTAAAGCTAGAAGCACCTAGGGGGAGGAACTGCACATGTAGCCACTAGTACCTAGAGGTGAATGCACACCAGCAGTGTGGGAATTTAAAAGTGGAAAGCCCGGTATGCCTGTCTATAGCATGTGTGGTAAAAGACTGTGACAATGACCAAGTTGTCTACATCATGTTAACAAGGGAATAGATCTTGGCACTGGCTAAAGAAATGGCCCAAAACATTCACAGACTGCCTCATTGCCTTGGTGCAAGTGATGTTAAGGGGAGGCTTTTTGGCATATGTAACTTAGTGCGTTGGTGTTACAAAGGCATATGGACTTAATAGTACTTCCAGCCCCTGATATGTCATTGAATTGCCACTGTACATTCCCCAATGCTTTACTATCATCAAATGTGTCTTTGTAAAAAGACATATGCTTCTGCTACTTCTTCATCAAGTTATTGCTCCGTGACAGCGCTAGCTGGGATTTTTCATGCACTACACACATGGTGTATAAAGGAGTTAAGAATGCAGAAAGTATGAGCATCTGTCCAGTTACCATGTAAGCATAGCCCATGTGCAAAAAGAAGAGAGTGAAAATGTCCTTTATGTCACCTAAATGATTATAATGTTTTGGCTTAAGTTCACGCTCAGTGACAAAGTGTAATGTATTTACTTACATGGAAACACTATATTTAGAGCACAATGCTGATGGAATTCAGCCACCAAATAAAACTTTTATTTAGCTTTGCTAACTTTTATGATTTGTCTGACTTGGAGTCACCTGGCTACTCCATTGAAACATCAACTTCAGCATATTATCCAATTAACCCTTTGAGTGGCAGATGGGTATTGCAATGCATTGCTCACCCCTATGGCAATCAAAGGGTTATAGGCTCATTATTTATGTCATTACTATACTGCAGAAGGTTGTACAATACATTTCAGAACAGTGTGTTGCCCACCCATCTGACACTTTCAAGGTTAAGATGTTAATAAAATGGCTTCATAGTAATATAAAATAGTTGTTAGAAAGGCAGAGAGCCTTAAAAAAGAAAATGGTCTGCTTAAATATGTATTATTGCCACAGCGACTACACAATCACTATTCCCAGTTTGCCACCCCAGCAGCTGGTTATCAATATCCAGACTGATTTCTAAGTGATTATTGACATGTTGGAACTAAATTCAGAATCGTTTCTTTTTATCGATTACTAGCAAAGTGAGGCCACACTGGTCCCTTTAACACTCATTGAAGTATTGCCTATTGCATAATACATTTTATTCTTATGTTCTATTATATTGGAGCAATATATTAACTAGTCCAGTGCTGCATTCTTTAGCTCCAAAGTGCTCAAATCAGTCACTCTGGGGGTAAGTGAACAAACCCTTAGCAGACAGACAGTGGTAACATTTTAATCCCAAGTCTAGAGTCACTGGCCCCACTTACAGTAATGCTGGTTCCAAACACAGGACTATATGAGACTTAAAGAGACCAAGTCTAGGTAACCTATGGTTACTACAACTTCCATCATCAATAACCAGAAAATGGCTGGTTGGAGATGATAAGATTAGTAGTCTCCAATAGCTGGAGAAACACTTATTGCCTGTCCCTATAGACTAGACCCTTTACTGTCTAGATGATGCATATGAAGCTACAGTAAATGAATTCCAAAACTTGGTGAAACAGACTCAGGGGGAAGTTCTCTGATAAAGGTGATAGTTACCCATTCCAGAGACCTATGTTTAAGTATAGGTGGGGACAATCATTATCTCACTCATTTAAACTAATTCCATAGTATTCTTAAAACGTGCCCTGTTGTGGAGAATTGAGTAAAATATTGAGAAATATTTTCTATTACATAACTGACATGACACAATCAGTTTATCATGGGAGCAGCAGACTTGATGAGCAATATGTTTTTCTATATGGTAAGTGTAAGGAACCAGATGGTGTTTCAAATCAACCCTGTATCATTAGTCCATATGTATAAAGGCTAGGAAACGCAATTCTGAGATAAACCAACTGCCTTATAGGGCACAAATAAAACTTCCCAAAATTCTAGTTGATTCAGATGGGATTTTAAGCCCCTTGAATGCTAAAGTGGTTACATCATGACGTATCTTGTATTTTTTTACCCTATGGCTGGGCTGTCCAAGTTCAGTCCTCAAGAGCTATCAACAAGCCAGGATATAAGGATTTCCCTGATTAAGCAGAGGTGAGTCAGTCAAAATGAATGAGACACTGATTAACTCACCTGTGCTTAATCAGGGAAATCCTTACATCCTGGTCTGTTGGTGGCCCTTGAGGACTAAACTTGGACAGCTCTGCCCTATGGAGTAGCTGGTTTGCTCCAGGTTTGCTACTCTTTGCATAAGGCCCATTGGACAATTCAGGGACAAACCAACTGCATCAGAAGGGAGAAAGAAAAGTCTCCCAAATTCCTGAATTAAACATAGATCATTAACACTTTGAATCCTATAGAGATGTTTCCAATGCATTGCCTTACAATGCATTAAAGATCCATCTAGTTAGCAAGAGGTTAATCCCCAATTAAATCGATGGTCATTTTCATATGTCACTTATGTTGCTGTTGCCCACAAATTGCTCCTTTTTGCCTTTATACATAAGGGGCATTATGCCCTCTCGGATAGAGAAAGTTGGTAGGCCATAAATCAGCTTTATTGTAACAGGTCACATCTGTGTGGTCATGTTCCGTCTGTCATTAACTACAATTCCAGTAATTATTTTCCATGTAGTTTGGTCTGCGGGAGAATACAGATGAAATGCTTGTATTCTCGTCTTTCCTAATAAGATCTTATTTATAATAATGCTGAGACATTTCTATTTGCTTTGCCACAAAAAATATTTTCCTCTGAACTGTTTGGAAAAGTAGAGATCACTGCAATAAATAGGACAGGAGAGTCTCCTTGCAGCCGAGACAAATATGATTATATAACAGTGAGTTCGCTCAAACAGAGCTTTGTTATTGTATCGAGGGGAGAGGTGCAATTTTTGAATGAGAGTTTCCTAATGCTACACTACAAGTGTCAGTCACAAACTTGAGACCAAGTCCTTATGCACAAAAGAAATATAGAGCAATTCTGGGAGAAGCCAATTGCTCCATAGGTAAGAAATACAAATTATCATTGATTCAAATGGGCCTTCACATTGAGTTGGAAACCTTTCTAGCATTCAATGGCTTAAAAGCCACACTTAAATAATGGGAAATTGGGCAATTTTGTATTTTTTCCCATATGGTAAAGTTGACTGGCTCCTCATTTTCTTAATGAATAATGCCCTAGAGGGCTTATTTATCTGGCTATAGAGGTGCAGTTTTGGCATAAACCAATTGCACAATAGGGTTGAAATGAAAAGTCTGCACATTGGCATTGATTTTTATCCCCATTCAAGAGGTTAAGAGGCCAGTTTAAAATCAATGGAAATGTAACCCCCTCCCCATGGTTGATGTGCTCCAGAATGGTACCTTTTCAGCCTGACATATAAGGACCCCAACAGCTATATGTATAAACATGGAGTGGTGCAATTCTGGGCTAACCCAACCCATGGTGACAAATAAAAATTCCCCAGACTGACATTGATTTAACTGGGCCTTTTTAACCCCTTGAATGCTAGAGAGGTCTCCAAAGTATTGCAGAGCAATGCTCTGAATACCTTTTTATGATTCAAGTGTTTAAAAGTTCTATTAAAATCAACTGGGTTTTTTATTTGTCCCCTGTGGTGCGGTTAGTTTGCCCCAAAATTGTACCATTCCACTTTTATACATATGGCCCTAAGTTGAAATACAGACACATTAAGTGGAATGTATGAAACAAGGGGCCCAATAAGTAAGCCACACCTTCATACAATCTTGTTAAACCGGAACCTATGTTCAGATGTAGACACCTTGCAAGTCTTCCAGTGCATATCATCCATGTAAACGACACCTTTACACCACCCCTATACAGACACATGCAAAAGGAAGAGTTTTGAGCCTATTTCCTATGTACCCAAGTTATATGTAGTGTGAGCCTGGACAAATAGTAAAGACGTGTTGTGCCCAAACTTTGGAACACACTGCAATAATGATTTAATTAAACATTCAAACAACTTTGTACATAACTAATAAAAACAGTTATTTTTGCAAGGAAACAGTTTTAGGTACAGCCACTCAATGTTTCATTTTTAACCCCTTGGATGCTAGACCTGCCCCCTAGACCTCATTGGGGGTCTATATAGTACAGTCCAAATGTATCTGGACAGTGACACATGTTATTGCTTTGACTCTGTATTACAGCACATTGGATTTGGAATGCAACCATAATGAATAACCTTACACTTATCTATATTAAATCTCATCTGCCACTTTCTGCCCTTTCACTCAGTTTATTCAAATCTGTCTTCAGAAAAACACATCCTGTTCTGTTTGTATTTCCTTGCACAGTTTAGTGTCCTGGGCTAAGATTGAGACATTACTTTCAATACCCACTTCAAGATCATAAATAAACAAATTAAAAAGCATTGCCTAAGGGCTGAATCTTAAGGCATTCCACTTACAAATTTAGACCAGTTTGTAAAGGTTCCATGTTACTACATCTGCTTTCCTCCAGTCCCAGGTCACAATGCCTGATAAAAGAGTATCCTTAAATATAACAGAACTAAACTCCTTAAATATCCTTTGGTGAATGCCTTCAGGTCTATGTCCATTATACCCCATGACCTTCTCTTATAGGCTTTGTCCTCTGTGATTCTGCTTGTTTGCCCACAGTGCCACTTTAACCAATGGGCAAAGTGGCATTTTCCCAGGGCCTACCATCAAAAAGGGGCCCACCAAGAGAGGCCCTGTTATACATGGGAGTAGGAACCAGGGGCAGGAACAGGCAGTGGCAAATCGGAGGCACCCATAATGTAATGCAGAGGAACATTTGCTGGGTACTCCATCCAATAAGGCTTCCAATGTTCAGTTCTTTTAAAAGCAGTAAATGTTGGTTTGTTTTGTTTAAGTAGGGCAGAGAGAAGATATAGAATGACTGTATGTTGGGTTGGCAACTCGCCAGCTCCTATTTACATTTATTGGACTGCTGGGCTTCCAGGACACCACATACATGCGGCTCAGCTGTCAAGCACATTAACAGGAAATAGCTGTAAGGGTAATGTCAGAGCATTGTTAGACAACCACCTGATGAGGACATTCCAAGCAGCCATTAGTCAGAACACCACAAGCCTGTGTAAAGGGGACCCCTATCCAGTGGAATAAGGATAGTGTCAGTGGTATTTTGTGTTATTTTATTTATTTTTTTATTTATTTTTTTATTTATTTTGCAATGGGGATATAAGGGGCCCAACAGCATGAGCTTTATCCAGGGCGCACCAGAGTCTTGGAGATGCCCTGTTTGTCCAAAGCCTGCCTTTGTTGTTTCATTTGTGTATACGGATTAAACTAGTTTGTTTATGCTATCAGCCATTGACTTATCCTAACTAATTAAATCATTCTCATTTTTAAGGGCCTTAATCCACTTGCCATTTGAATACTTATAGAACTGTTTAGGATTTCTCCTGCATTTTTTCAATACTTTTCTCATTTTTAATTTGTTAGTCTAGTTTTTGTTTACAAATTCTGTTGCATTTTTTTTTTTTTCAAAAAAGCTTTATTAGGTAATGTCAGCACACAGCAAGTATTTCCAGAAAATAACACAGCCATTTGAGATAACCATAAACCATTACCACAATGGGGAACAAGTTCCATTTCCCAAGAAACTAGAAAGTAAGGTTTAACAGTGTGCATTTTTTATATTTTTAAATGATGCATATAATCTGTCTTTCAAAAATAATTTAAAGGGGAACTACCACCCCGCAAAAACTTCATCTTATTTAAGTCTTCATCTGGCGACTAGCTGCTTAGTAGCGCTAGTCGCCAGAAATATTACCTGGTTTAAAAGATTTTTGACTTATTTGGAGGCTGACAGTTGCTACAAGCACGGACATCACTACTTAGCAGCTAGTCGTCAGATGAAGACTTAATTAAGATGAAGTTTTTGCGGGGTGGTAGTTCCCCTTTAAAAGTATGCTTCTTATTCTTCATTTCTCTGTGAGCCTCTTTGTTAATCCACATTGCATTTAATTTGTTTCTTCTTCTATTTACTCCTTAACCCCTTAAGGACCATTGATGTTGCAGGACCGTTACGCTGGTCCGGTACTTAAGGACCAGTGACGGTCCTGGCATGTCACGTACTTTTACTAACCGCACTCCTACAGGAGCGAGGTGAGTAATACCAGGGACTGAAGCTGATCGCTCCAAGACCGGAGCGATTTCTTTCAGTCCCCCGTTCGGCATACCGCCCCACGTGATCAGTCACGTGGGATGGCACGTTAAATTTTCCTATGTGGTCCTTAAAGGACTGCACACTCCGGGACTGCTGGTCCTTAAGGGTTAATAGTGTATTTTGATACGTAGATTTATCTAAGAGTATTTTTAACACATTCCACAAGAGAAATACACAAGTATTTCTCTAATATATGCTCTTTTCCTAGTTTTTTGACATAAAATCCTAGAAGCTAGCTGATAGTATGTAATATAAGTACTCCTTGACATATAAAGTATGTTATTTTCTTATATGGAATGTATAATATCCTGTACCGTATTTTATACTCAAGCGATATGTATATACAAGTATTTGGAGCTTCTCTTCTATTTTGTTTTCTAGTACATCTACTGTGATTCTAAACCAGGGTTGAGCAACCTGAGAACCTTCAACAGTTGTGCAATACAACTGCAGTAGTCACCAGCTAACCATTGGCTGGCCACAATGAAAGGAGTTGTAGTCCACAACAGTTGGAAGATTGCAGGTTACCCCATTCTGTTCTATACCATAGATCCATAGTTGTTTAAGTAAATAAGTGTATCTTAGCATTATGTCCTTTAATGGCCAAGTTCCCCACTGGGCAGATGGGCTAAAACAGCAAAGTCTAATATTTTTGGGAGTAATCACTTCCCAGTAGTGTTACAGGGATAGTAATACTTCATTTTAACTTTATTTTATTTTGTAGGCATTAAAAAAACATGAAGAATGATATAAGTCTTATCTCTCAAACCTTTATGGTTTAAGAGATATTCACAAGCAAAGTTTCCCCTCCTGCCCCTTTTTCCTAGTGTAAGCCATCTCTTCTCAGATGTGGAATCTAGTTGTAAGACCAGACAGATAACAGCAGGGGACAGTCTTCTTACAATGAAAACAATGAAAGCCCTTCCCCCCTTGACAAGTTTTTCAGCTTTTTCCCTTATCTTAATTGAAGATTGTCCCTCTCTGCAGTCTACCTGGACACCTCCCTTCTGATCTGTCTGAACAGTGATACATCAGTAAAAGGGGCGGGAGGGGGACACTTTGCTTGTGAATATCTGTTAAACCATAAAGGTTTGAGCGATAAGACATATCATTCTTCATGTTTTTTTAATGCCTACAAAATAAAATAAAGTTAAAACGAAGTATTACTGTCCCTTTAAGAATCTAGCTTCATAGTGAGGGTGGGGTACTAAGAAGAACGTCTGTAATTCTGGAGTAAATCCACTGCATCCTAGGAGACAAATAACATTTTCCCCAAATCTTGTTCTCCAGTTCACTGCTTCCCAGTGTATCTGAGAGATCACTAGCATTTAAGAGATTAAAAAGTCATGTTTAAATGAAAGTGAAATTGAGGAATATTTATTTATCCAATATGGTGCAGCTGGTTTGCCCCGTAATTGTTCCAATGGTCCATTTATATAAAGACAAAGAGAGCATTTCTGGAGCAGACCAAATGCATCACAGGGGACAAATACAAATTCCCCTAAAGAGGTCTTCACAATGCGTTGAAGACTCCTTACCATTCAGGGAGTTAAAACACCCAATTAAATCAATGGAAATGTTGCCCCCTATGGTGCAGTAGGTTTACTTCTGAGTTGCCTCAATTTCCTGTATACCAGCCTCAGTGCAATTTTAGTAAACCCTTTCTGTTGTATTTTTAAATCATAACACAGCAGTTGTGGTTGGGATTTACAGAAAACTGATAAAGTCCCATTAATGATTTTGTCTTTGTGCTATAAATATACCAGCCTCACTACAGAACATTTTTACACAGTGTGACTCTATTTAATTTCCCCATCTGACATAATGATGCCCAAGGTCCTTTCCTCTGGACATACTCTGTTATTAATCATGTAAACATCCACTGGGGTTTTTTACTACATATATTATTTTGCAGTTGCCAGACTTTTGTCAGTTGTTAAAACTGAGCTAAATGATAAAGTCAGTAGCCATGTTAAATGCCAGCCTGTTTAGTTATTGACAAAAATACTTTCAAAGGCCTACCTGCATTTACAATTATCATATATATGAGAGCAGTAGTAATGGTGGAATACATTTCCTAACAGCATTGGATGCTAAGGCATGGAGTTCTAGACCCGAACACTTATTTTTCACCACAGGAATCCCCCACATTTAGATATACTTACAGATGCAGATGATGGCATATTCCTTAATGGCTAGTTTGACTTAGTCAGCCATTAACTATCGATTTTTTCCTTTAAATAATTTTCCCAATTTGTCACTATTTAAAATGGGAATCTCTGTGATGAACAGAATGTGGTTCAGATCCTAAGGACCTCTCGTTTTCAATTCTATTAAAAAAAATCAAGCAAATCAATAAATAAATGGACTTAGGCTGATGTGCTGTATAGAAGCTTGTGCTGCTAAGCAATGTTGGTGCAGCACCCTTCCTTATCGTTGCTTGGCTTTTTGATTATGATGGGTTTCTGGTTAAAATGATATATTGGGCATACAAGTTCATTCTGGGTATTCTTTGTATCTCATTAATGGCCAAAACCATTCATGTCTAGGCAATTAAAAGACTAATAACTCTCTGCAATTAATGTTTTACGTATACATATTTCTCTAAGCAAGTAAGAGGTTTGCATGGATCTGTTGTGGAGACAAACATGTATAAGTGATGCAATTAGAAGCATTGCCATATATCTAATTCATAACAAACCTCCAAAGTAAGTCTTCAGGGACAGGCCAAGGTTAACTGCTTTTGTTGTTGTTGCATGTTGAAGAAGTTTTGTATTAAACAAGTCTTTTGAATACTGAGCTATCCTATTCAGAACTAGCTTTCTCACCCCTAACATTTTATAGGTATTTGTCAAACTTAATGCTAAGAAAGTAGATTCATTATTTATAATTACGATTAGGGATGGGCAAAAAGGTTTTGTTTTTTGCAGGAAATTTCACAGAAGAAAATAGTTTGCCACTTTTTTCACTGAAATTCCCAAGTACTGAAAATACATATAATTTATGCATTTTAATTCCCAAAATGAAATTCCTGTAAGAACTTTGCTACCTTCCATCTATCTTTTCTAGGGTAAAAAGAATTGCCACTGAAATACTATTGCTGTTGAGTGCTGACATAGAAAAACCCACAGATGAAAGTAAAAGTTGTTGGCAGACTGAGTCCTTTAGCAACAAAAGCCTTTCAAATATTGTTAAACAACAAAAAAGCTCAAACCATGAATTAACACTATTAGTAAATGTAATTTGCTAATAGTGTTTATTCATGGATTGAGCATATGTTTTGGTTATTTATCTATTTTTATCACACTGGGGTTGCGTGTTAAAGATATAGCTGCACTGGTTCTTTATATTTTGATTTTTTCTATTTCAATTGTTTCACAATCACATTTTTTAAGGTGGTAATTTTATAGTACTGTAGATTTATATTATTTAGCTTGAAAATACTGTTAGCAGGCTAAGGACTTCATAAATATAATCCTTGAGAAAGGTTTTAGCGGGCTGATTAGTCCTGTAGCAAAATGTCTTTTTTTTTTTTTTTTTTCAAAGAAGCTTTAATGAAATAATAATCATATACAAAGTGTCACTGCTGCAACAGTGGGATGAAATGATCTAGAAAACACAGGACGTACAAACAATAGTCAAGTCACACTCAGGTGGCTTACTGCAAGTGAATCATTACAGACAGTTTCAGCAGTTATTACATTTCTATATGACCGAGAGAGAGAAGAAGAAGAAGGAAAAGAAAACAAAAAAAAGAAAATAAAAAAAGGGAAGATAGAAAAGAGAGAGAAGAAAAGGAGTGCGGGGGGATAAGGGATATCCGTCCAGGGCCCACCAACTCACACCATCACCCAGCCAGCTGTGGCCACCGGGCCACAACCAACAGGCTTCTCTGCCACAGCCCCCCACGCACAGCTTCCAACTTTCAGCACTCAGATAAACTAGAGTATGGGGCCTTGTCCCAATGTGTCCATATCTCCCGGTGGGATCCCCTCCTGTGCATGACTCTTCAATCTACACGCCCAGCTGGACAAGGTAGGGGAGTCTGGAAGCTTCCAAGAGGAGGAGATGCATAATCTCGCAGCTGAATAAAGTGAAGGAGTGGGAAGGAGGATGGAATAAGCATAGTGTGATAAGAGAATAAGCATAGAAGGGGGTCCAAAGGAACAAGGAATCCCAAAACCATTTCCATGGCCTTATGTACTCTTGACCAGTAGCCCTTAACGGATTCATAATTCCACCACATATGTCCCACGGAGCTTCCACAGGAACTATATTTCCAACAAGAAGCAGGCCGTGACTCTGCAGATTTAGATAGTTGCAGTGAAGTGAAATACCAGTGGGAGATGATCTTATATCTGTTCTCCTGTGACGGAACATCATGTGGTAAAGATTTATAGGAGTTAATAATTGAACTCCAGACCTGTTTGTCCAAAAGATCAGGAATCTCCAAGTCCATCAACCATTCACTGCATATCTTGGTAGAGTAGAGCCATCCCTCACCCTCACCAAACAATACAGTTTGGAAAGCGTCCACTTCCTATTTTCCGGAGATGAGAGAAAGGACTCCATTTCAGTCAGCACACGAGAGAGGGGTCCCAGTTGTTCTGCCGTGGACATAAAATGTCTTACTTGCATGTATCTCCACTCATCACCCCGGGAAAGCCCATGGGTCTGAGTGAGGTCTTGAAAAGATGGCAAAGCACCAGAGGTACCTAAAGCCTTGAAAGCACAGAGGTCAAGAGATGTCCATATCCGAAAGGCCCAGCGATTAAGGCCAGGAGGAAACTCCGGATTCCCTAGTATCTCCATCAAAGGCGAGGGGTAAGGTGCCCAATTCATCCTCCCTTTAACATGTTTCCACAGATAAATAATAGAGCCTAGTATCAGGAATTTAGGTAATTCTAATCGGCTGCCAACAACAATTGGATGGGAGACATGGTGCAAAAGGGTGAAGATCAACATGAATCCAATCTAATTCAACTCCAGGGACTGAGCAGACATATCTGCCAACTTGACCAACACCGCTGAGGCATAATAACTCTGTATGTCAGGAAGGCCCACTCCCCCATTCCTCCTATTATGCATCAGAACTCGCCTCCTGCACTGGGAACGCCCCCCCCCACCCCCAAATAAATCTGGAGATTGCTCTTTGAAGGCAGTCAAGGAAAGAAATGGGAAAACTGAGCCGGAGTACCTGAAACAAATACAGTATTTTGGGTAAAATTACCATCTTCACTAGGTTCACCTGTCCGAACCAGGAGATCTGGAAGTCGCTCCATGTGTCCAAATCAACCTCCACATTTTGCAAAAGAGGGGGATAATTGTGTCTAAATAGTTTTGACAATGTCATGGGTGTTTGAATCACCAAATAGGTAATATATTCCAAAGCCCAGGAAAAGAGAAGAGTATGGCAGAGATGTAACATAGACTTACAACTGAGATGTACCAGAAGGACCTCTGATTTAGCTAGGTTGATCATGGAGCCTGAAAGAGCACCATAGAAGTCTAACAGGGCTATCAGCGACGGTATTGAATTCACGGGGTCAGAGATAGAGAGCAGCACGTCTTCCGCGTACCCCATGACTTCATATTCTTTATTAGCAATTCCAATCCCTCGAATCTCGGGGTGGGACCAGATCACACACAACAGGGGTTCCAAGGCTAAGACTTAGAGCAGTAATGAAAGAGGACACCCCTGGCACGTCCCATTTGAAATGTGGATAGAGTCCAACAGGGTGCCATTCATTCGAACCCGGGCTGTAGGATGCCGATATAGGGCCTCAATCCTGTGGCAACAGCAAGGCCCAAACCCCATCAGGACACCAAAAAAAGATCCCAGCACACCCTGTCGAACGCCTTCTCTGAATCAAGTGACAGGAAAATTGAGGACGCCTGCAGAGATGCCACCTTATGCAAGAGAGCACGTGCCTGATGTCCCTCGACAAATCCCACTTGGTCCAGGTGGACCAGCGTGAGGATGCAGGGTCTCAATCTCAGCACTAGAGCCTTGGCATACAGCTTTAGGTCCACATTAAGGAGGGAGATTGGTCTATAATTTGCACACAGGCTTGGATCCATGTGCCCTTTGGGCAAGATTACCACATGAGCCTCTAACAATTGGTTCGGAAAGCCAACATGGCCGGAGATGGAATTGAAAGTCATGAGCAACACAGGGAGAAGGGTATCAGCAAACTTTTTCTAGTAGGAAGCCGGGAACCCATCCGGGCCCGGACTCTTACCAAGTGGGAGCCCCCTGATTACCGTCCCCACCTCATCCACAGTGAAATCTGCTTCCAGTGAGGTGACAGCAGCTGAAGAGAAGTGTGTCCGAAGTTGTGTCGAGACAAATTGTTGAACACGGAATGCTCTAACTTGGGCATTCTCCTCTGCCTGAGACTTGAGAATATTGTACAGCGACGGAGTGAACCAGTACCCTGTATGTGGAACACATACACATGAGACAGCCAGGTGGCTAACAGAGCGAACCAGTACCCTGTACGTGGGACGTTATACACATGAGACAGCCGGATGGCTAGTGTCTCCAATAAGCTAGCTGGCGTGATAACAATGTCGCCCAGGCGACTCAGGAACGTCTTGAGAGGAAACAGGACTGGACAGAGGACCAGCGGAAGGAAGCAGGAACCTGCAGACAGACAGTCAACCGGAATCAGGATACTGGGGAGACTGGCAGCCGAAGGCAGAGGTTCAACCGGATCAAACGTCAGCAGGAACTCTCAAACTGGAAGCACTGGAACGGGTTAACACTGGTCACAGGAAACACAGCAAAGGCCCAGGATACTCAGGAACAGTGAAAATCACAGCAGCAAGGAGACAACACGAAAGGGCAACCAAAGGGTGCCCAGGCTAGGTTTAAATAGGCAATACAGGGCGGGCTGAAGACAGACAGCCAATCGAGAGCCCCCTACTGGTGATAGACATAGAAATAGAGCAATCACGGGCACCGTGATACAACACTACTATTATGTACCCTTCAGCCCTGTGCACTTTTAGGAGTGATTCACTGCTGCTAGTTGTCACACCTCTGACATGCTACTGTTCTGATTCCCTCTTCCAGTCAGACTTGTGGTTGTGATTTAGGGGGCAATGAGAAAGTGCCTAGATGTGGTCCTGCTTTCCCCCTGTTCACATGTTATTAACAAAGACAACAGATTGAAATATGTTTAGATTTCGAATATTAAGTGAAGTATTGCCACATTGGAGGCTTCATAAACAGAAAATCAGTGCTGCACTTTGCAGAAGATCTCAAAACAGGGTTGTGGAGGTTGACCTGTGTTGCTTCTTAGTCAATTATATTGTGTGTTCCTGGTTGTGGATTTGATTAGAAAGTGGTGACGCTGATGATTAGGATGATTCAGATGATCACCATAATTATTATTTTGTATTATTATGCAGAATCAGACTTTTCAGTCTCTCAAAGAGTATTTTAAACATATATTGTTCCTTTCCATTTGTGGAAAAATGCATTCTTTTTCTTTCAGCTAATATATTGGCCATATTATAATCACTCTCAACTTTTTCTGTATACACAGAAGGAGATGCAATGGAGGCATAACATCATCATCTTTATTATCAATAATTAGGTCAGCAGCAGCAGCAGCATGAGCAGGAGAGTCCATAGTAACATACTTGATAAAAGATATGAAAAAGACATACATCCCTCACGTTCAGTCCTGGCCATATCACCCTTATTGAAACCAATTCCAATTAAGCCCCAAGTGGGTAAAAAAAATAATTCCTGACACTAAAATCTAGTCTGATATTTCAGCTTCTTATCTGCTTTGAAATTAACGGTGATAATTCTCAAAATTGTTCGGAGTAGGGATTGTTCCCACTGGAAATGCCACCAACCTTCTTTTTCTCATTTCCCATGGGGAATTCTGTCAGGGGAATTGTTTTCTCTTACTTTTCTCACTAATGTTTGAAATGCTCCCTTGAGAAGTTTGATATATTCAACCCATGTTTCTCTATGGGACATGATTTTCTGCCATCTCAGTGTTCAGAGTTCCATAAAGTCATAAAGGTGGACTTAAAGGGAGAGAAAGAGAGAGAAAAAATGTGAACAGGCTTGCATAGCAATAAAACTATGGAAAAATATGAGCAGGTATTTATAACAAACCTTGAACAAATTATGTGCAGGCTTAGATGGCAAATCAAGACTTTATTGAAACTGGTGGAAGCCAAGCCATGCCATTAGTATGCCATATGCCACTGGCATATGGTGTTTGCTGTTAATTTAGTGAATGCTGATGAGTCTTCTATATATAATATGTGACAGTGGCTCCTGTAGCTGCAGCAGCTGCCACACAAGAAGCCACTTCAGGCACAGTCAACATATTCCTTCTCCTCCTCATACTCCCCTGTTGTGTTGTAATATGTTTCCTGGAGGGACTGTATGATTCTCAGCAACTGTACTGTGTTGTGTTTAAAAACAAAGGACTAAAATCATACAACTGGCAAGTGATCACTCATAAAGCTCATCCAAACTACTAACATCAACTTCAAAGTGCTGCCTGTTATGTTAAACCATCACATGCTGTCAGTCACTGACTGATGCCCTTGTCTCTTCCACAACAGATAAGCCAGTCACTTCATGGTGTTTGGGTGGCTGCCATACACTTAATAAAAATAGTGTACTCTCCAAGCTATAACTTTGGCTTATTTAGCAGGGTGTTCCATCTGCAGATGCTCCCTTATATTCTGCTTTCTATTGTTCTCCACAACATTGCCATATGTGGTCATAGCACATTGCACACAAAGCTGATGTTGAGTATTGAACAGTCTTATAATAATCCCATACCCATGATGTGAGGGCAGGGAAAGATAGAGAGTGATTGGGCTGTTGATTGTCTCCAACTGAAGTGATTTTTGTGCTGTTGCTGCTCTACTTTCTGGCACTGCTGCACCCACTGCTGCCTCACTAGTACTACTGCTAGCACTTGGAATTGCAACAAGTCCCTCTACTACTGCCTGTTCCATGTCACCACAACTAGATGGAAATTCATCATCACCTTAGTCACCAATACTCCGACAACCAAAATTTGCACCACCCATAGTGGTCAGGGTGTATGCATCAGCAGCTTCCTGATGAGGATCATGCTACCTTGCCTTATCCTGCAAAGTAACATCATCATCCCCACCAGCAGTCTCTCGTTCCTACTGCTGTACTGGTGGTAAGTCTGCTTGCATGCTACTAAACATCAATGCAGCTGCTTCCCAGGGGCAGTGGGAAATGGTGAGGGGAGCAGTGGTGGGGATGGGAACACATGGCCCAGTGAGCTTTCTTCAATATATCACCCCACGTCACTACTGTGGTTCTGCTACTGACACATAGGGCAGCTTTACTGGCCTGGGTGGGCTCTGTTGAGCACTCTGGGCTTGAACAATAAATGCTACTGCTTGTTGTGAAAGAATATTCATCCACAACAGCAACAGCACATCTCCATCTTTTCCTACTACTGGCCATTATACCTCACACTTTAATGTTTCTATCTTTCTGTCTTTCACTCTCTTTAAATTCACCTATATGGTGCAACTGACCTCTGAACACTGTGCCAGCCTCCTCACAATTTTCCAGTGTTTTACATTGATATACAAGCCTGCACATCATTTTTTTTATGAGAACTGCATTGCTTTACAAGCCTGCTCACAATTTTCAAGGTTTGCATTGCTACACAAACCTACTCATAATTTCTGCAAGGTTTGCATTGCTATGTAAGTCTGTAAACAATTTTTGACACACACATAATGTGAAAACAAAATTTGGATTTAAATGTGGTAGATGTGTATGGTGGCAGGGAAAAGCAAAATATTTTCCCCCAAAAGAGAAAACAATAAAAAAGGGCACTTTTACCCTTCTCCCAAGCCTTGTCCCATAGTAACCATAGAAACACACAGTACCTACCTAGCTTTAACCATAGTAATCATGGAAGCACACACTGTCCCCCAGCTTTGTCCAATAGTAACCATAGGACAACACAGTGCCTCAAGTCAAGTTAGAATAAAAGCTACTCACTCCATTAGGGTGGCTCAGAGATATCAACTACTTGGATGAAGAAATGATCCAGACTGCTTCAAAGTGTCAAACAACTGTTTATTTAAAATATATAAAAACAATAACAGGCCCAATTGTGAATAGATGACACATTTATCTGCTTAAAATGCTGCTTTATCAAAGATTAATAAACAGATGGGTGATAACACAAGATAGCTATCATAACCACATAGTTTAAATACCTCAACTAGCTTAGTGACTGGAGGATCAGAACAAGACCCAGAACTATCGACTCATTTGGTAAAAGTGACGAGCCCCTCTGTGTTGTATATAGCATAGTGGTGACGTAGTTCGAGTGAGCACAGAAGAAAAATGAAACATAATCTGCCTACAGAATGAACAGATGCAACTCTTTTCTTATGTCAGATAACATAACCATCACGTGGTCTGGATAAACACAAATATAGTTACCAATATACAAGCAAAGATGGGCACCAAGTCCCAATGTGTTCCGAGAGCCAACTAAAATGATCATATTAACATAAACACATATATGCAATGCATAATAATAATCCTATATAATTTGCTAGGATGCTTATCAGAAGCCATCATGCACAGTAGAGACTGCACGCTCTGTACTGAGCTTGACTGCAGCGCGGGCAGTGAACAGAAAGGCACCGGGCACCAGCCGAGACTGCTGTATAACACTGTGGCCCGTGTACACGGGCCTTTAAACTAGTATATATATAATACCAAAACCATAAATAAATAAAATGTATAGAAAAGGATGCCAAAGATTATATTGATAAAAACAATCGGCACATCTATTGGCTGAAATGGAAGAGTCGACCCATGTGGAAACCCATGTCAGAGACACATAACTTAGGGCGTATGGTCATGATTTCTCCTCCAGCTACATCGATCAAAGGATAAATGCAAATTAACCTCTTCAGCACAATACATAGTACATAAAGTTATATTCAAAATTACAATTAATAAATCAATATATGTATTATGTCACAAGTTACAATCAGTCAGTCACTAATCTATCAGCTCTATAAGGGGTATCATAAGTGTGAAATCCATATCCCCTAAAATCAGTCCTATCTGTTATTGGTAAACTTAATGAACCCACTAGTTGATAAACATATGGAAATACATAAATATAGCAAAATAGTGAATGTACAGGTAAACAATTATAGCACACGATATATCCAATATACAAAAATTGCCCCCCCCATTCCATCACATGGAATGTCGATAAAGAACGTCACTAAGCCCTCACATATATGGAATGTATAGAGCCAACATGTGTAATACAATGAATATAGTTAGCTCATACATGGTCTACTAAAATATAGTATGTTCTATAAAGTTGAAGAGCCACTGGAAATTAAATAAGGATACTAAATGAATATATATATTCAAAATCAAATATAAGGCAGTGACAAACACTTGGTCAGATACCTAATACAATAGTTAGGTGTACATCCCAAAAATAGATTAATATAAGCATTTAGATATACTCAGCCTCGCAAGAGACAGCACACAAGGTCAATCAAATGATGTAAAATATTTAATTTATTGCATCCATACCGAACATTTTCAGGCCACAAGTGACCTTCCTCAGGGCAAATCATATACATATATATTAAAAAAATTGTGGGATTCTAAAAGTTGTGTTGATGTTTATTAATATGTGTATTGGTGAAAACCATTAAAATGTAAGTAGGATGAAATCATTGAGATTATTTAAAATGGCAAATAACATCTGAGTGCTCCAAAGTGTGTCATAACCCAGAGGCTTATGCCCATATTAGATTTATGAAAGAAGAAGAAAGGCATATAATATTTACGTGAAAAACAATTGTGAGTGAAATACTGAAGTATGTGAATCAGTGAATAAGAACACACTTAAAATAAATGAAAAAGATAAATTAATATAAAATAAAGAATACTTGAAAGTACATAATGTAAACAAATCAAATACAAAAAGATATATACATATAAAAGTGTCCTATTCATGTACAGACTTAATGGTCTCATTCAAATGCTAGGATTCTCTGCTATTAAGTGTGTTGTCTATTATAATTACTAATATTACAATATTCTCTATAGATGTAATAACTAAACATTTGGGGTCATTATTATGGTGTTTTAAAATAATGCTGTGACAGGCTATGCAGCTGGAAGCCATTTGTGATGTTTCTTCTATGTTGGCCAAATCTGGTCCTGAGATTCTGGGTTGTGCAGCCTACATATTATAGGTCACAAGGACATATTAATAAGCAAATCACAAATGATGAGTTGCAATTCATAAGGCTACTAATTGTAAATGTCTCTTGAGTTACGTATGACGTGAATTGAGTTAATCTATTTGATATAAATGGGAAAGTAAGGCATCTGTTAGACAAACATCTATGCAATCCTCTTAATATTCTAGCAGTTTCCTGATGTCCATCCTGCGTCTCATCTCTCAAGAAAGATAATTTTCCTTGTTCAAATCTAAAATTAGATCTATCTTTCTCTTTAGGTTGGAAGCGGCTTGAAGTAAGGGAATTCTTAAGAGTTTTTGCCTTTGTATAGACTATTTTAGTAATGTGGGGAAATAAATGTCCCTTTAATTATTCTTCATAGTTTTTGGTAAGTTAGAGCTGAATTACAATACTTTCTACTGTGTAGTTTAAGAGTAATTAAATTATAAATAGTCCCCCTCCCGCCCATTTTACTTTTGGTACACCGCTTCCCCTTAGATGTGGAATCTGGTCACTTGACTGGACAGCTTGCAGCAAGCGAAAATCTTCTTGGAAAACCATGCCCTCCTTCCTTATGCTTACAGAAGATTGTCCCTCGCTGCACTCCATCTGGACTGGCTTCCAGAAAAGAGTTACACAGGTAAAAGGGGTGGGAGGGGGACTCTTTATAATTTAATTACTCTTTAATTACACAGTGGAAAGTATTGTAATACAGCTCTAAATGGCCAAAAATGTTGAAGATAAATCGAAGCAGCATATATTTCCCCACTTTAATATCCCTTTAAAGTCATAGTAATGTTTCACAAAAAAAGCAGCTCTGATTAATCTACATGGTATTTGATCCATGGAGAGTGTTATTTCAATACTGTCAGAGTTGTAGTTCAAAAGTAATTGAATGATAAAGTATCCCCTCAGATGTGTATCTGGTCTCTTGCAAGGACAATCTTCTTACTGCAAGCATAAGAAAAACCCTGCCCCCCTTGACAGGATTTTCCTTATGCTCACTGAAACAGTGTCCCTTGCTTTGATCCATCCAGTCTTGCTGCTCTGAGATAAGTAGTGTTACATCAGTAAAAGGGGCGTGAGGGGGATACTTTATTATTCAATTACTCTTGAACTACAACTCGAACAACGCTCTCCATGGCCCAAATACTATGAAGATTAATTAGAGTTTATATTTTTTGTGAAACATTACTATCCCTTTAAATCCAATGAAATACATGGATGTAAAAAGCACAAATTAAGCAATTTCATAGGAAATTTCCCACTGCGAAAAGTGTTGTTTTTTGCTTGTTTCAATTTTGAGGCAAGAAAGTTTGTCCAACACTAGTTGTGAGTTAGTAAGGTATCCTATCCTTTGTTGAAAACATCTACAGTATCTAAAACACAACTTCTCCAACCTTTCTGCCCTTTCTTTAAAAAAAATCCAATTTTCCTTTGTAAAGAGCAGTTTTCCTCTGATCTTAATGGTGACCTTTTTTTGCTCAGCTCTTTGTTTAAATAGTTCCTCAAGAATTATTTATATTGACCTTGAATGTGTTTGTAAATGGTAATTATATTACCCCTGATTGGGATTTATACTGTCTGTTTACACTGTCTGATGCAGTAGGTGGTCCCACTGTTAAATCCTTTTCCACTATGGCAACAACACAAAAAATGTGACTCACCATCATAGTATTTAGTGGAGTTAAATGGTTTAGTACTACTGCTTGTGGTGATACTTTTCATGACACATTTAGAAGCACACAAAAAAGAAAGAACACAAAAAAGAAGAGGAGAGCCAGAGCACCTAAGTGCAAATCTCATTGATGCTGGTACTTACAGGATAAAGAGACTATGACTCAACTCTCAGAACAGCATGCATTGGATTTTACCCAGAATGGCAATCACCTCTGGTGCTGCACTTTAAGCAGAAGAAGAAGCACTCGTCATAAATAGGGCTTTGGATGTTGATGATCTTTGTTGCTGATTACTCAACAATAGTTTGTGTGTGCTAGGTGGGGGTTGGGCTTGGAATCAGTGTATTTTTAGGCATCCTTACCTGACTTTCCAAACTAATTTCTCAAGCAGTTTATAAATAGGCATTGTGCTCCTTTTCAGTGGTGGAAGACTGATGCTTTCCCTTTCAGCCAATTTATGAGCCAGGTCATCATCTCTCTCACATTCAACTTCATCTTTATCAGAAGAAGAGGAGGAACCTGGAGGAGGAACCTGGAGGTACATAAGCTATATCAATATCAATAATTAGGCATCAGCATCACCTGCTTCTTCTTACCCACTACTTTCATATTCTACTAGGCTTTTTGAAGTCTTAAACAATGTATTTAACTTTTCCCCTTAGATGGCTTTTTAGAAAATTCTCCATTACTTTGAAGACTGGTGTTTTTACTTTCATTGTCAGGCACAGCAGTTGGTTTAACTGCCTTCAACTATAGACTGTGACTCCTTGTTATCGCCAGTGTTTTTAAATGGTTGCTTAATGCTACTGATCGTAGAGAAACTTTTTAGGTCACTTTCACAAACAGCCTTTTCATAAGGAAAGGGATCATCATTGTTTATTGCATTTGTTTACTGCACAAGCAGCAGCAACCATGGATGCAGTCAGATTTTGGAATACTACTTAACTAAAATATCCCTGTAACGCTTCTACTCCTATCTCTCTTCCCCTTCCTCTACTGTGATTGCATCACATCATCATTGTAGTGGGAATTTTAACATGAAAGTATACAATAGAACTGTTTGCACGTCTTTGCCCTTTACAGAATACTGTATCATAGAAATCTATGTTCCTAGTATCCTTTATGGTTTGCCTCAGTCATAGCTCATGTCAGGGTTAGTCTCTGCCACCTATCAGTCAATTTTTTTTCTAATTTTTTTAGTAACTGTCCCTAATTCTCTATCTGTCACTGTCTATAATTAATAATAATAATAGATAACACACTCCTTGCAAGTGCAACTGCTTTTGTCCCTGTTTGCCTGTAACTGGTGTTAATAGGATTTTTCTCTTTCTCCCAGTGTCACTACAATCTTAATTTTTTACAGTACAGGGTGAGAACAGGCCTTAGTAAATATACTGGCCTCTCTTTTTCTGGTTGTTGTAGGAGTCAGTGTCAATTGTACTTGTATGTCTCTTGGATGTCAGTCTGTAAAGTGTATCTATCAGTCACGTAGGCTCATCCTGAACAGGAAGGAACTTGGCTCCCCTGTATGTCTCTTCTCAGTCAAAAAAGATTCTGGAGTATTTTGGGTAAATCTCTTTTCTCCCTTCACAGTCCCCCCAATTCCTCGAATGCAGGTAACAGCCAGCTAGCAAGGCACCTGGATGACATGCCCGTTTCTTCTCAGTCAGACATGTTTCTTTGGTGTTTGGGGTAAATCTCCTTTCTTTCATCACACTCAAGTCAGACTCCCCTAACACAGAGAACAGTCATCTCAGGAAAGAAGTGTGTCATCTGCTTGTCTTCTCTCAGTTAAACAATATTTTGAGGTATTTTGGCCTCCCTTCACACTCACACAGTCATCAGACTCCACCAACACATATAATAATGTGTCTGCCAGCAAAACTCCTTTAACTAAACTCTAACTCTACATTGTTTGCCAATATTTCTTGCTTCAGAATTAAGCTCTTTCTCTGTCTCTAACAAACAAAATTACCTGCTATAGGAACCCGACAACCCTTTGATATTATTCTGGTGGGAAAAGAATTCAAACTTTCTATTTGGTGAGGTTCATTCTTTCCATTCAATTCACTGCAATGGGCAAGTGTCTGTTTCACTTTTGAGTAGAAAATCTTCATGTATCTCTACTTAGGATCACTGTTTCAACAAAGAAAATCCAACCACAGTTGGACCTTTCTCTGTATCATTCTCTTATATTCTCCTAATCTCACTCTAAGACTTCAACTTGTCCTTGGTACATATTTCATTCTACGATCATACTAGATGAGATAAAATACATACATAGTTTCACAATTAATGAATTATCCCATTTGATGGATTCTAGAATGTCATGTGTAAGATTTAAGTGCAATTGCATACTGAAGATAAGTTCCTTAACGCCTCAGCTCTTTAAACTCTTAGATTTACTTGATGCCACACAGTTTCTCAAATGTGTATTTTTCTTATACATAATAAGAGGTTTTTCTCCAGTGCTTCCTTTCAATAATGGATCTTGAATATGTACATGCCAGTAATATATTTCTTGAAGATCATTTTTTAATTTCAATATTATGACAAACTATATTGTGTCTTTAAAGTTATAGAACCCCTTGTAAAAGCTTTTACATGTTTACTTTTTCTCTTGGTCTCAATGATGTATCTCTATGGATACTGGCTGGTTTGTCTGCTGTCTTACTTAAGTGTTTTTGTCAACCTCTTTCCATAAGTTGTTTTTTTTCAAAATTTCTCCTTGAGCCAATAAATCTATATAAGTACTACAGTTAATTGATGCTATTTCCAAAATAATATATTATTTATACATTTATAGTAATAACAACTCTACACCCTCAGTAAGGATTTGCACTCATATATTTTCTATAAATAGTACTTTGTATATCTTCTGACATTCAGGTTGTAAATCCATGAGACAAATGGTAGAATTTGCTATATTGTACGTGAATTGATAACCTCTATTGTTACTATTGAAGTGGCTTATCATTTTGTACTGTGCTTCTTTTTTACCTTGCCATATAATTAAGATGTCATCAATGTATCTTCCATAGTGCAGCTCAGGGGAAAATATAAAACTGGAAACACTAGAACAAAAAAATCTTTCTGTATTAATGTCATTTCATTATTTGTATCTAGGAAAAATCCTATGGCTTCCAATTCCAAACAATGGTCAATTATTGTACAGGGATTGTTTTGCATATTATGTCAATGAAAAGACACATCCTTGTAGCCTATTTATGCTGAAAGGTTAGAAGAAAGGGAACTCTTTCCAGCAATAATAGGTCTGTCTGGTGTTTGAGTAAAACTTTTATGCAGCTTTGGGATATGAGAAAAATAAGCCTTATCCATACCTGGGAACTCTCCGGATTTGCCCCGGAGACTCCGGTTCTGACAGCTTTACCGGGTCTCCGGGGCAGAGGCTAATTCCTCCGGATGTGGGGAGTTTCTATTGAAACTCTGCCACATCTGCTTTTTCTCCCGTTGTGCCTCCGTCCCCAGCCTTCTGTGTGACACATTTAACCCTCTGAGTGCCAGAGTGGTATGGAATGCCGTAACACTCTGGCACTCAAAGGGTTAAATCCCCCCCAACACTCATGTTAAGCCCCGCCCCTTTTGACGCGATTAGCGTCATTTTTGTTACCCTCTGCCGAACAGAGGACTACCCTCCGGGTAGCCCTCAGCTGAAAGTTCCCAGGTATGGCCATATCTGAAGTGGCAGTATAGATTAATTTAAATGTCATACCTTTAATAATTACCCTTTGTATTTGCCTTTAATATATCTAAGAGAGCCTTATTAAAATTCTTTTTCAGATTATGACTCAATCCTCTATATGTTATTTAACTTCTCAGGTACCTGCAACCTTCTTCCAAATAATGTAAAGTATTCTGTATAACTATTGCCCCTGACTTACCAGCTTCTCTAATAGGGGTATATATATCTGCTGACAATTGATCAAAGATCACTTTCTCTCTCCTTATGTATATTTAATTTTCTAGTAGCTCCATTCATGATCTTCTTTTCATATGCTTGCATTACACATTTAAAGAACATATGGCAACATGGGCCTTTGGATTGGTAATGAAAAAAGAGAGACTACTGGAGTCAATCCTAAATTAATAATCTGTTGGTTGATCATTTACGAACAACCTCAAACAAAGGATATGGATCATCACATTTAATTTATTGCAACGCTATAGCAACCATGACCCCAGTCAGTGACCTCGCCCTGTTGACACGTTTGATATAACACTTTTAGTGCAAGAGGTACGTCCATTGAATTACAAAGCTACACTGAGTGCCAGATTATTGGGTAAAGCCCCTTGATCCAAGTAAAGGGCCATTCCATCAGAGGCAGTAAGACTGGTGTACAAAAAAAAATGACACAATTCTGGGACAAACCAACTTCACCATAGGGGGCACATTAAAATTCTCATTTATTTAAATGGGGTTCAGAATACCCTAAATGATACTGGCGTCACCAACACATTGTATTCAAATGTGCTGAAGACCTCTCTAGCATGCAGGGGGTTAAAAATCCTGTAAAAATCCACTGGAAGTTGGGAACTTTTTATTAATTCCTTATGGTAAAACTGGTTCATTCTAGAAATGAACCAGTTCTTCTTAGTACAACCACCATACCAAGCTATTTAAAACAGGAAGTCAGATACTGGAGGATAGTGTGTAGATTTCAGTGATAGAATGACCCTACTGTGTGACCAAAGGGACTATGGGCATGTTATGATAGCATCCGAGACTCTGTCACCTTTCTGGGTATACCCAACATTGTCTAGAGCAGGGATCTCAAACTGTATTCCTTGAAAGCCAAAGCAGTGCATGTTTTTGGTATTTCTCTACATTTAAGTGGCTGTTTCTGAAATCACCACGCTAAGGACTGATACCTGAACAAAGTCATGGATAGCGTTAAAAACCTACACTATCTCTGCTCTTTGGATTAGAGAGTGAGACCATGGTCTAAAGTATACCAGGATTGATACAACAATAAGTAAACTTCAATCCTGTGGAAGGAGACAGAGTGTTGATTTGAGAGGCTGTTGGAGGTGGAAAGAATCATGCAGGCTAGCAGGTGGGCCTCAAAATGTTCAAAAAACAGACTACAACAAAGGAGTGCAAATGCCCATGACAGAGACAGAGATAATGAGTGAGTGTAAAACCTGTTCTATTTATTAACTGGAAATGTTTTGTTTAATTTTGGACACTGTTTTAAAAATTGTTAATACTAATCTGACCAGTTTATTAACTAGTTTGTATACCTCAATACAGCTCAAACTATGGATGTAAAAGCTCAGTTTCACATTCCAATCAATAATAATTTCTGTGACATGTTGAATGGGTGGAGTCTGGGTTCATATATAAGAAGTGGGACTGTGTTTGGGATGACTAAGGTGGATTTCTTTATAAAATATATTTCAAACACTACACTCTCAGATTAGCATTGGTGAATGAAGTTTAAATTCCTAGGGACAAGATAGATGGCATAATACTGAATGGGGTGTTAATATCTGTTGTAGGGTGAAGGAGTCTAATAAGTAAAATTACTATTTACAGCACACATTTTCAGACTGCATTATGTGTTGGTTAAACTAACCGATTCATCTTAAACTGGCAATCATCCACATTTTGACTCATTTAGCCTGTCCCTGGTAGCTGAAAGCTTGTCTTCAACTGTAAACATTGGTTACTTGTTCAATAGTTGGAATACATCAATTACCATTCCACTGATTTAATAATTGAAGATGTGTGTTTTATATGCAGTAGCACAATGCTAGGTGTAGTATGTATAAATATTCCCAATGGTTTCTCAGAAAGTGATTTTAGTTACCTTTGTATAGATCTCCAATATAAAGTAACAAGCATGTCATTAACATTAAAAACTATATACGTATTATTAACTAAAGTCCACTTTTTTGTTCTTCAATGTTTTTATTTAATTATCCTGAAATTTCAGTATGAAGACATCTAAGTAGCTTAGTCAGTTTCATAGACCACCTGGCCATTCCAAAAACAGATTGAGAGTACATCCTTCTATGCTAACTGTTTGGCATTTTATTCAGTGTATTAAAGATACCTGTAGACCAAATTTTTTTAGTTGTGATTTGAAAAGTGAGGTGAGCTACTAAAAGGAATAATTCAATTAGTAGTGCCAAAAATTGCAGTATGGTATTTCAGTTCACTCTGGGACATTTTAGAAGATTCTACACTCTTTTACACAATACTTGATTGGTGGTGACTTAGTTCTTTTGTATTATTAACATTGACTTCCTGATAGTTTAAGGTTATTGTTTATATTTTGATGATCAGATACCTATCAAATCAAGTACTTTGCAAAAAGCCCAAAAACCTAGATCCCAGGGAATCTGTAATCAACCTTTGGGCCCAGATTTAAAAAGACTGCTACCATTGTATTTGCTACTTGCTTTGTGTCAGAAAATTTTTATGCTCTTATGACATATTATGCAGCTACCCTATAGTAAGAGTACAGGAAGAAATATGTCTACTTATGCCACTGTAGCACACAACAGGTAATATACCGGGATGCATAGAACATGTCCAATGAAGAACACTTTAAGGCCTAACGTGTTTGCTTGTTGACTCCATTCTTCTCTCTGGCTTTGAGATTTTCGCTTATATAAGCCACAGACCTCAATCTAGTGGGAGTACTAACTGTAAAACCCTTCGTAGTCCATTGTAACTTCCATCAACATCCTTTACATGTGTCTCATATGGGTTTGCTTAGGCAGACATTGGATTTTTATTCAGAATTTTACCACATGACAGGAGGCTACGTATTTGCTTTACTCTCTTTACTGAACTCTCACAGCAGCAATAATATTATCAACCAATCACAGAAAAGAATAATGTTCCATAAAACGTAGCTGCACCAAACTCCTCCCTCTTTCTTTGCTGCTCTCACAGACTATCAGGTCAGAGTTTTGGTTGTCTGCTCTTAATGTTTCTTGTTTCTGTTCTTTGCCCATCTTTCTTGTGTATTTCAATTACTGTTGTGTAACCACAGCTGCTTTCAACCTCTTTCACCCGGCTCTCGGTGCGCTCCTGCGGCGGTGTGTACTGGGTCTGTATCTGGGCGGTAGTTGCTAGCCCGCCCAGTCATACCGCCTGCCGGGTTCACCGGGGGGGGGGCTTTGTTTTGGCTTTTTGTGTCTGCATCGTTCGGCTGCCTGGTGTTGGACTAGGGAGATCGTCTCCGTTGTCCTGCCGCAGGCATCCGCTCCCTCCTGCCCCGGGGTGCTTCGCTCTGCCACTATCCCGGTTCTCTCCACCTCCCTACCCCACACATTACCTTTTCAGCTAGCGCGGCCGGGACGCGTGGGCTGGGCCTTGAGGTTCTCGCTTACTTGTGGCGGGTGTGCTTGGACCTCTATGCCCGCGCTCGTGGGACTGAGTCCCGGTGTCCTTGGTGCAGGGTGAGCCCCTGCTATTATTTGCCTTCGGCCTGTCGCTTCCGCCGCTCTTCTGGACTGAGTCCAGGGTTGCCGCGTCCTCCTTGTTCTGGGCCAGGGTTTATAGTTACAATCACACTAAAGTAAACGTAAACCACAACGTTTTCAAACAGGTATCCTACCCTGGCGCGGGCTGGTTGCTAAGGTTTCCCCTTCTCATTCCGGCTTCCGGCCCGACGGGTGCTTAGCAAGCTCCTGTTTCCCCACTTTCAACACATTAATTAAAGTGCCTTTCCATTAAGACCGTTGCCACTAAGTTAACTAAACCTAAAAAGTTTGCTGTACTGAAAACTCAGTCTGCCGGTGTCAGGGTGAACCCTCGATATTGTCCGGCTGTTTTGGCTCTCTGCCAAGTTTGGTGCCTAGTCTTGTTCTATTGCATGGGCTGAGTCCCTGCTTTTACGGGGTGAGCCCCCTCTTTGGAAGTAATTGATGGAGCTCTTCATCATATAAAAAAAAAAAAAAAAAAAAAAAATATACATGATTGTCTACTAACTTCCTTGCTTGCACCCCCTGGCAAAGGTTGGGTGCCCATTTTACCGCTCTTTGGATGGTATTGCCACATTCCTGTTTAGACTTACGTGTAGGTCTTTGGGGGCCCTCGTTGCAGCACGGTCTCTCCGCTGGGTCTTCTGTCCCACTTATTGGCTTTTTATTTTGTTCCTCTTGCAGTGGCTACACGGTCATGGATACGTCACGAGACCAGTCTTCAGATATGCAGGCCATGATAAATGCGGCTGTCTCCGCTTCTGTCGAAAAAGTGTTGGCTAGAGTGTTAGCTCAGCGTCCTCCAGATATTGATGCCTGTTCAGGGCTGGAGTTTGACTCTGATGAGGAAGCGGTTTCTCCTCCCAAGAAAGCTAAAAGCTCTGCTGTGACTGCGGGCTCCAAATCCAAGGGGAAGGCCCCGTTGAGGAAGGTTCGGACCACTCCTCCTGGTGGACATTCACTTCGGCCTTCTCGTTCTTCGGATGAAGATGACGATCCTCTGGCGGTGCTGGATGAATGGCAGGCTGATGACGTTTCTCTGTCTGATGGCGGTCCGGATCGCTGGCCTGCTGACTACGAGGAGCCTTCGCCTTACGTCAAGGAGTCTGTCATGGATCACCGGTCTTCCTCTGCCCCGCCTTCCTCTTCAATGGAGTCTGCTGGTGTCCCTTTGGATTCTTCAGGATTGCCCCTCTTTGACCCCCGCCATATCAGACATCCAAGGTCATCCGAGTGGCAGTTGCCCGACCACCTAGCAAATTACATCCATTATTGGCTACGCAGACCTTTAGACCGAGAAGTGCGGAACAGACTCCGGGCCGAATGTCCCAGGCCTTTGGTACCAGACAAAGTGGCCATGACCCCCATTTTTGACAACACCATGGTGGTCTTTATGTCTCGCTCAGGTAGAGATCCGAGGAAAGGCATGGAGAAGGGCTTGCGTTTAACCCAAGACAAGTTGTTGGATCTCGCGGGGCCATTAGCCCAAATTCTTCATCTGGCTGATGACGCCATGGCTTGCGGGTCGGTGTTGGATCCCTCCGCCATTAGAGAATGGGCATTACGTTCCTTCTGCCTGTTGGGGAACGCGAATACGGCACTTTCATCTGAACGCAGGAAGGCAGCGTTACTGAGGATTGATGGCAAGTTGGCGGAGTTAGCGGCCAAAGAGTTGGGGCCATTGGCGGATGGCTTGCTGTTCGGAGAGTCTTTTCTGAAGGAACTCCAGAAACACGTTAACCTCTTCACGACCCTCAATAAAGCGCAACTCTCCCTGCGGAAGGTCTTCAGTCCATCGGTTTCCCGTGGGGTTTTTGGCAGGGCTGGACGGCAGAGGGGCCGTGCCGCCAGCCGCTTCTGGCCTTCAGGCCCCCGCACGGGGAATCTTCCATTCTTCCCGGCATCCGCCAACCGCTATGGTTTCCAGTCCAGAGGTCCAGGTCGCAATGCCAGTTTCCGGGGCAGAGGCAGAATCCCTTCTAGACGAGGTGAGTGCCCATCTGTCTGCAATGCCTTGTATTGTAACTGCAGGTCGTGTTGCTCTGTCTTTGCAGGCTTGGTCTCGGCTGACGTCAGATGCCTGGATTCTCCAAACAGTTCAAGGGTATGTGATAGATTTCAGTTCCCCGCCGGTTCAAGTGGTGTCCCCTCCGCCAATGATTATGGACCCAGTTCAGGTTGCATTGGTCGATTCCGAAATCGAGTCGCTTTTCAGCAAAGGTGCGGTCGAATTGGCCACAGATCCGGGGGGGTTCTTCAGCAATATATTTCTGGTGACCAAGAAGACGGGGGGATTTAGTCCGGTCATCAATCTGCGGCAACTGAATGCTTATGTTCGTTATCGTCACTTCAAGATGGAAGGGATTCATCTTCTAAGGGATCTGATGCGACAGGGCGATTGGTTCACCAGATTGGATCTGACAGACGCGTACCTCTCGATCTCCATGGCGGCAGAGAGTCGGCGCTTTCTCCGGTTTCGCTGGAAGGACAGAGTTTGCCAATTCTCGTGCCTTCCGTTCGGACTCAGCTCGGCTCCCTGGTGTTTCACCAAGCTGCTGAAACCGGTCATGGCACATCTACGATCCAAAGGATTTCGTTGTCTGATCTATTTGGACGACATTCTTCTGTTCTCCGAAGATCCATCGCTATTGCGCTCACAGACGCAATTTGCGATTCAATTGCTGGAATCTGTGGGGTTCTTGGTCAATGTCAAGAAGTCGGAACTCTCTCCATCGCAACTGGTTCAGTTTCTGGGGTTCGAGATCGACTCCAGGGCTTGTGTTCTTCGGCTGCCACTTCAGAAGATCAAGGCGATACGGAAGGAACTTCGAAGATTTCTCCGTCTGGATTCCATTCCTCTTCGTCATTTGGCACGTGTGGTGGGGCTGCTGTCATCTTCGATTCAGGCCATTTTCCCGGGCCCGTTGCACTACAGGGCACTGCAGCGTCTGAAAGCTTCGTTCCTACGGGATCGCCCATCGTACGACCAAGTGATTTCCCTATCCTCCGAGGCCAAGGCAGAGATCAGGTGGTGGATACGTCATATGCAAGCCTGGAACGGCAGGGCGATTTTTGGCAGATCTCCGGATTTTGTTCTGGAATCCGACGCAAGCCTCCTGGGATGGGGGGCGACTTGCGCCGGAACTGCTACCGGAGGTCCCTGGTCATCCATGGAAGAGGGTCTACACATCAATTGCCTGGAATTGATTGCGGGATCCTTTGCTGTTCGCAGTTTTGCCAAGAATCTTTCAGATTGTTGTATTCTGCTCCGGATGGACAACATCTCGGTGGTGCAGTACATCAATCGTCTAGGAGGCACGAGGTCACGCATGTTGACGGACGTCACGAAAGAAATCTACCGTTTTTGTTTTCAGAGAAACATATCCCTTTCGGCAGAATATCTCCCGGGGGTGACCAATCTGACAGCCGATTGGTTTTCTCGTCTTTGGAGGGATGCCAGCGACTGGAAGTTGGACGAGATAGTATTCAATCTCTTGAGGGACCTTCGGGGTCCGCTGTTGGTGGATCTGTTCGCCTCTCGGGCGAATCATCAGCTTCCGAGATTTTACAGCTGGCTTCCGGATCCGGATTGCGAAGCGGTGGATGCGTTCCTTCAGGCTTGGCCCCCTCGGGGTGCTTACGCATTTCCTCCATTTGACATGATAGCCAGGGTCCTTCATCTTGATCAGACGGCAGTTGGTTTAGATTCTTCTCATCACCCCGTTCTGGCCGAGCCAGGCGTGGTTTCTGGATCTTCTGGAATTATCCCATCAGGAGCCGATCCTGCTCCCGGACTTCCGTCTTCTTCTTCGAGATCCTCAAGGTTCTCCTCATCCGCTCGTGGAACAGGGTCCACTGCAATTGGTGGCTTGGACGGTTTCAGGGGACGTTGGAATATCCAAGGGTTATCGCAGGAGGCTAGAGATTTACTCTGGGATTCCTGGGCGCCAGGCACCAGACGATGTTACATTGCAGCCTGGAATCAGTGGAGTGGCTGGTGTTTGGAACGGGACGTCGATCCCTTTACGGCATCTCTGAATTGGATTTTGAATTTTTTATCTTCACGATTTACTTCTGGGGGTTCGTTTCGTTCTCTTAATGTCATGCGCTCGGCCATTTCGGCTGCGCATGTGCCAATTGAAGGGGTCCCGGTGGGTCAACACCTGTTGGTGTGTAGGTTGTTACGCGGTATGAGGTTGTCCCGGCCTCCGGTTCCCAAGTATTCTTGTCTTTGGGATGTTCGGCGAGTTCTTCTTTTCTTACAGGATTGGCCATCAGACGCTGATTTGTCTTTGAAACAATTATCAGCTAAGTTGGCTTTATTATTATGTTTAGTTTCTTTCCGTAGGGTTTCGGATGTTCGGGCATTTGACATAGATGCTTATACTTTTTCGCCTGAGGGAGTTACTTTTGCGGTGTCCCGCCGTACTAAGACAGATTCGGTTTCAGTCTTTTATCCATTTTTTGAGTCTCATCCCAAATTGTTTGTGGCGTCTATCCTTCGTTCCTACGTGGGGCGTACTAGACCTCTACGGTTCTCCTCCTCTGGTCAACTTCTGGTGTCCTATGTTAAGCCTCATAAGGCAGTTTCCGCCACTACATTGGCTCGATGGATCTGTTGGTTGTTGTCCTCGGTTGGGATTGAGGATGTTTTTGGCGCTCATTCTGTTAGAGGGGAGGCAGCCTCTACGGCCTTTCTTTCTGGGGCTTCATTACCTGATATTTTGCGAGCGGCGGATTGGTCTAGGGAGACTACTTTTCGCACTTTTTATTTCCGTCCAGTATCGCATGCCTCGTCTGTTTTATTTTCGGAGCGTTAAAACAGCAAATACGTAGCCTCCTGTCATGTGGTAAAATTGAAGATTATGCTAGCTTTAGTGTACTTATAATCTTAATTTTAGTAATGACAGGAGGCAAGTATTTCCCTCCCTTCCCTCCCTTCTGGTATGTCTATTTGGCAGTTTCGGTTTGTTGGGGGTATGATTGTTTTATGAAGGGTGGGTTGTTAATTCTTATTACAACGAACATTGTTGGCACTATTGTTTGATAAGATGCCTTTTGAATGTTCATTTGAGATACCTGTCACGTTCTCTCTCTCTTTTCTCTTTCAGTGTAATCGGATCCAGGGGTACGGGATCTTGCGGGGCATGGCGTTCAGGAAGCTCCATGTGTTTGCGTTTTATGTTATGTGACCGGTTGCTGTCGTGTGGTATTCGCAAAGAAAGAGGGAGGAGTTTGGTGCAGCTACGTTTTATGGAACATTATTCTTTTCTGTGATTGGTTGATAATATTATTGCTGCTGTGAGAGTTCAGTAAAGAGAGTAAAGCAAATACTTGCCTCCTGTCATTACTAAAATTAAGATTATAAGTACACTAAAGCTAGCATAATCTTCAATTTTCTTCAAGTGGATTAGTGCTTATTTACAGCCAGATAATACTGTTTTCAAAATGGTACTTTTTTCTCTTAGGTAACCCCTTCTGGGCCTTCAGTACACATTTCTGGATGTGCATTTACCCTTCAAGAATTATCAGTAGTACTTATAAATTCCAGTGAAATAGATAGGCCTAAGCCATCCAGCCAAAGCCTCTACCTGATTTGAAATTTTTTTCGGGAAAAGCTTCAGGCTGTCTCAGAATTGGCCTACTGACAATCATAGGAAGCTGCACCACCACAATGGTCCACTCTACTGGAGCAAACAAGGAAATGAACACCACCATAACAAGAAGGTTGGGTTAAGACCATCTCCATATACTTAAAATTTGGTAAGCCTATGCTGAACAAACTCCTACTTTAAGAAAATTGGATGCAGTGCAGCTTTACTGCTATAAAACTAATGAAGACTATGGTGTACCAACTGTCTTTAAAAAAAAAATTGAAGGAGGTGCAATCAACACCAGATCTGACATAATACTAAAATATATAAAATAAGGTGATATACTAACTTGTATATTCAAACCAGCTGACCTAGATAAAGTATACAGGGTTCTATAGCACACCCTGCTCCGTGAAACCACATTGAGGTGAACTGGATCAGCAATATCAGCTTGAGAATACAGATTTATTACAAAACAACACAATAAAACAATGTATATGCACTCAAAAAACAAAATATGTTGACGCATTTCTGGGCTCACTGCCTTTTTTTCAGGAAAAATTATACAGCATCAAAATTAAGCAATTCAGCAATGCCTTAGGACATGTGTGCTATGTAAGAAAAGTACAATGTGTGTGGCATCATCACTACTTAGAATGTGCCAGCGTATACACACTACATAAAAATGTAAGAAGATAGGCAACAATGTCTACAAGTGTTGACACTGCATATTGGGGATATAAAAGTGGGAGACTGACCAACTTTCAAACTATTTATATTTTTTTTCCTGTAGAATGGAAAGTGAGCACAGAAACTCATTTTATTGTTTTATTTAAAAAAAAATCTTTATTTTCAAGCTGATATTGAGCATTTGATTTATCATATTGTAATGTCACCGAGCAGGGCAGGCTATAGTACCTGCATGCTTTATAACGAATTAATCTAGGTCAAATGGTATGACAATACAAGCCAGTTAATTAACTTATTTTATATATTCTAGTAAAATGTCAAAACTGGTGTGGCCTTCTGTTGTTTCTTTTGTTTCATTTCTGGAGAGCAAAGTCCATACCTTTCTACACTGTAGTTCACTGAATGAGTATGGTCAGAATCCCTTGTAAGTGTAATTGATTGCTGGGTAGCGGTCTAAGAAATTGAGAGTACCGTGGTGTAGTGGTGGACGTCTGAGAGAATTTAGTTTAATGCACTAGGAGGGCCCCTCTTCTCTTGTTCTTGTCTTGCTTCATCTGTCTTTATGCATTGCTTAAATGTGTGAATAGGTGGTATAATTAGATAGCTTATGTCTGTAGTGTGGTGAATCTGGTGCTGTTGTTTTCTTTAATCACCTTTGCAGCTGCCACGCTTTGATGAATGCCCCAAAGAAGTCAGAAAATATTTTTTTCAGTGTGACTAATCACTATTTAAAAAAATCTGTTTGCTGTGGATAAGGCAGCTGTATTTTTGATGAGTATAGTGAATGTGCATATAGCATTCAGGAAGCAGGCGTGCAGGTGTTCAGTGCTCCAAACCATTGCAGTAAGAGTTATTTTGGTAGGAAGGCAAGGCTATGAGAATGAATGTACTGGTTCTGGCCAGCCTGCAAGGAGGGAACTGCAGCTGTTTTCACCCACAAAAGACATTTTCAAGGTCATAATTAAAGGAAAACTAACACCTCCTAATAATAATCCCCACTTACCTTGCTATGGCCAGAAAATCCTTATGACCCTTAGGACTTTCTCTCTTGTGCCTTTGTTCAAGAGAAAACATTTTTAATCATGTCCTGTCCGTGGAAGCAGACATGACAGTTGCTGAAAGTTTTTCAAACTGAAGCAGGTGGAATGCATGAGCCTTCTTAAACCTTTAAGAACTAGATGGGAATGTAATGCATTTTAAAGTAATAAATTGCACACAATCTCCTGCTGTGCAATGCACTGCATGCACCTCTTGTCCTTAAAAGGTTAAAGGGTTAAGATTATAATTGTCATATCCACCAAACAAAGTAAAAAATAATAACAGCCATTAGGACTTTCTGTCCACAGTACGGTAACTTTTTTTTATGTATGCTTTTTGTGGAAGCTGTCAGCTGTTGTACTAATCTAATCATAAAGTGTCAAAATAGTTCCTAAATATAAATAAATTTAATACAAAATTTAAGACAATACTGAAAATTGGTTAGCAGCGTTGTGACTTGACTTTACTTGACCACATATCAGGCCATCATTAGTCCTTCCCAATTCCCCTCCATAAATAGACTGAGAGCAAAAACTGGTCAGCTTTCCAGTGGCATGTTGGGAAAATGGCATCTTCTGAAGACCTTTGTATTTTGAACATTAGATCTACGTTGCCTAAGTAATTAACAAACTAGGTACCTCCAGTGATAGCCAAATCATTAAGGGAACTAACATCTAAAATCTATCTGAAGTTTTATACACCTAAATACCCTGTACTTCATGCTAGAATCTGTAAACATTCAACATTTTTTTCTCTTTGACCTAAAATCCATTCTTATGTATGCTGTTTAGGGAACAGCCATTCCAGTCTTTTCCAGGTGCACTATGACACCCATTACCACAACAACTTTGATGGGGAGCCCCAGAAGTTATAATCTAGGGTTGACTGTAAATGGGATAAGGTAACAGCCTTTCTGGATACAAGAAAAATGGGTACTATACTCAATAAATTGTGTTAGTGTAGCTCTAATCTCTAATTTCAACCTGCACATACAAAATTTGTCAAATGGTGTCTATATAATATATTCTACACCTTCAAAAATGCAAGTTTAAAGTTAGACTTTTGAGATATAACAAAAAATATTTTACAGGTGCTACTTAGAATTTACAGGTGCTACCTAGAAATAAATTATATTTAAAGACCAGAGAGGTGTACAATGCAAGCCTTTGCACACACCTCTGGTTCTTAATGGGTTAAATAATATAAGCCAGATTCACATTAACCCACCATCCTTCTAGGAAATGTAAAGCTTAATTGAACAATGTGAGGAGAACTACGAGTAAAGATAAAGATCCCTGAAATCTAAAGTATATTATTCTACTCTTAATCAACTGAAATTATTTTGAAAACTAGCTTCATCATGAGGTTAACCCTTTGCGTGCCGGAGAGATATCCAGCGCATTGCAATACAATGCATTGGATACCTCTATGGCACTTAAAGGGTAAATGTAGTAAGGAGAATTGTGGGGTATATTCACTAAGCGGTGATAAAGTGGTGATGATGTCTCCAGTTTATCTTTTCTCCAAATCCTGTTATTCTATTGATCCTATGCACTAAGATTTCTTCAGCTTTGGAGATCTTACTGTATAGGCTCTATAGAATAACATAGGGGCAGGATAAGAAGTCATCTGTACTTTATCACCTCTTTATCACACCTTAGTGCATCTCGCCCCTGGAGTGAGTCTATAACAAACCAACTGCTCCATGGGTGAAAAAATAGAAACAATTCTAAACAGATTTAACCCTTTGAGTGCCAGAGGGGGTATGGAACATAGTGCAAACCAATGCGTTCCGTACCCCTCTGGAACTCAAAGGGTTAAAGCGGAACTACCACCCGACACAATCTTTATCTTCATTACGTCCCCATCTTAGTAGCGTTAGTCGCGAGAATAAATACCTTATTTAATAGATTTCTGCTCTCTTCCCCGGGTGACAGGCAGAGGAGAGCGTGGACATCTTGTCATTGTGATATCAGAATGCCTGTGCTGCAGTCCCAGCCTGAGCCAAATGGCTCCTAGCAACACCTACTAGACCCGGCTGACAGCGCAGGCGCACGGACGTCACAATGGCAAGATGTCCGCGCTAAAGATTGTGTCGGGTGGTAGTTCCGCTTTAAATTAGGCTGTTAACTAACTGACTGCAATGAGTAGGACATGTATCTAGCATTCAAGGGGTTAAATCCATTTAAAAGAATGGGAATAGTCTCAATAACTGGAGAATTGTCTCTTTACTTAATCTCCTCTGCTCCATTTATAAATCTATCTGTAGTCTGAGAGTCTCAATAAAACTACATGAGAGGATGTATTAAGATAGAAGATGAGCACTTTGAGGAGATGCACTAAGGTGTGAGCTAGGTGAGACTATGTATCCTTAATTAATAGGTGATTGCTGGTTTTAGATGTAGATAGAATGGATGCCTTATTTCCTGTAATGGGTAATGAAACACAGCACCTGATCCTAGGTGTTGTAGAAGCCACATTCAAATTAGCAAACACTGTAGCACTAAACATGTTCAGTTACCACCCACTACCAGCAATTCCTCTCTTATTCATCCAGCTAAAGAGGCACAAGCTACCTACACAATAAGGGGAACATGGAAATCCCCATTGATTTAAATGGGGCTTTCAAAAGCCCCATCTAAATTAATGGAAGCTTTCTGAATTTTAATTTCAACCTTATGGGGTAGTTGTTTTGGTCCAGAAATGTACCTCTTTAGCATGATTAATAAGCCCCTAGATCTCTTTTCCCCCAGCCAATTTATTTTTGATTCCAGGCATAGGTGAAAAGTCCCAATTAGCTGTTTCTTCCCTGAAAATTACAACAACCAACAAACAAAGGGGGAGATGCAATAAGACATGATAAAGAGGTGATAAAGTGGAGATAACGTCTTCAGTGATATCACTTCACCAATTCCTATATTATTCTATGGAGCAAATACACTGTGATATTTCCAGCTTTGCAAAGGCTACATAGAAAAACATAGGGACTGGAGAAGCGATATCAGTGGAGAAGTTATTTCTATTCTATCACCTCTTTATCACTCTAGTGCATAACCCCCATAATGTTTCAGCTTTTTTACTACCGCCAATGAAATTCCCAAGATAACTTTGCAATTTTTGCCCACTTTCTGTCTACGCTTTCTATGGCAGTGATATTTTTTAAACTGTCCTTGTCTATAATTGCCACTGTGTCACTGTCTACAGGTCACACCTACACTCCATGCAACTCCAGATTCTCTCTTTGCCTGTCTACCTGTACGCTAGCATCTAGTGTCAACATTTCAGCATTTCCCTTTCACTCCCAGGGACTGCAGTGTTTCTTGTTACAGTACAGTTAGCCACAGAATCAACATCTTCCAAAGATCCAGAGCCCAGAAGCTGGTGCAGCATCAACACACCTCAATATATTCTTGTAGTTCTTGGTCTTGCAGATATAGAAGTGAGTGTGTTTAAATAACATATTATTTCTAGCTGAATGGATAGCTGTCTGTCAAGTATTGAATGTATGAGGTAATTAATTAATTATGACTACCTGTGTATTATCATTCACTGGGTCTCAGTAGAGTCTTAGGCTCAGCCAGCCAGCTCAAATAGGAATGATGACCTGTTGATTTATCTGTTGGTAGGGGCAAAAGGAGTTCCAGGCGATACACAAATAGTTGTACTGTCCGAATTCTATTACAAAAACTCATGTTGCTGTCTAATGCTCATTGCAGAAAGGAGACTAGATAATGCTCGTTGTTTGACAGTGTGAAGCAACAAGCATGAGCTAATAACAAAGTCACCCTCCTAAACACTAGCCCTAAAAGTACCCCTACACTACAGCTAACATTAGCAATAAAGTTTCAAAAATATTAGCCCTAACACTATCCCATGACCAATTCCCCATAGGTATAACACCTTGAAGTCCAGCAGGGGTCTTCTTCACCTCTGTCTTTTTTCTTTACTTCTTCTGTAAGGCTTATTTATTCTTCTATAAGTCATATTTTTCTTCTGTAAATGTTGTTTAAGTCTATTTAAAAAAAAAACAAAAAAAAAAACAATAAATTAAATTCAGTCCTCCCATTTGCTATTGCTGCTGCCAGAAAGAAAGAAAGAAAGAAAGAAAAATCACACCCCAAGGCAGTTCCTGCTCGGGACATTGACCAAGTTAAAGTGAGTGAAATCTGAACAGAGACTGGCTTTTATACGGCCAATCTCTATTCAGATTGCTTACCATGCACCCACTGGCTGGGATGTGAGGTTACACAGGGCATGGAACAGTAACCATACCTCCCAGGAAATCCACCTCTAGCCGGAGGGGTCATGAATGCGTGTTTTGTCATCCTCCCAGCTACTCAATGATTGAATAATTGAAGGGATGATGAAACTCGCATTTGTGACTACTCCAGCTAGAAGTTGATTGCCCTGCGTAACCCCACATCCCAGCCCATGGGAGAGTGAGAGGCAGTTTGAACAGAAATTGTCCAAAAGCCAGTCTCTGTTCAGATTTCCCTCACTTTGACTTGGGCAACGGCCCAAGCAGGAACTGCCATGAGGGGTGATTTTTCTTTCTTTTTTTCTTTCTGGGGGCAGTGGGAGCAGTGGAGGGGATTTAATTTCATTTCTTTTCTTTTTTTTTTAAATCGACTTCAACGACATTTACAGAAGAAGGAAGAAGATTTAATGAAGGAGAAAGAAGCCTTACAGAAGAAGAATGATGACTTATAGAAGAAAAAAAAAAGACTTCCAGAAGAAGTAAAGAAGAAGACAGAGAAGACCAGGATGCAGAACACCACACCTAGACCTCCAACTTCAAGGTAAGTGTTTATTGTTAATGCTGTGGGTAGTGGGCCGTGGGATAATGTTAGCTTTAGGGAGATTAATCCTTAAGTGCAAGAGGGGTATGCAACACACTACAATGTAATGCATACCCCCTCTGGCACTCTAAGGGTTATTTATTGTTAGGATTCACTTATATTTTTGGTAACTTGGATGTATTGATATGGGGCTTAGGGCCCCATATCAATACATCCAGGGGTGACTAATGTAGGAATATCTAGTGCCTAATGCCTTGAGCATGTGTGTATTTTTTTATTTCTCTATTTTCAGTTACATGCTGGTTTTTAACACATATTAAGGACTCAAAGCCTAGGTTTGTTAGGAGCTAAGATAACATAAAAAAGAGAGTCCTGAAAACGCTGCTATTTCATTGTTTTCAGTGGGTGCTAATTATGCACCATTGTCTTTTTTGCTGTCAGTAGTTTGTCACATCATAGGTAATATAATACCAAATTATGACTTAAAACTGCAGACATTAGTTTTGTTTTATAACCAGTCCTAATCGAATCGATTCCTAAGTGTCTTGTGTGTGTTTATCCATATGGTACAGTGTAGTGTTTAAATATCTGCTGTAGTCTTGTCTATGGAGATAATTGTGGAGCTAATGCACTAAGAAGGACTGGATATATTCTGAAGAAACACTGGGAGACTATTAACCATTTTCAAAATGCCCATTTATTTAAAAGTTGATTTTTATCCCCTTGAATGCAACACATTGATTTGCAATGTGTTTGAAACCTCTCTAGCACTCAGTGAGTTAAAAGCCCAAAATCAGATCTGTGGGTGTTTGTATTTCTTCCCCATGGTGTCCCAGAATTGCTCCAGTTCTCCTTAGTACATCACCATCAGTGTATGTGCATTATGTATTGTCATATGGGATATGGATATGTTGTGTATATATATATAAAGGCGGGGCTCATAGTCTGAGCCTTTGTCTCCAGGTTCCACAAGTTCCTTCATTTGGCTCTGCATTGAAACATCCCCTGTGGTTGACTTGATTGTATTCTACATTTCCAATGAAGCTGCTTGATTATATATCTGTTTTGTTCTTCTTTCCACTGCAGGACATTCCTTTATAAATCAGTAATAACAGTGTTTGTGTTCACCTTCAGTATAATCATCTTTTTTGTAAACATTTCATAAAAGCATCAGAAAAAATGATGTTTCATTTGTTCAATAAAACATGCTAATTAGTAACAAAAACAGATTTGTTTATCTGTGACCACGTCAATAAAAATGTATGTCCTTTTTAAAAAACAACCTTACATTTAAGGTATGGCAATTTTATTCTTATTATGTTTAAAGCACATCATGCCCCCACATCTGAGTATTTGGGAAATAAAATAATTTTGACATACAGATCTATACAAATTAGGGAAAGTATATGCTCATGTAAGCTTACAATCTAGACCAGTTATTCTCAACAGATGTTTCATACCATGAGTATAACAATGGTACTCCCACGCTGAAGCATGTTCTGTTCAAAAGTAATTACAGCCCATACTTGCGTTTTTGTGTGCAGTACCTCCACAGCATAATATTTTACAGTGGAGCTTTTTCTATAGCATCCGATTGAGTTTTATAACAGTAACACCATAACATTTCAGGCCATGGAGGTACTGTGTCCAAAAATTCCAAGTCTGGCCTGCAATGAACATCTCTCAGCAATGGGAGTACCCATTTTTTATTCAGCAGTATAAACACTGCAATGTATATATTTTAAAATATTAACTGTAACAGGAAAATGTATGAAATCCATGTAATACAGAATTCAGCAACTCTTACTTCTAAAAGTTATCGGACTGTACACAGATTTACCCTTAAGGACCCATGACAGTCCTGGCACATCATGGGTTTTATGTGCGATAAGGACCCATGGTGTGTCAGGACTGTCATGGACTTCAGTGCTCCCCATGTGGCTGCACACTGTTCTGGGAGCCCTGCGTCACATGTGAAAAACATTTTTTTCTGTGGCCCTTAAGTGCTGGTTGCAAGCATGCAGGCCGGTCCATAAGGGGTTAAATAAGGCCTGGTCACAGGTTGCCATCTTATATATAATGCCTTTACCACGTGTGATATAATCTCTATTAATATCAGGATGGAATTGTGGTCTGCGTGCGATAATAGAGTTTCTCTAACGAATCTCAAAAGAATGCATGTGTAGCACAAAGACAAATAACACTTCCATATACAAGACCAAATCCATAAGTAAAAACACTGAAACTTTATTATAACAAATTAAGTAAAAAATCACATTATAACTCCATAGTCTGCTTGGCCATCATAACACTGTATGGAGAGACTTACAATCATTGAGCAGTAAACCAGTAGCTGTAACAAAATGGTATCTCACCGATCAACGCGTTTCGCGTTTACCAGGCTTGTTCATGATCATGAATCTTAGAATTTTGCTAACAAAATAAACCTAGTCTAACCCCTAAGGGGCCGATTTAATAAGACGAACTGTAGAAATTCTGGTGCAAACTAACTGCACCATAGGAGATAAATGAAAATTCCCTATATTTCCATTTAATTAAATGGGAATTTTTAACCCCATGGATGCTAGATGATAGGTCTTCAACTCTTTACAAAATGGCATTACTTTGCAGATGGATAGATAGATAGATAGATAGATAGATAGATAGATAGATAGATAGATAGAGGGATGGTCAGACAGACGTGTGTGAGATGGACAGATAGACAGATATGTTGTTAGCTATGGTGTTTATCCTGTGATGTAATTTTTTAAAGTAATATAAGTTCATCACATAGTGGAACCATATTTCAGCAGTTATTTTTCTGGATTTCTGCTACTTTCACTGTGCTATTTTTGTGGAACAGTGCTATCTCAAAGCTATTTAGCCTGGAAGAACATAGATAATAAATATGTATCAGAATCACAGACCATATGTTCTACGGCTGCAGCCAGACAAGTGCAGCTGAAGGAGGAGAAGCCTTAAAAGTATGGGAACATAACTGTAGTGCTACAACAATAAATAAAATATTCAGAAGTGGGAGTGCATCTCAACAAAACTTAAAAATGATAGGCTTCAAATATTTTGAATTATTAGCAGAAATGATATACTCAGTGTCATTGTCTACCATTGTCAGTGTCTGGTCAGTTACAAATAACTATGACAAGTGACAATGCAAACTGTAGGGGCAATAGGTCAGTGAATAGGAAGAGAAGTGAAACAGAAATGGTATATATTAGCACTGACAAACAATGTCATTGTAAAACATGTTCTGATCATGGGGTATGGGTTCAAGAAATACAGTACACACTTAAATGGATTTGAATAAGGCCGCAGCTTTATTATATAAAAACATACAATAATTTAAAATATTAAAATATAATTATTAAACAATTTTCCCTCCAACCTTGAGCCCTTGCCAATGTCCATCTTCTACAGGCTACCCGGCCTATCCTCCTTTGGAGCCAAAACTCTAAACTCCCCAAATTGTCACCTTAACCGCACCTCATTAGCTGGTCAATATAGCTCAATGAGGCCGGCGTCTAACCCACGACAAAGTCCGGGTGTTCTTAGACCTAGGCCGCTGACCTACCATCTCCCGTAACCTCCACCATCTTACTACCACACTATACATTGGCAAGGGCCCAAGCCGCCAACAAAGCTGCAACAAAATACAATAAACAAATATTATAATATATACAGTCACATTGTCAATAACATTCTTATAAAAACAGGGAGGGAGGCAGGGGAACTGCTCCTTCTCCAGTTTAGATTAAACTGCCACACTAACAGGAAGTGAGAACCCCTCTTATCACTCCTCTGCTTGCTTTAACAACCACTAGCCACACCCCTTATTTCCCTACCCCAACCCCAGCCCGGACATGTCTCTCCTCCTAAAGCCCGTGGAGTTCCTGTCCTGAGCATGGGGTATGGGTTCAAGAAATACAGTACACACTTAAATGGATTTGAATAAGGCTGCAGCTTTATTATATAAAAACATACAATAAGTTAAAATATTAAAATATAATTATTAAACAATTTTCCCTCCAACCTTGAGCCCTTGCCAATGTCCATCTTCTACAGGCTACCCAGCCCATCCTCCTTTGGAGCCGAAACTCCAAACTCCCCATATTGTCACCTTAACCGCACCTCATTAGTTGGTCAATACAGCTCAATGAGGCCAGCGTCTAACCCGCGACAAAGTCCGGGGGTTCTTAGACTTACTCCGCTGACCTACCATCTCCCATAACCTCTACCATCTTACTATCACTCTATACATTGGCAAGGGCCCAAGCCGCCACAAGGGACTAACGAGTACCCCTACGAGTTAGTCCCACCCCCCCAAAGCCGCGGCCTCCTCCAAAGCCTCAGCCAAATCCAAATTAAAAAAGTCTAACCCCATATCATTGGGGTGAATCCCATCGCTCCGGATCAAATTGAGAGAAGGCTCCTCGAATACCCTGTGTCTAATAGCTAGACCACCAGTCTCAACTATAAACTTTGAGATCCTCCTATTCAATTTGATCCGGCTCTTATCCAGGGCCCAGCAATTCCTCTCTCCCATCCAGCACCTTCGAGAGAGAATTTCCGACCATACCAGTCGAATCCCCAGAAAGTGCTGGAGAAGTTTTCGGAAGTCCTCCTTCACGGCTTCCCTCAACTCCCAACCAGGGATGTAACCCAGGTCGTTACCCCCCAGGTGCACCAACAAGACATGTGGGACTACCCCCCCAGCCTGTACCAGTCTAAGGACTTCCGGTACCAACTGTGGCCAACACATTCCCCTATATCCATGCCAGACAACCCGGCCTGCAGATAAGGGGACGTTCATCTGGCGACCACTCTCCCAAACCGCAGCCCGCCGGCTGGCCCAGAATACAAATGAGTGCCCGATTATCCACAACTCCAGAGAAGCCGCACCTGCGAAGAAAGAACAAAACACATAAATAACACCCACCCCTTAACTCTATATCCCTAAAACTCTATGTGGCCTAACATAAGACAAAAACCGACGCAAATCCCAGCGGCCAATACGCCTAATTGTCTCGGAACTCAACCCTAGACGAGCAGCCTCCGTAGCCGCTCCAATTCAAAACGAATGGCCCCCATAGTCACCAACTGGAACCCGAAGAACTGAAAGACAACGTCTGAACACTGCCAAGAACTGGAATCTTGTCAAAACTACCATGTCGCTATGAACCAACAATGAATTACTCAAACCCAGTCTAATTTCTAAGTACCACCGGACACAAGAAACCGGACATCCTAAGGAACCCGGAATAGCAAACAGTGTAACCCATGACCCCACCCCTAATGAATCCGTTTTTGACCGACGAATCAGAAATTCCAAAGAATCCACTCCTAAACGTACATCTTCAAACAATATACCCCCCAGGCGATTTTTTGACGAACTAATTCCCCTATACGTAACGCCCCGAAAAATGCTAAAGAAAACGCTGCCCTAAAAAGAATAACTTCAAAATAGTCCAAACACACCCCTTCTAACACCTCCATTAACCTTTCAAGTAATTGAAATGATACTGGACGCCTCGAGTCTAATGAAGACTTACCCCGACATAATCCCCGAAGAGCCTGTCTTACTACAAAATCTTTTGAAAAATCCCTCCAGCCCCATAATTTAAAACCAAAAGACAATCCCGACACTTTAACCGAGATCGACGCAGGTGATATTCCCCGAGAAAACCATTCCCAAATCAACCACAACACCCCATCCCTCTTTTCAAACTCATCACTTAAAGCACCAGCCATACTTTCAAAGCACAACCAATCATTCCAAACAGCTGAATACCACGCCCATGTGGCCGGTGACACAGAATTCTTCAGTTTGCCACTGTACTCCGCCAAGATCCCACAGGAAAGATGGGCAAGGCGTACCCGTGGCCTTCGCCCCCGGACACGCCTTCCGAAACCCTGTTTCCTGAACACGAGACAGCGAATCAGCAGCCACATTCATAACACCAGATACATGATTAACCCGAAAAGTAAGATTCAATCTCAAGCACAACAACACAAAATGACGAAGTAATGAGAAGCAGTGAGAGTATTTACCGCCTGCACCACTCCCATGTTATCAGAATGAAAAAGAACTTTACTATCTCTCAATCTGTCACCCCACAGCGTCACAGCCACAACCAAAGGAAATAGCTCCAAAAACAATATATTCTTGGTTTGACCAACCCGAAACCCAAGCCAAAGGCCACTTCTCTGTACACCAATCAGAACCAAATAAAGCCCCAAAACCAATAAACCCAGATGCATCCGTATACAGTTCAAAATCTTCATTAGATTTTCCCAATTTTTGCCAATACGATCTCCCATTATAATCAGCTAAAAACCTTTCCCATACACCCAGATCCTCCCGCATGTCGGATGATATACGAATGTGATGATGAGGACAAACAACTCCCCCAGTAGCTTGAGCTAACCACCTATTAAAAACCCTACCCATGGGCATGATCCGACACGCAATTTTCCCAATAAGGATTGAAGTGCTCGCAAAGTAACCTTCTTGGCCAGTCGACAAGCCACCACTTCAGCTTGTAAACCTTCCAATTTATCTCGAGGAAGCCTGCATTCCATGACCACTGAATCAATCTCCAGACCCAAAAAACGCAAACAAGTTGTGGGGCCTTCCGTCTTTTCCGCCGACAATGGGACACCAAAATCTAAACATACCTGTTGCAAAGTAATAAGCAAATGTCTACAAACATCCGTACCTGAAGGACCAACACATAAAAAATCATCAAGATAATGTAAGATGGAGGAGAAACCAGACTCCCTACACACTACCCACTCCAAAAATGTGCTAAAGCGCTCAAACAGCGCACACGAAATTGAACATCCCATGGGAAGGCACAGGTCGACGTAGTATTTCTCTCCTATCCTACAACCCAGAAGATGCTGACTCTCAGGATGTACTGGAAGAAGACGGAAAGCCGACTCAACATCAGCTTTTGCAAACAAAGCCCCCCGACCAGCTTTGACGGCCAGTTCCACCGCTTTGTCAAATGATGTGTAGGAAACACTACACAAAGATGGATCAATGACATCATTAACAGAGGATCCAAAAGGGAACGAAAGGTGATGAATAAGACGAAACTTCCCAGGTTCTGACTTTGGTACAATACCCAAAGGCGATACCCTGAATCCAGGAAGTGGTGGTCCTGAAAAAGGACCCGCCATCCACCCCAAAGACACCTCAACATTCACCTTATCTCGAAGAACCCCAGGATAACAACCAGCCGAACGTAAATTAGCCGCCTCGGCTACTCCAAAACCTTCCTGCTCAGGAATCCGGAACCCAAACTCAAAACCCTCTTCCAGAATTTTTGCAGCCTCCCTATCCTTGTAAACCCTTAGCCATGAGCGCATCCTGTCTACGGACACTGGAGTCACCCCCTTTATTCCCAACAGACCCCCCTTTTTCACCGAACTTTTGCTTTTTAAAACACATGATAAGGGGATGGGAACCTGAACATCCAGAACACTCATGCTTGAACTTGCAAGATACTCCCCATTTACATTGACCCTCATTAAACTGCCAGCAGAAACCCTTCTGTTTTCCTGACGCTGCCCTGCCTGAGGGGAGCCCCAACCCCCCCAGCCCCGGTCTGAAAGGACTGAAACCCCACTGGAGAACCAAAGCCCAATGTCCAGTTGATCCCAAGACATCGACGGGCACACAGTCAACCTCTGCCTAAACTGCTCCTCATAATGCCACCATGCCAGAGCGCCATAAGTCCTGCAGGCGTTCCAAATCGTGTCCTGGTAACAAAACAAAGATGAGCATTTTGCTGAAAACCGTTCACCAATCACACTGGCCAAAATGGAGAATGCCCGTATCCAATTTCCAAAAACCTTTGGAATTTTCCTGTACCAACGACGTTCCTTCTCCTCTTTCTTCTCAACATCTTTTTCCTCCTTGTCCGGAGGAGCTTCGTCAAGTGGCAATAAAGAATACATTTCAACAAACTCATTCTTCCAAATTTTTTCCTTTACTTAATTTTTTAAATGAATACCCAAAGGACCAGACCAGCACATATAAGCTGCTCCAAAAGCCACCGTGGGCACGCCACCAACCTGTGACACTCCTAACGCCACTCCCCCAAAATTGGAGCCAAGCGCTTGTGAGTCACCAGAGCCTATACCCGATACTGATCCTGCAGAGGCCAAACCAGACCCCCCAGGAGTACTTATTACAATAGGATTTGACAAAACCCCATTACCCAATCCTTGTCCAGCAAGAGGCTGTAAACCACTACCTGACAAATGAACCCCGACCAGGTTGGCGGGAGCCCCCTGCTGCACATTCCCTGTCATCAAAACATTGGGCGTCACCAACCCCTGTTGTTGAACCCCTCCCCCAATACGCAATCCTGGCAATGTCCCAACCCTCCCAAAGGTGTACTTATCAAAACCCCTTCACCCGGAACTAAAACTGTCCCAGCTCCGGGATCTGACAAGACACCCGTTAAAGAAGGTAGCCTAACAGAACCACTCAATGCTCTATTCTGCCAAGCCCCCAAAGCCTGCCGTAAAGACCCCACTGCATCATCTCCACCCAAGCCCACCGACCCCATAATATTAGGAAGTCCTGTACCTGCCCTCGACAAAGGCACCATCGGTACAGACTGTTCGGCTGTACTACCCCCAGCACCGGCCTCCACATCCGCGTGCTCCCGCCTCACAGATCCTGCCACCTCAGCAACTGTTTCCTCCTGCAAGAAAAGAGAAGAAATGAAGCCATAATCGACAGTCTATCCAAATAGACTCACACAAGGGGCCCCAATAAATCAGGCCCAAACCACCAAATATACAAAGGCACTCAACCTTTAAGCATTACCATTAAGGCAAACCAGATGCCTTCACCCACCAGTATGTCATTACCAAACCCAAATCTTTAACAAATCCTTCTTCTTTTTTTTTTTTTTTTTTTTTTAAATCGAGTTACTCTGGTACCTTAATTTAACCTTAGTAACCACAAATCCCATGACATACTGGTCACCAATTACCTCAGACTCACTGAGGAACTCCCGCCACAATTACTGTGGCATCAAAACCAGGCCCACGTCCTCCCTTTCCAATCAGGGACCGGACCCATACCATAAAAATAAAAATATGAAAAGGAAGGGGGAGGATAAAATAAACACATAAATTAAACTTAAGGACCTAAGATAACTAAAATAAAACACAATAATTATAACTTAAAATATCGGGGGGAGGTGAAGGGGGGGTAGGGAGAAACAAACAAAACAGGTTAATGAAAAGGTACGTACGGTCACCTGTGACAACATCTGACTGGAATCTTCATTTCTGTCTCTCCTGCCGCCTGCAGACTCCCGCCTCCGTTGCTCAGGACGTTGCTGACGAGTCTCCTCAGAAGGGCACGCCTCCCGCTGAACCGCCAAACTGCTCCTAAGTGAGGTCTACCCAATCATCCAGTCGACCGTTATCCCCCTCACAGACGCACTCCTTGATCCCTGTGGTCTTGGACTTACACTCCTCCACCGCAACGGAGAGCGAGAAGGACTCAATCATGTAGGCGGACGAACTTGGGTGCTGCGCACAGGCCGACCCACCTCGCCACGCATTCCTGTCTCCTCCCTCCTCTGAGAAAGCTGTTCTCTCAGCCATGCCGAACCACAAGCCTCCAAAACTTCTCGCACCTCATCCAAAAGCTGGTCAGACATTTGAAAAGAAAAAAGTATCTCCACTAATCCTCGAACTGCCTCACTAACAGGAAGTGAGAACCCCTCTTATCACTCCTCTGATTGCCTTGACAACCACTAGCCACACCCCTTATTTCCCTACCCCAACCAAAGCCCGGACATGTCTCCCCTCCTAAAGTCCGTGGAGTTCCTATCTTAAAGGAGATTTAACACCTCTCAATAAAGAATCACCAATTTGCCTTACTAAACCCAGAAAATTCTAATGGCCCCTGTGACTGTTGTCATTGTGCCTTTTTTCAGGATATAACATTCATTCAGTCCTGGATGTCATGTCTAAGGAGGGATATATGACTGGCAGTTATTATAACTGAAGCAGGCCGAGTGTATGACCTACTTAACCCTTTGCACAACAATGGGATGTGAAACACATTACAAAGCACTCCACTGCACCCCCTCTGGTCTTTAAAGGGTTAAGGGCACAATGCACAGTGGGCAGTTTATGTCCTGTAGTTCCAGCATCTGTCATGTTCTCCTCCATGGACACAACATCCAGGACTGATTGAAGATGTTATTGATTGAACAAAGGTAGAAGTACAACAATGTATAGGGACCATTAGGATGTTGTAGCCTTAGTAAAGTAAGTTTGGGGTTATTGTTAGGAGGTGTTACTTCTCATTTAATGCTCTGAGGACCTAGGGGGCAATTCTTTTTGATGAGCAAAATGTCTGAGATTTGATTGATCTGGAGTATCTAGGAAAAATGCTAGATCTGCCAGAATTGATCTCAATTATGGAGGGATATAGGGAAGGTTGGGACAAGGAGGGCAGGAAAGAGTATAGGGAAAGATGCATGCCAAGGTGAATGGGAAAGGGAAGGGTACCAAAGGCAAATGAGGCAAAGAGATGTTGATCCAGAGGAAGAAAAAAACAAAGACATTAAAGACATTTCAAATTATTCTCCTAGTGGATGAAAGAAGGAATTTCGTGATTCCAATAGGCAGTTGGATATCTCTCTGGATCAACATCCTATCTACATGAGGCAGACTGTCATGTTTACCTCTATTGTGACTGAATTAAAAAGGTGTCAGATACATTTTTTAACGTATCTACATTATCTGCCAAAACAATCTCCTGAGGCAAGTTATTTTACAATCTTAATGCGTTAGTGTAAAAAAATCATCTTTACTCTTGCGATAAAGGATGCTCTCATGTCTTCTGCTCAGCTTTTTAGTAAAGTGTTCCTTAGGGAGAGTATTGGCCTTGAGTATATATTAACCTTTGAATGCCAGAGGGGTACGGAATGCATTGCAAAGCAATGTGTTCCGTACCCCTCTGGCACTCAAAGGGTTAATAAATCATATTACCTCTTAGATGTTGTTTCTCTAAAGTAAACAAATCTAATTTGGGTTGAGGTTGCTTTTTAGGTGAAATCTTCCAATCTCAGTTTTGTTGCAAGTCTGTTTATACCATTACCGGTTTAATCTTTTTTTTGTTTGTTTTTTTTTTAAAGAAAACGTGTAATCCATATTCTAGATGAGGTCTTAACAGGGTTTTTTAAGAGGTATAATTAATTGCCTACTTGTACATTTAAACCCCTTTTAATACATGATAATTCCCTACTGGCTCTTGGACTGGCTGAGTGACACTGCACACTGCTAGGAATTCTGTTGTCTTCCAGATCTACCAAATCCCCCTCTAACAAGTATTCCCCCAAGTAGTCTCCCATTTAGTGTACATAAAGAACACTTGTTTCTGTAACCTAAATGTATAACCTTACACTTTTATTTCTTAAGCATCATGTGTCACTTTTCCACCCATGCACTCACATAATCTTTCTGCTGAAAAATAAAAAACACCCTTCTCTGCATTTCCTTAAATAGCTGACTGTTATTAGCAAAGATTGAGACACTACTTTCAATACTTCTACAAGATCATTGATAAACAAATTAAAAAGCATTGGACCCAGGACTGAAACCTGAGGCTCTACACTTTCCTCTTTTACCAAATGTGTGACACTGGCTTGTACCTTACACACAGTAGCTATTATAATTATTTTTGTTAGCTTGTTTTGTAAGTTTGGTTGTAATACTGTTATGCCTTAACGGGGCATTCCAGTGAGTGATGTCAGCCATATACCAAAGCTGTGTACTTATATATATAAAGGAATGATTTACTCACAATGGGGTCTCTCTTGCTCTGGAAGCTCAAACACATCAGCAAATTTGCAAAGTGAGAAAGATGCTTGCAGGTGATTTTCGGTTCACAAAACCACTTCCTGTGTTTTCACAAGTACAGGTCAACAACACTTAGCCTTCCTCTGGTCTGCAAAGAGATTTGACCTACATATTGTACATAAACAGTAAGTAGGAGGCCAACAACACAAATAGCACTGCAAACGAAGCTGAGGGAAAACAGCATAGTACTTGGGCTGATGAACTAAGTTTAATGGTACAATTCTGAAGCTAACCAGCTGCACCATAGGGCACAAGTAAACATTCCTAAATTTCACATTGATTTAAAAAGAGTATTTAACCACTTATATGCTAGAGACGTCTCCAATGTAATGTGAAGCATTACAGCTGTTTTTCTCCTGTCTGCATGACAAGAGAAGGTACTCACTAATTGACACAGACATATCCAGGAATGATCAGGGTTTGACCTCAAGGCTCAGTGTTTTGACTTAAGTCTCAGGGTGAAGGGTACATTTCTCAGGTTGAGAGAGTTATACGTGATCTACACCATGAACTCCATCTTTAGTACTTTAAGGGGCAGTATAGGAAAAAAAGCTTTTCCTATAGAGTAAAACAAGAGTACTCACAGATATTGCATACTAAAATTAGAAAAGAGAAAACATATTTTAAGTTACATTGAGTTCAAGATGTTTTGGACTCAGGTGGCACTGTGGCTATTACTGACCATGAAAAGCTGAGTATCCCAGACACAGACTTCTCTTAGACAGATTTTGAAACAGCTCCACCTAGTAGCAGACAGCTTGAACTTAAAGGGATAGTAATGTTTCACAAAAACAGCAGCTCAAATTAATCTTCATTGTATTTGAGCCTTAGAAAGTGTTATTTTAAAGGGGAACTACCACCCCGCAATAACTTAAGCTTGATTGATTGCTCATCTGGGGACTAGCTGCTTGGTAGCGCTAGTCGCCAGAAATATTACCCGGTTCTGCAGATATCGGCGTTTTACCGATGGTGACAGGAGCAGGAAGCACGGACGTCTCTTCACAGTGACGTCCATGCGCCTGTGCTTTCAGTCCCTTTTGAGCCGACCGATGAGCAATCAATCAAGCTTAAGTTATTGCGGGGTGGTAGTTCCCCTTTAATACTGTCAGAGTTGTAGTTCAAGAGTAATTTAATGATAAAGTTTCCCCCTCCTGCCCCTTTTAGCTAGTGTAAACCACCTCCACTCAGATGTGGAGCAGGGGACACTCTTCTTACTGTGAGAACAATGAAAACCCTGTCCCCTTGATAGGTTTTTTAGGTTTTTCCCTTATGCTAATTGAAGATTGTCCCTTTCTGAGATCTATCTAGACAGTCTTGCTGTTCTGAGGTAAGCAGTGTTAGATCAGTAAAAGTGGCAGGAGGGAGATACTTTATCATTCAATTACTCTTGAACTACAACTCTAACAGTACTGAAATTAAACTTTCCATGGCCCAAATACGATGAAGATGAATTGCTTTTATTGTGAAACATTACTATCCCTTTAAGCTATCAGAAAAATGGCAAGTTTTCTCTGTAATAGCTTATTAAAGAAACATCTCCAGTCATTGGGCGTACCCTTGTTTTCTCCTATATGAAAAGTCCTACAGCATATTTTTCCATAAATATGTACATTTCCTCTTTAAACTAGTGCCATTTCTTGCAGAAACAAAGAGGGATAAGTTCAAGCAGTGCGATATCTTTAGCATGTTAAGAGTTCCTTGAGGACTGATTGGAAGCAGAAGCATATCACCTAAAAACTACATTATAGTGAGCTTTGAGGTTTAATGTTTCAAAGATCTTAGGATCAGCTTATTTTGAAAGTCCCAGGTGTGGTCATAAAACCAATACAATTACTTTATAGTATGGCCTATTATTTACTAAAGCAGGGGTAGTCATCTGTTGTACCTCCAACTGTTAGACACTACAAATCACATCATCCCAACTCAATAAAAAGCTGGAGTTACAACATTGACTTCGCCTGTATTAAAGAGACCGGTTACAGCATGGATCTTTTGTGTCAATCTAGGAGCCATATTTACAAAGACCTTGGAGAAATTCAGGGGAAAGTTAATATAACCATCAGGAACAAAAACTCATTCTCATTAAGCCAATTTACTAAGCAGAACTGGGGTAATTCTGGAGTAATCTAACGCCATCATAGGGGAGAAAGAAAAGAAAAAAATCTCAAAATCCGAATTGACTTAAACAGAGCTTTTACGACTTTGAAAATTAGAGAGACCTCTACAGCATTCAAGTGTTTAAAAGCCCCATTTACAACAAGGTACATTTTTATTTATCTATGGTGCTGTTGCAAGGTGACGTGTTCAAATGAGTTTTGAGGTATATAGTTGCATATGAGCAGATACGATGTTTCTATACACTTCAGAATTCATCCTGCTGCTGCCATTAGCAATCACATCATCAGTAAAGACAAGTGAGCTAGTTCCAGTGGCAGCCATACATGCCCAAGTCATAAAACTACTTCCATCACATTTCACAGATGAGGTGGTATGCTTTAGATCATGTTCAGTTCCTTTCCTTCTCCACATTGCCTCCTTCCATCACTCTGGTGCAGGTTAATCTTTGTCTCATCTATCCATAAAACTTTATTCCAGAACACTACAGAATTGTTTATATAATTTTTTTTTACCAAAGTGTCACCTGGCCTTTCTGTTCTTGAGGCTTACCAGTGGTGTGCATCTTGTGGTAAACACTCCTTAGTTATACTTGTATAGACCTTTATGGGACTCTTTGATGCTTCTATGTCTACATACTGGATAGTGTTCTTGATCTGTTCAACAGTTGAAAAGGTTTTTTTTTTACAATTGCAAACCTTCTTTGGTTATCAGCTATAGTGGTCTTCCTTCATCTACCAGGTTGTTTGCTATTGCTAAGCACACCTGTAAATTCTTGCTTCTTACCAATGAACCACACATTTGATTTTGACATGCCTAATGTTTTGGTTAAGTCTCTAATCAATTTATTCAACCTCATGATGACCTGCTTCACTGACATTGACAATTATTTTTCTTCTCATGTTGAGGGACAACAGTAACAGGCTCCAAACGTAAATACCACATCACCTCAAGACATTTTGTTAGCACTCTTTTTCATGAACTAATGATGCAGCAACACACATCCTGCAAAGAAATAGCTGAACATCCAACTAGGGAATTAATGTTGGTTCCCTATAATGGAGAGAATATGTATAAAAAAGGGCTGTAATTCCTACATGGTGCACTGGTTATGGATGAAAATACCCACAAATTAAAGTTGAGAGTGTGCACTTTATTGTCTTAGCCATTGTTTCATTTAAAATCTAGTGTGCAAGAGTACAAAGCCAAAACAACAACACTTGGGTCACTGTACAAATGCTTATGGACTGCACTGTGTCTATCTCAACACTATGCCCAGGCCAATTTCTGCTAACCTGACAGAATCATTCAAAAAAGGTACTATTATCATCACTGATTAACCTACATTAGGCATCTGTGTGCAAATGTATACCTATCACGAAATGTTTCCATTTCCTCAAAATAAAAGCACAGTATGAATGTCTAAGTTATTTCACATATTAAACATATATTGTGAACAATAAAAACTCAGATAGCAAGAAAGTGAAAATTCCCACCCATGTCAACCAAAGTATTACTGTGGTTTCAAAATGTAGGCGTAAGAGCCATGCAAAATGTGTATGCGAAAGCTACACTGCATGACAGCACAATATCAAAAAGTCAGACCACATTCTTTTAAAGGAGAAGCAACACCTTCAAATAATAACTCCCACATTACTGTGCCTGAAAATCCTAATGGCCCCAATGAATTTTGCCCTTGTTCTTTTGCTCAAGAGACAACTTTTTCAGTCAGTCCTAGATGTCTTGTCCATGGAGCCTAGCGGTGGTGCTACAATATATGCAGAATAAGCCTCTGCTTAGGGCTCCCACTTGGTCAGAGGGCCCCACAGTGTTTATACTGTACTGTTGCCATCTGTAAACAAAATCAGATGACAATGTCTTATTAGAAATAGTAATGCTAGAATAAAGGGGGCCAATTTTTTTTTTTTTTGCTTAAAGACCACAAAAACCTAGAACCTCCCTTGATGGAGGCGAACATGCTTGTTGCTAGCAGGACCCCAGGACCCTCATACTCTGCTCACTGCATATAGTAATCTTAACCGATTAAGAAGTAGTAGGGTGTGAAACAATTGGCTTTGCTATGCACTGTACACACCTCCGATCCTTAAAGGGCTATACAGGTTCATTTATTCTGCTTGCTTCAGGCTGAAAAAAATACCAGCACCTTTCATATCAGCCTCCATGGGCAGGACATCAGGACTGACTGAACATTTTCTCTCTTGAGCAAAAACACAAGGGAAGATTTCATAGGGGCCTAAAGGATTTTCTTTCCATAGTAAGGTAATAGGGTTGCCACCTTTTCTTCAAAAAAATACCGGCCATAGCATTCCCTCCATAGACTTAACATTGGACAGAAGCCAATTTTTTACCGGCCTGCCGGTAAAATACCGGCTGGGTGGCAACCCTATAAGGTAAGTGGAGGTTGCTGGAGGCAGCTGACTCGTTCAAAATTAACAAAAAAACAACAGGAAGGCTGTGGTAATAAGGAAAACAACTGCACAATACGGGACAATATTTCTGTTAATATGAATGGGGCTTTTAACACCTTGGGGTTATGCACTAAGGAGTTATAAAGAGGTGGTCGAGAAGTGAGAAAAAATTCCCACATGACTTTTCACAAAAAACAGATCATTTTTCTCATTTTTTCCTTTTCTCCAATGTAAAATGTTCCTCCTTTTCTAACACATTTTTGTCCAATTCTAACAAATTTTTCTCCTATTCAACATATTTTTCTTCTATTCCAACACCTTTTTCCATATGTTTCCAATGGTACAATATTTCCCAGCACCATATTACTTCTTCTGAGGGCAGTAGAGGAGAAATAAGTAGCTGGAAGTCAAAGTTGTGAGTCCTATAACAACATATACCTTGAAAAATGTGTTAGCATGCAGAGTGCATTTGTCCTTTGCCCTCAACACTTAGTTGCTGCTTAAGTGACACTGACACGTAATCATGATGATGTCAAGTGATTAAAAAAATAAAGTACAACCTACAATGTGGCAGATGTGTATGGTAGTGGTGGTGGGGGACTGGCGTGGTGTGATTGGTGGGACCTTGACAAACTCCATCCACCCCAGAAGGAGAGGGATCACCATTATTTATAGCATATTCTGCAGCAACCATTTTTTGAACTACCACTTTAGTCCCACGACTTTGCACTGATCCACATTTCCTCCTGCCCCTTGTGCATTTCTTGTGTATTTTTACTCTCTACAGTACACAACTGATGGAGTATGATGTCTTGCCTTATTCCTCACAAAATTCTCAATGTCATCTGCTATCAAGTCTGACTCAGTCACAGAGCTCACATGAGGCTTTCAGTTAGCTGTTTGCAACCTAATATATTTATTTAATTATCTCTGTGTTAATTTTTTAATTTTTTTATTTTTATTTTATGTTCTTATTTTTTACTTTTTTTTTTAAGTTGTCCACCCTATCTTATCATAGTCAATCCCCTAATATAATTATAACTAAAAAACAAAATCAACAACTTATTTTCCCAGACTTCCCCAGCACAGAGAAAATAAAAGCAAGATCAGCAAGCAAACTGGACCCCAGCTGCCTGTCAGTCTCCCTTCTTTTCCCCCAGAGTGCCCCCAGATTCCCCTAATACAGAGAACAAATGTCCTACCTAAAAGACTCCCTAAACTAAGCTTCAATTCCTCTTTATTTGCCTGTTTTATTTTATTCTTTGATAGAATCTGATTCCTCAGAAATTTGCTGCTCATCATCATGACTCCTCGTTATGACAAACTGCTAATGGCCCTTTGGCAAAAATTCTGAAACTTTGTGTTTGAATCAAGGGTCCAGCAAGGTGGCAAGAATGTATTGCTCATTGCTTTTAATGGACACTATTCGAGGAGCTTGTTCAAAGCACGATAAAATGTCCTTTACCAGCTGGTGCATGTCTGTGTTGTTATTATGGTAAGATTCCTCAGTCATGCTCATCATTTTTTTCTGCAATAAAATATGTGATAGAATTTCATTAATTCTTGCCCTAATGCGACTCACCAGCATGGTTGCCTCCTAAAAAGGTTTCAGCAGCTCATATACATTGCACATTAGTTGCCATTGGCCAGGTGATAAAAAGAAAATGGTCCTGTGGTAGGGAAACATTTTTCTTTCCATTGATTTTAATACATGAGCTAGGTGAAAAAAGCAGAAAAAAACAAAACTTTTCACTGGAAATTTTTCACCATGCTGGAATTACCATTATTCGCCGATTTTGGTTTGAGGCAAATGTTTTCGCCCACCTCAACTCAAAGGTCAAATAATGAGTTCATCGAGGTATGTAAATTGTGATTAAAGCACAAAAGTCAATAATGAGTTTGTAAAGGGAACATTGAATACACCAGTAATCAGGGTATCCAGATTTTCCCAAATACCGTATGTGAAGCAGTAGGTTTTTCCCATTACACAAAATCCCTATAGTTTTTAATTACTTGGGTGAGGGAGGGTACTTCAGTCTTTTTCCAGTTAGGGATCTGTGTGCTACTAAATTAATAATACCATACAATTGATTTCCTGCTTGTGTATTATTGAGTAGGAGGTCTAGAGAGGAGAAAGGCCCATGGGTTTATATCTGTTGTTTTTGATAAAAAAAAATGTTGTATGAAGGTTTGAACAAAATCCAAAATGAGTCTAGAACAAGTGTCACCAATAGCGAATAATGGTCCCTATACCAGCTCATCCCTTCCAGCAGTCAACAACTGGAGTTATCATTTTCCTGGCCAGGAGAGTTTTTTGTGCAATGCTTTACAATATATCATCGAGCTGTATGTAAGTGTTTGATGTATTTACTTTTTAGAGTATATATTCATGTATATTTATACTATTGTCTAGAAGGGTACTCTGTCATTATTGACTACTCTCTTATTAGGGGTCCCCTGTACCTGTTTTTGTGTATTTTGTATATCCTATTTTTGGGCAATATAAGGTACACAATTGATCCTGAGGCAGGGTGGTTGTAGATATTGGATTCAGAGAATGGGTTATGTTACATCCCCTTTAAGAGGTATTTCACTTTTAAATATTTTCCTTTAAATAATATATTTTGGTGGAAAGCTGTATAGACACATATGGGTATCGGCTTGTTTACAAGTTTAGCTACTGGTCGAGGCCTAATTGTGTCTGTCTGCACTATTGTTCCTGTTGTGTATTTTAATCACTTTTCATATTTGTGCTATTTTTGCAGTTTATTATATGGTTTGAATAAACATCAGTTCTTTAAGGATTATTGAGTGTGCAGTTGCCTTTGAATATACAATAGATTTCCCAAATCTTTTTGTGTTTAAGGTGTCCCGGTCTGGAGCTAAGGATCAGTGCTGAAAGTTGGTGTATTGTGTATGAGATGTGAAATGACTAATTCAGGGCTATACTCCACTGTAGATGATATATATTATCACTGGTTTTATCCCATAGATTCATATTGAAGTGTATGGGAATATTTGTAGATAACATTAGTGATAAATTTGTCACCTGCAATGGAATACAGCTCTTAGTCTGATGTATTTAAAACATTTCTGGTTGGTGACAACTGAGCCTTTTACCCTGCTGAGGTAAGGTAACTGGGACACACTTGAAAATGAGAGACAATTTCAGTGTATCCTTCCTGTTAAATTACTTTCATTAAAAAAATGCCTGCAATACATTAATCTGCATCTTTGGGAACAAGGGGTTAAGCCTATTTTAGCATGATCATAATTAACCAGTCACTGCCACACCTTTCTATTTTAAAGTGATCACAACAAGATCAAACAAATCATTGAAGACCACAATCATTGCACAACATGCCAGTGCCTGATTGCCAGTGTAGAATTTAACACACAGCTCCTACAGGCTCCTTTACCAGCCAAAGAAAGTATTTTATTCAAAGAATAAACCCTTTTTTCATTATGGTAACCATCTGAACATCTCACCCTTAGGACGGAATGTTCAAAATGTTGTAATGAAAAACATTACAAATTGTGAGTTGGTGTTAAAACAAGCACAATATTTTAGAAGCAAATCCATCATGCTTAAAAATGTGTTGCAAAGAATTAAAACTGGTAGTAAGATGAGCTTAATGAATATTGCCCTTAAAAATGCTGATATTAAAAATGCCTTTAATCTCATCGTTAAAACAGCATTTTTTATTTTTTGCATTTAACGCCATACTACTGCTACACATTTTTTGAACATTTCTCTCTTGATATTATGTATATCAAAATATCTAAATTGCAATTAACTCATGATAAAAGCGTTACATATTTATTGCTAGATAAATATTTTGTTATAGGGGATATTTCTCAGAGATTTCTACATATACATACATATATACACATATATATACATATATATATATATATATATATATATATATATACTAGTTGAAGAGCCCGTTACACGGGCCACAGTGCCACTGCAAGCCAGTTGTGGGGCAGTCATGCACAGTAGAGACTGCCCATACCGTGGCTGACACAGTGCTGGACACTCCGAAGCGGGCAGTCTCTACTGCGAATGACTGCGGTGTTACACACATTTTAGCGAATTATTATATAGTATATATATATATATATATATATATATATATATATATATATATATATAGTTCTAGTAAATATTAAGCAGTTGTTCAGTGAACAGTAGCACCCATTATTTGCATTTATAACTGTGCATGGTATAATATGTTTGACATTGATATTGAACAGTTAGTTCTAAAAAATATTGGGGTGGCAATTAGGGCTATAGAACTATGGAAATTTACTTTTTATTAAATAAACAACATGACAATGCATTTTTTATATAGAATAACATAGGAAATGGAATTGCTATCACTTGAGGAGTCTTCTCCCCTTTATCACGCCCATCTACAGATGGAAGAAAAGTCAAAAACATTTTCAGTGGGAATGTTTGTTTAAAATTAGAAACGTACCTCATTTTGCTCTTAAATTCTCTCCTACAGAAAATACTTAACATTTCTCCATTGCCAATACATTTCCTATAAGATGTTTGCTATTTTTTGCCTATGCTTTCTATATCTACAATATTAGGACTGAAATGGAGAAATGGATAAATAAGAGTTAAAAGCTCCATATGCCTTAAAGTCCCTTTATCCTTTTCCCATGACAGTAATCACCTGCTTGTACAATTCTGGCATAGGCATCCTTGAAAAAATAACTAGGATTTGGGATATGCCAGCAGGGTGCAACACATGACATCAGTTCTTTAAAACAAAACTTCTGTGTTCAACAAACGAAAAGGGCAGCATGTCAACAGCCAATATTTTGGCAGGTTTACTATTTTATTTGAAACATAGAAATATAGAATTTGACGGCAGATAACAACCATTCGGCCCATCTAGTCTGCCCATTTTCCTACTGTAAAAACCTCAAACCTTTTTCGGACCTTGGTCTTTTCTTTCGTTAAGGACAGCCTTATGCCTATCCCATGCATGCTTAAATTCTATCACTGTATTAACTTCTAGCACTTCTGCTGGTAGGCTATTCCACTTATCTACTACCCTCTCAGTGAAGTAAAGCTTTCTTACATTACATCTAAACCTGTGCCCCTCTAGTTTTAGACTATGGCCTCTTTTCCTAACATTTTTACTCCTTTGAAATATACTTCCATCTTGGACTTTGTTGAATCCCTTCATGTATATCATATCCCCTCTCTCTTCTCTCCTCCAAGCTATACATGTTCAGATCCTTTAATCTATCATGATATTTCTTTTCCTGTAATTTGGATTATTTTTATGCAGGTTTCGACTCCTTTCTAAGAACTCAGCAAATGTGGGATGACAGTACATAATTGAAATACTGTGTAACATTATTGCTTTAACAACATGACTCGTGGCAGTGAAGTTGGTGGCGATGGTGGCAACAGGTGTGGGCACTCTATGACACTTATAATTTCCTCCAACAAACTCAGTCATATATTCCATGTTTTGCAGTAGCAAGGGTCAAATTAATGAAATATTGGCACACTCTTTGATACTTCTACAGCAAAACTATTATGTGCTACAGTGCCCCAAAAACTTTTAGGAGTGCTTCTACTGCTGCTAGTCATGGCACAGCTGAGATATTGATAATGTTTCTCCCAATCAGACATGTTAGTTTACTTCATGTGGGATCTCAGTGAGGAGATCCTGCTTTCTCCCTGCTCCCATTCTTCTTACGCAGACAACAGATAGAAACATGTTAAGCTTTAGGATCATGAGTAAAATATCTTCATACTGTAGACTTCCTAGACTGAAGAGTTCCTGAGGGGATACTATTATTATTACTACTACGGCTTAATGTTACATTTGTATTAGTAGGTATCAAATGTGCTGCACTTCAAACAGCAGTGGAAGCACTCATCGTAGCTATGGTTGTGGATCTTGATGAATTGTGTTGCGGATTACTCAACAAGACTGTATGTGTGGCAGAGTGGGGGTTGGATTGGAAGTGGTGATGACGCTGATATTGACCAAGAGGATGACAGGTGTATTTTTAGGCATCTTCGCTTATCCAGATTCAGACTTTCCAATTGTATTCTCAAACAGTTTATAAACCAGCATAGTTCTCCTTTTCAGTGGAGGAAAGCTGAGCCATTTCCTTTCAGAACATTTTCTGGCCTTGTTATCATCACCCTCACTCTCAACTCCACCTGTATAAGAAGAAGAGGAGGATGCTGGCGAAATATATTTTTTATTCAGTACTGACTGAGGGGGCATGTAATGATGCTAATTTCTCTGTTGAGTTTCATAGTAAACTTATAGGGGCCTTATTAGGAAAGAAAAAATAGCATTTCTGGGGAGGATGGTAGACACAAAACTGATGATGGGCAGAAGAGTCTTTGTGGTGTCTTTTCTCAGTTTTGACAGGCACCACAGATGTTTTTGGTATCAGATGCAATGCTCTTTCTGCACACTGAGGCTGAGGTATTAAGAAATTCTAGAGCAAACAAAATACACCATAGGAGGCAAATAAAATGCCCCCAAGTTTTCATTAATGTAAATGGTATTTTTACCTCTTGAATGCTAGAAAGCATTTAAGGTGTTAAAAGACACAAATTTGGGGGGGGGGTGGAGCCAGTGGAGAACCTATATACGTGTAAGTGTGCCTCTCCCTGGGCCCTGGGCTAATATACAATTCTATCTCCTTCATGGAATAGTGTCCCTCATCCCATATAACACTATGGACTTCCCTAAAGACAGGGGCAAAAAAAGAAGGGGCAAAAACAGCCCAATACTAAGAGGATCTCAGATTATATGCCAACAAAACACAAAGACCAAGCCATACATGAGACAGCATTGAAACCCCACATGGATAACCAAGTACATGCAATACAGACCTGCGGTTCTCTTTGACATTCCTATGCAGTTAGAGTATCAGGGTTGGCATGGGAAAGAAAATGCTGATATTATGGCAACAAAGGCAGATTTGGCACCCTTCCTCACTATAGAGGACATGAGGAGCTTTCTCTCTGAAATGAAGCAGGATATCAGGTCAACTGTCAAAACCAAGCTTTCCAATCTCAGAAAGGATCTAGCACAGTTGAGCCAATGAATTCTCACCCTTGAAGATGACAGAAAGGCCTCTTGGTCCCAGATACAATATCTTGACATATGCTGCAGCAAGAAGACACCATGACTCTTCTCTCCCCTAGACTTGATGACTTGGATAATGCCCCAGAAAGAGTAATATCAGAATAAAGGATTTCCCGGAGTCAATACCAGAGAAGGATTTATTGCCTTCTATTCAAAGTCTTTTTCAAGAGATCATCCTCTGATATTGTACCTAGCTACTTAATCCATACTGGAGATGCAGTACTCTGTCCTTTTGTATGACTTCTGGTCCACCATCTTTGAACACGGAATGGGCTTATTTGGACTCTCACCACAGGAGGTGGGGAGGCTAGTCCATGGTTTACTAAATCTGGGACATTGAACAGAGTCAGTCGTGTTCATATACAATATGCTTGTTACATATGCTTACCCTATTGTTGGTTTACTTTGCTTCAGAGGATGTCGAAAGTAAAAATTAACCCTGCAAACAAATCACCAGACACATAGTTGGCCCGGAAAGGCGAGTGAAGCCCAATTGCAAAGGTTCACCTCTGGCAGACTCAGAACCAGGAGGCATAGGAGGCTAGGGAAGACTGGGTGGGAGAGTAAAGGTAGGTGCCAAACGAGCAGCAGGTCGATGCACAGGTTCTCTGAATGAAGGTCTCTCTCTGAGCCTAGTATCAATCAATATAGAAAAGGTAATAAGTTTGTTCAGATCTTCTGGCAGCTCACGGGCTGCCATCTCATCCTTAATCGAGTTACTCAGACCTTGCGAAAATGTGGCTACTAGTGCCTCATTGTTCCAGACTACCTCTGCTGCCAAGGTGTGAAACTCAATCACGTATTCGGCTACAGTACGTATGCTCTGCCATATGATCATGAGTTGTTTCGCTGTGGATATTGCTCGGGATGGAACATCAAAGGCCCTGTGGAATTCGCCCACAAACTCCGTAAATTTGGCTACAATGAGTTTTTGCGTCTCCCACAAAGGATTGGCCCATGCCAGTGTCTTATCAGACAACAGTGAAATCATGAAACCGACCTTGCTTCGTTCACTTGGAAAGGCATGTGGTACCAATTCCAGGAATATGCCCACTTAGTTAAGAAAACCTCTACAGAGCTTAGGTTCCCCCTTATAGCATTGAGGAAGGGGAGCAGTACCAGACAACCCATGCACCATACTGGTCTCAGAATTAGTGGCCACCACCGGTACTGAATCTGATGGAGCCACCGGATGAAGAGGAGCTTGACCAAGGTGTGCCGTACGGTTTAGGAGCATCTGCATGGCAAATGATAACTGATTGATCCTTTGATTCTGTGAGTCCATTCTGGCCAGAATGCTCTGAACTGGTTCACCTGTACCTTCAGTACTCATGGCCCTTTCGTACTGTCACAATACCCTTAGGTAAATGAATCACATGACACAGGTATAGGTGAATTTAACCAGTTTATTTAAAATGAATAATCAGGAGCAACACACTTCCCCAACCTTCTTAGGAACATGCGTGAGGACAGTGCACAGTCCACTACCCAGAGGCTGACACTGAGCTGTAACATGTGTCCACTTGGTTGCCAAGGCAGTGCTGGAGGAAGAACCAGCCAGTGTACTCAGAGCAAGTAAGCGGAAACTCATAGAGCTAGGGAGCCAAGCAGCTAGAGCGGGACCGGGTCATAGATAGGTAATAGTCTCAAGGTAGGCGAGTCTGGGAATGCACAGAGCATAGACTGCAGGGACCATACCAGAGATGAGACTAACTCTGAGGCTGCCGAGCGGAAGGCTAGGCTTTATGGAGTGAGAGGCAACAGAAGCCGATAATGACAGAGTGATAGTCAGCCAAGCTAGGGTCAAACAAGAGCAACAGCAAGTAGTAACGCACAGATACACCACGAAAAGGCAACTAAGCCCAGTTTTCAGGCTGTATATAAGGCCTCAACAGGAGGCAGGACACAATGGGCCCATTAGTACCGAAGGATACAAAATAGTGAGCGTCAAAGACGCGCTCCAGCAGCATAGAGGCCAGCAGGGGACGGCAGCGCTTGGCAATGCAGCAGCTCGTCAGCCAGAGGAGACAGGACCAGAAACATAACAGGCAGGCAATAATTACGGGCACAGTGATAATCATAAAGTTTGCCATGCTTACGTCCTTGTCTCCCCCCCACTCCCAGTAGACATACCAATTAACTAGGTAACATATTTACCTTTGATTAAGACCGCATGTTATTTCACCAGATCCACGTTTACTTCTCTGTTCATTCCCCCACCCTCCTTGCATTCTGCCAATTTGGATTATATAATGACTCTCATTAGCAAGGATCACATCCACTTTGATGATATTGTTAATTATGTTACCCTACTTTGACAACGTCAGACACTATCACCCCCCCCCCCCAGCCCATTGAGCATAATCATTCAATCTACATTTCTGGATGCTACTTTTTATCTAGTTTGGACTACACTGCTCTATATGTTTACACTTTTTCATTCTGTTCTCTCTCCATCCCCTCCCTTTTTCTCCTCCCCTACCCTTGTACCAATCCCCCCATTTAAGACTGAAGGTCGACCTTCCTTTAGCCAACAACATGGCACCAGGCTACCATTCCTTTAAAGGTGGTGAGCTCCGATTCATATTGCCTTCTGCCACTCAATGCATGTCATTACCCACCAGTTATGACAGGTAAAATGTTTTTTCTATCTCTTAATGTCCAAGGCCTAAATATAGCTGAAGAGAGGTCAGTGGTGTAAAGGGAAGACTCAAAACCAGTGCCCTTTGTATTCAAGAGACCCACTTCCTCTCCTCTCAGACACCATTTTTTGACAACTCTGTTATTCTAAGACCTGATTGGCTTCTGCAGGTGAGAAAAAGAGAGAAGTCGGTATCCTCATTGTCAAGTCCCAGTTCTCTTACCTCACCTTATGCACCTCTTTCATCAAGTAGCACAATGCGCATCCTTCCCCAGACATACACTGGAAGCCCTTATCTCAGTCATACTAAAACCTGATAAGGGCCCCCCTTTGTGTGGTAGCTACAGACCCATCTCACTTTTGAAAGCAAATATTAAGCCGTTTGCCAATGTCTTGGATAATAGATTTAAAGGTTTCTTGCCTTCCCTAATCCATTCTGATCAGGTGGGATTTGTACCAGGTAGAGATACTAAGGACAATGTAGCTAAGGCTGTGGCACTGATTCACTCAGCACGCATAACCACTATCTTACTCTCTATAGATGCCGAGAAAGCTTTTGATCACATTAGTTGGCCGTCTCTTGAAGCTGTCTTACAACACCTTGGTCTAGGTGCAGACGTTTTGCATCAATTATGAGCCTCTATACAGTACCCTCCCCTCGTGTGAAACTGAATGGCTCCCTGTCTGAGGCCTTCCCTATCAATAACGGAACCAGACAGGGCTTCCCTCTGTCTCCAATTCTATTAATTCTGGCCATGGAATCCCTCCTGAAGTTGATCCGCTACTCTGCCTCCATCCAAGGTCTCCCAACATTGACTACTCCTACTAAGCTATCCTGATTTGCAGGCGATCTTCTTTTTCACTCTAACCCTGCTCATTTCACTGCTTGACAGGTATGGTGCTTTATCTATGTTTAAAGTCAGCATATCTAAATCTAACATATTGAACTTAATCTCACCACCGGCACATGGGTCGGACCTCAACCATCATTATTCATTCAGTTTGCCTTGAAGGATATTAGATGTCTTGGAATCACATTGACACATGTCTAATGGATTTGGCCAAAATTAATCTGATCCATTAGCTCACTGACATCTGACCTCTTACGTTGGTCTATACTTTTTATCTCCTGGATGGGACTCATTAACCTAGTAAAGATGGTTGTGCTAACTAAGATTTCGTACATATTTAATAGCTTACCCATCAGGATACCTCTCCAATATATCAATGCCCTACAACATGCTCTTATCTCATTCATCTGGAAATGTAATATTTAGACTCCCACAACAAATCTTACGACTTCCTCTTTGTAGGGGAGGCATCTCGTCCCTGATATACTTTCATACTATAGAGCAGCTACTTTGTCAAAACTCACTGAATATTCTTGCACACCAATTAAAACTTAGGTCTCCTGTCCTTTGCACGTGGAGTGGATCTCCAGAGGATCTGTTAGTACAACCCCTCCAGTTTCCCTACCACCTGCTCAGAACATCTCTTATTGTTCAGGGCCGCTCTTAATACTAATTTGCCCCTTATCCTTTTCCTTTTGCCAGAATGCCGCTTTTAGACAATCCTGCATATCCCCCTGGACTAACTGGAGGCTCTCTCCAATCTTGGGGGAGCCTTGACATACACTAACTGGGAGACATCATGTCTGGCTGTGAAATCCTCTCATTTGAAACTTTGGTCCAAGACATGTGAGTGCATGCATCCATTACTGGCAGTACTACCAACTATGCCATTTCATCCAATCTATCTTACCTGGAAATCACTACCCCTCAGACCCCTCTCCCTTTCAAAACCTCTTTTCTGACCAGATAAACATACTTTAACCAAATGGTACAATTTCCTTCTAGCAGCCCCTCAATAAACCCAAGCACTTATAGACTGGGAGTCAGAACTCTCTTTATCCTTCAAACAATCTCAATGGCTTTGTATTCTCACAAACTTAATGGCCTCCTCACCAGACATAACCACTAAAGAATGGAATTTCAAACTCGAGTTCCTTCACACCAAACTTGTCAAACCATGTCTTTATCACTTTACTTTGCACACAGGGACACAGTCATGCTGGAACAGGAAAGGGCCTTCCCCAAACTGTTGTCACAAAGTTGGAAGCATACAGTTGTCTAAGATGTCTTGTATGCTGTAGCATGAACATTACCCTTTACTGGAACTAAGGGATCTATTACCCTGTTAAACAGCTCAGACCATTATCCCTCCTCCACCTAACTTTACAGTAGGCACTATGCATTCCGGTAGTTAGCATTATTCTGGCATCTGTCAAACCCAGATCCGTCCATCAGACTACCAGATAGTGAAACGTGAGTCTTTACTCCAGAGAACATGTTTCCACTACTTCAGAGTCCAGTGGCAGTGTGCTTTACACCACTGCAGCCGAAGATTGGCATTGTGCATAGTGATCTTAGGCATAGCGATCTTAGTGTGCAGCTGCTCGGCCATGAAAACCCATTTCATGAAGCTCCCAATGCACAGTGTTTGTGCTGATGTTGCTTTCAGAGGAAGGTTTGAACTCTGTATTGAGTGATGCTACAGAGGACAGGTGATTTTTATGTGCTATGCGCGGCCCTGCTCTGTGAGTGTGTGTGCTGTACTACATGGCTGAGCTGTTGTTACTCCAAGATGCTTATATTTCACAATAATAGCACTTACAGTGGACTGGGGCAAATCTAGCAGGGCATAAATTTCTTAAACTGATTCATTCCTATGACAGTGCCACCTCTAAAGCCACTGAGCTCTTCAGGATGACCCATTCTACTGCCAATGTTTGTCTATGGAGATTGCATGCCTATGTGCTTGATTTTATACACCTGTTAGCAATGGGTGTGGCTGAAACACCTAAACTTTTGGTCATATACATCTATAGCTATATATAGTTTTAGCAAACACTTGTGGCCTTTAATCTTGATAAAGGCCAAAAGTGTTGGCTGAAATGTTGATAAAATAAACAGGTCTGTGCTTCATTTGCAAAAGATCCTGAGAGTGCCACCTATCAACATAAGAACTGTATGTATAATTAAGTTTTATTGATCTGCACCCAGGTCAGTTACATTTTTCAGAAAGAGTGCATCTGATTTGAATATAATAAGTATACTGCTCCTTTAAAATGAGAGAGGAATTTTAAAGGAGTAGTACATGTTTTAATGAAAATGTATACAATATAGGGATTTTCATGCTACATAAAACAGAGGCACTTCCACTGCTGGCTGTTGTTTTATATAAAAGTTGTAACTATTCTTCCTTTTACTATCAAGTGTCAATTACTCTCCTTTGCCAGATAATGCAACTGTCTGAACAACAGGTAAACTGTAGGGGAGCTTTCTGAACACTAGACGGCACTGTTAATGTAAAAAAAAAAATCTGTTTAAAATGTAATAACTAAAGAAATAAGCATCCCCCAGCAGTGGAAATACCTTTGTCTTAAGCTCTACAGTATATGTTTTTATTCATTAAAAAAAGGTTACTGCACCTTTAAGCCTAGACCAGAAGTAGGCAACATTTCACGCTACATTGGTTAGGAACTTCAATTCATATCATCCCCAATGGCAGCTTGGGGATGAAAACACAAAGGTTGATTACCCCTGATCTAGTTTTAAAATGACTGAAAAACTTTGCTGCAACTAAGCCAATGACAGCTAAGGTGTAGGACCAGAGGACTCCAAAAAAGTTCAAGATATTTTGTTTACTCTAAAAAGGGAAATATATGGAAGTATTAAAGTGTTTTTTATTTAATGGTTTCTCAGACATTTTATTCATGCACTGCTGGATCTGAAATCATGAACAGAATATGTATAAGAGAAAAGCAAAGTATGGTTTCTTACAAGAGAAAAATCACTGTCCTAATAGATAAGGATTTGTTCAACAGGATGGACTGGGGACAGCAACAATCACTGAGTTGGCAGATCATCGTTGCTTGGCAGTATAGCTCTGCTATTGGAATCTTTATTGTAGATTACGTGCCTGATGCTATAATGCCTTATCAGCAGCTTGTTCTGTATGCAAAGGCCTGAAAATCAGTGGGTTTTAACAGAAGATGAGAGATAAGAGAGATAGACAGTGAGATAGAGATGGGGAAAGAGAGAGATAGAAAGGTAGGTGTTAGAAGCTTCTCAAATGTAGGTATAAATCAGGTGGGACCACTCGCATTTATCTGTGTGCACTAACATAAAATTGTCTAATCTGGTGACTACTGCTCTCTAAGGAACCAAAGAATTCCTGAGGATCCACCCCCAGTACACCTACAGCTCACTTAACCCTGCTCACTTTCAGCATTAACCCTGACTTTTCTCTCCCCATTATAACTCCCCCCCACACACACAAAATGCTAATGCCACTATTTAGCTTCACCCATCACACATTGTGTGGGGAACTCTGAGGGTCAAAGTTTTAGCAATCTTCCCAAGTACGAAAATGAGCATTGAGCCATGTAACACTTTACTGATATGAACATTTTTAGACTAAAATACTTATTACTTATAAAATGTTTGATTGCTGGAGGGTGGTCCAATGCAATGCTAAGCAGTGTGCTGGACATCCCTCTGGCAGTTAGAAGGCTAAGCTTGGACCCAAAATAACTTTGCGATGAATTTGTTTGCCTATTGTTTTCTGTTTCATAACTATGCATACAATTCTATCTTTGCCTGTTGCATCCTTGATTGTGTCATCCTCTGACAGTGAAGGACAATTGGTCTCTTGGAAACCTCAGCCATAAAGTATCAACCCTGTAAGACGCAGATACAAAATGTTCCTTTTCCCCTTGTGTAACATCTCCTTCCCCCCATTGCTTTTTACAAGGATGACCAAGGGCATCATGTAAGCATAATGCTAGATTACCAGATTGGGATTTATTAATCCTTTTTGAGCCAGAGGGGTATGGTGCATACCCCTCTGGCACTAAAAGGGTTAGCCTTCAATATGCTAGCATATGCCTGTATCATTACCAGTTTGGATGAGTGATGAGCTGAGAGATAAAATGTGTATCATGCAAGTGGAAGTGCTCACCCAATGTGGATGTTACATCATTTTTATTTTAACCCTACATCTTCCTTCTTGCAACATTCCCTCTATGAAACATATTTTACAATTATAAAAGAGGCATACACTACCCAATAGAAAATAGGAACAGCAGTTATACTAAATACTAAAAGATGACAACAAAGAATTATGTACAATAAAGAATTATATACAATATTATACATGAATGCTATAGTCTGCATGTCTTCAAACATACACAGAGAAAAACTGCATGTCACATTATGAATTCTGACCTCTTTCTCACAGAGGAAGGGAAATAGCAGACAAGATAGACCAACAAAGCCAAGATGGCCCAATGAAGACAAGATGGGCCAATGGATTCTTATCTGCCCTCAACTTCTGTTTCTAAGTTTCTCAACAAAAATTGTGCCATACTTTATCATAATACAGTGACTAACCGAAGGTTTCTAAGTATTAATGTGAGCTCTAGGAGTAAAAATCATTTAAAAGTGGGCTGTATTGGGTAAAATATATTTGAACAGTCTTAAATGGCACTGCAGAACGTTTCCTGCCAATTCAACTTCAGATCATTTTATAGAAAATATAGATATGTTTTTTTATTCTCTTAGAATGGATCCATTTGACAAAGGGACATATACACAAATATGTAGTAGGTCTGTCAGTTTGTGTTTAACCCTTTGAGTGCCAGAGGGGGATGCAATGTGTTGCGTACCCCTCTGGCACTCTAAGGGTTAATCCTTTGAGTGCCAGAAAGGTATCCAATGCCCTGTGTTGCAATGCACAGGATAGCTCCCTGGCATTCAGAGGGTTAAACTAGAAGCACCTCCTCATAATCCCTCACTCCCTTAACTTACTATGGTAAGAAAATTCTAATGGCCCCCATGAATTTTACACTTGCTCCTTAGTTCAAGTGATAACAATCTTTAATTGCCATTTGCAGTGAGTGGAGTTTGTGTCCTGTGGTCTTGCTAGCAAATGTCATGTCTGCTACCATTAGAATAACTTTCAGAACTTGTTAACCCTTTGAGTACCAGAGAGGCTGGATACCTCTCTGGCACTCAAAGGGTTAATGAGTTCTGAAAGATATGCTACTGGTAGCGTAGATGACATTTGCTAGCCAGACCACAGTACACAAACTCCACTCACTACAAATGGCAGTTATAACCCTTTAAGACACATATGGGTGTGCTATGCATCTTTTCACAACATATTACTCACATCTGTGGCATTTTAAATGATAAACAGGCTCATTCCATATGTGTGTTTTAGTTTAACTCTGGCACTGAAAGAGTTAAAAACTGATTCCATGGACAGGGTATCCAGTACTGACTGAAGATAGTAGCTCGTGCACAAGGGCAAAATTCACAGGCGATATTTATGATTTTCTGGTCATAGTAAGGTTAATATTAGTAGGTGCTGTGTTACTTCTCCATTAATCTAACAAGAGAAAAAGAATAAGGTCCCATTGGGCCAAATTATCAACATCTCCCTTCACTAAAATGATCAGAATAATCACTGTGATCACTAGCAGCCAACTCAGCCCCATCTATAGAATGGGGAATAGCCCCCCCTTCAGGCGAACTCACTGACTATTTTTCATGGACATAGCTTTAAAGTTTGAAAATGTTTAAAATGGATTATTTAAATAAAAAAGTTACAACAGTTGAAAACATGTAACAAAACCCCTCAAATTAATGAAATAATGAAATTGCTGTTTAATATAATGTTTTATATTGGCACAATACAATTCTTCTTGAGGCTTTCTAACCCCCATGGATGCAAGAGAAGGCTCTAATGCATTGCTTCATCATGGAGATCTGCTGAACATCCAAGGAGCAAAAACAGCATCTATGTAACATGGTAAGATTTTGTCTGCATTGCATGCATTCTCCCCCAACAGTATAGAGTAGTTTATGTCAATTACAACACAGCAGAATGTTTTAGCATTTTATAAATAAATAATACATTGAGAAAACACTCTAAGTTTTGGTGTTGTAGGCATAAAATAAATATACTTTATGGGGTGTAATGAAAACGTCTGAACAAATAAAAGCAGAAAACAGAAGCAAGAGAGAGAGAGAGAGAGAGAGAGAGAGGATGTGATGTATCACATAGGGAGTGTGGAGGCAAAGTGACATGTTCACCACAGCACAAAGACAAGAAGATCAGAAATAGTGTAACTGATATGCAAAATATATCAGAAGCCAGGGTCAAAATATCCCCTCTACAAATGAGGATGTGGTACAAATAAATGGCAGATGTGTTAATCTTCTGCATACTGACAGAAGCTGAAATGCTTAATACTGCTTTTTCTAGAAATTTTAATGTTAAACAATTCATCTGCAGGACTGTCAGAGATGACATAGAATAGTGATTGCAACAAGGATGAGAATTCTATACAGAACAAGCTATGCCCAGGTCTGGACTGTGAGAGGGTGGGTTTGTGTATGAAGGAATTAGTGGACCAATCCTTGTAAGACCATTAACCTTTAAATTCTTGTAAGCTGTGAAAGTCAGTTCTAATTGCCTCAAAATGTTACACTATGGTTGATGAATGAAGAGGATCTAGAGCAATTTTTGAGTAAAACAACTACACTAAATAAAAATTACCAAATTTCCCATTGATTTCAATTTTTTATCCCATTGAATCCTAGAGAGATTTCCAACTCAATAAGAGCAATGTAATGTATTGGAAACATCTTTGTCATTTACGATGGAAGTTAAAACCCAATTTAAATAAATTTCAATGTACCTTATTTTATTATGGTGCAGTTTATTTTCCCCAGAATTACACCACTTGTCATCACCTTACTTGGCCTTCTGTCTTCCCGTGCCCGGACCCTAGTGCAAGAAGCTGATGATGAAAAAGGTATTTCGCTCGTGATCCAACTTTGAAGCTCAGGCTGGGTTTCTCTACTTTTCCTCTTTGATTTTTGCAGACATTCTTGGAGCCCTTGGCTTACAGCAACAGAGGCTCACAATTTATTTTGTGAGGATTTTGCTTTAACATGCTTCACATAAATGGCATAGTGTTTCTATTGAATGAGTTTTATGAGGGCAGTTGTGCCAAGGTGTCTCCCCTGCTTTCCCTTTTTCACTGAGCTGTCACACATAGTCCACATTACAGTTGCTGGTAACTGCCCTGTGTCTGTCCCAAGAGAAAAATATTCCCACACTCATGATTTCAGGGAGGAGACAGGTGGAGAAAAACGGCCTCTTTCTTCTTCTCCACAATCCTCTTCACTGGCTGGGGCAGATGATGATTTCTCAGAATGTCTCAGAATCAGCACTAGAACTAGGACCAGGATTATTGGTGGCACGTGGAACCTGTCTTAGTCCTAAATTACTACTGCAAGAACCCAGTCCCAAGGTGGTATGTGGCACACTAACCTGATCATCATCATTCTGCTTCTCAGATAGATTAATTTCTTCTCTTGGTGACTCAGCAGCAGAAATTATAGCAGTAGCAAACTTCGTAATGTCATTGGTGCTGGTGGTGATGTCCATCCCAATTTACATATCTGTCTCCTATTCCCTTTTTCTTTCTGCTAAAAAGACCTTCATTCTCTCCTGCACCCCAGCTGCTCCACCATCAACCTCACTCTCATCACCACCACCAAGCCGGTCTCTTGCTGCTGATGTATGGGAGTGGGACTGGTTGGTGATGATGACAAATGTGACAGAGGGAAGACTGGCAGCACTAGCAGCAGGCATAGGCAGCTGATGTGTGCTGCTACTCATACTAACCAGTTCTGTTTTCTTCAGCATAATTCCCTAGAGGGACAATGCCGGTGGAATGGGAATCACAAAGTCAGGGTTATGTGGGCTCTCTTGACCACTAGTCTGGCTGCTCCCTTCCCTCTCAGCATTAGCCCCAGCTTCACCTGCTCCACCACCCCTACCCTCACCCCCACCAATCTCTAGCTGCTGTTTGTTAGTGGGACTGCTTAGGGGTGAAAAGTGTGACATATGGTCGCCACCTATCACACTTGCTATCATCATCTCTTCCTCCTTACAAAGCACAGTGGCAGCAGTAACAGTGGCACAGGCAGTTTACATGTGCTGTTACTCAGTTCTTCTGTGCCTTTGTCACAATTTTACCCCAGATTCCAACTGAAGATGTTGGGGGACTGGACATCATTAGGTCTGGGGAATGTGGGTCTCCAGACCCTTCCATGCTGGTGGTGGGGACTTCCTCCTCCTCCTCCTCTGTGTTGCTAGACACATCACAGTCCTAGCAGTTCTCTTTTTTTATTACAGGTGTCATCACTACCTCTGCTATCCTTATTTTGCTAAATACATTTCTAGAAAATTGCCACCTGCCCTTTCTATCTCTCTAGCTGCTTTTTTCTCGATTTCACTTCCTGGTTACATCATGTTTTTGGCATGTAAATGTGAGATATTTATAATAATAATAATAATAATAATAATAATAATGGATGTGAAGTTTGAACCCATTGAAAGATATAGGTGAAATTTTTTTGGTGTAGGTGAAATGGAGAAATGGTTAAAGGTTTTGTTAAAGGCTGAATTTCTCACAAAAAAGTGGAGAACCACGTGGTTTTTACTGTATATCTTGCGAGAACAAAACAGGACCTTTTTCCCAGCCCTAACTTTAATTCTCTGTTTATGCTTACAGTCAATGTATCAAATGCTTGACTGCATTGATCTTTGGGAAATGTGAGAACCATAATGTTAACAATACATTATATTTACATTTGTATGCCTATCCTTTAATAAAGTTTTTTTTTTTAACAGAAGTTATTCTTAATAATAACAAAATGTCATGCCGCCAGCCTCCGCTTGGGTTTCGCTACCTTCCACTGTCCCATCTTTCAGCCGGTTCTGGAGTTTTTATCCATCTGCCTCTCTGCGCCTCTTCTGGGTCTGGCTTCCCATGCATGCGCATTACCGGTGGATCATATGGCTCTCTCCTCTCTATGATCCAGCCGGCATCCATGCCTCGTTATCACCTATCCTTCCGGTCCTGGGCTATTTTTACCTCTTCCTGGTTCTTCCTGATGCGTTACTATAGCATCTATTACTTTCTTGTATTCAGCCTTCAATCTAGCCTTGAACCTAGCCTGTGTATGACCCGTATATCTGCCTGACCTTGTCTTTGCCTGCTCCCTCATTCCAGTTCAGTCCAGCCTGTGTATGACCCGGATCTCTGTCTGACCTTGCCTCTGCCAGCTCCCTCTGTCCAGTTCTGTCCAGCCTATGTATGACTCAGATCTCTGTCTGACCATGCCTCTGCCTTGTCCCTCTGTCCAGTCCAGTCTTGTTTGAGTCTCTCGGATTGCCACCATACCTTCCTTTGCCTGTTCCTGTAAAGAGGAGTCATCTTTCCTGTCGTGGGGTTCCTATCTTTGTCCAAGATCCTGAGTGAGTATCTCTGTTCCTGTTTGGAGTATTTGCCTATTCTCCCTGGGGATTACTTAGTATAGATAGCATTGGGTGTGGTTACCCGGGGTTGTCCTTCAGCTCCTCTGTTGGGGACCACAACATCTGGCTTCGCGGCCAGCACCTTTAGTCGGCTTAGCCGCAGCACAGCTCCGTCCACGGAAACCCACGCACCCAAGCCCCGCTCTCCAGCCTTGCACCCCAGCTACTTGCTCAGTAATCCCTTGTTGGACGAGTCTTCTATTCCTCCTCCTGGATACCTTGGATCTACCTGCCCTTTTGGCATAGGGGTTTGACACAAAATAACAAAAAACATGTTCAATTCAAAGATCAGAATGATCCCCAATTCCATGAATGATCTAAAATGTTTAAAACCTATGTTAGCACTTGAAAATTGATATTCAAGGATGGTAAAATATTTTGAGGCTAATAGTGACAATTTCCTATAGTTTTTTCTTTTTAACATAGGCCCTTAAAAAGGTATTTTGCTGTGTTTTGGCTACATAAGATTCATAGAAAATCACCCTGTTTTTCCGCTGTCTGTAAGTATATGTTACAGTTTACCAAAAAGACAGTGAGGATGACATACTAAGATGAATTGGCGTAATCCTGAAGAGCAACAACATCACCATAAGCTACAATCAGAATAAACAAACAATTCCCATTGACACTATATCTCATTGATAATCAATGCATTGGAAACCTCTGTAGCTTAGATACATAGTAAATTAGGTTGGAAAAAGATGCAAGTCCATCAAGTTCAACCTATGCTACAGTATAACACAGAAAAAGAGAATTACAGAATCCTTCCTGTATCCAAGATGAGTGTTGGCCTATTTGCCAGAACATCTTGTTTAATCTACTAATACATATTATAACCCTGTATGTTCCCTTCTGTTAGAAAATTATCTATATTTTCCTAAAGGTATCTATTTCAGTTGCCATTACCACATTCCTGAGCAAAGAATTCCTCAATTTAAAAGAACTTACTGTAAAGAACCCATTCCTCTGCTGAAGCCCAAAATTCCTTTCCTCTCATCTTAATTTTATTTGATCAGGTGTTAATTCTCTTAACTCTTTGAAAGTCGGAGGCAGTCCCACTCCTTGTGAAGCAAGGTACTAAAAATATTCAAAGTGCTACACAGTTGCACCTTTCACTCACTAGTAGCAGTTAAAGAATGGCAATTTTCTCATATTAAAGTTAATTATATATCAACACATGGGACTGACACTATTTGAAAAAGGAAAAAAATCTGGCCTAATCTCTGCCCAGAACAAAACCGAGGACATATTTTGGTGCCCTGCCAACCCTTTCTTTATGTAGACTTTATAAAGTTCCAGCTCAGAATGGGACCTTAGCTCTTGTCTTTCTTGCTTCAAAGGACGAACAAGGTCATTAGAGAAAAGTATGAGAAAAGAAAGTGATTAGCCAGCTAAATGTGAAAGCAGTGTCCTCTATGCAATGGGACCAGTTACTGAGATTCCTGATTAATCCGTGGGGAAACGTTAGCTATATAGCAAATTGTGAATTGTAAATGAACTGCTTCTGCTGACATCTACCTATTTTAAGATTCATAATGAACTAGAACTTTGTAATAATATATACCCACTTACCTTATTCTGGGGAGAAAATCATAAATCTTTAATTTGTGCTGGCCACATAGGTCAGAGGCATCCAAGTTTTTTCATTAATAGACCATATGATCAGGGAGCCATAAGTATTAGGGCCACATTATTATTATTATTATTTTGTTATTGATAATGATGGTGCATTAGAGTCTGTCAGCTATTCAAAAAATTAATTTATTTATTGTTCTAGTCAGTGACTATACTGATATTTAACAGACATCTATTCTTGAACTGTACATTTCTGGCAAGCAAGGAATTAAGATTTACAAGACTACTAGTTCATCTGTGCTACTGAACTACCTATAAAATAGCTAAAAGGAAATACACAAAGTATTGGTGCACATCCATATTTTCATAATTTTTAATCCTTTACTTTGCATCATTTTGCCTGCATATCACCACTATATTAAAGATAAGGATTTAGTTATATAATATGGCCATAGTATGCTAAGCTTGCCACCATGCCAAGGTACCACATTATAGGCAAGTCCTAACCTTAATATGTTTTGTCTTATGAGCTGAATCTCTCCTCATTTAGGCATTTACTATCCTTAATTTACTTAACCTTGAGATCTGAGTCTTTGCCAGCTTTACCTATTGATGGAGACAGACTCTCTGACAGGCATTATGCAAGGTCCTAAAGGCAATGAACATTGCACCTGGGGGTGGGAGGGGTGCTTAAAACAACAGATGCTGGTCAAATCTTCAAAAATGGACTGGAATTGTTCCTATAAAAAGGTATAAATTGAAAAATCTTTGACGGGCAGCACCCTTGAGTCAGATGGGCCATATTTGGGCCAAAGGCCGCATGTTCTACTCCCTTGATATAAGCAAACATGATGCTTTTGAGTTAATTAATGACCCTACACTCCTTGTACAAAAGGAATTTGAGGTTCTTGAATCTTTGCAGAATTAATCATGTCTACCTCCAAAGGCGTGATATGCAGTACAAATTAAATTTACATTTTCAGGAACCGATAGACAAAGAATTGCTTAATCGTGTCCATTTATTAGATTAATGTTAGAGTTATTTAGTATTATCAGGTGATAGTGTCCCCTTAAAATTATCATAAAGCTGCTCTATTTAATTATTATTCAGCAATGCATTATTCTGAAGCTGTTCTTCCATGCTGGAATAATACTGGGATGTTGCCTGAATTAATATGTAAATGTACTTGTGTATTCTGCAGTTTAGGCATTTCCCTGTGACAGAACAGAGAGGTGATAGATCAGAATATGAGACATTGGTGAGGACAATTTTAGAAAGAGGTCACCAAGATCAGATACATAAAAGGCCTTCTGAAGTCAACTTTATGAGAAAAGCACAGAGCAAAAGAAAACAAAGATTAATAGTCTCAAATTACAGGTCGAACAGGAAATGCATACAGAACTCAATATTCAAAAAAGGGAACCTAAACTTAGCACTGTCTTCGGGTCACTCCTGTGCTAAAATAGGATGGTTCACTTTGTCATTTGTTCATGTTTAGACAAGTCTGATGTGTACATGGTTCCACATGACTTTTGTAACAAAGTCATCTGAGTTCTGGTGCATTTAGCCCCTTGGATAATAGACATAACTTCAAAAATTTTCAAAGCAGTTTGTTGGATTCATCTTGACACCTTCATATCACTTTAATAGCATTAGCACTGAAAGGTTCTTATCAGACCAAAAAGGATCAAATCTGAAGCAAACCAACAGCACCACATGGTTGAAATAAACATTTCACAAATTTCCAGTGATTAAGATTTTTAATACATTCAGTGATACAGAGAACTCCAAAATGCTCTGGAGACCAATTTAGCATCCAAGGGATTTGAAAATATAATTTAAGTTAATGGGATTTTCATTCCCCTATGGTGAAGTTGGTTCACTCCAGATCTGCACCTCTTGATGAATAATGTACAATGTACAGTGTGACTTCTTACTTAAGTCAATAACTAGCTATACATGACTGTGACTAACAGGATTGTCACAGGTCCCATGGTGCAAGAGGCGGAGCCTCTCCTCCCCCTAGCTGGGTTCAAGTGGACACTAATACTGAATGGTGTAAAGAGAATAGGTAGGGATTGTCATTGAAGCCTGCTCCAACCTTGACTCCCCCCCAGACTCAGAGGCTATGAGAGGCAGATGACTATCAGCTGAGTTTGATTGTTTTATTCTAGGATTTCTCAGAATATTATATACAATAGGAACAATGTTTCCAGGAGTTGTGCTACTATTCAGTAGAGAGTATTTCAGTCCTAGCAGTGATTAACTGTGATCATGGTGGGCTGTAGTTAATAAAAGGTTAGCAAATGTTATTGTTACCTGGAGCCCAAATCAAATGTTCTGTTACTTAATTAAAACCTGAAAGGTACAATACTTCATAATCCCTTGTTTTTCCACTGCCCTGAACTCAATGACATGCATTTCTATGCAGATCTTATCCCTGTATAAACAACAATACATTCTAAAGCAGGTTGGCACAATCATGCCATTGCAACACTCTGCAAACTAACCCAGGCTTCCCATAAGTTGGTGGAATGTGGTTCTCTCCCTCTTTTAAAAGGCCATCTGTAAGGTGTGTCTGGCAGTTGTGTAACTTAGATACCAACTTGCAGTATGAATAGAAAGACAAACCTGGCACTCCAATGCCCTGTTTATCATATGTCAGTTTCTCATTATTCGCTTGTTACGAGGAATGTTGGGTGTTTTTAAATTATATTAACTTGGGTACTTTACTTTCTTTTGTTTTACTAATCCTTTGAAAGGCCAATCCCAACTGTGGTAAAAACTACATCTATTTTCAAGACTTCTTTTTATATATAGTACATTAATCATTTTATATGAAATTCATTTGAACATAATACGCTTTAGTTGGCACCAGTCACCGAGTCAAAATCAGGTACTGTACTTCATTACTGTAAATCATGGAATACTTCTGAATGATACAACACTTTGGTCCTTCTGCACTAAAGGAAAGAGGAGCGATATATTGGGCAAACAAACTGAATCAAAGGCAAAATGGCCCATTAATTTAACCCTCTGAGTGCCAGAGAGGAATCCAGTACAATGTACTGAATGGGTCCCTGACACAGTGTTAAAGGGGGCTTTTAACTCCTGGAATCTACAGAGATCTTGAATGCACTGAGAAAGAATGTGTTAAGAGACTTCTCTAGGGGTTAAAAGTCTTATTTAACCCTTTGAGTGTCAGAGAGGTATCCAACACATTGCAATGCATTAGATACCTCTGACACTCAAAGGGTGAGTCAATATATATTTTTGGAATTTTGATTTCTCCTCATGATGCAAATGGTTTGCAGTGGAATTGCTCTCCATTCATGTTGTACATAAGGCCCTTTACTTGTACAATTTAGACATATATGTAATATATTCAATTTACTTCAGTAAAACCCTTAAAGGGGAACATTCACATCAAAAACATTTTTGAGCATGGGTCTTATTTAATAAAACAAGATTAGCGCTGTTTTTTTTTTTTTTTTTTACACGCCTAGGAGCAGAGATATGAAGACTTCAAATCGGACACAACCTCAGTAGCATGGTAAATGGAGCTTGCTGTAACGATAGCCCATATAAATACAGCTATGAAGGGAAGCGTGAACACGCTCCCTGGGGCAGCTGGGAGGGAGGTGGGAAGTCCTGCTGCATCGTGCAGCACATACGGGGTGCCGCAGAACGCGGAAGTGACCGATTTGAAGTCTTCATATCTCTGCTCCTACGTGAGTAAAAACAACAAAAACAGTGCTAATCTTGTTTTATTGAATAAAACCCATGCTCAAAAATTGTTTTATGTGAATGTTCCCCTTTAACATTTGTGGCCATTTTGACTTTTGAAAATTAGAATCAGATAATTAGGACCTGGAGATCAGGACTCTATCAATGATATATATATTTGAAAGAGTTATAATATATAGAAAGGGACCCTATATAAAAAAGGAATTCATACAACAAATGCATGCAACATTGTTCCATGGGAACCATTGCAGCCCAATAATAATTGCTGCAGTCCTGGAGCATGAGTTTTCCTTATAACCTAGCAATATTATATAGAGAAGATTGCCTTATGAATGTGTTTGACAGATCATCTAATTCTGTACCAGTGAGGCTGATTTCCTATGAGGAACTGGAGCAATTCTGTGGCAAACCAATTACGTAACAGAACATACAAAAATTGCCATTGATGTATTTATTTTATTTAGAAATTGGTTTTTTTTGGGAAAACATTAATTGAGATTTTCTTCCTTTGTATGTCCTGAAGAGCATTTACAATACAAAGTTACACATTTATAAACAAAAACAAGAAAAGAAAAATATATTTTCTATATATCTACATGTTACATCTTTAGGGATTTTAAAATGGGAGAATATCTGATTTTTTTCAAGTAGGTTATTTGAGGCTTTCGGAGCACTGTAGGAAAAGGCAGATACACTCATTTATTTCTTTAAGTTTGGGATAGTCAGTGAGTTGCTGTCAGTAGAGCAGAGGTTATAGGAAGAATGGAGAGTTGGAGTGAGCATACTGCTCAGCGATCAATGAAAACTTTTGCTCAAAAAGAAAATAGTAAAGAAAAATGCCAATTTTTACTTTCTATGGTAATTTCTGTGAAAAATGCAGTTGTCTTAATTTTTTTGCTGTGACTCCAGCTTTGTTCCACTGGTGACCCCCAGCCTTGTCCCCCAGTAACCATAGAACCACCCACACTGACCCCATCCTTGTCCCACTGGACTGGTAATCATAGAACTACAAATAATGTCCTCAAGTCACACGCTAGCCACAGAACCACATTTAACCAGCCTTGTCTCTCTGCTTGGAAGCTGGGATGGGCAATGTGAGGTCCTCCAACTGCTTCCAAACTGCAATTCCCATTGGTTCCTGCCAGCCATTGATAGCCATGGAACCACACATACTAATCCCCCAGACTTGTTCCATGCTAGCCAGAGACTAGGGGTAGGTGAAAGGTCCCTCTGTGTTCCCCCAAAAAAGCGGCAACAATGTGTTTTTCACAGATTTTTTCGCGGGAACATAGCAGGAAAATCCACTTTAAAAACAGCAATTAAAATCTTTGTATTTTTCACCCATTGGCCAACATTCTTTGCCATTTTTTGAATGGCTAGAAAGTTTCTGCCATTAATTTACATGTTTTTCGCCTTTTCACTATAAAAACGTGATGTATTCCAGGAAATGAAACACAATAGAAGCAGCTGCAGAGCAAGACAGACCTGGTGTGCTGTTCTGCTGAGATCTTTTTGCAAAACTGAGGCAGGAGAGGCTCATAGGGACTACTATCACTATGGGAAAGTTTAAAAGTAATAAAAGGAGGAACTGCAAGGACCACTGAGTCTGAGTCTGAGAAGGAAGTGAGCAGTACAGAAGCAATGCTGGCCAGTCCTCCTAAATCACCCCTAGGGATCTTGAGGGATTTAATGGGAAGGGAGGAAGAAAAAGGTAGTAGTGAGAGCAGGACAGGTCTGCTAGCTGTGCCTGCTGCCAGACGTGCTGCGCCTGCTGTAAGATGTGCTGTGCCTGCTGTCAGACATGCTTCCCCTGCTGCCACCAGTGCTGTGCCTGCTGCCAGTACTGCCCCTGCTGCCACCAGTTCTGTGTCTGCTGTCAGTGTTGCCCCTGCTACCACCAGTGCTGTGCCTGCTTCCAGTGCTGCCCCTGCTGCCAGTGCTGAAAAAGCTTCCACCAGTGCTGGAGCTGCTGCCAGTGTGTCTTGTAATACTAAGGAGGGGGAAAGGAGAATATGATGCCAAGTGTGACAGCAGTGGACCTAACTCACACTTGCCATCCCCAAGCAGTCCTGCCAGTGCTAGTACTACTACTAAGAAGGTCCAGCACCGTGTTAGCTTTAGGAGTGAAGGAGGAGGTAACCATCATATTAATACTGACTGTGAGGAGGAAGACTCAGGAGCTGAAATTGATATGGTTGGAGTTAGTAGTAGTACTAGTAGTAGTAACAGTGATGGTGAAGCAGCCTGTGGGACTAGTGTTAGGAGAGTGGTAGGGGAAGCAAATGATAGCATCCAGACTAGAGGTCAAGGGAACCTACACCATTCCACTGACCCTGTGAGCCCCCTTTCCCCCACGTCATTGTCCATGTGGGACAGGATCTTGATGAAAGCATAATTGTTACCACTGCAATACCACCACAACCAGGAGCACAGATTGCCTGTGCCTGCTGCTCGTGCCGCCAGTCTGTCTTCTTCAGGTCACCAAGAAATGGCAAGTGTAACATTATGGGCCCCTCTGTCACATTTCTCATCACCTCCTCCAATCAGCAGTAAGATGTCTGTAATAGAGCAGCAGCAGCACGGAAGGTCTATTGGTGGTGGTGATGATGATGGTGGAGAAGCTGGGGTGGAAGAGACATTGATGGTCATTTTAGTCCAAACTGAGAAGGAATGGGTGATGGGGATGGGGATGGCCATCACCACCACCACAATCAGTGAGCTTTTGAATTTTCAGAGTTTGCTACTGTTTTAATTCCTGCTGCTGCTGAGTTGCAAGGGCAGCAGAATGCTGAGGAACAGTCTTGTGTACCACAGACCACCACGGACACAGTGGGAATGGGGTCAACAAGTGATGTCGGACTAGGACAGGTTCCACTTGCCAGCAGTAGCAATACTCCTAGTCCTAGTTGCAGTGCCTATTTCTGAGTCAGTAGCAGCAACAGCAGCAACATCATCCTCTGCCCCACATAGTGAAGGGTAATGTGGAGGAGAAGAAGAAAGAGGCCATTCTTCTCCATCTGTTCCCTATCCCAATCCCCTGAAGTCATGGGTGTGGGACTATTTTTCTCTGGGAGCAGGCACAGTCCAGTCATCACCAAGGACACTGTGCACAATTTGTGACAAGTCAGTGAGAAGTGAAAAGAAGGGAACACACCTTGGCACAACCTCCCTGACAACACACATCAAACACAGACACCATGACATTTATGTCAAACATGTTAAAGCCAAACACCCATCAAAGAAATCAAGCACTTCTGTTGCTGTACCCCCTGACTCTCCAGAATGGCAACAAGAGGCAAGGTTGAGATCAAAGAGGAGGAAGAATAGAGAAAACCAGGCAGAGACTGGAAGTTCCATGATGAGCAAAACCACTAGCACGCCATCACCTTATTCCTCTAGGGTAACTACACCTTCTGCCAATTCAATTCTTTCATCGTTACCTCCCCCACCAAATGATCGCCACTCTGTTGATGTTAGGATGTGGCAGTTTGTGTCCACCCATTGCACACTGTGTGGTGCACTGACCACACATGCCAATGTGGTGGAGGAGAATCTCAAGCAGGGCATCAAGCGGCATCTGAGGAGATTCCATCCCACAGAATATGCTAAGATGGATGCTGGCAGGGAGGGTTCATCATTACTATTAAAGTTTCAGCAAGTTGTCATGTGTCCTTAGTGAGGTGTGGACAAGGGGTATAGTGACAGTGGCAGTTTCTGGTGTCATGGTGTTTGGATATCGTTGTGTCTCCCGGTATTATTTACCACAGACACTGTGCACATTGCAGTTGCTGATGAGCGGCACAGTTCCTGCTCTTAAGGGAAAAATTTATATTCTAGTAACAACACACCCATGATTTTGGGGGAGGGGCAAGTGGAGAAGAATTATTGGTCAACTTCTTCTTTTCTCCACATATACTGGAGGCTACTTATTGTGCTGCTACTGTCTCAGGCGCAAGTGAAACCTTCATCATCCATCACCCATTTTACTGATGTTGTTGATCCCATTCCCTTTCAGCTGCCTAATCTTCCTGATGCTTAAACAACTCAGCAGCAGCAGCAGCAGCAAGAACTGCAGTCACAAATTCTACTTCATGGCATATGATAATGGCCAGTGGCAGCTGACCAACAGGACATGCCAGGGTGGTGGAGGAGAATCAATACCAGGTCATCCCACAGAATATGCTAAGATGCTGTCAGGGAGGGTTCATCATTACTATTAAACTGTCAGCAAGTTGTCATGTGTCCTTAGCGGGGTCTGGACAAGGGGTATAGTGACAGCGGCAGTACTTGGGTTCTGGTGTCATGGTGTTTGGATATAGTTGTGCCCCCAGATGTTATTTACCACACACACTGTGCACTTTGCAGTTGCTGATGAGAGCCACAGTTCCTGCTCTCAAGGGAAAAATTAATATTCTAATAACACACCCATGATTTTGGAGGAGGGGCTGGTGGAGAAAAATTATTGGTGAACTTCTTCTTTTCTCCACATATACTGTGGGCTACTTATTGTGCTGCTACTGCCTCTGCCGCGTCACTGGAGCTAGTCATGGAAAGTGGAACCTTCATCATTCATCACCATGTTACTGCTATTTTTGATCCCATTCCCTTTCAGCTGCCTAATCATCCTGTTAAACATCTTAGCAGCAACAGCAAGAATAGCAGTTGCAAATTCCGCATTTATGGACTCAGACTCAGGAGGAGGACATTTGACAATGGCCAGTGCCACTGGCCAACATGACCTGCTGCCGCTAGGCCAGCAGGGCATTTTTTTCTCAGGGCTTGTGCTTTAAAAAAAAGTACAAAACCCCCCCAAAACAAAACATAGTCCTACAAATTTTTTTTGGGGGGGTTGTTTCTAACAAGCCTAAGTCCTACAAATCAATATTTCCTCAGGGCTTGGGCCTCTAAAAACAAATCTAACAAATCATCCTCTACAAAATACTCTAACAAGTTATGTATCAGTCCACCCCAGTGGCAGCTTATGTTATGGGATTCTTGTCTATCATTTTACATACAAATTTCTTATTTTATTTTATTGATTTTTTTTTTATTATTAACTGCCCCCCAATACCAGTTAAGAAACCTCCCAACAATAATCATCCCCTGTTCAACTGATTCATTTCCCATACCCCACCAACACAGGCCCCCTTATGCCCCTTTTATACTATGCCTTTGGGAAATAAAATAATATTTGCTATGTGTTGTGTGTTACTTCAATGTTCCCATTGATTTCGATGGAATGAGCTAGGCAAAAGAAGCAGGAAAAAAGCAGAAAATCAGCACTTCTCGCTGGAAAATTTTCACCAAGCGGAAAGTGCCATTTTTCGCCGATTTCAGTTTGAGGTGAAAATTTTTGCCCATCCCTATTCCTGTCTCTATCAGTTTACATACAAATTTCTTATTTTATTTTATTGATTTATTTATTTTTTTAGCTGTCCCCCCCAATACCAGCCAAGAAGCCTCCCAAAACCATTCAACTGATTCTTTCTGCACACCCTACCAACACAGGCACCCTCATGCCCCTATTATAATATGCCTTTGGGAAATTAAGTTTAAGGCTGAGCCTGTATTTGTTGGAGGGGCTGCAAGCCCTTCATTAGCGGGCCGCAGCCTATCCCATTCATCTGTTGTTCCTCACGTTGGTCCAAGCTCACTTCCAATTTTGCGATCGTCACATCCGGTCATGCAACACACGTGGTAGCTTCTCACCTGTCTCACTCCAGCGCTGCCAAACCTCAAGGCTGAGTTCCATAGTTCCCTATGTGTTCCCTCCAGGGAAGCCTTACACCAGTGCACCCCGGCCTGTGCCTCTCTGGAGTGGATTGCAATGCATCGTCCCCACTGGGCCGAGTGGTCGATGGGGAGTCAAGTGAAGAACTCCAGCTTAGTTGAGCTGCAGCTACCACCGTCCTCAGGAAAGCAGGTACTGCTATTTCAGTGTACTGAGGCCGGTGACCGACAGGGGGCGATGGGAATTGCAGTCTAAACCCCCAACGCACTGTTGGGCCTCATACAGAGGCCTCCGGAGCTAAATATCACAGCACTTCTTAGGCCCCAATATTCACAACGTTAATCATTCGGAATCTCATCGGTTTTAAACAATGCTCCAGCACGTCCTACAGCCACATAAGTATCTTCAGTCTCTATACACCCACACATATGTTCACAGCACTACCATCACACATTAGGACATCATACATACTACATCATTAAGCTCTAAACCAACAGCACATCTTGTGTATATACAACGCATACTGTTTTCTGCAGCATTTAGATCATAGCAGCCTTTACATAGGAATGGAGCAGCTGTGCATCATGGGAACGGTAGTCCCACCCATTCTACTTACCACACTTCATCATGACTCTCCCCAGTAGCTTACGCCTCATTTTCTTATGCATCCATGTACGATGATTACCTTCCCAAGATATCTTGTCCACATAAATGCCACATTAGATGATCTAGTATATCTGCTATGTCTAATACAGTTGTGTATCCAACCATCATATTTCACTTAATTATAGAATGTTCAATCTCGATCTCCATTGCATATCATATATTACGTGTTTCATTGCTTGTTTTGGGCATAAAGTATATTTGCAATATAGTGTACCTGCATGTCATTTATGTATTTTTTATGCCACTTTACCATGTCCAAACAATTTATACTACCATAACACTAGAACAGCCACATCAACGGCTACTGGAATCATGGGAATAGTAGTTCCACCCGATCCTTCACCACTCCCCTTCACAGCCAACCACACAGTATTACTTCCAAAACACCATTGGCTATTCTGGAGAATTTACCCTCACGTTAGTGTCATTTCAAATCCTGGTCAGACATACTAGGCTCCAGCATTAATGTACCGCACAACTTTAATTCATTTACACTTTCTCTATTACACCATACCGTATGTAGCACTACAACTTTCCTACTGTCACAACATCAGTTACACCATACTGTACATACCAATTCAACATTCCCATCATAACCAATGTCCAGTTCCATACCGTATGTACTAATACTACATTCCCATTGTAACCAACGTCCAGTTACACCATACCGTATGTTCCATACAACATTCCTATAGTAACTAATGTCCAGTTACACCATACCAATGTAACTCTACAACATTCCTATTGTAACCAGCGTCCAGTTACATAATACTGTACACACCAATACAACATTCCCATTGTAACAGTGTCCAGTTACACCATACTGGACATACAGCTACGTACCTATTGAAACCAACGTCAATTTACACCATATTGAATGTATCAACACAACATTCCTATTGTAACTAACGTCCAGTTCCATCATATGGCATGTTCCAATACAAACATTACTATTGTAACCAACTTCCAGTTACACCATATTCTAACTACCCATACAACATCCTATTCTAACCAACATTCAGTTACACCGGACTACATTTACCAATACAGTATTCCTATTGTAACCAACATCCAGTTACCTTATGTACAATACTACATTCCCATTGTAACCTACATCCAGTTACACCATGCCTTATGTTCAAATACAACATTTCTACTGTGCCAACGTCCAGTGACATCATACTGTATGTACCAAAACATTGTTCCATTGTAACCACGTCCAGTTACCCAAACCGTATGTACAATACAACTTTCCTATTGTAACCAACATCCACTTACACCATACTGTACATTCCAATACAACATTCTTATCATCACAACGTCCAGTTACATCATACTGTATGAACCAATACTACAGTCCTTTTGTAATCAAATCCAGTTACCCCATACCGCATGTACAATACAAATTACTATTTCCAGTTACACCATACTGTATGTACCAATACAACATTCCCATCGTCCAACTACACCATACAGTATGTACCAATACGACATTCCCATAATAAATCAACTTCCAGTTACACCATACTGTATGTGCCAATACAACATTCCATAGTAACCATGTCCAGCTACCCCATTCTGTATGTACCAATACAACATTCCATTGTAACCAATGTCCAGTTACCCCATACCGTATGTGCCATACAACATTCAATTTAAGCAATGTCCAGTTATCCCATACTGTATGTACCAATACGACATTCCCTTTGTAATATGTCTAGCTACACCATACTGAATGTGCCTTTACAACATTCCATCATAACCAATGTCCAGCTACCCCATACCGTATGTACCTATGCTACATTCCCATTGTAACCACCGTCCAGTTACCCCATACTGTATATATCTATACAACATTCCCACAGTATCAAATGTCCAGTTGCACTATACCGTACGTACCTATACACATCGCTATGGTAACCAACGTCCTGTTACACCATATCAATGTACCATTACTACACTTCTATTGTAACCACGTCAATTATTCCATACTGTAGGTACCAATATAATATTCCTATTATAACCGTCCAGTTACAGCATACTGTATGTACTAATACAACATTCCTATTGTAACCAATGTCCAGTTACCATACTGTATGTTCCAATACAACATTCCCATTGTAAACCAACGTCCAGCTACACCATACCGTATGTACCAATACAACATTCCTATCATATACAACATCCAGTTATTTATACCGTAAGTTCCACTACACATTCCTATTATAACCAACGTCCAGTTATACCAGACTGAGTACACTGGTACAACTTCCCCATTGTACCCAATGTCCACTTACCCCATACTGTATGCACCAATACAACATTCCCATTGTAACCAATGTCCAGTACCACATACTGTATGTACCAATACAACATTCCCATGGTAACCAACATCTAGTTACCCCATACTGTATGTGCCACTACAACATTCCTATCATAACCAGTGTCCAGTTATGCCATACTGTTTATATTACTCCAACATGCCTATCGTAACATCAATAGGTATGTAACCAACGTCCAGCAACACCATACTGTTGTACCCATACATTCCCTCTGTAACCAACATCTACTTACCATACGGTATGTACCAATACATCATTCCCAAGTAACCAATGTCCAGTTACACCTACAGTAGGTACCAATACTACACTCCTATTGTAAGCAATGTCCATTTACACCATACCGTATATACTAATACCAGGGCTTAAAATTGGAAGTCCTTTGCTACTGGCCAGACCTGAAAAGTTACTCGCCACTGCAAGCCATAACATACCCACCAGGGCTGAATTTCTACTCACCAGGGCTAAATTTTCACACTCCATTGGCTAGAGAGATGGGGTCAACACTCACCAATATCAACCCAATCCTTTCCTCTTCACAGAGGCCAAAGGATCACAATGTAATCCTTACCTCTTCACAGAGGCTGAAGGAATAACACTTTCAATCCTTACCTTTTCTCAGAAGCTGAAGGAATCACACTTTCAATCCTTACCTCTTCTCAGAAGCTGAAGGAATCACACTTTCATCCTTACCTCTTCGCAGAGACTGAAGGAATCACACTTTCAATCCTTACCTCTTTGCAGAGGCCGAAGGATTCACACTCTCAATCCTTACCTCTTCGCAGAGGCCGAAGGAATCACACTCTCAATCCTTACCTCTTTGCAGAGGCCGAAGGATCCCACTTTCTAGCCTTACCTCTTCGCAGAGGCCAAAGGAATCACACTCTCAATCCCTACCTCTTCACAGAAGGCGAAGGAATCACACTCTCAATCCTTACCTCTTCGCAGAAGCCGAAGGAATCACACTCTCAATCCTTACCTCTTCGCAGAGGCCGAAGGAATCACACTCTCAATCCTTACCTCTTTTACCCACTTTCTAGCCTTACATCTTCGCAGAAGCCAAAGGATCACTTTTTCTATCCTCACCTCTTCTCAGAGGCCGAAGGATCACACTTTCAACAGAGTACACACTCAATCCTTACTCATTCGCCAAGATGGTAGCACATGAGTCACCGGTTGCTACGTCCCATACTTCGCACTCACGATCAGTGATGCCCTACAATCCCTAACTCATCTCACCACTATCAATGGTAATTACACTCCAGACTAATGCATGAATCCAAACCTTCTATGTCAAACCAGATCTTCGGTCATCATGAAGTAATATGAAGGGCGAGCTTTCTTTTCCAAGCAGTATGCATAGCCTTCTTTGGCTTTCTCCACACGAGCAAGATCTCCTGTCAAGCGAGACCAATGTTTGTGTGAGGGGATTATCTTGTCTGCCAGTCAGACCACTTCACTCTATTCATCACTCTAAACCAATCAGTCTCACACCGATCACTACATCCATACTTCGCCACCCACGATCAATGATGCCCTTACATCCCTAACTCTCCTCACTACCATCATCCTACAGCACCTAGATGATAGTCCCTCCTTCCGCTCCTATTAGGCCACACATCACTACCATATTCACTCATCATATACGCACAATCTTGTCAAGACTAGGCTACAATTCCAATCAGTATTCAGGCCATTCTACTACATAGTACCCTAGTACGAAATCCGAAGCGCCCTTTCTAACTTAGCACCTAATATGTCATCTTTACACAGGCTTATAAACAGTGGCATCTGCCCAGCCTCTTTTACCTCTTTTCAGGTCACCTTCGTCGCTCATCCCCTGAGGCTACGAAAGCTCAGGGGGACAGGAATCCTCCAAACGGTAACATACTCTGGAAGCCTTGACCACAAATTTAAGGCTGAGCCTGTATTTGTGGAAGGGGCTGCAAGCCCTTCATTAGCAGGCCACAGACTCTCCCACGGGGCTCATTCATCTGTTGCGCCCCCCCACCAACATCCCTTTCTTTAAGGACTTATTAAGGTGGCCCTCTTTTCAGGTCACCTTTGTCGCTCATCCCCTGAGGCTACGAAAGCTCAGGGTGACAACAATCCTCCAAACGGTAAAATACTCTGGAAGCCCTGACCACAAATAATATTCGTTCTGTGTTGTGTGTAAATTCAATGTTCCCATTGATTTCAATGGAATAAGCTACGCAAAAAAACAGAAAAAACTGCAATAGATTACAACAGAGCCACGCATACTGATCTCTCCTTGTCCCATGGTAGCCATAGACCCATGCATACTAATTCCCCCAGCTTTGTCCCACATTATCCATAGAAACACATACACTTACCCATTCAGCCCCCCATAGAGCCACACCTACTGATGTCCAGCCTTGTCTCACTGCACTGGTAGCCATAGAAGAACACATCCTGACTCCCATCCTTTTCCCAGTGCACTGGTAATCACATAACCACAAATACTGCCCTCCAGTCTTGTCACATATACTGAACACTCAGCCTTGTCTTGCTGCCTGGTAACTGGGATGGGCAATGTGAGGCCCTCCAGCTGCTTCCAAACCGCAACTCCCTTTGATCCCTGCAAGTCAATGATAGCCATGAAACCACACATACTAACCCCCTCAGCCTTGTTCCATGCTAGCCAGAGACTCACACACTCTGACCTACTAACCTTGTCCCATGATAGCCATAGACCCACACATACTAACCCCTGCCACCAGGCTTGTCTAATGATAAAAACAGAGCCATATATACTGACCACCGCCTTGTCCCATGGCAGTCATAGACCCATATATACTAACTTCCCCAGCCTATCTCCACAGTAGCCATAGAAACACACATACACACACTAACCCACTCAGTCCCCCTGGTAGCCCTAGAACCACACATACTGATCTCCAGCCTTGTCTAGTTGCACAGGTAGCCATAGAAGCACACATTCTGACCCTCATCCTTGTCCCACTGCACTGTAATCACAGACCCACAAATACTGCCCTCCCAGACCTCTGCCTTGTTACATGGTAGCCAAAGTCCCATACATAATAACTCATGTTTCTGTAATTTTTTGCATACAATTCCGCCATCTCTGTCAAAGGGAAAAAGCTGTCTTATAAGCGGGTGTGGTTTAATCCACCATCAAATTGTAAGATATTTAAAAAAAATTTGCTTCAACGTCACTTTTTTTTGTCTGATTAACATAATTTATTCCAGACATAATAAAAATGGTCTAAACTTGGAAAAGATAAATTAAAATACTGAGAGGCAATTTTTGTTTCAAATACAAAAATTGTCTTTGTTTATTTCAAAATTCTAGTTTCAATGACTAAATCAAAGACATTTTTTAACATCAGAATTTTTAAAGGCAATGTTCATCAAGATCTTATTACCATCATTTTTAATTGTTTAGATACATTTTCAAACGTGACGGATTTACTTTTGACAATATAGTCATTTTTTTACCACCATCTCATTATCCTTCAATTTTTTCATTATGATAATTTTTTGAACATTTTGCCCTTAGTGTAGATTAAGGTGTCATCTGCATACTTGTGCACAGAAGATGCTTTTGCAAACTGCGACAATAGTTTATAAATAAAGAAAATAGAAGAGCCACAAGAATAGAGCCGTGGATTTAAATGCCCCCTGAATGCTTAACACATTGAGAAGCAATGTATTGAGAATCTCTCTATCATTCAAGGGGTTAAAAGCCCCATTTAAGGCAATAGTGGTCTGGATAATTTCTGTTTTTTCTCTCTAAGTTGCAGTTGTTTTTTTGTAGAATTGTTCCAGTTCTTCTTAGTACATCAGCTTTGGTACCTTTAGCACACTATGATAATCTGTTCTGAATTATCGATCACATGGACTTATTTTCAAATATTATCTGCTTTTATTAATATATAGACATTATCCTGGGGATAGTGGGCACAATTTAATAATGGAAATGAGACAGGCAAGATAAAGAGACAAGATGAGCTCCCATGGATCCATTATTCTCTTAAATGTCAATGAATGAGAGATGTCCACCTCCGAGAACAGATTGTCCTTGTCATTCACTTGGTTGTTTTCCTGGATGTATCACTGATAGAGCCAAGAAGCTCTTAGAATCCTGCTCTAAATTGTTACTGCCAAAACAAAATCCCACATACATTAGGGAGCACAGGAACAGCAGGAAACATGAAATGTAGGATTTGATTTCATACCTTTGGTTTTATATTTGCATAGCTTACAAGGCATGGAGAACTGGAGAATTGAAGTGTACTTATCTCATACACAGTTTTTAGTCTCATTAACTGTATCTATTCAAATGCTCTGTACCTTGTGCTTTTGTTTTTCTAGTAGTACTAGTTAGTAGTTCTGCAATCTAATCTCAGCAGAGCTCTTTTCTCTGATGTGGACAGATATAGTCTGCATAATGATAGATCTCGTGTTCAGACAATCACCTCTTTCCATCTTCTTGGGTTGCTGGAACCTATCAGTTTCCACAAGAGGGGTGGAATAAATTGATAAGGATGAATTATAATGCAAATATTTTCAAGATGGAAGTTTCCACTGAGGAGAGGCATTGGTGATTATAGGTGATAGGGTTTAAATTTTAGAATAACTCATTAATGTTTTATTTGTTTCACTAAAATTTTATCAGCATCAATAAACAGTAAAATTATATGCTCAGTCTGATATACTATCAAGAACTGGAGCAAACCCAATACACCATAGGAACAAATACAATGATTTCAGTGGATTAAAACCTCCATCATCACCAGACAGACAAAGGCTATCTGAGGATGATGGACGTTGTAGTCAACAATACCTGGAGTCTTATCTAAGTTGTTTCATGATTGTTCAGAAGGGGGTAGTTTGACTTGCCTGACATGTACCTGACTTCAGCAGTTGGCAGACAGTGGAATTAATTCAGAAAGCAGCTACAAGGTCTCAGTGATACTAACAAACATATATACATACCTGGGAACACTTAGGGTTTGACCCTGAGGCTCAGGGTTTTAACCAAAAACTCAGGTAAATGGGCTGAATTCTCAGGATGAGAGAGCCCAGTGCAGCCTATTATATACTCTGCTCCAGCTGGTTGCTTTTTAGTCTTCAAATTGGTGCCACTTGTACCAGGAAGGCAGGTGGAGAAGTCCTGCTTGCCTTATGTGTGTTTATACCATTATATCTTTAAGTTGAGGACCGACTGGATTACCTCTCGATTACAGAAATCAGGGATGTATTGCTGAGAATTTATATTATGGTAACTTTAAAGGTTAATATTTACAAAATCTCAGGGTCAGCTTAGTTCCCAGGGATGCATATAAACATTCTGGCAAATGAGGCATATACACTATAATTTGAACAAAGAAAGTTGGTAAATTCATGGTGAAACCAGACTGCTATTTTGTGGTCTGAAGTAGATATTTTCAAATGTAGAATTAGACAGATGTGTGGAATTTAGAGTTGTCATACATCTGACCTTACAAACATTTTATGAGTGGAGTCTGGTGAAGATAGCTGTTCTCTAGCATCATTCAGGGATGCGGGTATATAGATCCTCCTTCTAGGAGGGAGGTAGGGCACTAGAAAGCAAACGACTTCCACTGCCTGTTCTCCATACCCCTCCAAATATCAGCTTTGGAGTAACCTTCAGAAAGTCAGGGACATTTCCCTTGAGGAAAATGTTCTTCCATTCTCTTTATTTTATTATCTTTTAGGGGCCTTCGCTTAGTGGGGAGTGTTCCTGGGACCTTGGCTTCCTGTCCCTTTGTTACTCAGTCTCTTGGGGATGTAGATCACGAGACCAAAACGTTACTGATTTTTACTTTAACCCTGCTTGCTAAGGGACTCTGATGGTGCCTTATACCAGTAGGTTTCTTGCCAGGGCATAGTGCTGGCATTTGACTTTCACCAGTAGGCTTCCAAAACAGAACAGGAAACTGGTGGGATCTGCTGCACATAATACTGGGGTAGATTCCCCTTCCATTCTCACACCCGGTTGCGTACGGGAGTTGTGCCACTCGCTCAAGACAGAGAAGTTGCATTTTTGGTATGAGCTTTGCGCATCATATTATTTTACCCTGTTTGGGGTGTTTTGACACAGTGGCCATATAATGCTTGTCCCACTATCTTTCTGGACCAAGAGGTTGCCCTTGCAGATTTTCCTGCATTTTGGCAGGCCATTTGCTGGTGCTGGTGTGTTTCCTGGGAGTGGTTCCACATCATACTACATGGTTATGTTGTCTCTCAAGTATGCAGGGGCTTACAGAGGCAGCTTCCATATTAGTGGGATGTAGTTAGCACAGAGTTGCAGAGGGCTTTCTCTCTGTTTTTTGTTGTAATTTTGCTGTGACACCATGACAGAGCCCACAGAGGTAGGGGGTTAAGTTTAAAGGTAACAAGAATGCCATTGTCTCTTGTGTTTCTTGCAGATCCAATATTTCAGGACTCAGACTTCAAAATGTTTGAATTGTTCATCCTCTATCATGGCAGGGCCATCTACAGGGGCTTCCAGAGATCTCCCACCAGTGCTAGAGCCAGAATAGGATAAAGGATTTCCAGAATCCATCCCCCATACCCTGGAACAAGTGTTAGACAAATGATTGGCTAACTCGACCTCTGTTCCATCTAAACAGCCAATATCAGTCACTTTGAACCAGTTCTTTCAGACCATTCATCATCCAGCGATGAGGGGGACATCCAATGTGAGGGTACTAACCTTTTGCATTCTCTGTCTGACTTGTCTTACAGGGATGAGGAGGAAGCTGAGTTAGTGGGCCATTTTGTATGTTTTATAAGTCTCAGAAGAGATACCTAAGGAAGGATTATCTGTGCCACTCTTCAGATGTAAAAAGAAGTCATCAATTTCTTTGCTCTGCTAATGCAGAATTGAACCAGATTGTTCAGGATGAGTGGTGATTTCCTGACACAGCTCTGTCTAGACCTAAAATATTTTCACTATACTACTCTTTTTCTGTGGACAAGGTAGAACTGTGATGTGGTGCACTTGTGGTAGAGTCTACTGTGTCTCATTTCATGGTCCCTCTGGTGGCCTTCCTGTGGACTCTGTGGGTGAGTGTGACCCTATATCTGGATGAAATGCTGCTGAAGGTGTCATCACAGCTTCAACTGCAGCAACATCTACATCTCACTCTTCAAGAGCACGGCTGGATCATCAACCTTCACAAGTATAATCTGTTCTCTACATATCGGCTGCTGTTCCTAGGTCTTCTCATCAACACAACTCTCCACAAAGTTCTGTTGCATCTGGAAAAGCTGGCCGGGTTACAAGTGAAGATTTGTCACTCTCAGGACCGCTCAACACCATCCATCAGGGACTGCATGTGTCTGGTGGGCACTGTTGTTTCGACAATAGAAGCAGTTCCCTTTTGACAATTCCATGTGCAGCTTCTACAGTTGGACTGAACAAGGAATCCATTTCATCTTCATCACAAAATTTTCTGTCAAGGGCAGCCAGTAGCAGCTTATTTGTTGCACTCTGTACAAAGGTCAGTCTTTCGTAGTACCATATTGGATGATAGTGATAATGGATGCCAGTCTGTTTGGGTGTGGAGGAGCAGTTTATGTCTTTTACTCCATTCAGGATCACTGGTCTCCCATTGAGGGATGGCTTCTGATAAAACATCTGGAACCTTGATGCTCTCTCTGCATTGAGATGTCTACTGGAGCCCATTCCCATTAGGATTCAGTCCAACAATGCCACAGCTGTGGCTTACATCAATCATCAGGGAGGCATCAGAAGCAAAGTTGCCTGCCAGGAAGTAGAAAGAATCCTTCTGTGGGCAGAAATTCACTGCCCTACCTTGTCTTCTGGCTAAATTGGGAGTCAGATTATCTCACCAATCCATTGATCTGGGAGAATGGGACCTGGAGAAAGAGATGCTCTTTCAACTAGTGCATTCTTAGAGCAGGCTGGATATAAATATGATGGCTTCTCATCTCTATGAAATCTTTCAGTGTTCTGCACAAGAGCAAGAGTCCCACAGACAGTAGCAGTGGATGTCTTGATGATGGTACTTTCTGGTGAATGTGTTTTTTCCTCTGCCATGATTCCAAGGTCATTGACAAGCTAATATGAGAAAAGGTTTACACTCTCCTCAGCTCCATTCTGGCCAAGATGAGCTTGGTTTAATCAGCTGTAAACTTTGAGGCAGACATTTGAATTGGGAGTTAGCGATTCCGTTAATACAAACTATGCTGCAGACACAAAAACCTGTCTCGACTAAGATATATCATCGAGTTTGAGGGACCTACTTTCCCTTTATGATCATCATGATCTCAGTGTCTTGCAATTACATCTGTTTTGGATTATTTGCAAGCTGGTCTTGAGGAAGGACTATGGGTCAATTCCCCTAAAGTTCAAGTTTCTGCCTTGTCTGTTCTTTTCCTGTGGAAAATTGCTGAGATTTCTAAAATTCAGACTCTGCTTCAAGGAGTGACTCGTATACTCCCTCCATACAGTGATCATACCCATCACTGGAACCTAAATCTGGTTTTGGAGGTGCTTCCGTTCTCTCCCTTTGAATCACTGTCTTGGACTTCACTCAGGCATTTGAAATGTAAGATGGTGTTTCTTACTGCTATTGCTTCAGTGAGGATAGTCTCAGAACTCAGTGTCTTAGCCTGGAAATTTCCTCACCTTATTTTTCACCAAGACAAGGTTGTCTTAAGGACTGTTACAGGCAGAGTTTCAATCTAAAGTTGTCTTTGCATTCCACATCAGTCAGGAGTTTTTCCTTCCCTCCTTGTATCGCAAGGAGGAGGTTCTTCACCCTTGGATAAATTTATCCCTGTTGGAAACAAATACAAAAGAAGCAAATTAAAACCAATGTGGCTAACCAGTAAAGTAATTCATGAAATAAATAACAAGAAAGCAGCATTTAAACATTACAAAGCTGAGGGATCAGAAGAGGCATTTGCAGTATATAAAAATGTCAACAAAACCTGCAAAAAGGCTATTAAATTAGCTAGACTGGAGAATGAAAAAAATATTGCTAAGGAGAGCAAGAGCAACCCAAAGGAATTCTTTAAATATATTAATGGCAAAAAATTAAAGTCTGATAATGTTGGGTCCTTGTTATCTGATACGGGTGAGATGGTCAAGGGGGACAGAGAGAAGGCAGATATTTTAAATAATTTCTTTTCTTCTGTTTTTACCAAGGAAGACCCAATGGACAAGAATCTGCAGACTATTTTTACAGAACAGTCACAGCAAGCATGGGACTGGCTAACACAAGAAAAAGTGTGAAAACATTTGAATGGTGTTAAGGTAGACAAAGCTCCGGGGTCAGATGGTATACACCCACGGGTACTTAAAGAGCTAAGCCAGACCCTGGCCAGACCGTTATATTTGATTTTCAGGGATTCTTTTATTTCTGGTATGGTGCCCATGGATTGGCGTAAAGCAGATGTGGGGCCCATATTTAAAAAGGGATCAAAGTCACAGCCAGGAAATTACAGACCTGTAAGCTTGAAATCTGTGGTAGGGAAGCTGTTTGAAAGGTTGCTAAGGGAATATATTAAAGAATTCTGCTAGAACAGGAATATCATTAGTAATAGCCAACATGGCTTTGTGAAAGACAGGTCTTGTCAAACTAACTTGATCGCATTTTATGAAAAAGTGAGTAATAATATAGATTCGGAAGCGGCGGTTGATGTGATCTATTTAGACTTTGCCAAGGCATTTGATACAGTTCCACACAAGAGGTTACTGTACAAATTGAATGAAATAGGCCTAGGGGAAAATGTTTGTGTGTGGATTGGAAATTGGCTAAAAGATAGAATGCAAAGAGTGGTAGTAAATGGCAAGTTCTCCAGTTGGATAAACGTGATAAGTGGAGTACGTCAGGGATCTGTCCTGGGTCCTCTTCTTTTTAATTTGTTTATTAATGACCTCCCAGAGGGCATAGGGAGCCATGTATCAGTGTTTGCCGATGACACAAAATTAAGTAAGGTAATAAAGTCTGAACTGGATGTGTCTTCATTACAAGAGGATTTGGACAAATTGAGTAACTGGGCAGGCAAGTGGCAAATGAGATTCAATATAGACAAGTGTAAAGTTATGCATTTTGGGTATAATAATAAAAATGCAACATATAGTTTAAATGGTGTTTCTCTGGGGAAATCTACAAATGAAAAGGATTTGGGAGTAATGGTAGACAATAGACTTAGCAGTAGCATGTAGTGCCAACTGGCAGCTGCAAAGGCCAATAAGATATCGGCATGTATTAAAAGGGGTATTGACTCAAGGGAGGAAGATATAATTATGCCTCTTTACAGGTCCATGGTAAGACCCCACTTAGAATATGCTGTTCAATTCTGGGCGCCCTTTCTGAAAAAGGACATTATGGAACTAGAGAAAGTGCAGAGGAGGGCTACAAAACTAGTAAGGGGAATGGAAAGTTTTAGTTATGAAGAAAGGCTAGAAAAGTTAAACTTGTACACACTAGAGAAACGGCGTCTTAGAGGGGATATGATAACACTATATAAATATGTTCAGGGCCCATGCAAAGGGCTCTCTGACGACCTGTTCATTAACAGAACAGTACACAGGACAAGAGGCCACCCGTTTAGACTTGAGGAAAGGAGATTTAATCTACAACAGCAGAAGGGTTTCTTTACAGTAAGGACAATAAAGGTATGGAATTCACTGACTGAGGAGGTGGTGCTATCAAAAACATTAGATGCCTTTAAAAGGGGCCTGGATACTTATTTAAAAGAGCGTAGAGGGCTATGTACGTTAGTATTGGGATGAATATTTAGTTGGGGCTTGTTGATCCAGGGAGGAATCTGATTGCCATTTGGAATCAAGAAGGATTTCCCCTCCCCCATTCAAGGCAGAATTTTAAATTGCTAATTGAGGGGGGGGGGGTTGCCTTCTTTTGGATCAACGATGGTAAACAGGAATAGGAAAAGGTTGAACTAGATGGACGCAAGTCTTTTTTCAACCTAAATTACTATGTTACTATGTTGTAAGATGTCTTCACCATTCTGTCCAATCCAGTCTCTCAGGCAAATGGACACCATGTTTGTCATTCCTGATGATCCTAGAAAGGGCAGACCTGCTTCTAAGACAACTATATCCTCATTGTTTAAATGGACTATTAGGTAATCCTTTATTATGGAGTCCAGTCTGGCTCCATTGCGGGTTAAAGCCCATTTGACCCATTGCAATAGTATGTCATGGGCTGTGGACCAACTTTGGAATACAGCAACATGGTCATCTGTTCTCACATTCAAAAAGTTTCATAAAATGTTTTTGCATTGCAACATGTCAGTTTGGGCCTCAAAGTTTTGCAGGTCGTTGGTCTTTAAATTTCTTTTCTTCTATGTGTTTTTGGGACTGCTTTGGGAGATTCCCATGTTCCCTACAAACCTCAATGATGCTAGAGAAAAGGGGATTTTTGTATTCACTAATAAATCATTTTCTCTAATCCACTGAGGTATGCAGGGCATCACTGAAACTTTGTATGGGTCAGGACGCCCTGCAATTGCTTGTCTACCCTGTTCTGGTGTCTATAATTTTCCTGGCTTTGCTAGCCATTATCAGGCTTTTAGCTGATAGGTGGAAGGGTATAGAGGACAAGGAGTGGGAGGAGTTTGGTTTGGAGTGCTTTGCCTCCTAGAAGTCAGCCACTATATTCCATAGTTCTTGCATCTCTCAACAGACTAAGAAAAGGATTTCTTGTCAGAACAAAAATCCCCTTATTTACTGTTGCTCTCTTAGGCAACAAGGCAGGCTAATTCATGAATAATAAACTTGGTATACATGAATTAGGCTAAATTAATTCATTTTTAACACATTTTTTGATTCCATAAGTTAATTTCTTTCCTTGTTCCCATTGATTTGAATAGTAATGGGAGTTACCACAGACCTTATAATTGAAATGGAGTTATACTACACAACTGATATCTCAGCTTACAGTAGAAGTGGAGCTCCATTAGTGGTGTCACTGGTGTAGCTATATTTTAATTGTAAGCTCTGTGGTATCATTAGTTCCCAGGTATAAATCTTTCCTCTCCCCCTCCCTCTACCTATATCTAGAGTGGGTCCAGCAGGTGGCATGTTTGAAATTGCCATAAGCTTTGTTTCTCATCTTCCCTTGAATTTTTAGGCCCTACCAGAGGCAGATCCTGTCCGGTGGTACCAATGGAAGACAGGACATAGTGGTCTATACTGAAAGGATATAGAGAAGCAATAAAGAGTGTGACGAATTCAAACATGTCACTTGCCCTTTCCTTGGAGTTACAGTGAATAATAGTCCTCAAATGTGTCCTGAGTATCAACAAAGTCTGGGTGAAAGTGTTATGATTTAATCTTGGTTTCATTAGCAACTGAGAGCATTGTAAATGTTTGAGTGAAACAGCTGCCTTTCTCAGTATTCGTAGAAACCCTGGATGGGTGTGAAGTTACTGGCTCATGTTTCACTTTCCTTGCTTGGAAATGTATTGGATCAAACAATTTCTTTAATCTTCAACAGGTTGACCCGTCTGTTCTGCACTATATATATCTGAAAAACAAAAACAATCAGACAAGTACACGTGATTTAAGAGTAAAAGTCTTTCCAATCAATTGCCACACTACCATCCACAACACAAAGCAGAGTAGGACTCACACAGTAGAGAGGCAAACAAAGCCTCTTGTTAAAGGGCACAAAGGTAGCATTTGAGCCCTCATTGTACCAATATGCTTGGAATTACAGATGATGTTGAATATGATGTAGACTGATGGAACTGGGTCAGTTTGAAGACAAACTAGTTTTAATTGTGTATAGTAGAGAGCTTCATTGGCATACATTGCCACACAGAAATAGACATTTGCTTTCACTTTCCAAAATATAAAGCTATCGTTGGTACTAAATGTGAGGTATGTAAACTGGCCTGGAATTAGGGCATGATTCAGACTGTCCCAGGTGCATTAGCATACATCAAATTTGATATCCTCTTATGACTAGCCCGGGGGACAATCTCCCTTGCATGGGAGTTACAGTGAAGAGAGGCCACTAAATATGTTTTTGAGATGACCTGAGTAGCAGCCAACTGTGGGTGAAAGTGTCATGGTTTAACTTTAGTTTCACTAGCATCTGAGAGCACAATTCATTGCAAATGTTTGAGTACAACAGCTGCTATTCTCGGTATTAGTACATACCCGGATGGGTTAGAAGTTACTGGCTGATGTTTCACTTTCCTTGGACATGCAAATGAATAACAGATTATTGAATATGTAAAGAGAATAGAACGATTTTCCACCAAAAGAACTGGTGAAATTGTCTGCATTAGAGTATGGTATATACCTGTTGCAGGCATAAACAATAACATACTTATTTTACTGCATATTTACTATTGGGAAATGACATGTCTCGCATCATATACAGTATATGCCCATCTCTACTCCCTGCCAGAAATGGAATCAAGTTTAAGCTGCTTATTCTTAAATATAAAGCACTGAATGATGCTGCTTCTACCATACTTATCAGTCCTCATTTCCAAATACTCTCCCACTTGTTCCTTTCATTCCACTGTCCCCTTCTAACCTTTTCTGGCCATGCCTGCAAGGCTTTTCTATGCTCCACTACATTTTTTACAAGTAGTCAAAGGTTTCAAAATCTCCCTAAAAACTCACTTTTTATGTCTTAATGGCTCACCTGCAACACTAAGAAATATTAGTACACAGTCTCTTGTTAGATATGACAGAAAAATATGTCAAATTGTCACAATCTGATTAGCACAGATCAAGAGATGTACTGGATCAAACAATTCCTTTAAGATGGTGAAGCTAATATTCAAAAGGTTGACCCACCTGTTCTTCACTGTATACAGCTGAAAAAGTGCACATGATCTAAGAGTAAAATACCTTCCAATCAATTGGCACACCACCACCACCACCACAGCACACAGTAGTCTATTACTCACATAGCAGAGAGGCAAACAAGCCTCTTGTTTAAGTACACAAGTGTCATATTTGCACCCTCTATGATGATTAATACGCTCGGAATTGCAGATGAAGTTGAATTTGATGTAGACTGATGGAACTGGGAGAGTTTGAAGATAAACTAGTTTTAATAGTTTATAGTAGAAGTCTTCATTGGAATACAGTGCATACAGAAAGACTTTCGCTTTTCAAAATATAAAGCTGTCCTCAGAACTGAATGTATGGTATGTAAACTGGCCTGGAGTAAAGACATGATTCATACTGTCGCAGTTAAACCTACATCAAATTTGATAACATCTAGAATTCCTGGAGTATTTCTATATATTGAGGGGTGACGGGACCTGTGCTCTTATATAAGAGGCTGTTTTTGCCTCTGTTTGCCTCTCTAATATGTAATAGTTTACTGGGTGGTGTGGTGGTGTGCCAATTGTTTGGAAAGTATTTTACTCTTAGTTTGTGTGCTCTTGCCCGTTTGTTTTTGAACTCTCCTGTTTGAGACTCATTCTGCAATAGGCCCTACCACAATTCCCCACAGAACCGACATATCAGAAAAGCTACAGGGAACCCCTGGACTCGCTTTACATATGTATCTTTGAAATGTATTAACATTCTTTGTGTCCTTACATACCACACTACCTGTTGATTGTAAGCTCATCTAGACAGGAACCTCACTACCTATTGTTTTAGCCTGTCACAATAATTTTTACTAGTGTCTCTTGTTTATTACCCCATTTTTATATATCTATGGAATATGCTGGCTCTCAGGAAATAATGATAATTAAAATCAAGGTCAATGCATAGATGCAATCTAGTCATACTGATCAGGCTAATTTGGATTAATACACTTATAATCAAACTTTTTTAAATCATTAAACATAAAAACATGAAAAATGATCCTAATACAAATATATAAAGCCAAAGATCCTGGACCCAAATAGAATAGTGGTCATTCTATTTGAACTTTTCTGGTATTTAAAGAAGGTTATCTTGATTAGTCAATGACTAACCTTTAACCATATAAAGATAACACACAGAGAAATTGGAATCTCACTTGTATGTTGTATGGTTATAACTTCTTTCAGTTCTGGTGTATGGGATCTCAGGGTTTTACTTTGTGCTTAAACATTTCTTACATAAGACTCATAGCTTTTCCATAATCATTAACAGTCCTTCCCACGTCTTTCCAGTGCCAATCCCTTACATACAGACATACAAGAAGTGCCCATGTAGAAAGTGAAAATATTTGCTGTGTTGTCTTGAGAAAGTGCCAATGGTGGTACAAAACAGTTGTTGACAGTGTTGGTACCTTCTGCCAGTCTCAAGTTACACTGTCTAAAGTAACGTCTAAGAATAAAGGATGATTTTCACACTAATTGGTGAGCGCTTCTATGTTTTCTCTTACTACAATTGAAATTATATGAAGAGACAAGGCCACAAACAGTGTGATCAGACTTGATTAGGAAACACGTTCTATCACTACCTCAACCCCTTGCTATCCTCATTCCCTTGGATGTGGCTGCTATAAGGAATGAACTACATACAAATGCATGGCCCACATTAAGGTCTGTGTTTCTAAATGTATATATAGTACTTTTTAACTTATTCACAACATTTTGGATGCAACCTGAGGTCTCACATACATTGCTTTGCATTCAAATGGTTAATAAAATGTCTTCAAGCTCAGTCTTCCCAAGTTTTACCTCTGTGATCAGAGGCACCCATAGAAATGTGGTAAGTTGCAGTAAGTATTCATTTTATCTCTTTCTCCCTGTGGTTAACAGCATGTCATTTACATTACTGGGCACCAGACATGTCTTCAACACACATAAGCTCTGTGGCACCAAGGAGCTTACAAGTGTTGAATGAGCCAATATTGTCATGCAAAATTAGACTAAGTATTATAAAATAGTACTTATTTTATATTGGGTTTTATTATTGGTTTATACCAATAAGGCCATTTAACATTTTGGCCTATACACAGTAGAGCAATTCGTGGGCAATGCAATGGTACCACAGGGAACAAATGACAATTGCAGTTAATTTATATTGGGATTTTAACCAATTAAATGCTAGAAAAGTCCCCATTGTTTTGTATTTGCAGTTCATTTGGGACCTCTGTAGCATTCATTGGGTTAAAAATGGACTTTTGATTTGCTGTCTATGGTGACGTTGGTTTGAACATGAATTTCTCCGCTTTTGCTTTTGTGAATATGGCCCTGTATTTAGGATTCCTGAGAAGACCTTTTACATTTTCTGATTTCACATAAAACTTAATTATTTATATAATTTTCAACAACTGTAAATGTCCCACTTCTTTGGATTTACATTTGAGGTTACCTTCCTGACCATTGGTATGCAACATGATGTTCTCCATCTGCTGCTGGACTTCAACCCCCAATGGCTGGCAGGGGTAACAGGAGTTGTAGTCCAACAATATCAACTGCACATTGCTCACCACTTTTTGTCTGAGTGGTCTGCAATTCTTAGTCAATAGGTTAACCCCTTGGATGATAGACACATATTTTTTTCCTTTAACAGCAATGCACTGGTGACGTTTCTAGTATCTGAAGGGTTACATTCAATGATAAGACTGTAGTCTCTTGCAGCTCAGGAAACAGTAATCATACAGCTGTTCTTTAAAGGAATAGTAATGTTTCATAATAAAAGCAGCTCTAATTAATCATCATAGTATTTGGGCTATGGAGAGTGTTATTTCAATTCACTCACGCCCCTTTTACTGATGCAACACTGCTCAGCCAGAGCAGAAGGGAGGTGCCCAGGTAGATTGCAGAGAGGGACAATCTTCAATTAAGATAAGGGAAAAACCTGAAAAACTTGGCAAGGGGGGGCAGGGCTTTCATTGTTCCCATAGGAAGAAGATTGTCCCCTGCTGTTATCTGTCTGGTTTAGCAACCAGATTCCACATCTGAGAAGAGATGGCTTACACTAGGTACAAGGGGTGGGAGGGGGAAATTTTATCCTTCAATTAGTCTTGAACCACAACTCTGACAGTATGGAAATAGCATTCTCTATGGCTCAAATACTATGAAGATTAATTGGAGCTGCTGTTTTTGTGAAACATTACTATCCCTTTAAAAAAATGAATACCCACAGGGTTTTACACCAGAATAGCTTTACACCACATTAAGTTTGTCTCTAAGCTCCCAGCCTTGTGTTACTCACCTTAGTGTAAGAAAAGGAGGAATATTTAAGTCTGTGACTAAGAAAATTCTGAGAAATAATGGGGCAAACAAAGATGCAGCATAGGGGTCAGATAAAAAAAATGCCATTGATTAATCTAGAGCTTTTAAATGATTGAATGCTAGACAGGTCTCCATGCAGTTAGTTCACATAAACAACTGGAATGTTGAGATGCTCATCACAACGATTCAATCAATGTCTGGCTGATGCCTACATAGGTTGGCCATTAGTTATTCCTCCTACCCCCCAGCTGCAGATTAGCTTGTGGACTTCAATGATAAAGAATATAAGTGAAACAGGCTTCTTGACCAGGGCTTTGATTCAATAATATTCAAGATGCCCACATGAACTTAGTTTAAGGAATACAGGACCCTAGGTACAAAAGTGGATGAATTCTGAAGCAAACCAACTGCACCACAGGGGGAATAAAAGGCTGGACCTGCATTTGTGGGAGGGGCTGCAAGCCCTAAAGTACAGGGCCACAGCCTCTCCCACGGGGTGCATCATCTCTGTGCCTTTTGTCATCAGCGAGCATCTAGATAACATGTCTCGTCACTTCCAGTCCCGCAGTCCAGCAGAAAGCCAGGTAGGCGTCTCTTACCTTACCCCTTATTTGTACTAGATTATGGAAGCATTATAAACTCTGAGTACTGCATCATGCTTCATTACTCAGCAGCAAGAGCTATACTCATTCAAGTCTGGCATGCTTATTATATCAGCTAATGCTAGGAGCACAGGCCTCTGTCTATTATACCTACACTAATGAAGATGTTTCAGCCCTGCGCCTGCAGGTCAGGTATCTCTGTAGTGTCAAGTAGCTCTTACAGTGTATCTGTTAGCTCAGCAGCGTCTCGCTATATGTCTCTGAACCTCATTCCCCATCTTCTCTGCCGGCTATCTATACACTTTAAGCATATAAACACTTACCACTGGTTCTTCCACTCCTATATTACCATGGTTTGGAACTCCTTCCAGGTTTACTGTCCCCTCGCACATGTATAGGAGCAGAGTCACTACCTCACAAGCTGACCTCAGATATGCACCCCCCTTCCCCATCCAGCATCCACTTCTAGCGGCATCTATGTCCAGTAGGCTAATTTGCACTGGTTCCTATACTACTATGTTACCCATATTTATTCTCAGATCACTTACACCAGTGTTGGCGCTTGTCAGATTAATATTCTTGAACTGTTGGTGCCAATACCAGGACCTGTCTGCTAACATGGATTATGGCAATCCTATACCATTTCACTGCTTCTATTTTCATATTGAAGTTTTGCAGGTACCAACTGGATTCTCGCTGATCCAGTGTGTTCGATCTTTCTGCCAAGGACCATAGGACTCATAATTAAGGCTCACGCAAGCCCCCACCCTTTCCATCTGCAGTTGCTGATATTCAGAAAAGGTAGTCTTCTCTGGAACAATTCTCCTGCCCATCATCATCTTCATTCGCGCTGGCCAATTATTCTCAGTCAGGTACTTCCAAAACCTCATCTCCCAGAGTCTCTCCAGCCCACATGGTCCCACCCCACCTACGCAGAGACATAGTGGAGGGAAAGGATGTAAATTTAGTTGCCCTCCTGACAGCCTCACAAGACTCGTCCGAGAATAAAATCAGCTGCAGCGATGTCTTCATCATGCTCAGGTTTAAGGATCACAGGCTGTCCAGAAAACTGTTGATTGTGAAATTTATACTCGCTTTTGGTGTCTATTGGGACATTCTATGTTCTGCCTTGGTAGTTCTATGACTACCACCATTCTTTTGAGACCAACTGGAGCTGCCTGGACATGGAGCTATTCTACCGGCACTTTACCGGGCTTGAAGCCCCGGTGTGCCAGCACTGTCAGTCATCCTATCACTCCAGTGGTCTCTGCCCTTCTGCCCCCAAAATCTCCAGGCCATCTGGCCAAATAGCTGCTAGTGCTCCCCACTGCCAGCTCAGCCTGGTAGCTCCTCATTCCCTCTGACATGTGACAAACATGGTCGGCCCATCCACTACATGGGAAACACCCTGTTATGTAACAACTTCAATTCAAAAGGGTATTTCTTCAGCGGATGCCGGCTGTTGCACATTTGCTTCAAATTCCAGAAAGCTCACTCCAGAACTATCTACCCTCGTTTTCACTCTATTAATAAAAGCTTTGGTGGAATATACATCTCTAAGTTGCAGACTCTCCTTATTACGCATCATGATGTAGCTCTCACTGAATACAACCTCTCTGGCCTCACTGAAGGCTTTCATACAGGTATCATTGACTGCCCATCCTCATCCTTTGAATGCCCCAACCTCTCCTCCACCCTAGCTGGGCCAACATTAGTGTCTTCACTCCTAGCTCAAGAAGCAGAAAAGGATTTCCTCAAAGGCCCATTCACCCCCCCCCTCCCATTCCCCATCTGGCACATCAAACCCCTACGATTAGCCATGCACAAATGTTCTAACAAAAAGCATCTGATCATTGACCTTCCCCTCCCCACCCCACTCTGGTACCTAGTATTGACACCCTCATCCCCTCATGAGTTATATACACTTCAGTGTGCTACTATAGACAACACCATTAGCCTCATCCAGGTGGCTCTTCTCGACTGCTGGCTCTCAAAAACAGACATTGAAAACACTTTCAAACTTCTCCCCATTCACCCGTCACTCTGGAACCTTCAGGGCATCAAATGGCTAGGCCTATACTATTTCGCCACCAGTCTCATGTTCGGTTCCCGCAGAAGCCCCAAAATATTTGACAATTTCGCTGACATACTATGCTGGCTTCTCCTTATCCATTGCCGATGTCCAGCAATTTTGCACTACGAGGGCGACTTCCTCCTCATAGATCATTTGCCTGCTCCTCCAAAACCAGTCTCAAGAAGCTTACAGACCTATTCAGCTTACTCAATGTCCCTCTGTCAAAAGGTAGAACCAGCGACCCAAGCTAGAATTACAATCTCTAATAGGCCATGAAAATCATACACCAAGGCCACTCCTTCATCTCCCATCTTATCACTCTGCTCCCATCCAGCTCCATTATCACCCTAGACAATTCAGCCCATTCAGATTTACAGATGTCCAATTTTCTGAAACACTGGAATGGCCGCTCCATGTTTCCACCCTTACCTTCACCTAATAGCTCAACTGTCTTTTCAGATGCAGATGTAGATACAGGCTTTGCAGCCACCTGCTGTTCTCAGTGGTTTGCAGAACCATGGCCTCTGGAATCCCTCCAATTGCACAAACACCTATTTACTTCTGCCCTACCTGTGGTTTACCCCATGGTGTCGGCAGCCACCCTTTGGGGTCACCAGTGGGTAGGGCAGGCGGTAGCCTTCCACTTCCAATCAAGCTACCATTGCCCTCATTAAAAAACACAGATCCTCATCCCCTGTCATCACGTAATTTCTAAAGAAACTCACCTGGCTGTCTCTTACACAAATTGGTCATCTGCCACTCAAATATTCCAGTTACCAAAAATCTAGCCGCTAACGCTCTTTCGCGATCTCAGTTCCAGGAATTTTTCAACTTGTACCCAGCAGCAGCCAGTCAACTGTCCACGTCTCCAGCCTTCCGGGAGCTAATAATGCAATAAACTGTCTACTTTCTGAAGTCTCAGCAGTCATTCAGCAAGCCCTAGCCCCTAACACAAGAAAATCCTACGATCGAGCATAGCACGCTTTTAAAACCTTCCTCTCTTATGCCAAACCACCAAACCCCTACTCCCAGTCTAGTATACTAGCATGTGCCTCATTTTGCCACACCAGACTCAAATGCTTAGCTCCTACCATCAAAGTCTATTTAGCCGGCATACAGCATCACCACATTCTGCTACACCCATTGAAACCTTCCATTCAATCGATGTACAGCATTAAACTTTTTCTCAGAGGCCTAGGAAACATTCACAGTCCCTCACCTCATACCTGTCTCCCAATCACAGACCACATTTACAGATGCACATACGAAATTCCTAAAACCAAACCTTTTCAGCACCAAACTAACATTGTTATCCTAGCCACTATCTGCCTTGCCTTCTTCTGGTTCCTCTGCCCAGGCGAGTTCTCCTGTTATTTGAGGAAGGATGTCTTAGTGCTAAAGGAAACAACTCACTCATCACTCCAACCACTTTACACTCTTCATCACTCATTCCTGATCAGTCTAATACAGGGCATCACATTCGTTACTTTGCCACTCACAACCTATGGTGTCCCTACAAAGATCTATTTAACCTCACTACAGATTTCAATCCCAATCGGTATTCGGGTCACACCTTCAGAATAGGAAAAGCTTCCATTGCCTCTAGGAACAAAGTACCAGCCCATATTATACAAAGACTCGGCAGATGGCACTCAATGTGCTTTTCACGTTATATAACCCCAATTCAACTACAGAAATACACAGAGCTCTCACAAACCTGTTGCGTTAATGTCACCTTTATGCAAGTATTAATAAACAAGTTGCATCAGACTGACTTTTTGCCTCATTTCAGGCCTACCTTTGTCACTCATCCCCTGAGCCATATGTACACTAAGGGAAGCAGCACTCCTCCTAAACATTCAGGTTCTCTGGAAGCCCAGACCACAAATAAAAGGCTGGGCTTGCATTTGTGGGAGGGACTGCAAGCCCTTAAGTACCGGGTCACAGCCTTTCCCAAGGGGCACATTGTCCTTGTGCCCCCCCTTCCCAGGCCTACCGTCATCGCTCATCCCCTGAGCCATATGTATGCTCAGGGAAGCAGTACTCCTCCTAAACATTCAGCTTTTCTGGAAGCCCAGACCACAAATACAAATTTCCATTACTTAAAAGGGGACTATTTAACTTCTGGAATGCTTTTCAATATGTTGGAGACCTCTCTAGCATTTCAGGGGTTAGTAAGTCCCATTTAAATAAATTGGAATACTTATTTATCCTGATGCAGTTGGATTGCCTCACAATTGCTCCACTTTGACTTTATACAAAAGAAAAAGTGTCTGCTAAAAGAGAAAGGAAAACATTCTAATCTCAGAGCAATTATCTGGTCTAGATTGTGTCAGGTTTTTTAACCCTTTGAGTGCCAGAGGGGTACACAATGCATTGCTCTGAAATATGTTGCTTAACCCTCTAGCACTCCAAGGGTTAACAGCCATCACAATCAAAGATGGTCACATGAACACTCACAGCTACCTATACATTCATGATAACCATTTTTTCTGACACATTTTAGGACTCTATCATATACAAAAGATATATTATATTTCTATAAATGCTGAATAGGAGTAATAATAGTTACATTGATACAAACCCATTTCATGTTCAGATGAAGTGGTTATATAGATCAAAATAATTATATACAAGCATATTTACTGTAAAATAGTTACTATCCTAAAGTATTGTCTGACCTTTTATAGCTGAACATGTTATATACTTCTCTATCAATGTGTCATATGCAGAACTTAAAGCAGGAAGTCAGACGTTATCACTGCTGAGGCAAAGAGATGTATAAAATATCACTGAGATATGCTTTCAATACCACCTCCAGACTTTCCAGTGGGAGGAGAAAGACAGGACTTGAAACACACAGAAAAATACATAAAAACACAAAACAACTGTCTCCAACCACAAACAAACATCTTGGTGTCATTTTGAAAACCATTCTAATCTATTATTGGTCCCGATCAGTGGCGGTGTCTCCCATACACCCATACCCATCTTTAACCCTTAAAGGGATAGTAACACTTCATTTTATCTTTATTTTATTTTGTAGGCATTAAAAAACATGAAGAACAATACAAGTCTTATCTCTCAAACCTTTATGGTTTGAGAGATATTCACAAGCAAAGTTTCCCCTCCTGCCCCCTTTTACCTAGTGTAAGCCATCTCTTCTCAGATATGGAATCTGGTTGTAAGATCAGACAGGTAACAGCAGGGGACAATCTTCTTCTTATGAAAACAATGAAAGCCCTGTCCCCCTTGACAAGTTTTTCAGGTTTTTCCCTTTTCTTAATTGAAGATTGTCCCTCTCTGCAGTCTACCTGGGCACCTCCCTTCTGATCTGGCTGAACAGTGTTACATCAGTAAAAGGGGCGTGAGGGGGATACTTTGTCACTGAATTACTCTTGAACTACAACTCTGACAGAATTGAAATAACACTCTCCAAAGTCCAAATACTATGATGATTAATTAGAGCTGTTTTTATTATGAAACATTACTATCCCTTTAAGGATCACAGTGTGTCATGCATAGGTCAAACACCAAACAACTTTTCTTTACATGTATAATAACATCTTAATTCCTTGAGGGCTAGAGATAACTCCAACACATTGCTTTGGAGACCAGTCTCTAGCATCCAAGGGGTTTAATCTTTTGGGGATAAGATTTCATGTAATTTTTTGTATGACCATCGTAACACTTTCTACTTTGAACTTCTTAGACATAAATCATTTAAATTAGTATAAAAAAACAAACAATCAAATTTACTACAAAATATAAGCAGTGCATAACACACTTTTTATTGGTGGCAAATATAGTCAAGTTGATAGCTTTATTGGCTAACTAAACAGATTTAGGGTGCAAGTTTTCAAGACCTCTTAGGTCTCTTCCTCAGGCATGTTATAGAGATAAATATGTAAACATCTCTATTAAATACCAGTACACATTACATTATTTAGTCTTAAATACCACTACACATTACTTTGTTTTGTGTACTGGTATTTGAGAGAGATGTTTTCATATTTATCTGTATAACATGCCTGAGGAAGAGTCCTAAGAGGTCTTGAAAGCTTGCTTCCTAAATCTGTTTAGTTAGCCAATAAAGCTCTCAACTTGACTCTATTTGCCTCCTGTATTTCTATGGCTAACACTGTGTCAACCGATGTACTGAAAAAATGGCATAATTCTGGTACAGACCATCTGCATTGATCTCCCTGATCAATGACATCATTTAGTTCTGTAGATATTAATGTACTACAACTTCCTTTAGCTTTAGCCATTCACCTGCTGAGAGGAATGAGAAATGTTGTTAAACAATAGCTGGATCGCCCCAGTTTGCACATTAAACCATTATATTATTAAATCAGTCTACGTATCAATCACTATGTACTAAATGTTCAAGTACAAGTACAAATAGACATCATATTAAGCCAGAATATGCCAAAATTAGAGCGGTCTCCAACACACTGCTTTGCAAGGATTTATAGACCTCGTTGGAATTCGAGGGGTTAAAAGCCCAGTTCATCAGCCTCTGTATGTACTGAAACACACATCCTCTAATCTAGTATGAACTGAACTGAACTAAAGTGTAACTCATTACGAACTGAAATTGACCTTTTCATATCTCAGTATGTACTGAAAAAGACCTAACTCCAGTCATTTATTTACTGAACTGGACCTAACCATGTACAAACCAGAACTTAGTATGTACTAAACTCCTAACTAAACTGCACCTAACTGTAACCCACTATGTCCTGAACCAGACCTAACTTTAACTCATTATGTATTGAAATGGACCTGTCTCTAACCCACAATGTAATGTAATGGGCATAGCTGTGGCCTAGTAAATATTAGCATGTAAGTGTGTGTGTGTGTGTGTGTGTGTGTGTGTGGCGGGGGTGGGGGTGCAAGAGGAGACATAGAATCTCCCTTAGTCAGATTAAGAATATATTGGGTTCACGGGGAACCCTTATTTTAATATTCTACAACCAACACAACAAGTGGAAGTAGAGGTGTCTTTGCCTTTGAGAAACTTAACTCCTTAGGGGGTTTATGGGGTTCCAAGACTGCACATACAGTACTGTGCAAAAGTCTTAGGCAGGTGTGAAAAAATGCTGTAAAGTATGAATAGTTTCAAAAATAGACATGATAGTTTTGATCAATTAACAAAATGATAGTGAGTGAACAGAAGAAAAATCTAAATAAAATCAATATTTGGTGTGACCACCCTTTGCATTCAAAACAGCATCAGTTCTTCTAGGTACACTTGCACATGGATTTTGTAGGCATATAGTCAGGTGTATGATTAAATAAACTCAGGTAACAAGGTGAGGTTGCTGAAGACAGTTTAATGTCAAAAGTCATAAACCGTTACAAGACTGAGCACAGAAACAAGACACAAAGTATTTATACTGCATTATCAAGGTCTCTCCCAGGCATAAATTTCAAGGTAAACAGGGGTTTCCAGATGTGTTGTCCAAGCTATTTTGAAGAAAGAAACGGGCAAATTGAGGACAGCGTTCAGCCAAGGAAAGACACAATATGCTTATTTCCCTTTGTAATCAGAAGCTTTCCAGCAGTGTCATCAGCTCAGAAAGGGCAGAAAACAGTGGGACCCTGATACACCCACCTACTGTCTGGAGAAGTCGGTCAGAAGTGGTCTTCATGGAAGATCTGCGGCCAAAAACCCATACCTTAGATCCTGGTCCTGGGACCAGACGGCTCATCTTCAGAGCCAAAATAACATTGTATACAAAGAAATTATTCATGAGAACAGTCTACAAACTGTGCCTGACACACTTTGGCATACTTTGTAGACAGTTTGCATGAAAAATGTATTTGTATACACTATTATTTCGGCTCTGTGGATGAGACGTATGGTCCTGGGACCAGGATCTAAGTCTGTCATCTAGAGCGCTGACGTGGGTAAAAGGGGTGGGAGGGGGAACTTTAGTAGCTTATTACTCTAAAACTATACAAGTTACAGAAATGGAACTTACAGCATTTACTTTTTTGTTAATAAGTACAATATTAAAGATTGGTAAAATCAAGTATTATTATCTCTTTAAGTGATATATTAATTAACATGCAACCATGATTTTCTGCCAGGTATAACTGTGAGTGGAATAGCTATGGCACTTGACTTTCTGTTTAAACATGTGCCTAGGCCAGCTGTGTGCAATGTGAGGCCCTCCAGCTGCTGCCACAGTATAACTCCCATCATTCCCAGTTGTAGCCTGGAAGCATTTTAAGGACCTTACTTTGTCCATTCCGATCTTGACCTAGAAATAGGCTTCCACTGTTGAAGCATGCATAGGCAGTCATGGTTAGGCTTGGTAACCCTTATTGCCTTCAATTAAATAAGTCAGCCGGGACCTGGAGTAACAAAATAAAATACCCTAACAGCAAATATTTGTATTCATTCTTTGATAAAAGAAAAAAGTCTGTTAATTATATAATGGAAGTTCTTAGTGACATAAGAGAGAATGATTAGCAGCCTCTTCTTAAAAGTGCTTGATTGATTTGGTTTAGCAGGAAGGAACTAAACTGCTCCGTCATAAAGAACCAGTAAGCACAAAGCTTTGAACCCATGGTTCTTAAACAGGGTGTCCCACATTTTACATTAATATATTGATCTAAGAATAATGATAATATTATGCCTTGTTCATTTAATTATGTCCTTGAGAAATGACCTATAAAATGTGACTGGTACCCAGATTACAGATTACACCTTAGGGGTGAAATGAGTTAACAAAAGATTGAGAGCCACTGTTTTGTAGAGAGGTGTGCACACACACATCACATGAAAACCTAAAATGTACTCCCTCAAGAAAGCAGAACAGTGTAACTTTTTAAAAACTTTAACTAATTTACTACAACTACACAAGATTTAAAGGCACAAACAAGCAATTATTTATGATTAATCTATTAGTTAACAGAAGTGTTATTATAGATTAAAGGGAATATATAATGCATTCAGTTGCATAGGGATAACATAGGGTTAAATGTGGAATTTGAGAGTGAGATTTCCGGTTTGATTCAGAAGGTGATTATAAACCTTCAGGCATGTAGACAGAAAAAGATGCCCTGAGGAAGTAGCCAGCTTTTGCTTTTCGAAACACATTGGAGAGGAGGAAAGAAAGACGATATGTGAAGATATAAAATAGTATGTCAATAGGACCCAGAGGGATATTTCTATGTACCACCTTTGAACTGTTAAAGACAGACACCATACCAAAATCACTTAGAAGATGCCAAACAAGATCCTAATCAACAGGTGTGTAAGCACGATAACACACAAAGAAAGCGGACATAGGTGTCCCGTGAGTAATACCTGGAGAAAGAGATACTTGAAAACATAAGGCATAAAGGTATGAGATGCTTAAGTCTCTACATAATAATATGGAAGACTGAGGACTTCAAAAGTGGTGAAGTGAACTTAAGTATCCATATTCCCTCTAAGAGATTTGGGTCCGTATTGCATTAATATAATCAGTAAGTAGATCTAATATCTTCGAAGGTCGTTATTCTACCAAAATCTATGTCACAAGAATGGTTAAGACTGTATACACATAAGTATGAATATCCAGATTTAAAAGAGAGACTGAAACTGATTATAAATCTAAGATCATTTTCCCTTAGAGGGATCTTCTATTTTAGTTATAAGGAACTGTTACGGTTTCCCCAGAGATGTTCAGGAGTCAGCACGGCATAGTTAAATGCAATTTATTAAAATATAAGTAAGGTAGTACACAATAGTAATATATCAAGAACAAGTAGAGAGTCACAAGCCAGCCATCAATGCTATCAGAAATAGTAGGCTGCCAAACCTGACCACACTGCTGGAGACTAGGCCTCAGCTACTGCTAGTCTCTGCTGGAACCAGGAGCAGGAACTGGAACACAGGATCTTGATCCAACATAGTAAGGGCGCTACCTGACTCACACCTGCAGTCAGAAATGTAGCAGAGGATACCTGACTCACGCCTGCAGTCAGTATGGAGAAAGCGGAAGCTTGACTCATGCCTGCATTCAGTTTAATAGCTAGTCTACTAGAGTCCAAGGTCTGCACCAAATTGGGTGTCTGCTAGGTACATGGAAATAACAAGAGAATAGTCAGACAGAGCCACAGGTCAGCACCAGAGAGGGTAGTCAGACAAGCCAGGTCATATACAGTTCAGGTAGTCAGCCAGAGCCACAGGTCTGCACCAGATTTGGTGTCCACTATAAGGATAAGGCAGGAGAATAGTCAGACAGATCCACAGGTCAGCACCAAATTGGATGGTCAGACAAGCCAGGTCATACACAGAGCCCAAGGACACAGAACTGCTTTGTACAACAACGCAAGGGCAACTGAGTCAGACTCAGGCTGCCCTTTGAACCCCTCCTCAGGAAGTAGGTAGGAGGAGCAGGCTCAGATGAAGGAAGTAGGTAGGAAGAGGCTATAGGAAGCATGGCATAAAACAGAGGCCTGCTTCACTCTGAAGCCTTGTGTCTGCAGATTATGCGTGGAATGACGCTGAGCGTCGCTGAAGCGGTGGCGCTGGAAACAAGGTAAGCTGTCACAGGAACATCTATTTGTGTTTTTACAATATATTCCAGTGAATCATTGTTAAACTTAGAGATACACGAACATTTGTTTTTTCCTCATGAGAGAGATTTTTTATTGTTTTTTCATAGTTTATATTTTTCTTATGAGGGATGATCATCCTTATTTTTTAATGTTTGTTTTATTTTTTAATGATGCTGGGGATAATGTGAATTTCCACCTTCAGACTGCTTACATAAAGCTTCTGTTGGCGGTAGTGAGTCAAATAGTAACAAGCGGGCCGTATTGGAGACCAATTTGCAGTAGTGTGTAATGTTGATCTTCAATTAAAGCGGGTAATGCTGTCTGATTTTATATGTGATTTAGTGTGTTAAGTTTTCAGAACTCAATGTATGTTATGCATGCCTACGATTGGGTGCTCTATCTGTGCAGCTAGGAAGGCATATTATTTACCTGCTGACAGTGATAGGTATGGACTTTTGTGGATTTTTGACCAGATATATTGTGAGGTAGAAAACTGAGGTATTTTTCCGATTGAAGTGAGGGTCTGGCTTGGTCCTTTATGTTTGTTATCTGTCTGCAGGGAGTGTCATGTGATTGACCGGGGGCTGGACTTTTGGGACATCCGATATTGGAGGTGTTTATGATATGAGTCTCATGTGTATTATTATATTTTTATAAAATGATCTTTTGGATTATTTTTATTAAATCACTGTGTCCTCTGTTCTATAAGGGTAACATAGCGTTGATCTGTCATTTATTGTGTATTTTGTTATAACCATTGGGAATAGGGTTATTGAGATCTGGTTGCTGGTTCTCTGTAAGACTAGAGGATTGTTATCATTGCGCCACAAATCTAGTTTTTTTATAAGCAACTATTTAATATTTTCCTTTTAACCCACTGAAGACCAGAGGAGTATGTATGAATATGAATTGAAAACAAAGTATTGGACACCCCTCCAGTCTCTAACATGATAGACAGACAGATAGACCATGAAGGTGAGGACATTAACAAAATTAATATGATGCTGCAGGCTAGATTCAGCTGCAGGTGTTAAATATTATTGACTAGCGTAAAAGCCTGTGTACACAGGCCCAGCTTTTTATGTGTTTGGGCAGTCTCTACTGTGCATGAATGCATCGGACAAAGTGTAAAAGGCCGTGCACACCAGCCTAGCATTCTGTGTGTTCGGGCTGTCTCTACTGTGCATGACTACACATTCAGGCAGTCTCTACTGCACATGACTGCATTGGACAAACATACATCTGGCCTTTTATATTATAGGATTTTATCTCACATATTCCCCTGGAAGTTTAAAGGGATAGTAATACTTCATTTTATCTTTATTTTATTTTGTAGGCATTAAAAAAACATGAAGAACGATACAAGTCGTGTCTCTCAAACCTTCATGGTTTGAGAGATATTCACAAGCAAAGTTTCCCCTCCCGCCGCTTTTACTTAGTGTAAGCCATCTCTTCTCAGATGTGGAATGCAGTCCATAGACCAGACAGATAACAGCAGGGGATAATCTTCTTCCTATGAGAACAAAGAAAACCCTGCCCCCCTTGACAAGTTTTTCAGGTTTTTCACTCATCTTAATTGAAGATTGTCCCTCTCTGCAATCTACCTGGACACTCCCTGCTGATCTGGCTGAACGGTGTTACATCAGTAAAAGGGGTGGGAGGGGGGTACTGTGTCATTGAATTACTCTTGAACTACAACTCTAACAGAATTGAAATAACACTCTCCAAAGTCCAAATACTATGATGATTAATTAGGGCTGCTTTTATTATGAAACATTACTATCTCTTTAAGGGAAATTCAGAAATAAAACCTTTGATAAAATTAACACATGCAAACTAATCTAGCCTAGTATTCCTGATGAAGATCTGTTGTGTAACAGGAGACAAGGCTATGAAGCTAGAATTTACAGATGTAATGTTAACAAGTACCCTTTAATAGAAAGTGTGTTTGACTCCTTATGGATTAACCTTTCAACAAAAGTAATTGATGTGGACAGATTAAAGAAATACAATAAAGTTTAGGAAAAGCATAATGCTATCCAGAGATTGACATACTATAGACAAAGTGTCTTTGCTGGGGTAACAAAATATATAGAATCTCGATAGCTGAGGCAGCAGAGCAGTCTTGTGATGAACAGGTTACTGCAACAGAGCTGATGAATGCAAGGCACCTTTATGTAGACCAACATTCATCATCTCATGGGTACACACACACATTGATTCAGATACAGTGCATTTCCCTCCAACTCTTCCCCCACTGAAATAAAGGACCAGTAAGCTAGAGCTTACTAAGTAAATGGGTAAAATGGGAAATGAATACATAGCTGCTATGAAGCATTGTGTGCAATGTGTGTGCACCTGCATGTGTGTGCTGTAATTATTCACTATTCCTGATGCTGCTAATACTAATGTCAGGTGTAATTATACTTTTGTCATATAAATATCAATGACTTGGTCCAGCAGGAACATTACTATTTATATAATAATAGGAAGACTGATAAAAGTCGCCACTGTCTGAAACATTAGGTGCAATTCAATAAGCAGGTAGAATTATAGAGCTTACCAACTACAACAGACGTGCCAAATTAAAATTCCCCAAATTCCCATTAATTTAAACAGATCCTAACCTCTCAAATAATAGAGAGGTCTCCATTGCATTGCTTTGCAATGCATTATAGATTTTTCATCATTCAAGGGGTTAAAAGCCCAATTTAAATCAAGGGCAAGTTTCATTTGTTCCTTATGGTGCAGTTATTTTTTGGTAGAATTGCAAATCTTTAGTTTATTGAATTGCACCTGTTTATATTGCCTATGTGATTGCCTGCTCATTACTTCTTTACATACTTTTTGCAAGAAACCTCCACCATACATGGCATTCAGGAGGGAAAGAAGAGTTAGCAACCTCTTGAGGAGAACTGATAAGTTACTAGGCCGAAGTCGGGCAGTATCGGATGCCCTAATTGCACACACTGTTAACTGGAAGTACACTTAGTAAACCAAACACCAATCAGAGGATTAAAATCAAACAGAGACTAACCTGTATAACTGACTTTGTGGTTTATTTGATCATATATATACACTATATTTTAGTAACAAATGTCAAATCACAGGATCACCATTCAACAAGCCATGGAGAGGGATAAATCTGACAAACTGGTGTCCAGGCACTTCCTTGAGAAAGGACACTCATTATCTAGCCTGAGCAGCATGATTAGTAGCCCCACTTAGGTGGGGAGGCAGCAGAAAACATAAACCTATACAGGGGAGACACATTTGATCCACTACTTGAGTACAATGGTACATAAGGGTCTGAATGAACTTTTATTCTTCTCATTTTTGTGAACCCCTGTTGATGCATGGGGCCTTGGGCTGATGTTTATTATTAGACTTTATTATTAGTCTTTTATTTAGTTGTGGGTTTCCTCACTAGAGTTTACTTTTTTTTGTCTCTGGTCACTTATAGCATGTTTTTGAGTAGATATGGGCGATGGGTTCACTGTGCTGTAGTTGTATCTACGCCATACCAACAGTAGGCCCAGCATAGACTGAGCTCAGTTAGAGATAGCCTCCTGGCAAGAATATTAATGTAATGCCTCTACCTGTAGTTCTTTGCTGTCCCTGTATGATGTGAGTACCATGAGGATTGGGCACTGCTGGCTTTGCATTTTTTGGATTTTGGAGCTGATACAGGCTACATTGAGACATGCATAATGTCCATATCCTCATTGCCATGGAATCTCCTGACCACCTGATTCTATTCAGTATGGGCAGGCAAACCTTATTGAGACAGAGGGGTGGATTTTACAGGTCTAGCTATAAGGTACTTCAATCTAGCCATTTCTTTGCTGTGGAGTTTGCTCTTTTGGAGGATGTCCATGCTCTAAGGTATATAGGATGCCTCTTTGGGCACCAGGTAGTTATCCTGAGTGTGTTGTGATGCACTGGAGTGCACCACAGCACACTGATGCTGAGGTCCACAGAATGCTTCATGCTTAGCGCATTTTGTTTCACTATTTGGACATGCCTTGAGATGGTATAGGTTAGTTATTGTACATAGCCTATTTTATTTTATTCGCATTTTTCTTTTCTAGTTTCTTCATTTTTGACTCATAGACCTGTGGTTTTCCTGCACTTATTATCTATTACTTTGAATACGTATATAGCGGTTTGACTTCTTGGCGCATATGCATTTTGGGGAGGCTATGATGTCACTGATTACACAGGAACAGCGATTTTGGCACTAAATATGTATTATCTATAAATAGAGGGAGATGGAGTTTATTTTTTGTTGTGATGAAAATATGAATGACCACACTTAAACATTGACAGCATTTGTTGATCCACTGTAGGATGAAGGTCTCCTCAACAATTTTCCAACAACTTTGGTCTTGTGGCTTTTGTTCCCACTATGTACCAACAAATTTGGTAATTTCATCTATCCATCTCGTCTTTGATCTTCTTCTTGGTCATTTAGTATCGAGTGGAATCCATTCCAAAATTCATTTGGAATTCAGCTATGATTACCACTGTACCACCAATGCTTACCATTAGAAAAGTTCTCCTTGCTATGTAGTCTGATCATTTCCATTTTAGGAGCTTTACTCTTTCAGTGATGTCATAGACCTTTGTTTGCCGAGGAATCCATGCACACATTTTTCTGTCTCTTTTTGTTATGTTCAGAATTTGATGCTCCATACTTCTCTGTGTAACCTTGTGTTTTTGTATGTCTTTAGAATTCAGTATCCATGTTTCACAGCCGTATGTAAGAACTGGCAGGACACATTGCTCAAAAACCTTTTGCTTGAGTGATAAATTTGTCTTAAAGACAGTACTACTAAATTTTAAAAATGCCTGCCATTCCAATTTTATTTGTCTCTCAGTTTCCTGTATGGGGTTTCCATCTGTTGAAATTTCTTGTCCAATGTACACATACTTGTCCACTTCTTCTAGTTGTTGTCCATCTCCTGTGATTTTCCTTGGTATGGTAAATTTGTTGTACTTTTTTGCCCCCATTTAGTTTGCTGAGCATTTTTCCTAAACAAGCAGAAAATAGTTTTGGGGAGACTGCGTCTTCTTTTTCTGCATTGATCTGAACGTTATCATTGTTTAACTGTATTGATGCAGTTGCACTTTATATATATATTGATTGGAGGATATTGCTTTTTTTTCACTGAGTCAAAGTCCCTTTTGTAGTCAATGAAGGCTATGCATAATGGAAGATTGCATTCATTATACTGATCTGTAAGTTGTTGCATTGTCTGGATATGGTCCATTGAATTGAAACTTCTCATGAAGCCCGCTTGATCTGCAGGTTGTACTACATTAAGTATTGGGTCCATTCTTCTTGATAGAACCTTTGTGAAAACCTTGCAGACGACTACCGATAGGTTTATTGTTCGATCGCTTTTTAGATCCACCCTATCACCTTTTTTGTGCAGTAGGAGTACCTCTGTATTTTCCATGTTTCAGGTACTTTACCAAGTAGTAGGTATTTTGAAAATAGTTTAGCTAGGGCTTTGAATTAGAGTTGACCTTCGGCTTTCAACATTTCAGTTATCGGTTCTACCAAAACTTATGGCATGTCTTCAGCCTCTGACACTGCATTCAGTTGTTGTCCTTCATCCTTATAAAGATTTGAATGAAATTCTTCTACTCACTTTAGTATTTGTTGTTGTATTTTTGCCATCTTCAAGCTTTAATGAAAATATTTGTCTCCTATGTGTGGCCAGCTTTTGTTTTTATTTCTTAAGTCCTTGATTTTCTTCCAGTGTCCTTTTGATGAGCTCAAAATTGAACCTGTGAGTTTCTTCTTGTATGTGCTTCTTCTGGTCTTGCACATTTCTACATATTTTACCCTGTTTCTCATATTACCATTTTGTTTAATTTTAACTCATTTTAAGTCACCATGGCAACTGTTTCTTTTGAAATTCAGGTTGGTTTTGATATTTCACAGTAGGGCATGGGCATGATCTACTATAGTCTCAATAATGTTTTCAGTGCAGCACAATGAAGCCATTAGACAGCAGTAACTCAAACTTTGTATGATTTTACCTGTACAATGATTTTCTGATATACAAATTTTGTTTTTCTGCAAATTGGATCAGATGGTTGCCTCCATAATCTCTTTTTCCAGATCCATGTGGTTCAATTGTGTAACATAATGCAAAGAACTTAGTAACCTCAAAATGTGAATTATTGCAATATAATACATACCTTAATTACACTCCCAGCAGAAATAGATGGAGGCATAAAACATATATGTACAGTATATACAAACTGATTGTTCCTATCTGTGGCAAAATTCTGATTCCAAGTACACCATACCTCTAGACTTAAGTATATACACTACTGGCTCGAGATGAAGGACCAAACTATACAGTAAACCAACTGATAGGTATTATGTTCTGAGAGCAGATAGTAGACATTCATCTCAGATTAAGTGCAGGACCAGATTTCCCAGTAGGTAACTGCCTAGAGCTCCAAATTTTGTGAAGCACCACAGCTGTGCTGGTCACACCCACATTCTAATTTATGGGTGTGGCCAGATAAATCTCAATGTCCAGCTACCAGCTGTATACCCCTCTACAGGCTTTTATTTAACCCATTGTGAAGCAATGCATTGGAGATCTTTTTAGCAACTAAGGGGTTAAAGTATTTTTTTACCCTTGCTTGCTATAGGCCAAGAGTATTTTCTGTACTTGAAAACAATGAATGGGACTGGGGGGGGGTCATGTGAGGAGTGGGCATGTGGCCATGGGTGGAGCTAAGGGCACCTAACATGCCTTGCCTAGAAGTACCTGAGATGTAAATCCTACCATGATTAAGGGAATATTTTACTCCCAGTACCTTAGGGTTATCAGAAACAATTCAGACTCTGAAAAAGTACAATACAGTTAAATAATATAAGAACAATTTCCTAGCAATAGGATATATTCCTAGCCAGAGGATATTCTAAACAATTGATGAATACACAGTTGTACCGCTGGAACAGCTTTATATTGGACCATGTGTTGACTAAATTAAAACAAACTGACAAGGTGCAGAGGATCGTGTTTGTTTGCAATCATTCTCCAATTACCAAGGGAATCAGTAAGTCTATCAAAAATGTTGGCCTCTGATATCAACAGACTTATATCTTCCTTTCTATGGAAAGCTCTACCATAAGTCGTATTTAGGAGAGGGAAGACATTAAGTGGTTAGCTGATGAGGACTGATCTGGTTGTTGATAAATCTATAACAGCTAACACAAAAAACAGCTGGCATATGGTTTACTAAACCCAATATGGGGTGATTAAGATACCAAAACTGCACTACATGCAATACAGTGACAGCAGGAAATCAATTTAGGCATCCACACACGAATCAGCATATTAAAATCTCACAAAGGTGTACGTGTACATTAGACATTGTTGTTTATTCCATTATTTGCTCATGTGGGCTTTATTATGCAGGGAAAACCAGCACTACATTTTGTGAAAGAATAGCCAATCATAAGTCATCTACTTGACAAGCACTGGAGAAGGGACCATTGGAAAAACCAAGAGCCAGACATTTCTTTGGGAAGGGACATCCTCTTTCCAGTTTGAAAAGCATGATCATTGATCATGTGGTCCCCATTAAACATGGATGTGATAGAGACCTTAAACTGATATAAAGGGAAACTTACTGGATCTATACTTTGGACACTGTAGCACTCGGAGGTCTGAATGAGAGTTTGTCCCTCTCTTGCTTTATATAGATAGGTTTGTTTCCCCTGAAGAGTCTGAGTCTGGTAATTTTATCATATTGCTTTATATTTCTGTGGTGTTGGGAAAATAAATATTGGAAGCTCCACAGTATCCCCCCCTTTTTTTTCTCCTAATGCTGCCTCTACATAAGCAATCTTTGCTGATATAACTTACAAGGCCAGTTTGGCTTTAAGTAGCCTTTATTTTGATATGTGCACATGGAATGACACCTTATACTTTCATATATCCAGACTCTAGGTTAGCTTTGCTGAGGATCTCATTGGAGCATAATTATGATTGGCCCTTGTGCAGTTGTTGATCTTGTTGAGATAAGAACAGCCTTCATCTCTCCATGATCTTTATACCTGTTGAAGTTTGGCATTATACAAGACATAGTCATTGTGTCTAAGTCTGGTAAGGAATCAAGTTTTTACCTAGAGAGGTACAGTGACATTAATTTCCATAAATGTCTTATTCTACTCTGTATTTCTAGCTCATAGTCTCTTGTTGTCCACATTTTTTCTTTGTTTATTTGTTTAGTTCACACACTTTTCTGTCTGGCTAGATCTATTTACCATGGTACTGTGGAGGAGTTTGCAGCATTGAGGCTGCATTGCTTGGTTACCCCAGACAGTAACATACCATTCCACTGTGGAATGCGGCAGTGTTCTCCCACAGTATTTTCAGCTTAGTTCAATGATGAAATAACTGTTCAGTCCTGTCAAAATCACTGCAGCAAATTGAAAGTGGCCTATGGTTTTGAGTGGAGTGGCACAGGAGACAACCTACTCTCAAAAAACTCCATACAGTTGGCTACTTTAACCTAAACCTCTATAGCACTCCCGCAGTTAAACACATATCCTTTCTCCTCTCTCCACTCCCAATGGGTCCTCTCCAGTTTCCCGCTCTCCCACATCTGCTAACCTGGACTCCATCAGTGTCTCCACCTGCTCTCTGTCCCCTTTCCCCAACTTTCCTCACCCTCTCTGTCTACCTTTTACTCCACTATTCTTACAAACTCTGTCTCCCCTTAACTTGCAGTATCATCATATATTCTGTATCACCTTAACAGCATTAATCTCAACCAATCCGTGGCCCCTTTCCTCACTCAAGACTTTCTTCAGAATCCTCATACAGAACTAACTGACGCCTCCAGATAACAGTCTGCCTCCCCTGGAACAGAAACAGACAACAAACCTGGCATGTGACCATTCATCCATGAAGGGCAGATCAAGGAGACCCATCTCCAACTTTTGAACATGAATGAAAGCTGTGGAGAGCCTGACAAAGCTATACCGGAGCCTGGTGCTGTATGACACCAGCAGGCCTGCAGGGTAGAGCTTCCCAGACCTTCTCAGTCATACTACCAACTACTACTCCATCTCCCCAAGCTGACGTACCAAACATGGATGGGGAGACCAGGTACTTAATGGAGGAAGAGGGTGGCCCAGTGGGTAGCCTGGGTCCAGGACTGAACTCCAGCATCTCTTCCCCAGGACAGGAGACAACATACCACCAGGATCATCTGAAGAAGTGAGGATCAGTATGAGGTCAGACAGTTGAGATAGGAAGAAGCACTACGGCCAGAACAAAGGGGCAAAATACTTTATTGAGCTATGGAGGGATGCACAGAGATATGTATTCAAGGCAGTACCTCCAGAAAAGGGCATGACATACAGCTGTCACTGACATGTGACAAATCTGTGCATCACAACTATGTGTGTGTGTGTGTGTGTGTGAGACACAGGTGTGTGTGTGTGTGCATAACCTGTGAATAACAGTTGTGTGTTTCACACTCTGCCTCTCTGTATGTACAAGCAATGCCATTTCTTTTTAATGACAGATAGATAGATAGATAGATAGATAGATAGATAGATAGATAGATAGATAGATAATATTTGTGTGTGTATGTGTGGGTGTAATGAGCAGGCACCTTAGAAAAAGAATTGCAAATATTCAAACACACATATACCCAGAGGTGTATTTTAGGTTTTGTGCTGCCCTAGGCCTGACTAAAATCATGCACCCTCCAATCTTTATTTGTCCCTCCCCTTCCTGTTCAGGTCACACCTCTTCCTGTTTAAGATCCACCCCTTCCTCTCACACATAACTACCTCATGCAATCAGGGGGTTCACACTATCAAAATGCTGTCCCAGTACCATACAATGTAAATTATGCAATCCAAGTGGTTTCTCACACATAACTACCTCATGCATAACTACCTCATGCAATTAGGGGGTTCAGTATCAAAATGTTGTCCCAGCCTGGGACAGCATTTTGATATTGAACCCCCAATTGCATAAATTGAACCCCCTAATTTGAATTGTATGGTGCTGGGACTCCATCCCATGACCATACAATGTAAATTATGTACCACCATACAATGCAAACTATTCAATCCCAGCATCATACAATGCAAATTATTCAATCCAAGTGATATTCCTGCCTGCCCTATATACTGCAAACAATCCACATAATATTCAGAATACAGAGCCAAAGTGGTTAAAAAAGCTTCTGTCCTGGGCCCGCCGCGGCCATTACCTTGTGCGAGCTGCAGCCTCTATACAGAATCACTGGCTGCGGCACACACTCGACTGAAGAAAGGAAGTGGGTGGGAGCTCTTTTTCTTTTAGCTCCTCTGCTCCACCGCTGCGTGAACAACTTGAAGAGTCCTGACACATGCACACTTCACAATAAGCAGTGCTGCACTAAGTGTTCTTATAGGGACAACTTAGTTAGAAGTTGGCAAGCGTTGGTGGGCATTTTCATAAGGAAAAAGACAAATTTGGCGGGTAGGGGTGGCTTTTCATGCCACCCCCTGTAAAGTGCTGCCCTAGGCCTAGGCCTAGTTGGTCTAGGCCAAGATATAACACTGTATACACCTATACACACACCAAAATACACACATTGACATACACACATATACAAACACACATACACACAAGAACACACACTGACATGCACATGCTGTATACAAACACACAAGAACATGCAGTGACACACACAAGCACATACGCAAATCTACATAAGCACACATACACAAGCACATAAATACACAGGCACACTCACAAGCACAAGCACTCGCGCACACACACACACATTGACATACACACACTCACACACACTGAGATAAATACACATACAAAACACACACACATACCTATATATATACACAGACCAATACACACACACGCACACTCTCACTCATTCATCACCCAGTTGCATTCTTAATATAGTTAGTGAGCTGCGTAAGTAAAGCTCTTACAGCTGAGTAAGGTTGAATTGCATATTTTTTGGCCTTGTATGTGGCCTTGTATTTAATAAGCACAGCTTTACACTATATGCAAGGTTTGACCTTTCTACAGGAAAAAAAAACATTCATAACTGAAAACTATATATAGCAGATTCAGGCTGGAGCAGATAAAGATTTAGGCCATATGAATTAAGAAAACACTATGATGTGGGAGGAAAGAAGAGTCATTAAATTCTGCTTTTACACTGAGCTGTTGTAAAAATCACTGAAATGCTTAATGACTTTTATACAGCTAGAGCAGAAAAATACAGATATTAGTGTCTAGACAGATATTAGAAACATGAAATGGATAAAAAGCATTTTGGATGAAATTGGCTGAAGGAGCACACTTGTAGGGATAACACGATCTTTGTAGCAAACAAATCAGAGTGCTTGCTCCCCCTTGGGCTAATAATCTATCTACCTCTGCCTCTGGAATGGAATTTATATTGTAAGGAATAACATGAAGGCCCCTGTTGGGACATGGAAACTGATATGTTCAGTTGTCGTCTGAACATATTGGAACATATGCACAAAAAAGATGGATTAATTCTGGAGTAAACCAACTGTAGCATAGGGGAAGATAAAAATAACCAACATTCTCATTGATTTAAATGGGGCTTTTAACTCCTTGAATGATCGATAATGCACTGTGAAGCAATGCACTGGAAAGCTGTCTATCATTCATAGAGTTAAAGGCCTCTTTTCAATCATTAGACATTTTTATTGGGTCCCTATGGTGCAGTTCTTTTGCTCCAGAATTAATCCACCTTTCTTCTGTGCATATGTCCCACTGATTCCTGCACCAATTAGCTAATTCATTGGTGGGCAGTTACGTGAGTCCCTTTAGATGCTGCCAGACTCCCTTGATGGGTACTGTAGTCTGACATCAGCTGGAGGGTCATACATTGCCCATCCTTGAGCTAATTCCATAAACAGCGACTCATACAAATAGCATCAAATATTCTTTGACAAAAGAGCACTGAAACCAAAAGCAACATTCACCTTAGTGTCTTACAGTGAATGTTACAAGCTAGGATTTCATTGTTAAAAAGTAAAAACTGAATTATTCATAACTAGTTGAAGAGGCCGTGTACACGGGCCACAGTGCCACCTAGCAATGGCCGCGGTGCAGTCATGCATAGTAGAGACGTGCCGCGCTGATACGGAATGGGGCACTCTGAGCCTTCAGTGCGCAGAGAGGACTACGGTCTGAATTCGGAGCCCCACTCCGTTATCAGCCGCGGCGCGAGCAGTCTGTCTCTACTGTGAATGACGGCTTCTGACAAACACACATTTAGTGAATTATTATATAGGATGTATTAAAGGGAAGACAAAGCCTAAGTGGCTCTCCATGTATTTAACAGATTAATTTATCTGTGCTTTGGTAGGTATCTGTTCTTTATATAGCAGTTTTGGGAATGTTTATGTGTTCCTTATCCTTGTGGCGCAGTCAGTTTAGCAAGAATTACTATGTTCTTTTTCACGCATTGAATTCAAAATGGAGTCATTTGCCACTTGTGGAGCAGGTGGGATGATAAGGGCCAGGAAAGCATCCTTAAATAGTATGTTTCCCAAAGTGTACCACCTTTCCCGTTGAGGTTTGCCTGGCTCTAAAGTACAGGAAGCCAAGTCTGGGTCTTCCAGGGGGGGCTAAGACCAATGGTCTCATAAAACTGAGTGATGTCACCAGGGTATCTCACCACTGCAAACTTTCTGTTCTGTTGGACCATCAAGGAAAACAGAAAGCCCCATTTTTACTTTATCGAGAGTGATCTCAAATGGTCTGTGAGCTGTTTCATCAGTTTCCGCTGCTGCAATGTGTATGGGAAAATGTTGTTGATGAGCTGGTATTCCACACCCGCATATATCAACTTCTCTGATGACCTACTTTTCTGCATTAATGAATAAAAAATATGTTTATTTATATAACACCACAAGTGTACACAGAGCTTTACAATTTAAGGGTTTAGACAATAGACGGCTACAAGCGCTTTGCTGAGTGAAAAACTGGATGTGAGGTCGCAGTCTGAAAGCTTAGAATCTAAAGTGGTAAAGGGAAACATAAAGATATATGGAGGGAGAATGGTCCATGCTCAAGTGTCCATGTCCAAGTGAGGAAGACTTTCACCCCTAAGGTACCTCTTTTTAAGCGAGTCCTATCTAATAAGTACTGCCATCTTTATGATTTAATGAAAATGCTTTATAGTAAAAGCTACATAATAATATCAAAGTATTTTACCAGGAAGGATACATTGAAATAGTCATTTTCAAGTAAGTCCTGGGATATAGATATTATTATTATTATTATATCAGGATAAAAGGCTGAGCTGACTAGAACCTGCAAATATGAGGTCTGAACAGATTCTGCAGGTGCATATGTCAAATGAGCTGTCTCTCCAACATCTAAAGAATGCCCATTTGGCTGAACTGACCTGCTATCACGGTGCCCGTCATTTGCTGCCTTTCCTGTCAGTTACCTGAGTGGCTCTCCATTGGCTGTCTGCTTTCAACCCTCCCAGTATTGCCTATTTAGATTGGGCTTGGGCACCCTTTGGTTGCCCTTTCGTGGTGTCTCTATGTCACCTGCACCTGCATTGTGTTCCTGAGCTTACTGGGCCGTCTACTATCTATACTCTCCAGTGATCGCCTGAGTTCCTGACTGACAGCTGCCTCGGTTCCAGCTTCCGTTCCTGATCTGTTTGGGGTTGCTGTTCCTGCTGCCGTTCCTGCTCCGGTTGACTGCCATTGCTGGTCCTGCCTCCTGTCCTGTACCGGCTGTGTTCCTGCTCCTGGATGCCTGTAGAGTGTCTCCTTCCTCCGGTCATCTGTGGCGACATTTTCACTCACTTGTTTGTGTAACTCCAGTACGTGGGTACTGGTTCGCTCCATGTTAACCGGCTGCTTGCTGCATCCCTTACAGCACCGGTAGAGATTGTGTTATTCCAGTACGCGGGTACTGGTTCACTCCATGTTAACCGGCTGCTTGCTGCGTTCCTTACAGCACCGGTAGAGATTGGGTTACTCCAGAATGCGGGTACTGGTTCGCTCCATGTTAACCGGCTGCTTGCTGCGTCCCTTACAGCACTGGTAGAGATTGTGTTACTCCAGTACGCAGGTACTGTTTCGCTCCATGTTAACCGGCTGCTTGCTGCGTCCCTTACAGCACCGGTACAGATTGTGTTACTCCAGTACGCAGGTGTTGGTTCGCTCCATGTTAACCGGCTGCTTGCTGCGTCCCTTACAGCACCGGTAGAGATTGTGTTACTCCAGTACGCGGGTACTGGTTCGCTCCATGTTAACCGGCTGCATGCTGCGTCCCTTACAGCACCGGTAGAGATTGTGCTACTCCAGTACGTGGGTACTGGTTCGCTCCATGTTAACCGGCTGCTTGCTGCTTTCCTTACAGCACCGGTAGAGATTGTGTGACCCCAGTAGCGGGTACTGGTTCGCTCCATTATTTTGTTGGGTGTTCTCTACATCTTGATAACCCAGCTGGCCTCTGTCTGTCCATCATAGGCGACTGGCTAGTTACACCTTTATGCCAGTTGCTGAGGCCATCCCTGTCTGTGCCCCAGTACTTGCAGTCTCAGGCTGCCTTGCCCGGTATATTGGTAAGGCCGGTAAAACCTATTCCATCTTGTGCCAGTCTAAGGTTGCCTTACCCGCTATTGGCAAGGCCGGTAGAGCCCCATTCCTCATTGTACCACTCTCAAGGCTGCCTTGCTCGGTATATTGGCAAGGCCGGTAGAGCCTCATTTCCTCGTGTTACCAGCCTTAAGGCTGCCTTGCCTGGTATATTGGCAAGGCCGGTAGAGCCTCCATCTCCTCGGTTGCTAGCCTTCCAGGCTGCCTTGCCCGGTATTTTGATAAGGCCGGTAGAACCTATTCGATCTTGTGCCAGTCTAAGGTTGCCTTACCCGCTATTGGCAAGGCCGGTAGAGCCCTGTCACGGATTTGAAGACTCTCAGACTTAAGGTTTGGTAAAATAACTTAACTTTATTAAAAGTTAAAGGCAGTCCCCATAGGGTAATCATACATAACATACAACAGTAATATCACATATAATAGGTTCTACCGGCCTTGCCTAAATACCGGGCAAGGCAACCCAAGTGACAGTTTTAATGACAGGCTCTACCGGCCTTGCCTATACCGGGTAAGGCAACCGTGAGATGACATATACCGGTTCTACCGGCCTTACCAATACCGGGCAAGGCAGCCCTTACGGAATGCTGAATGTAGGCTCTACCGGCCCTGCCAATACCGGGTAAGGCAACCTTAAAGATTGTGAATTACAAGGTTCTACCGGCCTTACCAATACCGGGCAGGGCAGCCCAAAGGAGTACTGGAGTAGGCTCTACCGGCCCTGCCACTACCGGGTGAGGCAACCTACAGGATGGTATCGTCAAGGTTCTACCGGCCTCACCAATACCGGGCAGTGCAGCCTGAGCGAGTAGACTAGCTGTCAGATGACTAAGACAGCATAGAGCATAAGTATAGAGGTCTTACTCAGCAGGAGTCTATTGCCAGGGATACTCAGACAACTGCAAGGAAGTGGACAGCGACTGACCACAGTACTGGATGTTCAGGAGCAAACCAACGTCCACACGTTGGGACTAATGGTAATAGCGCCACCAGGTATAATGGAGCAAACCAGCGACCGCACGCTGGAACCAACAATGTATATCGCAACCAGGTTTAGTGGAGTAAACCAGCGTCCGCATGCTGGGACCAACAACGTATATCGCAACCAGGTTTAGTGGAGCAAACCAGCGTCCGCACGCTGGAGCCAATAATGTATCTCGCAACCAGTTTAGTGGAGTAAACCAGCGTCCACACGCTGGGACCAACAATGTATATAGCAACCAGGTTTAGTGGAGTAAACCAGCGTCCGCACGCTGAGACCAACAATGTATATCGCAACCAGGCTTAGTGGAGTAAACCAGCGTCCGCACGCTGAGACCAACAATGTATATCGCAACCAGGTTTAGTGGAGTAAACCAGCGTCCGCACGCTGAGACCAACAATGTATATAGCAACCAGGTTTAGTGGAGTAAACCAGCGTCTGCACGCTGAGACCAACAATGTATATTGCAACTAGGTTTAGTGGAGTAAACCAGCGTCCGCACTCTGGGACCAACAATGTATATCGCAACCAGGTTTAGTGGAGTAAACCAATAAAGTAAGATCAGCAGCGAGAAGGACAATGTCGCCAGAGCGACGGCTGGAGCAGGAGATTCAGGAACTCAGTAAGATTAACCCGCGAGGTGCTGGAACACAGCAACACTGGAACTCAGTAAGATTAACCCGCGAGGTGCTGGAACACAGGAACACTGGAACTCTGGAACACAGGAACACTAGCATACAGGAACACTGGAACACTGGAACACAGGATCAGCAAGTACAGCAGGAACAGCAGGAACAGGCCCAGAAGCCTGACAAGCAGGTCAGGCAGAGTGGAGTCAGAAACACCACGAAAGGGCAACCTGGAAGTGCTCAGCCTGGGTTTAAAAAGGCTGTGTGAGGAGGGCTAATCACAGACAGCCAATCATGATACTCAGCAAGTGACTGACACTGAACAGCACCAATCACGGGCACCGTGATAGTACCCCCCTTTCAAAGACCCCCTCTCCCAGAGTAGGGTCTAGGCTTCTGAGGGTATTTGACATGAAATATTCGTAGTAACTTGGGTGCATGAAGGTCCTTACTGTCTACCCAGCAACGATCCTCAGGACCATAACCTTTCCAATGCACCAGATACTGTACCCCTCCTCTACCTCTGCGGGAATCAATAATGTTTTCTACTTCATACTCCTCCTGCCCCTCGACTTCAACAGGACCTGGCCTCACAGGAGTGGTAGTATAACGGTTACAAACCAGAGGTTTAAGGAGAGACACATGAATGCGCATAGAAGCAGGTAATTCCAAGGCATAGGAAACAGGGTTAATTTTGCGAATGATCTTGTACGGACCAATGAACCGAGGTGCCAGCTTATTAGATGGGACCTTGAGCTTTAGATTCTTGGAGGACAGCCATACGCTATCCCCGACTCAGGAGGAAACCACTGGAAGCCTTCTGCAATTGGCATGATGCTGATGTCGCTGAAAAGACTGGCCCAATGCCCTCTGAACTTGTGCCCATGTGGAACGGAGTTGCTCTATATGCTCATCCAGAGCTGGAATCTGCTGTGATTGAAAGGAATCCGGGAGCAGACAGGGTTGGAACCCATAATTGATCAAAAACGGAGAGCTCCCGGAGGAAGAATTAACTGCACAGTTCCTGGCGAACTCTACCCAAGGCAACAAGTCGGCCCAATTATCATGATGGTCAGTCACAAACATCTCAGAAACTGTTCCAATCCTTGATTGGCCCTCTCAGCGGCCCCGTTAGTCTGGGGATGATATGTCGAGGAAAATGATAGTTGTATGCCCATCTGTTCGCAAAATGCCCTCTAGAATCTGGACACAAACTGGCTCCCCCTGTCAGACACCAGCACCCTGGGTACTCCATGTAACCGAAATACTTCTCGAGCAAATACCATTGCCAGTTCCTTGGCCGAAGGAAGGCCACGGAGGGGTACGAAGTGTGCCATTTTAGAGAACCTGTCTACCACCATCAATATGAAGGAGTACCCTCTAGACCTGGGCAATTCTCCCATAAAGTCGATAGAGACGTGAGACCAAGGGCGTTCACCATTAGGCACCGGCTGAAGCAAGCCCACAGGGAGATGTCTAGGGGTTTTGGCATGGGCACAGGTGGCACAGGCATTCGTAAAATTGGCACAATCTGTTCTCATAGAAGGCCACCAAAATAGCTGAGAGAGAGACCAGAACAATTGATCCCTACCAATATGTCCCGCAGCCTTAGAGGAGTGGTAGGTCTCAAGTAATCGAGTACGGAATGGCTCAGCGACAAAACATTTGCCCACTGGAGTCTCATGAGGAGCAGAAGCTTGGGAAGCCAAAATCTCCTCCCCTAGCGGTGAAGTAATACTAGTACGTATGGTAGCCAATATTCGATCGGGTTGAATGATAGGGGCTGGTACCTCTTCTCTGTCAACCTCTGCTTCAAATTTTCTAGACAGAGCATCAGCCCTAACATTCTTTGATCCCGGCAGGTATGATACAACGAAATTGAATCGGGAAAGAAACAGTGTCCATCTGGCCTGGCGAGAAGACAATCTCTTGGCCTCAGAAAGATACGTCAGATTCTTGTGATCATTTAGAATCAAAACGGGTTTTTTTGTGCCTTCAAGTAAATGACGCCATTCTTTGAGAGCAAGGATAATGGCCAGTAATTCTCGATCACCAATCTCGTAATGACTTTGAGCACTAGTCAGTTTTTTTGAGAAGAATCCACAGGGTCTGAGTGTACCGCCTTTAACCTGTCGCTGAGAGAGCACCACCCCGACCCCAATATCTGAGGCATCAACTTCCAAAGTAAAGGGGAGTTTTGGATTAGGGTGGGACAACACAGGCGCTTCAGCAAAGGCTACCTTCAACTTCTCAAAGGCCTCTTCAGCAGCCACCGGCCAGAGGGATGGGTTAGCGCCCTTGTGCGTGAGGTCAGACAGAGGTTTCACGATAGAGGAGAAGTTTTTAATAAACTTCTTGTAATAATTGGCGAATCCCAGAAATCGTTGGATGGCTTTGAGGCTCTTGGGTTTAGGCCATTGTAAGACTACCGTCAATTTCTCTTTATCCATGGCAATGCCGTCTTTGCCAGTTATAAACCCCAGAAACGGTACACTGGTTTTGTGGAACTCGCATTTCTCCAGTTTACAGAATAATTAATTTTTTTGTAAGCGCAGCAAGACTTCAGACACATCCTTGATGTGTTGTGACAGGTCTTTGGAGTGGATAAGTATGTCGTCAAGATAGACTACAACACAAGATTGTAACATATCTCTAAGAACGTCATTGATCAGTTCTTGAAATACTGCAGGAGCATTACATAGACCAAATGGCATGACTAGGTATTCATAATGCCCAGATCTCGTATTGAAGGCAGTTTTCCACTCATCACCGGATCTGATACGTATCAAATTGTAGGCTGCCCTTAGGTCCAATTTGGTGAAAATCGAGGACCCCTTAAGTCTATCAAACAGCTCGGTGATGAGTGGTATTGGGTAGGCATTTTTTGCCATCAGCTTATTCAGCCCACGATAGTCTATGCAAGGTCAAAGTTCGCCACTTTTTTCCTTAACAAAAAAGAACCTGGCACCGGCCGGAGAAGTAGATTTCCTTATGATCCCTCTTCTGAGGGCATCTGCTATATATTCCTCCATAGCTTGGTTCTCTTCACAAGACAATGGATACGTGTGTCCCCTCGGTGGTACTGCTCCAGGACTCAGTTCTATGCGACAATCATATGGTCTGTGCTGAGGTAGGGTGCCAGCCTCTCCCTTACTGAAAACGTCGCTAAACTGCTGGTAGGCATCAGGTAGTGAAGGGGAGGTGCACAAGACCTTAACCGGATGGGTAACGCACTTATCCATACAGAACTGAGACCAAGCAGCAATCTCACATTTCTGCCAATCAAATTGTGGGTTGTGCAACTGTAACCAAGGAAAGCCCAAAATCATGGCATGGTGAGGAGAATTAATCAATTGGAACTGCTGCTCTTCCTTGTGAAGAGCCCCAATAGTCATGGACAAGGGCATCGTTTCAAAAGTAACTTGGGCGGGTACCAAAGGTCTGCCATCAATTGCTTCGATAGCAAGAGGGGTTTCTCTCTGAATCCGTGGTACCCCATGCAATTCAGCAAAGGTATTGTCCATAAAATACCCAGCTGCACCAGAATCAACCAAGGCCAAAACCTCAACCGAGCGTTGTGCCCATGACAATATCACCTGTATGGTGGGTTTAAGTGTGTCCAACAATGGGGACGATTGGACACCACCTAGGGCCTGTCCCCCAAGGTACCCTAGGTGTGTTCGTTTCCCGGACGTACCGGACAAGATCTTAACAGGTGACCAACTGACCATCTTTACCGCAGTACAGACATAATCCTTGTGTCTTGCGATACCTTCTCTGCTCCTTAGTTAACCTAGTGAAACCCACCTGCATAGGTTCACTTGGTTCCGAAATAGGTTCACTAGCTTTGGATGCAGAGGGAGGGTTGGGTGGGCAAAATATGCTACTGGACCCATTATTCTTTAACTGTACTCGTCGCTCTCTGGCGGTTAATCTTTCACATATTCTGGAGTCAATTAGAATCATGTATTCGATATAATCGTCTAGGTCAGTAGGTAACTCTTTTGCTGCAATCTCATCTTTAATCTGGTCACTCAATCCTTGAGCAAAGGCTGCCAACAGGGCCTCATTATTCCACCCTACCTCTGCTGCCAAGGTGCGGAATTCAATGGCATAATCGCCAACCATGCGCCTGCCCTGTTGTATCTCCATGAGACGTTTAGCAGCAGAGGTAGTTCTACCAGGAGGCTCAAATACTCTCCGAAAGGATTGCACAAAATCACAGAAATTCTTTGTGCACGGTTTAGCGTTTTCCCAAAGTGGGTTGGCCCAGGCCAATGCTCTGCCAGTCAGCATGGATATCATGAACCCAACCTTGCTGCGATCACTAGGAAATGCGTGTGCCGTCAATTCCATAAATATTTCAAGTTGATTAATAAACCCTCTGCATAATTGAGGGTCCCCGTCATATCTCAGCGGCAAGGGTGCAGAAGCCGTTAACCCTTTGACTGCGGCCCCTGAGGGCTTAGACTCATTCTCCGGTGTCGGAATTGGCGGGACCACCGGGTTAGCACCGGACTTATCCGCAAGTACCGTGCGTTCAAGAATAGTTTGGATAGCAATCGCTAGCTGATCCAAACGTTGCTCGTGCATATCCATCCTCCAATGGATATTCTGTGCATTACCGGCACTCTTAGTGTCTGAGGTCATGGCCCTTTCGTACTGTCACGGATTTGAAGACTCTCAGACTTAAGGTTTGGTAAAATAACTTAACTTTATTAAAAGTTAAAGGCAGTCCCCGTAGGGTAAACATACATAACATACAACAGTAATATCACATATAATAGGTTCTACCGGCCTTGCCTAAATACCGGGCAAGGCAACCCAAGTGACAGTTTTAATGACAGGCTCTACCGGCCTTGCCTATACCGGGTAAGGCAACCGTGAGATGACATATACCGGTTCTACCGGCCTTACCAATACCGGGCAAGGCAGCCCTTACGGAATGCTGAATGTAGGCTCTACCGGCCCTGCCAATACCGGGTAAGGCAACCTTAAAGATTGTGAATTACAAGGTTCTACCGGCCTTACCAATACCGGGCAGGGCAGCCCAAAGGAGTACTGGAGTAGGCTCTACCGGCCCTGCCACTACCGGGTGAGGCAACCTACAGGATGGTATCGTCAAGGTTCTACCGGCCTCACCAATACCGGGCAGTGCAGCCTGAGCGAGTAGACCAGCTGTCAGATGACTAAGACAGCATAGAGCATTAGTATAGAGGTCTTACTCAGCAGGAGTCTATTGCCAGGGATACTCAGACAACTGCAAGGAAGTGGACAGCGACTGACCACAGTACTGGATGTTCAGGAGCAAACCAACGTCCGCACGTTGGGACTAATGGTAATAGCTCCACCAGGTATAATGGAGCAAACCAGCGACCGCACGCTGGAACCAACAATGTATATCGCAACCAGGTTTAGTGGAGCAAACCAGCGTCCGCACGCTGGAGCCAATAATGTATCTCGCAACCAGTTTAGTGGAGTAAACCAGCGTCCACACGTTGGGACCAACAATGTATATTGCAACCAGGTTTAGTGAAGTAAACCAGCGTCCACACGCTGGCACCAACAATGTATATCGCAACCAGGTTTAGTGGAGTAAACCAACAAAGTAAGATCAGCAGCGAGAAGGACAATGTCGCCAGAGAGACGGCTGGAGCAGGAGATTCAGGAACTCAGTAAGATTAACCCGCGAGGTGCTGGAACACAGGAACACTGGAACTCAGTAAGATTAACCCGCGAGGTGCTGGAACACAGGAACACTGGAACTCTGGAACACAGGAACACTAGCATACAGGAACACTGGAACACTGGAACACAGGATCAGCAACTACAGCAGGAACAGCAGGAACAGGCCCAGAAGCCTGACAAGCAGGTCAGGCAGAGTGGAGTCAGAAACACCACGAAAGGGCAACCTAGAAGTGCTCAGCCTGGGTTTAAAAAGGCTGTGTGAGGAGGGCTAATCACAGACAGCTAATCATGATACTCAGCAAGTGACTGACACTGAACAGCACCAATCACGGGCACCGTGATAAGCCCCATTCCTTGTTGTACCACTCTCAAGGCTGCCTTGCTCGGTATATTGACAAGGCCGGTAGAGCCTCATTTCCTCGTGATACCAGCCTTAAGGCTGCCTTGCCTGGTATATTGGCAAGGCCGGTAGAGCCTCCATCTCCTCGGTTGCTAGCCTTCCAGGCTGCCTTGCCCGGTATTTTGATAAGGCAGGTAGAACCTATTCGATCTTGTGCCAGTCTAAGGTTGCCTTATCTGGTATTGGCAAGGCCGGTATAGCCTGTCTTACATTCTGTATACTACTATTCACTATGACTATGTATTGAAGATATATGTTGCATGTGTATGTTAACCCGCGAGGGTTCCCTTTAAAATTTTCAATAAAGTTGTGTTTTTATCTTAACTCTGTGTCTGAGAGTCATAACAAACCATGACACCTGCTTTAAAACAGGGATCACAGTGCAATGAGTGGGTGGAGACCTCAGGAACTGGAACCTTTCCACTAGTTCATGTTCTAGGCTGAAATTATGACCCCATTGACTACTGACAAACAGCACTGTACAGCACTGATGAGTACCGCCATAGAAACCCTTTAGTTGCCCACACACAAGTGCAGTTCTCTGTGCAGCAGGATATATTGTTAATGACCATGGAACAAGTTTATCAATCAGCAATGCTGGTAGATTTTAAATGTCTCTTTCAAAATAATGGTTAGATGCAGACTTATAAAAGCCAAACCTTCGATTTATTATAACGAGACTAGCCTTGAGAAACATTAATAGCAGGCTTGCAAGGAGGCAAGCCCAGAAAAACTGTTTGCAAGCTTCAGGCTTGCCAGAAACAAGCCTTAAAAAATGTTATGTACTACTAAGCCATTCCATAACAATCATGCACTGCTGTCACTATGTCTTTTGTCCACTCTACTAAAAACAAGTTACTGGGTGGTGGTGATGGTGGTGGTTGGTGACAAGACTTAATAAAAGTAATTAACCCTCCCTGCCATCAGTTTAGCATATTCAGTGGGATGGACTTCTGCAGACACTCCATGGTTCCTTGCATTCCATTGCTCTCTACCACAACTGCCAGTGCAGTGGGTGGAGATGAACTGCCAGATCCTCACATCTAAAGACTCATTATAAGCTGCTGGTGGAGACAATGTTAGCAGCCATTGTACTGCTGAGGAGGAGGTTAAAGAGGACACTGAGGCTGTTGCACCTGTAGCCTAGAGGAAGAAGACGACAGATGTCGCTGGTGGGGGTTTCAATTGTGCTTAATGAGGGAAGATGTACTAAGGTATATCCCCTCCTTTCTCCTTTTTATTACCTTATTGCACACTGTGCCTGCCCCAAGGGAAAATAGTCCAACACCCACATTTTTGTTGGAGGTGGAGAAGAATGGGCTTCTTCTTTTATAGATGCACCTGCAATGACTGAGAAAGGTGCTGTTGCCTCAGCAGCAGTACAAGTGCTAGGATCAGGAGTAATGGGAAATGCATCAACATCTGCTTGTTCTATCTACCTGTTCTAGTCCCATATCATTGCTGCTACTAACCAGTCCCCTGGTGGCCCAGGTGGAAACTGAAACACTAGCATGCTCATCCTGCTCCTGTGACAGATGTACATTTGTCTCTAATGACACAGCAGATAGCAGCAGGAATTCCAGTACCAGCAAATGCCATGACATCACTGCTGGTGGTGATGCCCATTCCCATCTGCATCTCTCTTTCCCAACTGAATTCACTTTCAACCCAATCAATCTGTTCAGACCTCATATTTGCAGGTTCTTTAGACTCGTCATCGCCACCACCACAAGTCTCTTGCTGCTTTCTACTTTATGATGATGAATGATGATAAATGTGAAACATTGTTCCCTACTAACACATATTATCATCTGAGATGGCACACTGATATCAGTAACAGCAGAATGGGAAGCTAAACTGTGGCGCTGCTACTATCCAGTAATTCCCTTTGCCTTTTATACTGGGGAATAAGCATATTGGGAATACATGGGAGAAACTTTACATGAGAGAAAATGACATTACTATAATTGATTTCAGTGTAACAAAAAAGTGGAAAACTGCTGGTTTCTCAGAAGTTTCTACAGAAAGATTCTGTTTTCACACTTGCTTTTGTCATATTTGGCTAGATCTGATCTTATAGACAGAAGAGTGCAAGTGTAGATTCTGGGCAACTGAATGCCCATCTCGGTTTGCCATGAAAGAACTAGTAATCTTTGTGGTGTGCAAAGATGAAAGTAGAAATGTATAATTTGTTATATTTATGTCTGTTATTTGTTGTATATCAGTTCCAGTAATTCCCACTCCTGCAGAATTCCCATATATAAATGCTAAGTAGTATCCTTTGTCATTGTAAATTATAGGAGCTGAAAAATATTCTGTACAAGAAGCTGACAGTCTAATAGAAGAATCTTCTATTTGGTGGTCAGTCTAAACTGCCTCTAATTTTTAGACACTGCAGAACAGATTTGTTGTGAACCAGATGGGTTATACAGGAGATGCAGATGTTTAAAAAGTGAGTGGTCCGTGCTAACACTTACTCCTGCTGTGGTGTGCAGACAGGAAGATCTCACAACTGTTATGACTCTCCTCTTGTTTCGGTACAAATTTATGTCGGGCAGATGAGAAGCAGGTCTCAGTTACTGTAATGGAAACTAAAATATTCGGAGAAATAAAAATAATTCTGCCTTTTAGTCCCCTGAGAATAATATTACATGAGTATCAAAAGACATGTGTGCAAAGAAATTAAGTGTTCTGCCTTACATACTACTGCACAGCAAACCAGTGATATCTCTCAACGTATAGGGCTATATGTATAAAGAGAAAGGTGGAGCAATTCTGGGGCAAATCATCAGCATCATGGGGAACAAATACCAATTCTAACTTATTTAAATTGGGTTTTGCAATGCACTGGAGACCTCTCTAGCACTCAATGGATTAACCCCTTAAGGACTACATGGCGTACTATGACCGTCATGGTCCTTATACCCTTAAGGACTGATGATAGTCATAGTACGTCACGTACTTTTTACTTACAGCGCTCCACTGGGAATTGACCGCTCCAAGACTGAAGCGATCTCTTTCAGGCCCGCAACAGGTCACATGTACCGGCGCTTTGGCAAGGATCAAAGCAGTCCTTATAGGACAGAAACATCCCAGGACTGCTGGTCCTTCAGGGGTTAAATTGTACTCTTAAATGGTCAAACCCCCCTAGATCAAGAAAAAATATTTTGTTAACTGAGTAGCTTATCCCTGACACTCCAGTCCTTACAGGCCTTTTAAACTGCACTGTTAGTTCTTTATATTTTCACCATTATCTGAGATTTCAGAGACATCTAAATTCAGCTGATTTTCTTTTCTTCTTGTCCTTTTCTTCCTTTAAAACTCCACTGATGGTCAAAATCCAAACCCACCGGAGGAAATTTGAAAGAAAAGTATGAGCTCAGAGGTGTGGATGGGATTTGTGAAGAAGAAACTAGGAGCAAAGATTTTTCCCGTTGCCATAGCATAGAAACATATACATTTGATGGCAGATAAGAGCCATTCAGCTCATCAAGTCTGCCCATATTTCTGACTTCCTACTGTGAAAACCTCAAATCTTACTTGGTACTTGATCTTATATTTTCAGGATAGCCTTATGCCTGTCCCATGCATGTTTAAAATAAACTTCTACCACTTCTGTTTGTAGTCTGTTCCACTTATTTACCACCCTCTCAGTGAAGCAAAAGTTTTTTTACATTACATCTAAGCCTCTGACCCTCTAGTTTCTAAATATGACCTCTTGTCCTAACATTTCTACTCCTTCGAAATTTACTCTTCTTATGTACTTTCCTGAATCCTTTTATGAATTTAAATGTTTCTATTATATCCCCTCTTTCTCCTCTCCTCCATGCGATACGTGTCCAGATCCATTAGTCTATCCTGTTAATATTTATCCTGAAAGCCATTCACCATATTAGGAAAACACAAGAACAAGGGAGGAAAAAGAGGGGTGTGCCCCCCTGTATGGTCTCTTCAAATATATATATATACCATTATGGAAGCATTCTGTGGTTATATACTCACCAAATTATTGGCTGAGGAATTATATATGTAATCCTCAGCATTAACCCTTAAATCCAAAGATAACTCTGTTATCACAATCTGCATCTCAGGGCCGCACCTCCACAGAAGTTGCCTACAAACATGGTATCCAAATGGACATGTAAACAGAAAAAGTTGGTGGTGCCAATAGTGTAACAAGTTTCACTCCAGCATAATAATAATAAAAGGGTTAATCTCACAAGTTTGGTGGTTAGAACCATAAACCTGGCATACTGCAGAAGTGGAGATAAATACCCTGCATCCACTTAGGGACTCCAGGTCTTCGGAAAAAGAAAACTGCTACACACGTAGTTTTGTATTTCTTAAAATCTTTAATATTATGAAATGTAATGTAAACAATATCAGAATCTCTTTCAAACTCTTTAAAAATTTGTGGCTAAAATGCCTTGAAGACTTTTAAAATGATACTGATATTGTATCATTAGAGTTTATATTATTAAATATTTTAAGAAATACAAAACTACTTGAGCAGCAGTGTTCTTCTTTCAAAGACTTGGGGCGAGATTTTCAAAAAGTTGTCATAATGAAAAAATTGTCGGATCATGAGTTGGTGGTAAAAGAAGGACAGTATTTTCAGAATAAATCTGTCACATTTGCAAATGTGTCTAAAGAATTATAAATGAAGGTAAGAAGATCTGGATGAACATTGTCCTTAAAAATTCTGATGTTAAAAATTGTCTTTGATTTTGTCTTTGAAATGAAAATTTCAACAGTACTTTAATTTGTCTTCTCCAAGTTTAGACCATTTTTAATTTGTCGGGAAAAAATGACGTTAATCAGACAAAAAAGTGACGTTGAAATGAATATTTTTACTGAAAATACCTTACAATATGAAGGTAGATTAAACCACGCCCACTTTTAAGACTGCTTTTTCCCTTTGAAAGAGGTGGCGGTATTGGATGCAAAAAATGATGGAAACATGACTGAGAATTGGAGGACCATAGAGTAAGAACTTTTTTATTCTGATTAAAGACAATTTCAGTTACCACCACTTTCTGAATAGCTTGCCCTTGGACTCCCTTAATGGATGCAGAGTATTACAGGCTTGTGGATCTGACCACCACAATTGTGAGTTTAACATTTTTTTAATCATTATGTTGGAGTAACACTTATTACACTATTGGGTGCCCCAATTTTTCTGTTTACATGACCATGTGCATACCATGTTGGGAGGGGAGTTCTGTGGAGGTGCAGCCCTGAGATACAAATCAGTTATCTTTAGATTTAAGCGTTAATGCTGAGGATTATATAAATAATTCCCCAGCCAATAATTTGGTGAGTATACCACAACAGGGTGCTTCCATAGTGGTGTATATGTATTTGCTTTTGTTTGTAAACTCTCTCCAAAATATCTATAGCCTTCTGGAGATAGGGTCTCCAGTACTGTACACAATAATCTAGGTCTAACCAGAGACTTTTAGAGTGGCATGACCACTTCCCTATTTGTGCAACTAATGTTTCTAGCTATACAACCCAGCATCCTGTTTGCAATGTTTGCTGAGTTATTACATTGCCTGTCTAACTTTAAGTCATCGGCAATAATTACTTGCAAGTCCCTTGCCTCTGCTGTCACAGACAGAAATTAATATTACATTCTGGTTTTTGAGTTTTACTTCCCAAGTGCTACATTTATCAAACCACATTTGCTACTCTATATCTACTCTGTTGCAGATCTTTGTATTGCTGGCAAAAAAAACACACTTTAAAGGTCAGTAATGTCCCTGTAAAAAAATTTAGAGTTAAGTAGTGATTAAAAACACTAACTGCCACAAACCTTATCTCTCAAACCGATATGGTTTGAGATATAGGGATTCAAAGTTCCCCCCTCCCTCCCCTAGACGCTGACAGCAGGAGATCCTGGTCAGGGGACCAGCAGGAGGCTCTGCAGCAGAGCCGAAATCTCGGTACTTAAAAAGAATTCATTAATTGGAAATGTCTACAAAGTGTGCTTGCAAACCAGGTACACTTTGCAGACCTTTACAATGAATGAATTCTTTTTAAGTACCACAATTCCGGCTCTGCTGCAGAGCATCCTCGAGTCGTAGGACTCGAATCTCCTCCTGGCAGCTTTACAGCTGATATCAGGAGAAGGGGAGGGAGGGGGGAACTTTGAATCCCTATATCTCTCAAATCATAGCGGTTTGAGAGATAGGTTTTGTTGCAATTAGTTTCTTTTTTTAACCGCTACCTAACTCTAAATATTTTTTATGGGACATTACTGTCCCTTTAACTTTAAACACATTTTGTAATATTAGTAATAAAAAATATCAGTAACATAAGAAACTTGTTTAACTGTTTTTTAAAAATATATTTATGGAAATATGTGATGTGAGGACAAAAATAGTAACATATTCGATTTATTTCCTCCCTTCTAACATGCTGGTATAAACAATTTTATACTAGGATGCACTGTCTCTTTAAAATACTGGGACATTTTATTTGTTCCATAAGGTGTAGTTGGTTTGCCTCTGAATTAATTCACTTTTGTATCTAAACATATGTCCTGTACTTTCAGATCTTCCTTCCAAATTCATTTTTTCATTTATTGTGATGGAACATAACACAAGTCAACACATTTCTAATTCTGATCTTGAATCAGTTTTCCATTCTTTGTATCTTTGTCTGCATCTGGTGAAATGCCTAATTTTGAAACTGTCCTCAATACACTCTATTACAATATTATGAATCATGAATTTTATGACAAGACTAGAGGCTTCATATGATGCTTTACTGTCTTTACTGAGCTCCACCTACAGCAAAGACACACTTTATTAACAACATAAAGAGATAAACTTGATAGATAGTGAACATTCTACATCCCCTTAAAACTGCACTTCAAGAACTGCCACTAGCTCTTTCTTTGCTGCTCCCCTAGGGATAAGTAGTAAAATAATGGTTATACTTTTATGTTTTAATCTGTGTGTAATTATTATTTCCTTGTATAAATATCCTCTTTAATATGGTTATATACGTGTCTTTAGCTTCACATCCTAATCTAGTGTTAACCTTACAAATGAGTCCATTCCATACTGAGGTAATGTAGGCACCAGTTGCTTTTGCCAGCTGGGGAGTTAGAGAATGTGTCTTTTCTAAGAGAGGAGAGTGAGCTCCATTTCCTTTTGAAATAGCCATTGCATCATTTCTAAGGGAGGATTTGAAAGGCAGGCTATTGTGCATGTCATATTACAACCAGAGGTGTAAATGGTTGCTAGGTTACCCAATATTGCAGACATAAATACCTTTGCTAGTAAAAAATATATATTTAAACTATTAATATTTAGATACTGTTGTTTCTGCTACCGGAAAATAGTTATTTATATTTTTTAAATGGAGAAATATAGTTCCATTATAGGACTTGCCTCTCCTTCTTCACATCAGTTAAAAAATATATTTCTTTATCTAACAGAGTAAAACATGAATTAGTTTTATCTCCAGTTGAATAACAACATAGTGTTCCCCTCAAATCTCAAGATATACAATTTACAAGATATTGTGAGGAATCAGTTAAAATGTCTGTGTCAATGGCAGCAGAGTCTGAATCTGAATCAGAAACTTTAATGGAATTGACATTCACAACCCTGTTGAATGAGAACCCTTCTACAGGAAGTAATATGGTTAGATTGCCCTTTCTGTCTGATAAAGTCCAGGCCGTAGAGGGATCACAGTGCAAAGAGAGTATATCTTTTAAAGACATGGAGGAAAAAAAAGCTAAAAAATGTAAACATCTGAATATTACAGAATAAGTCAAAAAAGTCATGGAAAATTCTGATTTTTATCCCTCAGATATTATGAGTAAAAAGTTGGTATGCTAGAAACAGCAAAATAAAGGCAGTTATGAACATTGCAGATCTATTCCACATCATGAACCCTCTCCAAATGAAGAAGTAAAAACAAGGAAAATAAGTTAAAATAGGGATAAACCTGTTTCATATTGTACTTCAAATAGTGACAATAGTGATAATGAAGAGGGAGTACAGATCACAGAATCATCTGATTCAGTATCTGATAATAACAACAAAAAATTAATGAAAAGTAAGATAGCTGACAGAGAGAAAGATCCTAATAAGATCATAGATGAACAAGGTAAATGATTATTTCACCCTGAGGAAATAAAACAGCAAAGATCTTTGGAATGATTCCCTATTGACCATGTGGCAGAATATGCATGTTGGGTGAGAAACCCTATGGATAAAATGGTCAGAAACAGGCTAAGGGCAGAATGTACTAGTGCATCTATGCCAAACAAGGCTTGTGATACCCCAAAGATGGATCCCAAAATTGTTCACTTTAAGAGCATGACTTGGAAGGATCCAGAAAGGATTTAGATAGATCACTAAAATTGTACCAAGATAAATTATTAGCTGTAACTCTCAGAAGAAACTTTAACACATAATTGGCAAGTGGATATTCACATATTGAGAGGATGGTTTCAAAGAGCCCTTTGTCTATTGAGAAATGCCAGTTCAGCTAAATCATCTGAAAGGCATAGGGCAAATCAAAAATAGATCCCAAATTAGTTGAAATGACAAACATTGAACCTGGCCATTCAGCTCAGGGCCAATTTGGAACTTCCTTAATCAAGGAATTAGGGACATTTGAGAAAGCTCAAAACTCTATGAAGAGAGTGTTTCTTAACAGAAATTGTGGAAAGCCTGGGAAAGGCAGGGTCTATTTCCCAGCCGATCCTAACAAGGGAGAAATAGAACGCAAGGTTCAATCTTCACATCATTTAGAGGTCAATCATCAAATAATGGAATAAATTGTGGCTCTTTGTTTCCTCAAAGCAGAAGATCGTAGAGAGATAGAGCATTGTATCAGAAATCATTCTCTTTCTTTCCCAGAAAAAAATGCATGGCATTTTTCTTTCCCTGGTCTCAGATTACTCAGACCAATGGGTCTTGCAATCTATAAAGGTTATCAAATAAAATGTAATGTATCTCCAGTTCAGAAAGTGATTCCCCATTCTATCCTGTTTTCAAACAAAGATAAACAAATAATAAGCCATGATGTTTACTATCTGCAACAAAAAAGGAGCCATAAAACAGGTTTCAGTAGACTCACCAGGGTTTGTAAGCAATTCCATGAACAGGGATTCCTTATTGACTGGAAAAAATCTACTTTGATACCTTACAGATGCAGATAATTTTTAGGTTTTGTGATAGATTAAATTCAGTCATCTCTCAGCCTTCCCAAAGTGAAAGTGAAATTAATTAGCAAACAGGTTTGGAAGGTTCTTTGCAAAGATCAAATATCCTTGACACTAGCTTGGATAGTGGCCCTATTATCAGCTTCTCTTCACTCTATATTCTGGTGACCTTTGCAATACACAGTTCTATAGACATTCAAAGCGATTCATTTATGTAGAGGCTTCAGCTACAGAGATCTAGTTTCTTTGTCATCAGAAGCAAGAGAGGAACTTGTTTGGTGGTTGAACACAAAGACGCCTGGAATGGCTTCTCCTGACAAAATTATTGAAATAGATGACAGTCTGTTGGGCTGGAGGGCAATATTAGGGGAAGCATTTACAGGAGGAATGTGGTCCCATTAAGAATCTGATTTTCACATACATATTACTACAGATGGAACATATTTCTGTGATGAGATATATCAGCCACATAGGGGCACAAAATTAGTGATGAGCGAGCATGCTCGGCCGAAGCTCGGTTCGGCTCGAGCATCGCTCTGCTCGGCACATGGCGGTACTCGTACGAGTACCGCATGTGCTCGCCCGCCATGTTCGGGTCTCCTCCCCGCACAAGGCGCCTGCCTAGGGCCCGGCCAAATGAGGGGGGCCCGGAAAGCCTCATTCAACTTGAATGAGGCTTTCCGGGCCCCCCTCATTTGGCCGGGAGATTCAACCCCCTCGCCCGCAGCTTACCTGATCTCTCACTCATCTCGCCGCTCTAGTAATACAGAGCGCTGGGAGATGACATCATCTCCCAGCCTCTGCATTACTACAGCGGCGCCGGGAGCTTCAGTCAAAGAGATCTGTGCCGAAGGAGGCACAGATCTGTCAAGTACATCCCTAGACCACCAGGGGAAATGTGAAGATGAAGGTGCAATGTGGAGGTGAAGTGGAGATGGGGGCATTGCGGAGATGAAGGGGGCATTGTGGAAGGGGCATTGCGGAGATGAAGGGGGCATTGTGGAAGGGGCATTGTGGAAGGGGCATCGTGGAGATGGAGATGAAGGGGGCATTGTGGAGATGGAAGGGGCAGTGTGGAAGCGGCAGTGTGGAGATGGAAGGGGCAGTGTGGAGAAGGTGGCATTGTGGAAGGGGCAGTGTGGAGATGAGGGGGCAGTGTGGAAGGGGCATCGTGGAGATGAAGGGGCAGTGTGGAGATGAAGGGGGCATTGAGGAAGGGGCAATGTGCATCCAGACATCCTCCCTATGCTGTCCCTGAACCATTTCTGTGGTGTTTCCATCATTTTCTGCCCTTTTCCTATGGACCAGGCACCCTCCCCTCATCAGAGCAGGGGGTGCCTGGTGTAATGCTCGAGTCCTCCCATTGACTTCAATGGGGCTCGGGTGCTCGGCCGAGCACTCGAGCCTCCGGGGGCGCTCGGCCAGAGCACCCGAACACCCGAGCATCTGGGTGCTCGATCATCACTACACAAAATCAAAGAAACTGGCAGAATTGGCAAAGGAATTTTGGCACTTTTGTCTAGACCAAAATATTATCATTCAATCAGAATACCTGTCCAATGCTGTAACCGACCGGAACTCCAGTTGTGTAGTAGGCCACAGCAATTGAATGTTACACAGTTACCTTATTAGCATACTTTCAATATTGGCACCCCTAGAGATGGATCTTTTTGAATCCTGTCTGAATCAACACCAGTTGGAGAGCAGATCCAGAAGAGGTAGTGGTGGATGCATTCCCTTAATCTTGGGAGAAGAACAGGAATTATGCATTTCCACCTTTTGCTCTAAACCCTAGGACCATACTCCAGGTCAGAAAGCAAAAGGTGACTATTGTCTTGATAACACCTTTTGGTAGACTCAGCCATGGTTCCCTCCACTTCTAGAACTATCAATAATCTATCCAAGTTTGATCCTATCATTCCTGGCTCTATTGAAGTATCCATTAGACAACGCATATGATCTCTTAGTATCAGGAAAATGCAAATGATGGCATGGCTCATTTTGGGATTTATTGATTATCCAGTTCAATTTTGCAATCAGCTCAGTCCCTTTTATCAATATCATAGGCACGGGTACCCAGACCAGTTACAGATTGACTTTGACAATTTGGAATAGCTGGTGCATTACAAGGAGTCTGGATCCTATATCTACCAGTCTAGTAGAAGTGATACATTTCTTATCCTTTCTGTTTGATCAAGACAAAGCTTACAGGACTATTAATACCTATCATTCTGCTACTTCTGCAGGTCATCTGGGTCTTGAATGAATTCTTATGGGCAAACATCCTTTGGTTTGTAGACTTATAAAGGTAATTTGTTTTTGAAGGTCGCTGAAACCCAGATATTCTTCTATATGGAACATCAGTGAGGTCCTAAATTTGCTCATATCCTGTCCCTGTAATTATTATTTGTTATTAAACCAGCAAAGGAAATTAGAATAAATACAGAAGCATGAGACAGTGCATTTAAAGCCAATCAAGCACAGAAAAGCATTCAAGCTTCACAACTGATCTTGCACAGACTGACTAAATAGTTGAGGGTGTATGAAACAACATGATCAGTGCAAGGTATACATCCAGCTATACAAAGAGGTTTTCACCAAATAGCAACCAAAATATGGGTCTTATCTATTGAGAAAGAACCAAAGAGGAAGAGAGTGAGAAAACAAGAGAAAACAAAGGAAAGAGCATGTGGAGTTATAAAGTATGTTGACTTTGCACATGCTAGGAAATGGATGGGGGTTGGTTTAGTGAGATAATAGCCTTTAGCCAATAGGAAAGAAGGAGGGCTAGAAAGTGGGTATAACAGTATAGAGCACAGCTGGTTTTGCTGACTTTTTCTGTTCCTGTGGTGGGCCAGCATTCTCTCTCTTTTGTCTCTCCAATTCCCTGTCTACCCCTCACCCCCTTCTGATTGTGACTTGCAGCCGGACTCATCCGAGCTTTGGATCTCAGGCAATATTGGTATGTTTGTATTTTTTAATGCAGTAAGAGGGTAAAAAGGTAAATGGGTTTCCTGGTGTAGCTAAGAAGGAATTTCACTCTTGAATATAAATCTCTGTATTTTAGCTTCATTATAAATACTGCCTAAAGTAGACAAACCGTTGGAAATGTGTTTTAATATATATATATATATATATATATATATATATATATATATATATAAAACTCGCTTCAAATCAGCACACTCAGGACTACGCAAAATGTGAAATATTACAGATTTTATTTAGATCAACACTTCGATCCCACGTCTGGGATCTTTCTCAAGACAACCATACAAACCCCATTAAATACCCTGTAACCCGTGGAAAAGTTAACACTCCCGTCCACAGTGACAATTAACATTTTCATATAAACAGAAAATCACCACTTGTACACCTAGGTGTGGATCTTATAAAAATTAAAATAAGACCCTAATAAAAAAAACATATAAATAAATGAAGATAAAATAACACTGGAGGTTTCACTGACCTTTAACCCCTTAGATCCTAATACGTACAACCTCAACGGGTCATCTAATACGACTTTATCCTAGACATCGTGTGTAAATTCAAATTATAAGAATAACATAATCTTACAGCAAAATATAGACATCCCTTCATCCTAGGCTGTATGTAATCCCAGAGAAACACCAGAACTATGACAAAGATCATAAATAAATTGGCGCTTTGAGTTGGCATAACGCCCCCCCTTACCCATATGATCTGTACGATATACAAGAATAAAAATGACATAAAGGTCCATCTTATGGACATAACTGTTTTCCCATTAAAACCACAGTATTATTCTATTCAGTAACATCAAACTCCTGATCCTGGTGGGATAATAAGTGCTAATAAATGAACAATCTGCATACCAACCATCTTCTAGCCTCTCTTACCCCGATCCTCTGTCAAATCAGTTCGGTATTCCCTCGGTGTACCCAGTCATGAATTACTTTATCCCATGATTGGCCAACATAATAGAAAATGAAAAAAGAAAGAAAAAGTGGAAACAATCCCCTAGATCTAATGTCGGGTATACCCACTAGATGTCATAACTACAAGCTTTCAAGTGGAAAAGAATCTACCCACTACCATTTTGATCATAATCAGAGCAGGAATATAAGAGAACCCCTGTATGACAGATGATAATAATGATCTAATAAGGAGCATAAGCCTCCACATTCTATATCTAAGATATTGTTAATCACATCAGGAGTATGAGACCCTATATATCGACCCGATGCTCAGCAAATAAGTATACTGATTTAAATGTATGAATAGACTTTATATCATAACCTGCTGCATGTACCCAATTGAGATATTCAAATATACGATCAATAGTAAAGTAAGACCACTATCTCTATACAGTCCTTATTTTCCTGTTCCCACCTGTGTGGGTATTATATCCAACACATCTTCTTTTTGATCCTGTTCAGATACAGATTCAAAGTTCCCCAATACGAGGGTTCTCCTTGTATACGTAGTCAAATTGAGCTATTAAGTTAGACATCCAACTTGATGAAAAACAAAGCACCCATTTATAGATACCTGGATCATCTCTGATGCCATGCTGTGTTAGAGACCCCATTGGTCCTATGGACCCTCAGCACTGCCACTGTCTACAGAAACAGAGTGTGATCCGGCATGCACACTAATTGGTACAATTGGTGCACAACACCTTTCACATCCTTCTTCTCAGAATGCCCATAGCATACTGCACGATACCAGGAAGGTCTTCTGCACATATGGGTGTGTCCAATCAAATGTACTTCATATTCATTGTACTATGGGATCCCACCCCTCCACTTTCAGGTGGATTAGAATGGTGTCCCTCATTCCATAAAGAAAAAAGTATGTTCCACTGCCTCTACCTTATCTGATAGATTAGACCAGTATATGCTGTAGTGGAAATAGTTATAGAAAACAAGAATATGATAAGCTCTCATTAAGCCTATTCGGTGCAATAGCCATAAAGTGAAATGGCAGAAGTGTGCTATTGGTGAGCCTATTAAAGAATTTAGTCTCGCAAAGACCCTGAGGAAAAGTTAAGTTGCAGAGAAGCAAAGAGAGGGGAGATGGGCAGGAGGTAAGTGTCTGAGAAATTATCCTGACAGAGTTGCAATCCCACATAGAACTCATTAATAATGAAGAAGATTTGGTTGATGGTGTACAATAACTCTGCCCTAACCAAGACAGGCCATATAGTGGGGAAGGAGAGACACAATCTGAGAGGATATGTACCCATAATTTTTCACCTCCAGAGTATATCCAGTCAATAACATAGAAAGATGAAATGCCTGATAATATTTTGTTACAACAGGAACCCCCAGGCCACCCTTCCTCCTCCCCCTGGATAAATGACGAGATCTTCGAAAAGAGAAGTAGGTCGTTGAGGGAGACGAGGTCACTATATCTAGAAAATAGAATAGCACCAGCAAAAGGCAGTTAGTTGAGAGACTGAATGCACTAGATCAGGTGTAAGAGAGATGTCTAGGAGCTTGGATTTGGAAATGTCTGGTTTAAAGTTGCAGTATCTCAACTGCCAAAGCTCATTGACAATGATCGGAAGAGATTTTAGGGGATTAGTAACCATGAGTATTAAGCAATCAGCGAAGAGAGCAACAAACTTGTGAAGCAGGGTTTGCATCTGGGTGAGCAAGCCAAAGAAACTATAGTCAAAATAAATATGAGAGGTGAGAGAGGGCAGCCCTGTCTTGTGCCACTGCTCAATGAAAAGGAGCTACAGAGAGTAACATTTACTTGAATTTTGGTAGGAGAATTGATATAAAGGGCTTTAACAAAGTTCAGAAACCTGGGTCCGAGACCCAAGTGACTGAGGATTGCATCTATAAAGGACCAGCATACCCTATCAAAGGCCTTTTCTGTGTTCACCACTAAGATTAAGGCCTGTTGATTACTGTAGTGCTCCAATTCTATCAGCTGGATCAGTCAAAGGGTGTTATCCCTTACCTCTCTGCCCCAAACAATACTCGTTTGGTCCTGATCTATCAAGAATGGGAAGAATTTTTTGAGTTTATTAGTTAGTATATTTGCATAGATCTTGATATCTATGTTTAAGAGAGATATGGGTCTGTAGTTTGCAGGGAGCTTAGAGTCTCTGACCCCTTTCGGCATAAAGACTATATGTGTCTCAGAAAAGGTAGGAAAATCCCAGATACAGTCAGACAATTGGTTGTAAATTACAGTGAGAAATGGGGCTAGTTCAGAGAGAAGCTATCACGGTTGTCCAGTGGACTGCTGGCAACCCTATCCGTTTCCTGTACTCATCTTGGTCCTCCTGGCAGGTGGCCATCAGGGTGCCGGTCACTTCTGCATTCCTGCTGCCTCTCAGAGTTGTGTGCACATCATCGTGCTGCCTTTTGTAGCCTCCTATGCTATTGGCTCTTACTTGTCCCACCTATGGGACAGACTACTTAAACGGCTTGGAATCTGGGCTTAGTTGCTTTTCGTGGCGTACCAGTGCTTTAGCTTCCTCTATCTGCTCTCCATTGTGACCCTCGCTTGGCTGCTGATCCACTCCTTGTATGAACCTTGGCCTTGTCTGACTACCTGCTCCATGTATGAGCCTTGGCCTCGTCTGACTACCCGCTCCGTGTATGAACCTCAGCTTTGTATGACTACCCTCTCCATGTATGAACCTTGGCCTTGTCTGACTACCAGCTCCGTGTATGAACCTTGGCCTTGTCTGACTGACCACTCAGTGTATGAACCTTGGCCTGGTCTGACTAATTGCTCAGTGTATGTACCTTGGCCTTGTCTGTCTATCGCTCTGTGTTTGACCTTGTCCTTGTTGGTCTACTTATCTCTGTGTGGCCTACGGCTTAGTCTGTTGATTCCCAGATCTTGCCAGCATTCTGATCTCTTACCGTGGTTATTGGCCTTGGGCCCTAGCATTCTAGGGTATCGTGTGTATCTGCATTGGACCTTAGCATTCTAGGGTTCTGTGGGTCCTCCTACCAGCCACCCTCTCTCCATCTCGGGTAGGCTGCGCCTACTCTCCTGAGAAAACCTTAGGCTAGGTTCTATCTCACTCTGTGTTTAGGCAGAATTCAGAGTAGTGCAGGGATAGACTCAGTGTTTAGTTCCTGGGTAGTGGACTGTAGCACTGTCCTTATGCCTGTTCCCGGGGAAGGCTGGAGAAGTGTTTTTTTCTGAATATTGCCTTAATAAAGTGGTGTTGATCTTATTGTACCTGTGTTGTTTATTTACCTGAGTGTCCGTGACAGAAGCTTCTTATAAAATGCGAATGGGAAGCCATTGGGTCCCGGGCTCTTTCCCAATGGGATTTGTTTCACCATCAGTTCAATATCTGAAACCTTTATACCCTTCTCCAGCTCCAAAGATTAAGACAGGCTCAGCTTGGGGAGACCAGACTGCCTGACACAGTTGATGGCCTAATCAGGATGATGTGGGTCCAAACTAGTAAGCAGGATATAGAGGTCTCGGTAGAATAAGCAGAATGTCTCTGCAATGCTTGGAAAGGTGCAAACAATCTGGCCCTCCTGGGTCTCAATCTGGGCTATAGATATAGAGGGATGTGGGCCCTTTGAATGGAGAGACAGCAACATTTATTATTATATCCATAAAAATTTGTAAGATACCAATCTAGTGCACTAACCGAGTTAGGGTACAAGAACTGCGAGGTCTGTTCTTGTAAGGATGTCAGAGATCAAAGGATTTTTAGGTTGTTAGTTTATGATACGTCTCCAAGGACCTAACAGAAGCAATCAGATCAACAAGTGCTATATTCTTCTGCCTCTTCCTACTGGAGGAGAGTTTGCTAAAGACCCCTCTAAGGTAGTACTTGAGGGCCCCCAAACTCCAAGAGCAGATAGTACCAAATGGATATTGATACTAAGGAATTCACTAATATGGGATCTTATCTCAGCACATATGTGTTCAACCTCCAGCAAGGGAGGGTTCAGCCTCTGAACACCAGAACTTGGGAGTGCCAGGGTAAATCCAAGGACATCTGCACTGGGACATGTTCCAATCAGGTAATGGGTAAGATTTGAGAGTATGAAAGGTACTGGAGATGAGGCTGCTAGACAAAAAAGGAAATCAATACAAGAGTAAGTATTGGAAGGATGAGAGCAAAAGGATAACTAGGGGAGGATGCCTCCTCACATCCAGCAGGCCCAATTGATGCAAAGCTCTGTTGATGGGGGAAAGGTAGGAAAAGGGGAGAGAAGACCTGTAAAAGTGGAACAATCTAGAGATAGGCATAACGGCATATTGAAATCACCTCCTAGTATCACCAGCCAAGACATAAAATCCTCCAATCTGAATAATACATCTATGAGAAAGTCTCTCTGACTCTTGTTTGGGGCATAAACAGAAGCAACTGTCAAGGTAATATTCCCGCACCCTTCCCGTAATAAAAATATATCTGCACTCCTTATCAGAAGCCGAGTCTTGAAGTGTGAAGGAAAAGGAGCGATTAATTAGTATTCCTACCCCATGCTTCTTCAACTCTGCACAGCTAAAGAATTGTAATGGATAAGCTCTGTAGGATGTTTTAGGCATTGAGGTGTTTACATTCTTGACGTGTTTAAACCCTGAACATTCATGGAGATGTTTTTAACCGGGAATGATCCAGCAAGAGTGTCATTGTGAATACTGAGTTGTATGTAAGTTAAGCAGTCAACCATCCTTCCCCCACGTATACCAAAGTGAAGTACAGGGATAAAAGGGTAAGAGTTTAGGAATAAGAAAAGAAAGAAGAAGAGTATGTGGAGAAGGTAGAGAGAGAGAGAGGAGCGATGCTTGCCTGTGGGGCACAAGGAATGCCCCTATGACTCACTCAAAAATGAAAAGAAATAACAGAAGTAACAGAATGAAAAAAAAATGCAAACAGCTAGTTTCCTTATGTCAAATGAAATATACAGTGGTAAAATACAAGGGGTGTGAAAATAAGCAATTGTAACAAGCAAAACAAGAGAACAAAATTTCCCTAAAAATATCTAAGAAAACAAAACATGAGGCCCCCTTATCCACGCTAGCAAGGTATCTTCCAAAAGAATGGATGTAGGCCCTAGTTATCTCCTACACCTACATATTATTTACCCACTAGTGACCATGTACACAGGTATACACAATACTAGAGTATACAAAGTTTTCTCAAAGGTGGAAAGGAATTTGCCTTCATGATTTTTTTTATATATATTATGAGCAACCATACTACTGGGGCCGGATAGTGACCAGTAACTCTTGGGGGGGTCAAACACTGCTGAAGAGGAGAGTCGGCAGGGGGTGGATCAAGAAGGCACCAACTCATGAGAACCGCAAAGTCAAATTATAACAATATATAAACAAGGACAAATGCATCATTAGAACACCTACAAAGGCTTCACATGGGGCAGAGCAGTCTCCAGCCAAAGGCCAATTGGGCCTGTGGCCTACCATATATGGAGGTCCTCACAGCTCACCCCTGATAATGCATATGTACTAACAATGCTAACAGCCCCAGCTTTGACAACCAATATACCAGTCAAAACACAGTAGTAATAAAAAAAAACATAATCAACTAAATATCATAGACATCTGTAGGACCATGAACCCGAAACCTGAATGGGTGGGTAGTCCCTAGGAACCCTCATCATCCACGGAGCCAAATCTGGAACGGGAAAGGCAGTTTCAGTCAAATCGGTTGGGTGCATCCTCCTGTGGTGCTCTATCTTGGTTGCCTGACCTCCTCTTCCTTTGGGTTAATTTTAGCCAACTCTAGTGAAACTGAGGTTCTGGAACAAGGTTCTGTTTCTGGTGGATGATGGGGTCCCACAACTCCACTGGTGCAAAGCTGGGCTGGTTTCACAGCTTGCCAACATCCACTGAGTTCCAGGTAGTATGTGTTGATCCCTCGTGGGTCACAATCAAAGCAATGAGGAAACCCCAGAAGCATAGAAAATGGTTATCCCTTGACACATCCATTAGGGATTTTAAAGCATGCAGCATCTGGAGGGTGCAGTAGGAAAGGTCATTGAAGAGTTGTATCTTGACGTTGTTCCACCAAAGCAGATGGATCTGGCTGTCCTGTCTCATTATGCTATCCTTTTGCTGGAAGGACAGCAAGCAGCATTTAAAGTCTTGGTTTCTCAATAACCTGAGAAAGGGGGCACAAGGCTCTATGGGCTCTCTATTTTGACCTCAGATGGCTCATTCTGCAATAGGGAGGCAAACAACTTCTGAAGCTTTTCCTGCAGCTCCTTCAGCTGAATGAATTCAGGTAGATTATGAACTAGTGTTGAGCGAGCATGCTCGGCCGATGCTCGGATCGGCTCGAGCATCGCTCTGCTCGGCACATGGCGGTACTCGTACGAGTACCGCATGTGCTCGGCCGCCATGTTCGGGTCTCCTCCCCGCACGTTTTGCGGCTGCTGCGCAGCCAATAAACGTGCAGGGAGGCTCTGACATCAGTGTAATGCCAGCAGCCATGTTGGCTGCTGGCATTACACTGATTGGCTGGCCAGAACCCGTGGTCGGGTGCTGTATAGCACCTGACCAGCGAGTTCGGCTCAGTCTTAGCCAGGGAGAGATGAGGATAGGAAGGGAAAGTCAGTGTAGGGAGAAAGAAAGCAAATTTGTGAAAAAAAAAGAACCAAAAGTCCTTTTTAGGACTACTGTGTGTGGGGGCAGCAGTTTATTTTGTGTGGGGGGAAAAAAACAAAAACAAAAAAAATTTCATATATTCTGTTTAGTGTGCAAAGTTGCAGATTAGAGCACATTCTGTTTAGTGTGCAAAGTTGCAGATTAGAGCACATTCTGTTTAGTGTGCAAAGTTGCAGATTAGAGCACATTCTGTTAAGTCTTCAAACTCAAATATCAAAGTCACATATTCCATTCAGTGTGCTTCGCCGCAGTTTAGCAGCCTATTCTGTGTACTCTGCACAGTTGCAGAATAGGAAGAAATACTGTTAAGTCTTCAAACTCAAATATCAAAGTCACATATTCCATTCAGTGTGCTTCGCCGCAGTTTAGCAGCATATTCTGTGTACTCTGCACAGTTGCAGAATAGGAAGAAATACTGTTAAGTCTTCAAACTCAAATTTCAAAGTCACATATTCCATTCAGTGTGCTTCGCCGCAGTTTAGCAGCCTATTCTGTGTACTCTGCACAGTTGCAGAATAGGAAGAAATACTGTTAAGTCTTCAAACTAAAATATCAAAGTCACATATTCCATTCAGTGTGCTTCGCCGCAGTTTAGCAGCATATTCTGTGTACTCTGCACAGTTGCAGAATAGGAAGAAATACTGTTAAGTCTTCAAACTAAAATATCAAAGTCACATATTCCATTCAGTGTGCGTCACCGCAGTTTAGCAACATATTCTGTGTACTCTGCACAGTTGCAGAATAGGAAGAAATACTGTTAAGTCTTCAAACTAAAATATCAAAGTCACATATTCCATTCAGTGTGCGTCACAGCAGTTTAGCAGCCTATTCTGTGTACTGTGCACAGTTGCAGAATAGGAAGAAATACTGTTAAGTCTTCAAACTAAAATATCAAAGTCACATATTCCATTCAGTGTGCGTCACCGCAGTTTAGCAGCCTATTCTGTGTACTCTGCACAGTTGCAGAATAGGAAGAAATACTGTTAAGTCTTCAAACTAAAATATCAAAGTCACATATTCCATTCAGTGTGCTTCGCCGCAGTTTAGCAGCATATTCTGTGTACTCTGCACAGTTGCAGAATAGGAAGAAATACTGTTAAGTCTTCAAACTCAAATTTCAAAGTCACATATTCCATTCAGTGTGCTTCGCCGCAGTTTAGCAGCCTATTCTGTGTACTCTGCACAGTTGCAGAATAGGAAGAAATACTGTTAAGTCTTCAAACTAAAATATCAAAGTCACATATTCCATTCAGTGTGCGTCACCGCAGTTTAGCAGCATATTCTGTGTACTGTGCACAGTTGCAGAATAGGAAGAAATACTGTTAAGTCTTCAAACTAAAATATCAAAGTCACATATTCCATTCAGTGTGCGTCACCGCAGTTTAGCAGCATATTCTGTGTACTGTGCACAGTTGCAGAATAGGAAGAAATACTGTTAAGTCTTCAAACTAAAATATCAAAGTCACATATTCCATTCAGTGTGCGTCACCGCAGTTTAGCAGCATATTCTGTGTACTGTGCACAGTTGCAGAATAGGAAGAAATACTGTTAAGTCTTCAAACTAAAATATCAAAGTCACATATTCCATTCAGTGTGCGTCACCGCAGTTTAGCAGCATATTCTGTGTACTGTGCACAGTTGCAGAATAGGAAGAAATACTGTTAAGTCTTCAAACTAAAATATCAAAGTCACATATTCCATTCAGTGTGCGTCACCGCAGTTTAGCAGCATATTCTGTGTACTGTGCACAGTTGCAGAATAGGAAGAAATACTGTTAAGTCTTCAAACTAAAATATCAAAGTCACATATTCCATTCAGTGTGCGTCACCGCAGTTTAGCAGCATATTCTGTGTACTGTGCACAGTTGCAGAATAGGAAGAAATACTGTTAAGTCTTCAAACTAAAATATCAAAGTCACATATTCCATTCAGTGTGCGTCACCGCAGTTTAGCAGCATATTCTGTGTACTGTGCACAGTTGCAGAATAGGAAGAAATACTGTTAAGTCTTCAAACTAAAATATCAAAGTCACATATTCCATTCAGTGTGCGTCACCGCAGTTTAGCAGCATATTCTGTGTACTCTGCACAGTTGCAGAATAGGAAGAAATACTGTTAAGTCTTCAAACTAAAATATCAAAGTCACATATTCCATTCAGTGTGCGTCACCGCAGTTTAGCAGCATATTCTGTGTACTGTGTACAGTTGCAGAATAGGAAGAAATACTGTTAAGTCTTCAAACTAAAATATCAAAGTCACATATTCCATTCAGTGTGCGTCACCGCAGTTTAGCAGCATATTCTGTGTACTCTGCACAGTTGCAGAATAGGAAGAAATACTGTTAAGTTTCAAACTAAAATATCAAAGTCACATATTCCATTCAGTGTGCTTCGCCGCAGTTTAGCAGCATATTCTGTGTACTCTGCACAGTTGCAGAATAGGAAGAAATACTGTTAAGTCTTCAAACTAAAATATCAAAGTCACATATTCCATTCAGTGTGCTTCGCCGCAGTTTAGCAGCCTATTCTGTGTACTCTGCACAGTTGCAGAATAGGAAGAAATACTGTTAAGTCTTCAAACTAAAATATCAAAGTCACATATTCCATTCAGTGTGCGTCACCGCAGTTTATCAGCCTATTCTGTGTACTGTGCACAGTTGCAGAATAGGAAGAAATACTGTTAAGTCTTCAAACTAAAATATCAAAGTCACATATTCCATTCAGTGTGCGTCACCGCAGTTTAGCAGCCTATTCTGTGTACTGTGCACAGTTGCAGAATAGGAAGAAATACTGTTAAGTCTTCAAACTCAAATATCAAAGTCACATATTCCATTCAGTGTGCTTCGCCGCAGTTTAGCAGCATATTCTGTGTACTCTGCACAGTTGCAGAATAGGAAGAAATACTGTTAAGTCTTCAAACTAAAATATCAAAGTCACATATTCCATTCAGTGTGCGTCACCGCAGTTTAGCAGCATATTCTGTGTACTGTGTACAGTTGCAGAATAGGAAGAAATACTGTTAAGTCTTCAAACTAAAATATCAAAGTCACATATTCCATTCAGTGTGCGTCACCGCAGTTTAGCAGCATATTCTGTGTACTCTGCACAGTTGCAGAATAGGAAGAAATACTGTTAAGTTTCAAACTAAAATATCAAAGTCACATATTCCATTCAGTGTGCTTCGCCGCAGTTTAGCAGCATATTCTGTGTACTCTGCACAGTTGCAGAATAGGAAGAAATACTGTTAAGTCTTCAAACTCAAATTTCAAAGTCACATATTCCATTCAGTGTGCTTCGCCGCAGTTTAGCAGCCTATTCTGTGTACTCTGCACAGTTGCAGAATAGGAAGAAATACTGTTAAGTCTTCAAACTAAAATATCAAAGTCACATATTCCATTCAGTGTGCTTCGCCGCAGTTTAGCAGCATATTCTGTGTACTCTGCACAGTTGCAGAATAGGAAGAAATACTGTTAAGTCTTCAAACTAAAATATCAAAGTCACATATTCCATTCAGTGTGCGTCACCGCAGTTTAGCAACATATTCTGTGTACTCTGCACAGTTGCAGAATAGGAAGAAATACTGTTAAGTCTTCAAACTAAAATATCAAAGTCACATATTCCATTCAGTGTGCGTCACAGCAGTTTAGCAGCCTATTCTGTGTACTGTGCACAGTTGCAGAATAGGAAGAAATACTGTTAAGTCTTCAAACTAAAATATCAAAGTCACATATTCCATTCAGTGTGCGTCACCGCAGTTTAGCAGCCTATTCTGTGTACTCTGCACAGTTGCAGAATAGGAAGAAATACTGTTAAGTCTTCAAACTAAAATATCAAAGTCACATATTCCATTCAGTGTGCTTCGCCGCAGTTTAGCAGCATATTCTGTGTACTCTGCACAGTTGCAGAATAGGAAGAAATACTGTTAAGTCTTCAAACTCAAATTTCAAAGTCACATATTCCATTCAGTGTGCTTCGCCGCAGTTTAGCAGCCTATTCTGTGTACTCTGCACAGTTGCAGAATAGGAAGAAATACTGTTAAGTCTTCAAACTAAAATATCAAAGTCACATATTCCATTCAGTGTGCGTCACCGCAGTTTAGCAGCATATTCTGTGTACTGTGCACAGTTGCAGAATAGGAAGAAATACTGTTAAGTCTTCAAACTAAAATATCAAAGTCACATATTCCATTCAGTGTGCGTCACCGCAGTTTAGCAGCATATTCTGTGTACTGTGCACAGTTGCAGAATAGGAAGAAATACTGTTAAGTCTTCAAACTAAAATATCAAAGTCACATATTCCATTCAGTGTGCGTCACCGCAGTTTAGCAGCATATTCTGTGTACTGTGCACAGTTGCAGAATAGGAAGAAATACTGTTAAGTCTTCAAACTAAAATATCAAAGTCACATATTCCATTCAGTGTGCGTCACCGCAGTTTAGCAGCATATTCTGTGTACTGTGCACAGTTGCAGAATAGGAAGAAATACTGTTAAGTCTTCAAACTAAAATATCAAAGTCACATATTCCATTCAGTGTGCGTCACCGCAGTTTAGCAGCATATTCTGTGTACTGTGCACAGTTGCAGAATAGGAAGAAATACTGTTAAGTCTTCAAACTAAAATATCAAAGTCACATATTCCATTCAGTGTGCGTCACCGCAGTTTAGCAGCATATTCTGTGTACTGTGCACAGTTGCAGAATAGGAAGAAATACTGTTAAGTCTTCAAACTAAAATATCAAAGTCACATATTCCATTCAGTGTGCGTCACCGCAGTTTAGCAGCATATTCTGTGTACTCTGCACAGTTGCAGAATAGGAAGAAATACTGTTAAGTCTTCAAACTAAAATATCAAAGTCACATATTCCATTCAGTGTGCTTCGCCGCAGTTTAGCAGCATATTCTGTGTACTGTGCACAGTTGCAGAATAGGAAGAAATACTGTTAAGTCTTCAAACTCAAATTTCAAAGTCACATATTCCATTCAGTGTGCTTCGCCGCAGTTTAGCAGCCTATTCTGTGTACTCTGCACAGTTGCAGAATAGGAAGAAATACTGTTAAGTCTTCAAACTAAAATATCAAAGTCACATATTCCGTGTAAGATGAAGAAGGCGGGTAAAAAGGGACGGGGAAGTGGACGTGATCCTGATAGTTCAGGGCGCGGGTCAGGACGCGGAGAAACTGTGCCTGGTGCCAGAGCACAAGAAAGAAAGACATCCACCATACCTAGCTTCATGTCTCATTTTACAGGGCGTCGCAGGACATCACTCTCGAGGTCCGACCACTGTGAACAGGTGGTCGGTTGGATGTCAGCTGATACTGCTTCCAGTCGGTTAAGCACCACCCTGTCTTCCACCAAGTCCACTCTCAGTAGCCAAGAGTCTGGTCAACATAATCCTCACTCTGATCATCCTTCCTCCCACCATACACGGTCTGGTCAAAGAAGTGATCCCACACTGGGATATAGTGAGGAGCTCGTCTCATCACCAATCCTTCATTTGACCCTCTCTCCAAGCACGCTTGCAGAGGAACATGACATCTTATGCCCTGATTCACAACCTCTAGAGGATACCCAATCACAAGAAGATGACAGATGTGAACGGCATTTAAGGTCAAATGAAGTAGTGGATGATGATGATGATGATGAGACACAGTTGCCATTAAATCAACCACTATTACTGTCTCAAGACCTTGTTGAGGAGGATGTTATACAGTTGTCAATAACTGAGTATGTGGTGGGATCAAGACATGAGGAGGATGATCAGAGTGAGGAAGTGGAGGAGGACTTGGTGGACGATGAGGTGACTGACCCCACCAGGGAAGGTGTAGAGCCGAGCGATGACAGCAGTCCTGACGGTGAGCCATCTGCAGCACCGCAACAGGCTGGAAGAGGCAGTGGTGTGGCTACAGAAAGAAGGCGGACCGCACCAAACCGGCCCGCAAATGTTCCACGGAGCACCCCCTTGCGTAAATCTCCCTTGCCAAGGGGTAGGTGTTCCGCGGTATGGCGTTTTTTTAAGGAAAGTGTGGACGACAAAAGAATTGTAGTTTGCAACCTGTGCCACACCAGAATGAGCCGAGGCATGAACACTAGAAACCTCACCACCACCAGCATGATCCGACACATGGCATCCAAGCACCGTAATAAGTGGGAGGAACGCCTGGATCGCCCATCTGTGTCTGCAGGCCACACCACTGCCTCCTCTTCCCCTGTTTTCGGTGCCGGCCAATCGCCTGTCGAAGGCGCAGGCCCGCATACCTCCCGCCCTGCACCTGTACCATCTGAAGCACCATCAGCGACCACATCCACTTCCCTGTCCCAGCACAGCGTCCAAATGTCGTTACCCCAGGCATTTGAGCGCAAGCGAAAATACCCAGCCACCCACCCACAGGCCATAGCACTAACCTCACACCTTTCCAAATTACTGGCCATCGAAATGCTGCCATTTAGGCTTGTGGACACTGAGTCCTTCCGCAGCCTGATGGCAGCAGCTGTCCCTCGGTACGCGGTCCCCAGCCGCCACTACTTTTCCCGGTGTGCCATCCCCGCATTACACCACCATGTGTCCCGTAACATCACCCGTGCCCTGACCAATGCAGTTACTGGGAAGGTCCACTTAACGACTGACACATGGACAAGTGCTTGTGGCCAGGGACGCTACATTTCCCTGACGGCACACTGGGTGAATGTCGTGGAGGCTGGGAGCGACTCGGACCCTGGGATGGCACGGGTGCTACCCACGCCGAGGATTGCGGGCCCTACCTCCATCAGGGTTTCCGCCAGCACCTACGTTATTGGCTCCTCCTCCTCCGTTTCCACCTCCGAATTCTCTACACGCAGCGCCACTCCCCCATCAGCCAGTAGCTGGAAGCAGTGTAGCACTGCAGTGGGGAAGCGTCAACAGGCCGTGCTGAAGCTGATCTGCCTTGGGGACAAACAGCACACGGCCTCAGAGCTGTTGCAGGGGATTAGTCACCAGACCGAGCAGTGGCTCTCGCCACTCAACCTGCAACCAGGCATGGTTGTGTGTGATAATGGGCGTAACTTGGTGGCGGCTTTGGAGCTCGGCAAGCTCACACACGTACCATGCCTAGCGCATGTATTTAATTTAGTGGTTCAGCGATTTCTAAAAACCTACCCCAATGTGCATGATCTCTTGACCAAGGTGCGCCGCGTGTGTGCACATTTCCGTAAGTCATCTACAGCTTCGGCCGGCCTGTTGAAGCTGCAGCAGCGCTTACAATTGCCAGCTCACCGGCTGCTGTGTGATGTGAGCACGCGCTGGAACTCCACCTTCCACATGTTGGCCCGGCTTTGTGAGCAGCAGAGGGCAGTAATGGAGTACCAGCTGTTACACGGTCGTCGCCTCTCCGTTCAACTTCCTGTAATCAGAAGTGAGGAGTGGGAATGGATGTCAGACCTCTGTGAGGTTTTACGCAATTTTGAGGAATCGACACAGATGGTGAGCGGCGATAACGCTATTATCAGTGTAACCATCCCACTTCTGTGTCTACTGAAACGCTCGCTGCTCACAATTAAAACTGACGCTTTGCATGTGGAAGAGGTGGAAATGCGGGAGGAAGAGCTTACACAAGGTGATAGCCAGAGCACCCTCACTTCGTCTTCTCAGCGACAATTGGAGGAGGTGGAGGAGGAGGAGGAGGAGGAGGAAGACACGGTTGCCTCCGCTACAGAGGGTAGCCATGGAACTTTATTTCCATCTCTTCAGCGTGGGTGGGCAGAAGAGGAGGGAGAGGATGAGGAGATTGAGAGTCATCCTCCTGGTGAGGACAGCGAAATCTTGACTGTTGGTACTCTGGCACACATGGCTGACTTTATGTTAGGCTGCCTTTCCCGTGACCCACGCGTTATACGCATTTTAGACAACACGGATTACTGGGTGTTCACCCTTCTGGACCCCCGCTACAAAGAGAATTTCTCATCTCTCATTCCTCCGGTGGAGAGGACAAGCAAAATGGTGCAATACCAGAAGGTTCTTGTTGAAAAATTGCTCCAAAATTTTCCATCTGACAACGCTGGCGGCAGAGTACGTGCTACCTTGGCCAACCGAGAAGGGGAGAAAAGGGGAGCACACAGCAGTTCCGAGAAAGGCAGGGCAACACTCTCCAAGGCGTGGGACACCTTCATGACACCCCGCCAGCACCCTCACCCTGATGCGCAGCCTAGTGTCACAAGGAGGGAAAAGTTTTGGAAGATGGTGAAGGAGTACGTAGCAGACCGTGTCAGCGTCCTCAATGATCCCTCTGTGCCTTACAACTACTGGGTGTCCAAGCTGGACACGTGGTATGAACTGGCACTCTACACCTTGGAGGTGCTGGCCTGCCCTGCCGCCAGCGTTCTGTCTGAGCGGGTATTTAGTGCTGCTGGTGGCATCATAGCAGATAAGCGTATCTGCCTTTCCACCGAAAATGCTGATAGGTTGACACTTATAAAAATGAACAAGGACTGGATTTCCCCTGACTTCTCCACTCCACTGGAGGAAAGCCCCGGGGGAACATAAACTCACTTTATATATGTTATTTACAGTGATGGGAATACTCTGTATTCCCATTCACCCCTTCCACCCAAAAAACGGGTATATGGTTGACTCTTAATCTTCTCATCCTCCTCCTCCTCTTCCATATGCCCTGGGATATAATTTTTATATAGGGCCAGCTCACCAGCGGGCCCTGTGATATAATTTTTATATAGGGCCAGCTCACCAGCGGGCCCTGTTTGACAATTTTTATATAGGTCAGCTCACCAGCGGGCCTTCTCATATAATGTTTTATTGGGTCAGCTCTCTAGCGGGCCCTCTTATATAATGTTTTATAGCGTCAGCTCACTAGCGGGCCTTCGCATATAATGTTTAGGATGGTCAGCTCCGCAGCAGACCCTCACCCATAATGTTTTAGATGGTCGGCTCAGCGCACGTTTCCCTCTTAATCATGGCCCCAGTTCAGAAAAATCGAGGAAATTTTTGGGAGAATTTGCCTTTGCGCACGTTTCCCTCTTAATCATGGCCTCAGTTCAGAAAAATCTAGGAAATTTTTGGGAGAATTTGCCTCTGCGCACGTTTCCCTCTTAATCATGGCCTCACTTCAGAAAAACCGATGAAATTTTTTGCAGAATTTGCAGATGATATACAAGTAAATATACAGCAAATACTGTTTGGTAACAATTTTTCACCTAAAGTCGTTTTTATTTTCCTTTTTGTGTGTTTTACGGTCAGTCTGTAAAAATGGCGTACTACGGGCGAAAGATCGTTCCCAGCAGCGATGTTGGAGTCCAAGATGCATCCAGACATCCTCCCTATGCTGTCCCTGAACCATTTCTGTGGTGTTTCCATCCTTTTCTGCCCTTTTCCTATGGACCAGGCACCCTCCCCTCATCAGAGCAGGGGGTGCCTGGTGTAATGCTCGAGTCCTCCCATTGACTTCAATGGGGCTCGGGTGCTCGGCCGAGCACTCGAGCCTCCGGGGGCGCTCGGTCAGAGCACCCGAACACCCGAGCATTGGGGTGCTCGCTCATCACTATTATGAACACTTATGTTGGTTTTCCCTCCCTCTGTTTTTCATCTCAACCAAATTCAGGGAAGCTTGGTTATTTCTTCCTCCTGAGAGCATAAGCATTGCTGGACCTCATGCTGTTGGTCAGAAATGACTCCAAAGACTCCTCCAGATCCCAAACTCTGTATCACAGTGCCTGTGCTATGCTGGCGACATTCTGTCAGTTTTGCTCCTGCTTACACTTATTGGCTGAAGTGACTTTGTCCCGCCCAGTATTTGTCCTTAAATACTGGGCCTTGTCACTTCTCCGGTGCCCTTTCGTGGTGTTTCCGTTACCAGCGCTTGTTCCAGTTTTCGTGTGATCTCTGTGTACCAACCCGGACTGCTTGATTACTCTTCTGTATCCGTTTATCACGGTGCCCGTGATTGCTGTCTTTTTGTGTCTATTACCTGTAGGGAACTCCCCATTGGCTGTCTGCCTTCAGCCTGCCCTACATTGCCTATTTAGACTGAGCCTGGGCACCCTTTGGTTGCCCTTTCGTGTTGTCTCTATGCTGCTCGCATTTTGTTCATGTTCCTGAAGTTCTATGGGCCATAGCTGTGTTCCTGCTATCCTGATATCGTCTAGTTCCTGAGTCTCCTGTTCAGCGGTTCCAGTTTCTGTTCCTGATCCTGTTGGAGTCGCCTGGTGTTGCCGCTTTCTGCTGCCAGTCCTCGCTGCCGTTCCTGATCCGGTTGACCATCGGAGTGCTGGTTCCTGTTTCGTCAGCAGCGTTCATTTTACCATTCATCAGTGTCTGCATTGATCTCCGGTCGCCTAGGCGACATTTCCACTCTTGCTGGCCTACCCAGTACGCGGGTACTGGTTCGCTCCACAGCTTCACGGCTATCAATGCTTGATATTGTTGGTTCCCAGTACGCGGGTACTGGTTCACTCCACTACTATACGGCAACTGCTGCCTCGTTACTAGTTACTCCCAGTACGTGGGTACTGGCTCGCCCCACAGCCATCCGGCTGTCTCTTATCCATGTGATTGCTCCCAGTACGCGGGTACTGGTTCGCTCCACTGCCTCACGGCTTACATTGCATTGATATTGTTGGTTCCCAGTACGCGGGTACTGGTTCGCTCCACTGCCTCACGGCTTACGTTGCATTGTTATTGTTGGTTCCCAGTACACGGGTACTGGTTCGCTCCACTGCCTCACTGCTTGCATTGCGTTGTTATTGTTGGTTCCCAGTACGCGGGTACTGGTTCGCTCCACTGCCTCATGGCTTACATTGCATTGATATTGTTGGTTCCCAGTACGCGGGTACTGGTTCGCTCCACTGCCTCACGGCTTACATTGCAATGATATTGTTGGTTCCCAGTACGCGGGTACTGGTTCGCTCCACTGCCTCACGGCTTACGTTGCATTGTTATTGTTGGTTCCCAGTACGCGGGTACTGGTTCGCTCCACTGCCTCACGGCTTACATTGCATTGTTATTGTTGGTTCCCAGTACGCGGGTACTGGTTCACTCCACTGCCTCATGGCTTACATTGCATTGATATTGTTGGTTCCCAGTACGCGGGTACTGGTTCACTCCACTGCCTCACGGCTTACATTGTATTGATATTGTTGGCTCCCAGTACGCGGGTACTGGTTCGCTCCACTGCCTCACGGCTTACATTGCATTGATATTGTTGGTTCCCAGTACGCGGGTACTGGTTCTCTCCATGGCCTCACGGCCTGCATTGCTTGATATTGTTGGTTCCCAGTACATGGGTACTGGTTCGCTCCACAGCCACACGGCTAACATTGCCTTGATACATTGGTCCCAGTACACGGGTACTGGTTTGCTCCACTGCCTCACTGCGACTGTCGCCTCGAATATATGGTGACTCATAGTACACGGGTACTGATTCTCTCATAGCCATCCGGCTGCCGTTGTACTCAGGTGATTGTCTCCCAGTACGCGGGTACTGGTTCGCTCCACAGCCTCCCGGCTAACTCTTCACGGTGGTATTGTGTTTCCCCAGTACACGTGTACTGATTGCTCTGTGCTGCTTTTGCTGTCAAGTCCTAGACAGCTATGTTGACTACCCAGTACGCGGGTACTGGTGGTTCCCTGTGATTCCATGATTTACCACTCATGCTCATTTAGCCTCTATATATCATCCTTGTGACTGTCATTGTCATCTGACGGTCATTGAGGCTTCAGTGGTTGCCACCACCTCCGTTAAGGCTGCCTTGCCCGGTATATTGGTAAGGCTGGTAGAACCTTCCTTTCATTTTCACCTTAGGTTGCCTTACCCGGTATTGGCAGGGCCGGTAAAGCCTGTATACTTCTTGTGTTCTGTTAGGCTGCCTTGATCGGTATATTGGCAGGTCCGGTAGAGCCTGTATTCTTCCTGTATTCCATTAGGCTGCCTTGCCCAGTATATTGGCAGGGCCGGTAGAGCCATCTAATTCTCGTTGCTTGTCCAGGCTGCCTTGCCTGGTATGTTGGCAGGGCCGGTAGAGCCTACTATCCTGTAGTCACCCGTCCTGGCTGCCTTGCCCGGTATATTGGCAGGGCCGGTAAAGCCACCTATTTCTCGTTGCTTGTCCAGGCTGCCTTGCCCGGTATATTGGCAGGGCTGGTAGAGCCTTACTTGCTATCATTATTGCTTTTTCTGTCATTTCTATGTATATGTATGTATGTGTATGAGATCCTATGGGATTGTCTTAAACTTTTCAATAAAGTTGTGTTTTTACCTAACTTTGCGTCTGAGAGTCTTAACAAACCGTGACACCGTTCCTTCTCTGTGTACCGACCCGGTCTGCCTGACTATTCTGCATCTTGTTCCTGCTCTGTGTACCGACCTGGCCCGGCTGACGTTCCTGCTCTGTGTACCGACTCGGATTGGCTGACGTTCCTGCTCTGTGTAACGGCCTGGTTGGGCTCCATTGCCCATGTATCAGTCCTGCCTATGGCCCCATCCGATCCTCGGTTGGGGTTGTTACCCGGGCTCCGCTCTGTCTCCGGACAGTGTCTCTGTGGCCTCACTATATTCCTGCAGTCTAGTCTCGGTTAACTGTTGGTGTCGTGTGGGACGACATTTCCGGTGTGTTTCTTCCATCTGTGCACCACTGTATGCTTGACCCTTCTTCCTGCCATAAACGCTGAGGTTGGTCTTACTCTGGGTGCCTCAGGCTGTTCTCTCGATCGGGCAGTCAACATTGGTCTGAGCGTTGTTAACCCCTTCGGGGTAGGTGCTGATTCCACCGGCTATCCATCAGTGCTGTTTCCATTGGGTGCCCTTCCAGACATATAGTCAGTCCTACGCTACTGCTACGGCAGTTCACAAGTTCACTTGTCCGGGGCTTCCGTATACTATTGTGGTGTTACTCGATATTTGTGCACTCTCTGCAGAGTGAGAGTCTAAAGGGCCTCGCGCTGTTAGGGCCACTCCAAGTGAACTGGACTTAATGCAGGACTTGAAGCAGGAGTTGAACATAGCTGGCCAGCAAAGACAAAACACAGGATCCACTGCAGAAGCAACACCTCCCAAAGAAATTCTCCAAGAAGGACTTGAAAGCAAAGATCTGAATGGGAACTCTACATTTGTTTGAAGTTCAAAACTCTGAACACCACCTTCTGGACTCTCATCAAAACAATCACTACCATTATGGAAAGGTGCTCCTGGCCCACTCTGATATTTGTTCTAGCTTCATGCACTGCAAAAACAATACTCAAACATATTCTATTCTTGATTTCCATATGTGCACTCCTCACTAAAATGTCTGGTTCTTTCTATCCTCCACACACTCCTTCTCCCTCAGTTTACATTTCTCCTTCACTTCTCTCTTCCACCCTCACTTCTACACACCAACTCCTCAATTTCCTCCGCTCCTGCACTCCCCCACCCCACACAAACAAGAAACCACTCGCACACACAACACTATCTCATCTCCTCTCTCTATCTCTTCTTCTGCTACTTGCAGCTGAAGATATCTCTCCAAACCCTGGCCCCACCTCTTTTCACAAAACCTCTATCTCCAGTAAAAGCAGGAACAGTTCAAACCTAATCGCCATTTCCTGTTTTCAGACTCAATTTCTTCCATTTACCTGTGCTCTATGGAATGCTCGGTCCATTATTAACAAATATAACACTGTGCATGATTTCTTTTTCTCCCGCTCCCTAAACTTACTTGCTCTAACTGAGACCTGGCTCTCTCACTCTGACTCTGCTTTAGAGGCAGCAATCTCCTATGGTGGTCTCTCCTTCTCTCACACTCCACCCTATGTGGACATGGAGGAGGTGTGGGACTGCTACTGTCCAAACACTGCCGTTATAAATCACTTTCTGTCCCCGCCTCTCTCTGCTTCTCCTCTTTTGAGTCGCATGTAGTCCGTATCTTTGCTCCTGTCTCTCTACAGGTTGCAGTTATCTATCGCCCACCTACCAACACTTGTACACCTTCAAATTTTCTTTCTGACTTTGAATCATGGCTTTCCTTTTTCCTGTCATCAAACACACCTTCACTTCTTCTGGGGGACTTCCACTGCCATGTGAGACTGCCATCAGTCTCCTGGGCATCCCACTTTCTTTCTCTAACATCTGCGTTTGGACTACAGCAGTGGACAGATGCTAGTACTCCCAGGGATGGCCACTTCCTAGACCTTGTGTTCACTAGAGGCTGTGCACTCTTGGATTTCAACATCTCCCCTCTTCCACTATCTGACCACCATCTTCTAACATTCAGCACCACTTATACACCTTCCGCAATCACTGCTTCCTCTCCCCGCTTCACGCATAACCTCAAATCACTTAACCTCACTGCTCTGCAATCCTCCCTGGATACAGGACTTTCATCCATTCCCACTAATACAGACACTAACAGTCTTGTCAACACCGGTCCTGTCCTCCTCTTTAAAACTGCATGCTCCTCTCTGTCTCAGACACACCCGTAAATCCAATCCACGGCCATGGCTTAATAAGGACACCAGCTTCCTTCGCTCCTGTATCCATTCAGCTGAACGACTCTGGACAAAGTCCGGCTCTCTGGCAGACTTTATGCACTACAGATTCCTCCTTTCTTGTTTTAACTCTGCTCTGTCCCTGACAAAAAAAAAACACTACTTTTCACAACTAATTAGCACTCACAGATCCAACCCCCGCTGCCTTTTCTCTACATTCGCCTCCCTTCTCCGCCCCCCATCTGCCTCCCTCTCACACTCTATACAGCCACAAGACTTTGTCGACTTCTTCAAATCCAAGGTAGACTCCATATGGGGTAATATCCCACCCTGTATATACTCTCCTATCCTCCCTCATTCCCCTCCTGCCATCCTGGACTCCTTATCAAAAGTCACGGAGGAAGAATTGGCTAACCTCCTAACCTTCGCTCCCTCTACTACATGCACACTTGATCCACTCCCCTCTCACCTCATCCAGCCCCTCTCCCCCACACTCACCCCTATCCTATTACAGATCTTTAACTCCTTTGCCACTGCTACATTTCCTGAGGACTTCAAACATGCCATAGTAACACCTATCCTCAAGAACAACTCCACTGACAGCACCACACCCTCTAGCTAGCGACCGATTTCTCTCTTGCCTTTTGCTTCTAAGCTCTTGGAGAGCCTAACCTACTCCTGCCTGCTTGACTTCCTCAACACGCACAACCTGCTCGACCCGCTACAATCTGGCTATCGCACTGCTTACTCCACTGAAACCTCTCTCATAAGAGTGATTAATGATCTACACATTGCCAAATCACAAGGTCACCATTCTATACTTATCCTTCTTGATCTCTCCGCTGCTTTTGACACTGTTGATCATGCACTTCTCCTCCAAATTCTTCACTCCTTAGGAATCCGTAGCCTAGTATTGGACTGGCTATCCTCATACCTAACTAACCGATCCTTCAGTGTCTCCTCTGCCATCTCATCATCATCTCCTGTCCACCTCTCTGTTGGTGTTCCTCAAGGCTCTGTTCTAGGACCACTTCTATTTTCTCTTTACACAATAACACTTGGCGATCTTATTAACTCCTTGGTCTCAAATATCACCTCTATGCAGATGACACCCAGCTTTATTTATATGCACCACAACCGACTTCTGATATTCAATCTAAAGTCACAGATTGCCTCTCGGCCATCTCAGACTGGATGGCTCATAGACACCTCAAGCTCAATATGGCTAAAACAGAGCTATTACTCATCCCACCCAGATCTGGCACACTAGTGCCCTTCCAGGTGACTGTGAATTGCACTACCATAAATCCGGTATCAGAAGCACGGTGCCTAGGGGTGATAATTGATACATCTCTCTCATTCTCTCCTCATATTAACGCCTTTGCTAAATCTTGCCGCTTTCAATTGCGTAACATTGCTAAAATCCGTCCCTTCCTTTGCTCCACCAGAGCCAAAATTTTCACTCAAGCACTCATCATTTCCCGCATGGACTACTGTAACCTTCTTCTCTCTGGCCTTCCTGCATCCCATCTCCATCCTCTTCAATCCATACAGAATGCTGCAGCACGAATTATCCTATTGTCACCTAGGTTTGTCCCTGCCCCACTCCTCCTCAAATCTCTCCAGTGGCTGCCTATAAAATGTCAAATCCCTTACAAAATTCTGCTTCTCTCATTCAAAACTCTTCTCACCTCTACCCCTTCCTACATTTCCACTCTAATATCCCGCTATACCCCATCCCGCCACTTACGATCAGCCAATAACAATCTTCTCTCAGCTCCTTTTGTGTCTACAGCCTTCTCGAGTATCAAACCTTTTTCTCTCATTGCTCCTTATCTATGGAATGCTCTACCTCCCACTCTGCTCCACTGCACCTCTCTGATGGTCTTCAAATCAAGATTGAAACTACACTTTCTTAACAAAACTTAAACATGTTATAAGGCACTCACTTTGTATATTACTTAATTTATGCCCCCTATCCTAATTGGAACTCTGGCACTGTATACAGCACTTGACCCTCATGTACTCTGTATGTCTCCCATTACCACTTTAGATTGTAAGCTTTTGGGCAGGGACCTCACTTCCAGTGTTTCACTTTGCACAGCACTTATAACCCTGTATTGTCTAAACCCTTAAATTGTAAAACGCTGTGTACACTTGTGGCGCTATATAAACATATTAATTCATTAAGGCATGTCAGTCTTCCTGGCCTAATAGTAACCCATTCAGTGCTGCCTCGTTTGAGTATCACACGAACGTTACTTGACCTGTGTCAATATATTGTTGTTGCTGTATTGTACATATACTGGACCCGTGTGGGTATATTTTACTGTAACCTGTCATGTGTCAGTACTATATTGTGTTATATATTATTGGACCCGTGAGGGTTATTGTTTTTCTGAGTTCAATCAATAAAACTGTGTTTTATCTAACCTGCTGTGTCTGAGTGTCAAATAAACCGCTACACTCTGGAACCAATCTGTCATATATCACTGCTGAGATCCACAAAATCAGTGAGAGGGGACTCAGAGCTTGCCCACTATGGCCTCCAGGTCTTGGTGGGAGGGCAGGACCCTAAGGATCTCATTATTGAGGAAGTATCACGGTGCCCATGATTCCTCTGGCGACATTGCTATGTCTGGTTTGCTTCATGCTTATCTTTTATTGGCTGACTAGTTGAACAGCCCGTTACACGGGCCACAGTGCCACTGGCACCCGGTCGCGGGGCAGTCATGTGTAGTAGAGACTGCCCGCAAGTCAGCCGGGCAAGGCAGCCTCGCTAAACCATAGGATTGCAAGTACTGGTGTACTGACAGAGATGGTCTCAGCAACTGGTATATAGGTGGTGTAAACCAATCACCTATGCTAAGCACACAGAGACCTTGCCGGGGCTGTATAGGTGTAGATGAGCACCCGGTAATCACAGAGAGAACCAGTACCTGTGTACTAAACAGACAAGTATCACCGGTGCTAATTGGAATGCAGCAAGCAGCCGGTTAAGTGTGGAGCGAACCAGTACCCGCGTACTGAACAGACAAGGATAACAGGTGCTAAATGGAAAGCAGCAACCAGCCCGTTATACATGGAGCGAACCAGTACCCGCGTACTGGGTGACACAGTCTCTACCGGTGCTGTAAGGAATGCAGCAAGCAGCCGGTTATACGTGGAGCGAACCAGTACCCGCGTACTGGGTGACACAATCTCTACCGGTGCTGTAAGGAATGCAGCAAGCAGCCGGTATACGTGGAGCAAACCAGTACCCGCGTATTGGGTGACAGAATCTCTACCGGTGCTGTAATGAAAGCAGCAAGCAGCCGGTTATACGTGGAGCGAACCAGTACCCGCGTACTGGGTGACAGAATCTCTACCGGTGCTGTAAGGGACGCAGCAAGCAGCCGGTTATACGTGGAGCGAACCAGTACCCGCGTATTGGGTGACAGAACCTCTACCGGTGCTGTAAGGAACGCAGCAAGCAGCCGGTTATACGTGGAGCAAACCAGTACCCGCGTACTGGATGACACAATCTCTACCGATGCTGTAAGAAACGCAGCAAGCAGCCGGTTATACGTGGAGCAAACCAGTACCCGCGTACTGGATGAAACAACAAGAGAAATGAAAATGTCGCCCAAGGTGATAGAAGGAGGAGGCACACTGCAGGCCATCCGGGAGCAGGAACACAGCTGGTACAGGACAGGAAACAGGAACAGCAACGGCAGCCAACCGGATCAGGAACGGCAGCAGGAACAACAGCCAACTTTATCAGAAATGGAAGCAGGAACTGAGGAAGCTGTCAGGCAGGAACTCAGGCGATCATTGGAGAGCAATGGTGTAGAAACGGCCCAGGAAGCTCAGGAACACAATGCAGGTGCAGGCGACATAGAGACACCAGGAAAGGGCAACCAAAGGGTGCCCAAGCCCAGTTTAAATAGGCAATACTGGGCGGGCTGAAAGTAGGCAGCCAATGGAGAGCCCATTCAGGTAACTGACAGGAAAAGGCAGCAATCACGGGCACCATGATACGGATTTGCTGACGTTCCCAATCTGTGTTCCGTCTGGAGGGTTCACCTCCTGTGCCTGTTTTACTGTCTGTTGAGACAGTCCTCTTGTTGCCTCCATATTCGCACTGCTACGACAGTGCTGCTATACTGTGACCCAGTCTTCGTTTCTGTGCGCTATTGTGATCCTTACGCTTCTGTGTCTGAGATCTGTTTGGGTTAGCACCCCGGTACGCTTGACCTGTCCATCACTTACCTCCGAGGTTGGTTTAGTCTCTGGGCACCTCAGTTAGGCTCCATGGCCTAGCAGCAGATTCCAGGTCTGAGCGTCCATTTAACCCGTTGTGGGTTGGTGCTGTTGCGCTTGAGGGTCACTAGCGGCCTCTGGTTGGTCAGTACCCCGTGATATTCTGCTGCTCTGTTACCCACTGACTGTTCTGGCAGTCTGGGGATATTTATCCTGGTGCTGCTTTGGCAGCCTTCGATACCTATACGTTTTGGGCCAGTCCCTCTGTCATTACTATCAGAACCCTAAAGTTCTGAGTACCCGATTGTGTTGTCTAGGGTCTCTGTCAGTCTATCACTTGTCCAGGGCCTCTGGTTGTTTCAGTGATGCCTTAGTCTGTTTTGACTTCCCTAAGTACAGGGTGTAGTGGCCTCCTACTCCTCCACCTCTGTTAGAGGCTCGTTCTCCCCCTGGTGTCACTCTCTATGTAGAGAGTCTCTGTTGGGCCTCCGTACTACTAGGGCCTGCTAGTATCCCTAGGCCTAGTAGCATCCACTGTTCCTGTAGTGGTAGTCACCTGGCAGTTTACGCTCCGCTGTTGGGTGTGCTTCACTGTCTCACCAAGGATCACACAAACTGTTAACCTGACCTGCGTCAGTATTGTATCATATTGTATCTACTGGACCCGTGTGGGTTACTGTATGCTATTTGTAACTTGACCTTTGTCAGTATTGTTATTGTTGGTACTGGACCCGTGTGGGTTACCTTATTCCTTGTATTATCAATAAACTGTGTTTTACCATAACCTCAAGAGTCTGTGTGTCAAAAAAAAACTGTTACAGGAAGGCCTCCAAATCATCTTTGGTCAGCAAAGATCTCAAATCCAACCTGGTAAGATATTTACTTCACTGATAGACCTGTTGGTCTTACCTGAGGCCAACATTTTAAGGCTGGAAGCATGTGTGCCAGTTGCAGCTCTGGGCTCTATGTTCTAGTTCAAGTATTCCTTAATTTTGGTGGGTGGATTCCCCCACTTCTCCAGCATAGCACAGCACACTAAGGAAGGTCAGGGATAAATTAGCAATAAAACTGCTTATGAACAAAAATTAAATCAAAATCTAAGTTTTTATCCTTATTTTCCTAATAATCCACAGTTATGCTTTGTTCAATGTATTAGTGTGTATGAAAAGAGAAAAGCTAGTATGTATCATGCTAGCTGTTCAAAACATTTCATTTCCTTTCACAATACACCTTTCCTGGTAATGTCATGAACTTTGGGTTGCTGGGCATGCTGAATTATGAAAATGGCAACACTGGTACAGAAGTGTGTGTGTGCATGTGTGTGGGGAGTGGTACCATTTTGGTACCTATTGCTTCACCATAGCAGCCAAATAAACATCCCAACTGATTTAAAAGGAACTTTAGCACCTAGAACTCTAGAGAGATCTTCAGTGCATTGTGAAGGAATGCATTGGAAACCTCTCTAACATTCAATGGTTTACAAATCCCATTTTATATCAGTCCTAATTGGGGGTGAGCGGTAAGTCAGAAAAATTTTCTGCATGACTATTTGAGAAAAAAAAATGTTTTTTTGCTTTTTTCACAAAAGTTTTCTCCTTTTCGCAAATGCAAAAATGTTTGCCTTTTTGCCACATCCAACAAAATTTTCACTTTTGTTTCTTATGCTGCAGCGTTTCCCATCACAATATTACTTCTTATGAGGGCTGTAGTGGAGAAATAAGTTGTGAGTTCTACAGTATCATATGCCTTGAAAAAATTGTTAGCATACAGAGTGCCTTTGTCCTTTGCTCACAATACTAACTTCCTGTTTAATTAACACTGGCACATATTCCAGAAGGGTGCAACACGTAACATCTGTTTTCAACAAAACAAAAGTGCAGCATGGTGTCAAGATTAGAGATTAAAAACAAAAAAAACTACATATAATGTATGTATAGTAATGGTGTATGGTAGTGGTGGACTGACGTGGTGTGATTAATGTTTGTATGTATATAGATTCCTACAGCAGTTTTACCATTATCATGTTTGTGTCAAATGTAATCAATCCTTCTTCTCAGATTATTGATACACATTACCTGTTGATCATACAAGTGATCACAAGTGTGGTAGATGGTAGCAACCCTTCTTCACATCCCTCCTCCTCCTCATAAAACTCAATGCTTAAACTCAATGCTTGCTGGAGAGTAACTAAGGATTTCCACAGCAGTATGTGGTAATGCTGGCCACACACACTGTTTTGTTTGCCATTAGTCCATGGGGTCATTGTTTCTGCCTAGAACTTAGCTATCCTGCAAGTATGCATGCTGTCTGACCATTCCTGGAAGCTACACGGTGTTCCTGTGTGTCAGTTACCAACACATACTCAAGGAGGAAGTCCCAAATAGATGTGCTTCCACCAGTGCCACCACTACCACCAATGTTGTTGTATTTTTGCTACCCCTGCTGAAACCCATGAGTTACCTTGTGTTCAGAATGAATTGTTCTGGTAGATGATTTTGCTGTTCCTGGCACTGGCTGAAATGCTTTGCTGTACTGTCTAGGCATTGTTTGTGTCCTAACTTTCTTACACTCATCCTCCACAATGCAATGCGTGTTGCAATAAGAATATCTTTATATTCCTTAACATAATCTGATTATTCAGAGAGATGCTGCTGATCATCATGACAACTTGTTGTCACAAAATTCTGATGGTGCTTTGGCAGAAATTCTGAAATTTTGTGTTTAAAGTTGGGGGGCCAGCAAAGTGTTAAGAATGTAGTCATCATTACTTTTAATGTGCACTATGCATGGATCTTGTTCAAAGCACACTAACATATCTGTTACCAGCTGATAAATGTCTGTGTTGTCATTTTGGTAAGATTCCTCAGCCATACTACTCATTTTTTCTGCAATAAATATATCAGTGATATAATTTTCACTATTTCCTGCCCCTATGTGACTCATCAACTTGGTTGCCTCCTCAAAGAGTTACCATTGACAAAGAGACTCCCTTCAAAGCATTCTAGTTTTGCATGGTATATTTGCTAATGGCCTTATTCTACTTGTATAAATGCTCTAGCATATACAGTGTGGAATTCCAACTGGTAGGGACCTCCATTTTCAGCTGGTGATGGGGAGGTTGTTACATTCTTGTACGGAATATAGAGAGTTGCTTGCACTATAGGAGCGACTAAAATGGGCACAGATTTTGCAGTGAATATTAAGCATCTCTCTGAGGGTTTTAGATTCTGCCAGGAATCTGGTCACAGCTAAATTTAGCACATGGGCAAAAAAGGCACATACACCATATCACCTATACCTTTTAAGGAGCGGGGCACAAGCCATTCATCTATCACCTGCTCTAGTTTTCTTAAGACATCTACAGCGTTGTGGGATTGTCTCTCAAAACTAGATGTCACTTAATGATGTGAGCTAGTGTTGTCCACTAATTGTGGTGGTGGGAAGAAAACCCAGTGATCATTCACAGTCATATAGTCTGCCCTCTTGTCCTCATATCTGTTGTCAGATGGATTTTCTTGCCATATGAACTTTACAGTCATTTGCCCCTCCACAATAACCACCTGCTTGTTCAATTCAGGCACAATCATCCTGGAAAAATAACTGAGGCTTGGGATATGCCAGCATGGAGCTACATGTGAAATCAGTTCTCTGAAACCTCAGTTTTCTACAAAAGAATAAGGCAGCAGGTGCATTGCCAACATCTTGACAACCTTTACATCCATAGGTCTACTTTGGGACTGGATGGACTCTGGGGTTCCTGAGGGGCTGCCACTACTACTGAGGCTAGATGTTGATGCAGTTCTACTGCTACTATTACTAGGAGTCAAAGGTGTGGCACTTCCACTTCCACAACTAAGGTTGTTGATTTTAATAACCTGTGCTGTTGTTATTGTTGCTGCTGGTTACTCAACACTAGTGTGTGTGTGTCTGTGTTGGGCTTGGATTTGGAAGAGGTGGTGATGCTGATGATGACCAATAGGACGACTGTGTATTTTTTGGCATTTTTGCATGTACAGGGTCAGACTTTGCAATGGTTTTCTCAAACAGTTTATAGACAGGCACAGTGCTCCATTTCAGCGGTGATAAATTGAGCCTTTACCTTTCAGCTACCTTTCTGGCTATGCTCATCATCTTTCTCACTCTCAACTTCATCTGTATCTGAAGAAGAGGAGGATGATAGAGGGATATATTCTAGATCTACATCATCATCATCATCATCATTATTATCATCATCTGTTATCATTAGGTCATCCTCAGCATCTCCTGCCAGTTCTTGCCTACTACCCTTATATTCATCTAAGCTTTTAGAGGTGTCAAACAATTTATTTTTACTTTCATAAAGTCCACTACTACTTTGAGGACAGGAGTTTTGGTGCCTGTTTGTCTCACTGTCAGATGCAACAGTTCGTTCAGCTGCTACACCTTCCTCCATTATACCTATAACAAAGAATAAGTTCCCAGCACCAGTGAAATAAGTCCTGGATAATAGGACAACAATTAGTGAAGGTGCCTAGTGGTAAGTCAAACTGTATAAAGAGGAAAAGGAAAAAGAAAAAAAAACACTATTAGGGCACTCTTAATCTATCCCCAAATAATGTCCATGCTATTCTTCAATTAGAATCATTAAAAACAAAGCGAAAAAAAGGAAAAAGAAAGAAGATAATTAAAACACACAGTGGGTAATATTGATGTTTACAGCAGGGCTGAAGCCAACTCAAATAGCAGCTGTAAAGGTGTTCAAAGTGGTTGTGTTGTTTCTTCTGAATTAATTGCTTATCATGCTTTGGTTGAACCATATGTATAGTATGTTATTACAGTGTGTAATTCAGTGTGTATATGATCAGAATTACACACATAGCTTCATATCATTACTAGCATATTATATCTCTTATGGAGCTAGATTATCCTCGTTCCCCATACCATAAAAATAAGGTGTTATTATGGCAAAAATAAAAAGACTCGATAAATTAGCAGTATACTAATGTATCTTAGTTACCCGGACTTGCTCCGCGTTACCAACCCTATATGGACATGAATGCCACAAGCATCAATGCCTCGTTTCTCCTAACTAATATTGGCACATATAGAAAAAAACTGTCTGATCAGGTTATTGCTATCACTCAGATATAGTCATTAGGACATTAGGGCATTAGTAATCATTAGACAAACAGGGAATTTCTATCCACAAGAAGTGATAATTAGGGCATTAACAGTCCAACATTGTCAGAGTATCAGTCTAGTAAAGATACATTGTTGGGGTATTTGGGGTCAACCTCCTTTGATCCCTTCTGTCACCCCAGACATGTCCAACACAAATAATAACAGTAAGATAAGCAGGGAAGTTGCATGACTGCAGCTTCCTGTGTCTTTCAAATCAAATCAGTCAGAATGTTGGGTATTTGGGGTCAACGTTCTTTCTCCCTTCTTCTTCCCCAGAGTACCCCAGACTCCTTTATTACTTAGAACAAATGTCCTACCTAAAAGACTCCCTAAATTAAGCTTCAATTCTACTTTATTTACCTATCTTCTCTAGTGTCCCGTTCCTCTCACATGCACAGAATTGCATGTTGTCATTGCTGAGAGTGCCTAACATCCTTTTATATGCCTGCAGGAAAAGAAAAGAAAACTGCCATGTGATGGGGAGAAATACAGCTTTCCCTTTGATTTCAGTGCAGTGAGCTAGGTGAAAAAAGTGTGAAAATGGTACCTTTTGAGGGAAATTTTCTGCTAGGCAGGAAGTGCCGTTTTTTGCCTATTTTGGCTTCAGGTGCAAATTTTCACCCATCCCTAGTCCTAATCTCTGTGGTATGTTTGTGTCCTCTATGGTGCAGTTGGGTAACTCCAAAAATGCACCATTTATATTTGTAGAAATACTCAGCTTCCTACTACCCATTATATACCATGTTATATATATATAGAATTATCTGTTCATATATACAAACAGTATGTATATAAAATGTACCCTGAGGCCCTCTACATGGCTGGGGATGATGGCTCTAGATGGCTTGGCATGATGGGATTTGTAGCACTCTGGCAGAGGAAGTGATTAGGGATGGACAAAATGTTTCGCCTCAGACTGACTACTTGTTCCATGCATGACCCCTGGCTTGTCTGACTACCCATTCTGGCGCTGACCTGTGGCTCTATCTGACTATCCTCTTGTAGGGCCTTCCGTGAAGTTAGATATCCTTTCTGGTATGGGCCTGTGGCTCTGGCAGACTTACTCCTGGTTGCCTTCCTCTTGTCTGGCTTCTCCCAGGTGCGAACCTGTGGCATTGTAGACTACTCCTTGTCCCATCACTGGGACCGATCTCAAGAGAATCACACGGAAGCAGTCTTCTATTTCTGGTAGTTGTCGCTTGCTCCGTTGTGCGCTTCTCTTCTATACCAATTGTTGTGATATTTCTGTTTCATTGTTGCTGCCTAATAAAGTTGGTGTTACCTAGTAGTACTTGTCCTGAGTTTTCTTACCAAACCGTGACAGTACGATGTCTGCAAACGATACTGGTAACCCTTCTTTACAGAATATCATAACCAGGGTGGATGCATAAGATCAATGAATTGATCTTATGTTGCTAGCATTGCAGACTCTGTTAAACCGTATGGCATACCTTGACTGCTCTGTCCAACAACCAGTGGCCTACACCGCTTCTGCCTCAGCACCAGTTGTCCCTACTGCCCCTGATGCAGGAATGATCAGGGGTTTCTCCAGTCGAGCTCGACTTCCACAGTGGTATGTTTGGGATCCAGTTCTCTGTCAGGGTTTTCTAAACCAAGTGGGTATACACATGGAGATGGTACATGCATAGTTTTCACAATGAGCGCAGTAAAGTGGCGTTTCTGATATCTCTCTTGTCTGCCATGGCCTTGGCTTGGGCCAATCTGCTATGGGAGATGGATAAGCTGATTATATACAACTTTACTGAATTTGTGGGCGCTTTCCGTAGAGTTTTTTACATATCAGGGAGTCAGGTCTCGGCCGCAAGGGCGCCCGAAATGTGGCCGAGTAAGTGATAGAATTTCGTACTTTTGCAGAGGATGTGAATTGGAATAACGAGGCCTTGGTGGTGGCCTTCTCCCAAGGTCTGTGTGATATGATCAAGGATGACATCACTGCCTGTGACTTGCCTAGAGATTTAGACTCTCTCATCTCTTTTACCATCCTGATTGACGCGCGAATTCGGGAGAGACCCTTGTTCAAGGAACGCCTGCGTAGGCTTCCATCTCGATTGGCACCCAGCTTTACACACCCACCCATTCCTCCCTCGCCTCCCACACCTCCTGGACTTGATTCCTCCAGCAGTGAACCCATGCAGTTGGGGGCCACTCACCTTACCGGGGAGGAGAGGGCCTTTTGGAGGAGGGAGGTCCTCTGTTTGTACTGTGTGAAACTTGGTCACCTCTTAAGGTCATGGCCGGTGCGTCTGGGAAACACCCGCGCCTAAGATCCTGTCGGAGACAGATCTTAGGTGGAATCACTCGGTCCCCGGAGATGATAAAGGGTAAACCTATGCTGGAGGTTATCCTATCGTGGGCCAGCTCCTCTATATCTGTGCCTGCATTGCTGGATTCAGGAGCTGCAGGTTTCTTTATTGATGCTGATTATACTGTCAAGCACACTATTCCCTTGTAGTCTCGCTCCTCTCCTTTGGTGATTAAAGCCATTGATGGAAGGCCCCTACAACCCTCTCATATCACTCAGGAGACTCTTACTTTAACCCTCAGAGTACGGGCCCTTCACACAGTAACCCTGCAGTTCCAGGTTATTAATTCTCCCCATTATGCCACTGTCCTGGGGTGTTCATGGCTACAGGCTCACAACGCCAGGATTGATTGGCGCAACTGTGACATCCTGTCCTTGGCCTCGAATTGTACTAACATCTGTCTCACACATTCTACAAGACTACTTTGTGCATCTGCCTCAGTCCTGCCTGAGGAATATGTGGCCTTCAGGGATGTTTTTGACAAAGCACAAGCAGGTGCGTTGCCTCCTCATAGGCCTTATGATTGTGAGATTAACTTGATTCCAGGAGCAACTCCTCCCAAGGGCCGTGTATATCCACTATCTGTGGAGGAGATGAGGGTCATGGAGGAGTATGTGTCTGATGCTCTCTCCAGAGGTATAATCTGCAAGGCTACCTCACCGGCTGGTGCAGAGTTCTTTTTTGTTAAAAAGAAAGATGGGGAGTTGCGCCCCTGCATTGACTTTTGCGGACTGAATAGACTGATGACAAAAAACGCCTATCCTATACCCTTAATCACTGAGCTCTTCAATAGATTAAAGCGTTCTAAGGTGTTCACCAAGCAAGACCTAAGGGCAGCATATAACTTGGTCCGCATGAAGGAAGGCCATGAATGGAAGACAGCATTTAACACCCATAGTGGTATTATTAATATCTAGTTATGCCCTTCAGGCTGTGTAATGCTCCTGCTGTCTTCCAGAAACTGATCAATGATGTCCTGAGAGATTTGTTGCAAACCTTAGTTGTCGTATACCTAGACTACATACTAATCCATTCCCCCATTATGGAGACTTATCATGCGGATGTGTCTAAGGTACTATGGACTATACTGCAAACTAGAGAAATGCGAGTTTCATAAGTCACAAGTGGCTTTTTGGGGGTATATGATATCTGCCTCTGGTTTTGAGATGGACCCTCAAAATTTATCCACAATATTGGAATGGCCTCGCCCGGTAGGACTAAAATCGCTTCAAAGGTTCTTGGGCTTTACAAACTATTTCAGGTAGTTTATCAAAAACTTCTCATCAGTGGTCATACTGCTTACGGACATGATTTGCAAGGGTGCTGATGGCTCAAATTTGTCTCCCACTGTGCTATTGGCTTTCAAAAAGCTTAAAGCAAATTTTCTCTTGCACCGATTTAATACACCCTAATTCCGCCCTCCCCTTTACGCTGGAAGTTGATGCATCTGAGATGGGAGCAGGCACCCTCCTGTCTCAGCACTTGGCTCCGGGAGAGGCTCTCCTTCCCTGTGGTTATTTTCTAGGAAATTATCCAAGGCAGAGCGGATATATGACATAGGTGATAGAGAATTGCTGGCTATTATATTGGCCCTGAAGGAATGGTGCTACCTTCTAGAAGGAACCAGTGCACCGATTCTGATCCTTATGAATCATAAAAATTTGACCTCCTTGTCAGAAGCCAAACATTTGTGTGCCCATCAGACCAGAGGGGCACTATTCCTTTCCAGATTTCATATTGTCATTTCATACCTTCCGGGCTCTAAAAACATCAGAGCAAATATTGTTCCGATTCTAGGGAAGGGCCCCCTCCTTCCCTGATCATTCCGGCTGATCGTATTCTGGCCACTATTCGTACCAGTATCACCTCTCCTCTGGGAGAGGAGATTTTGGTGGCCCAGGCTTCTGCCCAAGCAGAGAAACCTAGAGGGAGGTGTTTTGTGCCAGTCCAGCTACGCACTAAACTCCTGGAAATGTACCATACTTCCAAGACCGCTGGTCATGCTGGGCGCGATCAGTTAATGTGGGATATCTCTCGTTTATTCTGGTGGTCGAGTCTGAGAAAGGATTGTTCCGTTTTTGTGGCAGACTGCTCTACCTGTGCCTAAAGCAAGTACCCAAGAAGCCTGGCTGTGGAACTCTTGCAACTCATCCCGAATGGGGACCGTCTGTGGTCCCATCTGTCTATAGACTTCATGGTGGAACTTCCGGTATCTTCCTTGGGTTACACGGTAATCCTTATGATTATGGACAGGTTTTTCAAAATGACTCACTTTGTACCCCTCAAAAAATTGCCTTCTGCTCAGGTGTTGGCTGAGGTTTTTGCTAAAGAAGTTTTCCGACTCCATGGCATACCTAAGGTTATTGTTTCAGACAGGGAGAGCCAGCTTGTGTCCCGATTTTGGAGGTATTTTTTTTCTCAAATATGAATTCAGCTTGTCTTTTCCTCTGCATACCACCCCCAATCTAATTGTGCTGCCGAAAGATCTAACCAAAGCCTTAAACAATTTCTTCATTGTTACATAATGTCACGGTTTATTATGACTCTCAGACACAAGTTTTAGGTAAAAAAAATCAATTTTATTGAAATAATAAATGATAACTTAGGATGGCAAACATACATATATATATATACAGAATATAGCACAGACAGAAGGCAGACTCTACCGGTCCTGTCAATATACCGGACAGGACAGTCTTTAGGCTCTACCGGCCTTGCCAATACCGGGTAAGGCAACCTGCAGATGGAATAGCATAACGGTTTTACCGGCCTTACCAAATTACCGGGCAAGGCAGCCTCAATAGATACACAATGTAGGCTCTACCGGCCCTGCCAATACCGGGTAAGGCAACCTCAGATGGAATGTGGAAAAAGGTTCTACCGGCCTTACCAATACCGGGCAGGGCAGCCCAGAGATAATAGCAGCAGTCAGATGGAACTGGCAAATTAGCAGAATCGTTAAGCAGCAAGGCTTTGGAGCAAACCAGCGTCCGCACGCTGGAAACAACACTGAATAGTATAGCCGTAGGGCTTAGCGAGCAAACCAGTGACCGCACACTGGAGTAACAAGCGAGTAGTATAGCCGCAAGGCTTAGGAGCAAACCAGCGTCCGCACGCTGGGACCAACACAGATTAGTATAGCTGATAGGCTTTGGAGCAAACCAGTGACCGCACACTGGTGTAACAAGCGAGTTTGTATAGCCGCAAGGCTTAGGAGCAAACCAGCGTCCGCACGCTGGGACCAACACAGATTTGTATAGCTGAAAGGCTTTGGAGCAAACCAGTGACCGCACACTGGTGTAACAAGTGAGTTTGTATAGCCGCAAGGCTTAGGAGCAAACCAGCGTCCGCACGCTGGGACCAACACAGAATTGTATAGCTGATAGGCTTAGGAGCAAACCAGTGACCGCACACTGGTGTAACAAGCGAGTTTGTATAGCCGCAAGGCTTAGGAGCAAACCAGCGTCCGCACGCTGGGACCAACACAGATTTGTATAGCTGAAAGGCTTTGGAGCAAACCAGTGACCGCACACTGGTGTAACAAGTGAGTTTGTATAGCCGCAAGGCTTAGGAGCAAACCAGCGTCCGCACGCTGGGACCAACACAGATTTTTATAGCTGATAGGCTTTGGAGCAAACCAGTGACCGCACACTGGTGTAACAAGCGAGTTAGTATAGCCGCAAGGCTTGGGAGCAAACCAGCGTCCGCACGCTGGGACCAACACGGAATAGTAGCAATGTCACCAACGCGACCAGGCAGAAGGTCGCCAGGATACTGAAGACAGGTGATGAGATGACAGGAACCAGCAACGATCAGTCAGGTCAGAAAACAGCAGAGAAGTTCAGCAGGAACTGCAACACCAGAGACTAGGCCGGAACCAGGACTGGAAGTACTTCAGCATGCCGGAAACACTGGAACAGTAGAGATCAGGAACTCAGGAACACATGAGATCAGGAACTCAGGAACACTGGAACAGAGGCCCAGCTATCACTAGCATAGTGATAGCAAGAAGGTCAGAAACAACACGAAAGGGCACTCAAAGGGTGCCCAATCCAGGTTTAAATAGTCAATAAGAGGCGGGCTATCTGCAGACAGCCAATAGAAGCCCCCTACTGGTGACAGACAAGTAACTGCAGCAAATCACGGGCACCGTGATAGTACCCCCCTTTCAAAGACCCCCTCTCCTAGAATAGGGTTTAGGTTTCTGCGGGTAATTGGCATGAAAGGCCCTAGTTAACCTAGGTGCATGAAGGTCCGTACTATCCACCCATGACCGATCCTCAGGACCATACCCTTTCCAATGTACCAGGTACTGTACCCTTCCTCTAAGCCTACGGGAATCAATAATGCTCTGAACCTCGTACTCCTCCTGGCCCTCGACCTCAACAGGTCCTGGCACCACAGGTGTGGTAGTATAGCGATTGCAAACCAGAGGCTTAAGAAGGGACACATGGAACACATTATGGATACGCATGGATGCAGGTAGGTCTAGTGCATAGGAGACAGGGTTAATTTTGCGAATAACTCTGTATGGACCAATAAACCGAGGAGCCAACTTATTAGACGGAACCTGCAGCTTGAGATTTCTGGAGGAAAGCCATACTCTATCCCCAACCTGAAAGGAAACCGCTGGAAGCCTTCTGCGATTAGCATGGCGCTGATGACGCTGAAATGACTGACCAAGTGCCCTCTGAACTTGTGCCCATGTGGAACGGAGTTGCTCGATATGCTCATCCAGAGCTGGAATCTGTTGCGTCTGAAATGAGTCTGGAAGCAAACAGGGCTGGAACCCATAATTAATCAGAAACGGAGAGCTCCCAGATGAAGAATTGACCGCACAGTTCCTGGCGAACTCTGCCCAAGGCAACAAGTCGGACCAATTATCATGATGGTCAGTAACGAAACAACGGAGAAATTGTTCCAAGCCCTGATTGGCTCGTTCAGCGGCTCCATTGGTCTGGGGATGGTAGGCAGAGGAGAAGGACAGCTGTATGCCCATCTGTTGGCAAAATGCCCTCCAAAATCTAGACACAAACTGGCTCCCCCTGTCAGACACCAGTACCCTAGGCACTCCATGCAACCGGAATACTTCTCTGGCGAACACCATTGCCAATTCCTTCGCTGAAGGAAGACCACGGAGGGGCACGAAATGAGCCATTTTAGAAAACCTGTCCACCACCATGAATATAAAGGAGTACCCCTTCGACATAGGCAACTCTCCCATAAAATCAATGGAAACATGAGACCAGGGGCGTTCGCCATTAGGCACCGGTTGAAGCAAGCCCACAGGGAGATGTCTCGGGGTCTTAGCGCGGGCGCAGGTGGCACAGGCATTCGTAAATTCGGCACAATCGTTTCTCATGGAAGGCCACCAAAATAACTGAGAAAGGGACCATAACAATTGGTCTCTACCAATATGTCCCGCAGCCTTAGAGGAATGGTAGGTTTCGAGCAGCCTAGTACGAAATGATTCAGCGACAAAACATTTGCCCACTGGGGTTTCATGGGGAGCGGACCCCTGAGAGGCCAGGATCTCCTCCCCTAGAGGAGAAGTGATACTCGTGCGTATAGTAGCCAGTATTCTATCAGGTTGGATGATAGGAGCTGGTGCTTCCACTCTGTCACTGTCGGCCTCAAATTGTCTTGACAGTGCATCAGCCCTGATATTTTTTGACCCTGGCAAATATGATACAATGAAATTAAATCGAGACAGGAACAGTGCCCACCTGGCCTGACGAGAGGACAATCTCTTGGCCTCCGAGAGATAGGTCAGATTCTTATGATCTGTTAGGATTAAGACAGGATTCTTAGTACCTTCAAGCAAATGACGCCATTCCTTAAGAGCAAGGATAATGGCCAATAATTCTCTGTCACCTATCTCATAGTGGCTTTGAGTGACAGTCAACTTTTTAGAGAAAAACCCACAAGGTCTGAGAGTTCCACCTTTCTCGTGTCGCTGCGAAAGTACTGCCCCGACCCCAATATCTGAGGCATCAACCTCTAACGTAAATGGAAGTAAAGGATTGGGGTGGGATAACACAGGAGCCGCAGCAAATGCCAGCTTCAAATTCTCAAAGGCTTTCTCAGCAGATACCGGCCAACAAGAAGGATTAGCACCCTTGTGCGTAAGATCGGACAGAGGTTTGACAATGGAAGAAAAGTTCTTAATAAACCTCCTATAATAATTAGCGAAACCCAGGAAACGCTGTATGGCTTTAAGACCCTTGGGTTTTGGCCATTGTAGGACAGCTGACAACTTTTCTTTGTCCATGGCAATGCCATCATTGCCAATTATGAACCCCAAGAATGGCACACTGGTTCTATGAAACTCACATTTTTCCATTTTACAAAATAATTTGTTCTCACGGAGTCGTAGCAATACTGCGGATACATCTTTGATGTGCTGTGCCATGTTGTGGGAGTAAATCAGTATATCGTCGAGGTACACCACAACACATGTCTGTAACATATCTCTCAGAACATCATTTATCAGTTCCTGGAAAACTGCGGGTGCATTACACAGCCCAAAAGGCATTACTAGATACTCGTAGTGCCCAGCTCGAGTATTAAAGGCAGTTTTCCACTCATCACCTGCTCGAATGCGAACCAGATTGTAAGCGGCCCGTAGGTCCAACTTGGTAAATATCGAAGCGCCCTTAAGCCTGTCAAAAAGCTCGGTGATGAGTGGTATTGGGTATGCGTTTTTAGCCATTAGTTTATTCAAGCCCCGGTAGTCAATGCATGGTCTTAATTCGCCATTTTTCTTTTTTACAAAAAAGAACCCAGCCCCAGCTGGAGAGGTAGATTTACGTATGATCCCTCTAGCAAGGGCATCAGAAATGTAATCCTCCATAGCCTTATTTTCATCACAAGATAATGGATAAGTGCGTCCTTTCGGAGGTACTGCACCAGGCTGCAATTCAATGCAACAATCATAAGGTCTATGCTGGGGTAGCATACTAGCCTCTCCTTTGCTAAAAACATCGCCAAACTGTTGGTACACATCCGGCATAGCAGAGGAGGTGCACATGACCTTAATAGGCTGGATGACGCACTTGTCCATACAAAACTGGGACCAAGCAGCAATTTCACACTTTTTCCAATCGAATTGTGGGTTATGTAACTGTAACCACGGAAATCCCAATATCACCGCATGGTGCGGGGAATTAATCAGTTGAAACTGCTGCTCTTCTCTGTGAAGTGCCCCAATAGTCATAGACAATGGCATAGTTTCAAATATAACCTGAGGCGGTTCTAAGGGTCTACCATCAATCGCTTCAATAGTCAAGGGGTTTTCTCTTTCAATGCGTGGAACTCCGTGCAATTCAGCAAAGGTATTATCCATAAAATACCCTGCTGCACCGGAGTCAACCAAGGCCAAAACCTCCACAGAGCGTTGTGCCCAAGACAATACCACCTGTATGGTGGGTTTCATTATGCCCGACACTGGGGACGATTGTACACCACCTAGGGCCTGTCCCCCAAGATACCCTAGGTGTGTGCGTTTCCCGGACGTACCGGACAGGAATTTAGCAAGTGCCCTTTTTTACCGCAGTATAAACATAACCCTTGTTTTTTGCGATATAGTCTCTCTGCCTTGGTTAGTCTAGTGAAGCCTATTTCCATAGGTTCACTTGTTTCCCGTACTGGTTCACTAGACTTCAATGCCAAGGGAGGGATGGGTGGGCAAAACATGCTACTAGGCTCATTATTTTTTGACCGTAACTTACGATCTCTGGCAATTGATCTCTCACGTATTCTGGAGTCAATTATCATAACATACTCAATGTAATCATCTAGATCAATAGGTAGATCTTTAGCAGCGATTTCGTCTTTAATGTGGTCATTCAGGCCTTGAGAGAAGGCTGCCAATAATGCCTCGTTATTCCAACCTACCTCTGCTGCCAATGTGCGGAATTCGATGGCATAGTCGCCCACTGTACGCCTGCCCTGTTGTATCTCCATAAGGCGTTTGGCAGCAGAGGTGGTTCTACCAGGAGGCTCAAACACTCTTCGAAAGGAACGCACAAATTCACTAAAGTTCTTAGTACAAGGTTTAGCATTCTCCCACAAGGGGTTAGCCCAGGCCAATGCTCTGCCAGTGAGCAGTGATATCGTGAACCCCACTTTACTACGATCATTGGGAAATGCGTGTGCCGTCAATTCCATAAAGATTTCGAGTTGATTGATGAACCCTCTGCAGAGACTAGGGTCACCATCATATCTTAGCGGCAAGGGTGCAGAAGCCGTTAACCCTTTAACAGTACCCCCTAGGGGTCTGGTATCACTTTCCGGTGTCTGACTTGGCGAGACCACCGGGCTAGAGCTAGATTGGTCAGCAGGTACCGTGCGTTCAAGGATCGTTTGAATTGCAACTGCCAACTGATCCAAACGTTGCTCGAGCACATCCATCCTCCAATGGATATTCTGTGCGTTACCTTGACCCTTGCTGTCTGAGGTCATGGCCCTTTCGTACTGTCACGGTTTATTATGACTCTCAGACACAAGTTTTAGGTAAAAAAAATCAATTTTATTGAAATAATAAATGATAACTTAGGATGGCAAACATACATATATATATATACAGAATATAGCACAGACAGAAGGCAGACTCTACCGGTCCTGTCAATATACCGGACAGGACAGTCTTTAGGCTCTACCGGCCTTGCCAATACCGGGTAAGGCAACCTGCAGATGGAATAGCATAACGGTTTTACCGGCCTTACCAAATTACCGGGCAAGGCAGCCTCAATAGATACACAATGTAGGCTCTACCGGCCCTGCCAATACCGGGTAAGGCAACCTCAGATGGAATGTGGAAAAAGGTTCTACCGGCCTTACCAATACCGGGCAGGGCAGCCCAGAGATAATAGCAGCAGTCAGATGGAACTGGCAAATTAGCAGAATCGTTAAGCAGCAAGGCTTTGGAGCAAACCAGCGTCCGCACGCTGGAAACAACACTGAATAGTATAGCCGTAGGGCTTAGCGAGCAAACCAGTGACCGCACACTGGAGTAACAAGCGAGTAGTATAGCCGCAAGGCTTAGGAGCAAACCAGCGTCCGCACGCTGGGACCAACACAGATTAGTATAGCTGATAGGCTTTGGAGCAAACCAGTGACCGCACACTGGTGTAACAAGCGAGTTTGTATAGCCGCAAGGCTTAGGAGCAAACCAGCGTCCGCACGCTGGGACCAACACAGATTTGTATAGCTGAAAGGCTTTGGAGCAAACCAGTGACCGCACACTGGTGTAACAAGTGAGTTTGTATAGCCGCAAGGCTTAGGAGCAAACCAGCGTCCGCACGCTGGGACCAACACAGAATTGTATAGCTGATAGGCTTAGGAGCAAACCAGTGACCGCACACTGGTGTAACAAGCGAGTTTGTATAGCCGCAAGGCTTAGGAGCAAACCAGCGTCCGCACGCTGGGACCAACACAGATTTGTATAGCTGAAAGGCTTTGGAGCAAACCAGTGACCGCACACTGGTGTAACAAGTGAGTTTGTATAGCCGCAAGGCTTAGGAGCAAACCAGCGTCCGCACGCTGGGACCAACACAGATTTGTATAGCTGATAGGCTTTGGAGCAAACCAGTGACCGCACACTGGTGTAACAAGCGAGTTAGTATAGCCGCAAGGCTTGGGAGCAAACCAGCGTCCGCACGCTGGGACCAACACGGAATAGTAGCAATGTCACCAACGCGACCAGGCAGAAGGTCGCCAGGATACTGAAGACAGGTGATGAGATGACAGGAACCAGCAACGATCAGTCAGGTCAGAAAACAGCAGAGAAGTTCAGCAGGAACTGCAACACCAGAGACTAGGCCGGAACCAGGACTGGAAGTACTTCAGCATGCCGGAAACACTGGAACAGTAGAGATCAGGAACTCAGGAACACATGAGATCAGGAACTCAGGAACACTGGAACAGAGGCCCAGCTATCACTAGCATAGTGATAGCAAGAAGGTCAGAAACAACACGAAAGGGCACTCAAAGGGTGCCCAATCCAGGTTTAAATAGTCAATAAGAGGCGGGCTATCTGCAGACAGCCAATAGAAGCCCCCTACTGGTGACAGACAAGTAACTGCAGCAAATCACGGGCACCGTGATACATAAGCATCCATCACGATAACTGGGCTGCTTTGTTACCTTGGGCAGAGTTTGCCAGGAATTGTGCTATTAACTCCTCGTCTCAGAGTTTACTGTTTCTGATTTCAGCCATCCGTACTTCCTGAGACTTTCGAGGCACAAGCGATTTCGGCTCTAGGTGAGCACTTACGGGCTCTCTATTCCTCTTGGGTACAAGTACAGAATACCCTACATGGTGCAACGTAACGACACAAGAGGCAGGCTGACCGTAGGTGATTACCTGCACCTACCTTCCAAGTAGGGGAGAGGGTATGGCTGTCTTCCCGTAATCTCAAACTCCAGGTCCCTTGTAGAACACTGGCCCCTCATTTTGTCAGCCCCTTTCGGGTCATTTGGAGAATCAACCCGGTGGCATATGCTCTGGAGCTTCCTAGCACAACGAGAATCCACAATGTATTCCATGTGTCTCTGCTTAAACCATTGGTATGTAACCGCTATACTTCTACTATGGGTCGCCCAGCCCCCATTCGGGTGGGAGATCATGACGAATGTGAGGTACAGACTATTTTGGATTCCTGGAGAGTTATGGGACTATTACAGTATTTGGTACACTGGAAGGGTTACGGCCCTGAGTAGCGCTCATGGGTTTCCTCTGAAGATCTACATGCTCCCGTACTGATTCGAAAATTTCACTCCCACTTTCCTGATAGACCAAGCCACGGTCTGCGAGGGGGGTCTTTTGGGGGTACTGGCCAAGCAGACTGCATTGCGCATCCAGCGGCTCCCGCCGCATCCTTCCTTGGCACTCTGCCTCATGCTCTGAGGCATGGCCGGTGACGTCATCTATGGGCGCAAATCCAAAGGCATGGGCGTGCTCTCCATTTAAAGGGACAGCTACCTGAATGCTACTCCTCCTCTTCCTGTGACCTAACTACTTAAACTTCCTGGACACAGGGCTCAGTCGCCCTTTCATTGGTGTGCAGTTCTAGTTTAGATAGAAGTAGATCCTTAACCCTTTGCTTAATCTGCTGGGTCTATTGGAGCATGATTAGACAAGGTTACTTGGTATATGTTCACTGAATTAACTAATAAAAGGAGAAGGCTGGCAGGGTGCCAGAATTCTCCCTCTCTGCCAACACACCCCAGGACACACACACACCCAGGGCGATCGTAAGAAGGAGGTATTCAAACCTCCTCCATTCTGCCTCATCAGGACATACACGGGCGTAATTTTGACAGTGCTGTCAAAAGCTCTGCAAGGAGTTTGCCCCTCCTCACTGTCTCCTCTTGCACAAACAAAAATATGTCCAATTCACACCTTAAGCCTGTATGTCTATATATGTAAACATTTATCTATATCTACTTCATTGCCTACCTATATCTGGCCTTGTATATATCCTATTTACTGTGCTGGGTGCCAGTGTAAAAGCAGGAAGTAACATGATGACATAGGGTAGCGGTAGTGCAGGACCCACCCCAAAAAGGGGTGCAGGTTACTCATTGCAACGAGCTGATGCACCGGCATTGGCAAAGTCATAGAGACTGCAGGCTGAACTGTTTCAGCTACGTTACATGGTCTCACTGGGAGGAGTAGGGTTGCAGGGCTCTCTCTGAGCCACACCCCGACCTGAGGGATTAACACTTTCACTGCTATAGGGTGACTGAGATGTGTTATCCACCTCCCTGTAGCAAGCTGTAACATGTGGTCATGTCCCGCACCTCCATGTATTATTTCTTGTGAAAGGAGGGGATTGCTTTATTTAAAAGAAGAGGGACTTGTCAAGTTCACCATATGAACACTTCTCACTATGTGAGATTCAATATTCATTTACCCTTATCACTCACTGCAAGGAATCGCTTTGCTCTTGAGCAAATTATTTACCTATCAACTATATATCTTTAACCCACTGAATGCCAGAGGGGTATGTAACACATTGCAAAGCAATGAGCTGCTTATTCCTCTGGCACTCAAAGGGTTAACGTAAGGGATGCATATTTTCTTTTAAAAATATGAACAATTTGTGTGCCAGAGAGGTGTGCTCTTCAAGGAGTTTCACACCTCTCTGATACTCAGGAGGTTAAATGGCACGGCATCCTGACCTTTTTCATGCCAGAGGGGTTTCCTTCCTAAGAATATCTGAAATGTTTATTAGGGTGTAACCTATATTACTTTACTTAGCCATAAATATCTCTTTAATTCACTGCATTAGTCTCCTGCCAAATGTTGTAAATGTAATCATTTTAAGCAAACAACATATTTTAATCAATAAGAGGGGTGCGTGAAGCAATGCGTTGCACAACCTCCTTCCTTAAAGGGTTAATAATAAAGCATTGAAGTTAATTTTCTGCAACAAATATGTAGATGTGCGTCATATTGCCCTCCAGCTGCTATTGCATTATATTTCCATTAATCCTCCACAGACCAACATGATGTCAACTGTACCCCAACAACAACCAGAGAGATGCATCTTCTATCTTATACAAATGCATTAAATATAAAATAAAATTGCTTGCATTGTTTTTTCATCTTCACCTTTTTTTAATTATTCATTTATATATTTACTAGTTGAACAGCCCGTTACACGGGCCACAGTGCCCCAGGCAGCCGGTCGCGGGGCAGTCACACACAGTGGAGACTGCACGCGCCTCGGCTGATACAGAGCCTCTGGCAGCCGGTCGCGGGGCAGTCACACGCAGCAGAGACTGGCCGCGCCTCGGCTGATACAGAGCTGGACGCTCCTTCGGAGCGCCCAGCTCTGTATCAGCCGCGACGCGGGCAGTCTGTACTGTGCATGACTGCCGCACGCGCAGCAGTGTCTACTGCGCATGTCGGTCGTTACACACAACTTGGCGAATTATTATATAGGATTACCAAAATGGGCACAGAGTTGATGTCTCTTTGTTTTTTATCCTTTGTTTTTTTTTTGTTCTATACACCCGGTCCTGGGAGCACCAGCTTCACCCAAAGCAAGGTAATAGAATGAATTACTGACATGATAGGGCTAACTAACACAATGCGCATGTGAAGGGAAATCCTGCCCTCACTTTTCTTAAATGGAGCAAGGGAGGTAGACAAAATAACACATACATAACAGTATGTGTTTATTAATAGACAACTCACATGTACAGAGCTAAAGCTTATAGGCAAATGCGGACACATTTAGGTAGACTACCTATGCCCAGGATGAGCAGCATGTGGATCTCCAGCTGTTGCACTACAATTGCCGTCATCTTCAGCCACTTTATAGGAATCCATACCTGTAAGTTCCAGCTGTCCATGATTTCCACAGAAAGTGCCTGGGTTTTAATTACTGCTACACAGTATGATGGGTCACTCACTACTGATGCTCTGTCACATGACTACCTGGGGGAAAAGTGTCACTGTAAGTTCAAGTTTACCCACCACACCTCTACAATATTAAAGGGAGTAAACACCAAAATAATAATACCATGGCTGTGGGTGAAGTGACTTGCATAATTTAATTCAGATAGTAGACATAAAGAAAGAGCATACAATATTAATTTACTCAGTCCATTTCAAAAGATTTGATATTATAAAAGGGGTAGACATTCTATGGCTTAATTTAACATGCTAATCTTTGGCCTTTGATAAAGCATGTATCAGCATATGAAACAAGTAAAGTGGATAGGATGCTTGCCATACAATGTCATTGGGTTATATGTGTATACTAGCAAATGGAGCAACGCATTGCCGTGTATGAGTTTGCTTGTGCATGTGTGCGAGTGCTTTTACTTTATCTGAATTTGTGTATACCTTAATGTGAATTATTACACTCTTTTTGCACTTATGTATTGCTTATTTTATTCAGTGCTACCGATCACAGCATGGCATTGCCCGTGTATTACGGTAATGTTTTTGTGTGAAGAGCGCACACACACACATACACATGTAATCAGATTCATACAAGGGTAATGCTGTGCTCCAATTGCTAGCATTGAATAAAAGGTTGGTTGATAAGAATAGTCATTTCTGTTATAGAATTTATGTAGAGCAGAGAAAAGGGTGTAATTTAGATCATTAGGATAAAAAGCACTCAGTGAATCTAAAATTTTTTTATTGAAAATATTTTATTTTAATTTAGTAAAATGAGATTGAAGCAGATAGAAATGGTCAGAGCAACGGTCTAGTAATGTATCAAAAGGTATATTAACCCCCACCCCTCAAGATATTAATCCTTCTTGAAAACATTTCAAATTCTCTAAAATTTAGCATATAAACTGAAGCTGATTCATGTTTGGGGACATGTATATTGACTATACTAATTTTAACAACTCTGATGTTGCCCTTAATAAAAAATACACCTACTCTCATTGTCTATTTATGTGTCTAAGAGCTCAAAAGGGTAAACTTATCAATAAAGATGACTTAAAAGATTTTAACATTTTTACTAAACTTAGAAAAATTATCTCTTTAATAATGTGTTTCCTGTATAAGACATATCTGCCCTTTCAATCTTTTACATTTTCTGTGTAATAGAGCCCTAAGACTTTTTGCATTGACTGAAACTATTTTAAGTGTATAGTCATCCACCATCGTCAATGTACAGAGCAAAGATATATCTTAAATTGACAATATACCAAACAAGAACGTGGACCAGCAAGACAGCCAAGATTGAATAAAGTCTTGATCAAAGGCAGAAAGAGAGGTGAAGAATTGAAACAAAATAAAACATTTAGAAATAACAGTATCCCTGTGATTAAAAGACAACGGGGTAAAAGCATGGATTTATTAAGCATAAACATACTGCCTATCAAGCTATATGAAGTGAATATCAATAGGGAAATGTTAAATATGAGTAAATAGGGGGTAGTTATTTTAAGAATATGGAATAGAAATTCCTGCTCTGCTCCACTCACTCTAGCTCTCTTCAACTATGCTTAATTAGACAGCCCGCAGAGGCCTATAATCAAATAGCCTCACAGACACTTCAGTGCACCTATATAGTATATTCCTTCTAAATGTTCCATTGCTCAGATTCCTATATTCTGTGCATGACCTTGGCTTTGAATTCTGACCACTCTTGCTTGTAGCCTGTCCTGACCTCTGCTTCATTCCAAATCTGAATCAGTTTGCTGATTTGTATCCTGTGACACTGATTGTTTGTGAGCTCCTAGTCCTGTTATCTTGCAGACAACACTGCTTCCTAGCCTTTCACCCTTGCTGTGCTCTCAAGCAGCTCCCATCAGCAGCAGCCTTGAGACTAAGAGTTAGCTTTATCTGCCAACCTTGGCCTCCCATCATGCAGTTTTTCTTTGCCAGTGAGTAGTACTTCTTATTCACTGCTTCCTATCTCTCAATCACTGTTCCTGGTTGTTGTTTCTGCATATATTCTGCCTAGTAATCCCCTTCCATGCAGGTCTACCTCAAGTCCTGTTAGCCAGCATGACAGTTATAAAAGCAATGGAATTTGACCCACTATATAACTCGCAAATAAAATACGTTCTAGGTGCATTAGAAGAAAATGACAATGCAATAATCTAAGCTTCAGAGAGGAAAAAAACACCTTTTGACTAATTTATATATTCAGTAGTCACAACAAACAGGGAGCCGCACACAAAGTCTATTTTGGTAAAAAAAAAAAAAAAACATGCAGTATCAGGGTTATCTGGTTGAAGAATCCATCTCCTCTATCTTACCACGCCCCATCCATTTTTTACTTCCACCTCAACTTGTCATTAGTTATGCTTTCTGGTTTATAGTCACAAAATTACATGGCTCCCCAGTTGTTATGGCACACAAAACAATACTACCAATGAGTATCTTCTCTGTATATGTAACATTGCAACTATAGATACAATTTTGCATATCATCTCAGAGTCAGATTCCAGGGAGTAATTTGAGAATATGTACAATCCACTCAGAAAACTCAAAATAGGGAATATAATAGGTGATAGTTCTATCAAAGACCAGCAAATCAAACAACCTATAGTATATCAAAATGGCACATAACTCCAGCCTGTTGAAAGATCCAGGCCATCCCATGTTGGAGCACTAACCATACATACAAATATCAAAAACTGTATTAATAGTGTAACATGTAATTATCACAAAATATTCAATAATAGTCTTAAGCATTGTTCATGAATTATCTAAATATATAATTAACCTGGTAGACAAATCCCACTAGATGGTTCCAAGCTAGAACCCTTGCCCAAATTGAATAGTAATGGAAAACAACCATATAGCTCTTTAAAAAAATAGTCAAGTAGTCTCATATCATAAATTATCTCATCAAGTCCCAGGTCTCCCTTCTTCTGGGGGCAGAGCAAGAGCTACTCTATTCAGACTCTTCCATGTTACAAACGGGTCCATCCCACCCTCTGGTTCAAAGCAGACCTGCTGGAATAGAATAGAAGTGGAATGCTGGGAAAGTTTGTTGACTCACTAACTTCTGACGCTTGACTTATCGTAGTGGTACGTCCTTCATGAGTCACTATGAGCAAAAATGTATATCCCTATCTATAGAGTATATGATGTTCCCTCATTGAATCCATCAGTGGTTTGAACTGTCTCCTTAATTGTAGGGTACATGCAGATAGGTGATTGAAAAGTTACATCGAATGTTCTTTGTTAAATGAATTTGCTGTCTGACTTTCTTCATTATTTCTGCTTTCAAATAGTAAAAATGTAGACAGCATATCACATCTCTTGGTCTTTCAGTCTGGAGATTTCTTTGTCTCAGCCCTCTATGTGCCCTTCAATGTTTACTATATTTTAATTTGGAATTTGTAGAAGTTTCAAGAAAATATATTTTAAACCTTTAAGTGGCAGAGGGGTATTCATCGCATTAAGAAGCAATGCAATAGATACCTCTCTGGGACTCAAAGGGTTAAAGTTGGCATCAGATCTTTTGCTGTGATGATCTCCAGCAGACCTTTTATTTTGAAAATGCTTCTTCTTCCACTACTCTCCAAGTCATCTATTTGTAGTTTTAGCTGATTTATTGTTTCTTCTTGCCTAAAAAATTGCTGATTAAGGGCTAGATTCTACTACAGGTGCTAATTTTATCACTGCTTTTATCTCCCGTTTTCCCCATATACTTCAATAGGAAAATATTTTATAAAATGGGTGTTAAGATTTAGCACCTGCAATAGAATCTAGCCCTTAGATTGTTCTGTTCAGTCAGCAATGATTCCTAAGCTCGTAACATGAGTACCCAAGCTTTTTAGGTCAGATTTTAGCTCAGCAATATCGGAATATCGGAACTGATATAATTTTTTATACAGTCACTCTTATATAAAAATAAAGTTTGCATGTTATCTATTGTTGAGGGGGGTTTAAATTAGCTCTTGTGAGAAAACTACCCATATCTATTGTATCATTTTCCTTTTCTCCTTCAGCCATAACAGATGTTAATATATTGTTTGTAGCACAGGCAAAGTGGAATAAGCCTGCAGTGGGGAGAATGAAGTGTTTATCTCTTTTATCACAAAAACCTTCTGAGAAATTGAGCTAGACTTAATTTGTCTTCTTTTTTGAGAAAAGTAATTACCTTACATTGAGAAAAAAGGGCGGTAGGACCTGTGAAGACTATTTCAGCCCTCTGGAGTTATCATATGTCACTTTCTATGAGTTTACATATTCATAATTGGGCACAGTTAAAGTATAATTGCTATGATATGACAAGTAGTGGTAATTATATAATTTCTACACCAAATTATCCCATATAATAATAATATTTGCGAAAATAATTTAATAAAGTTTGAATTATGTATCTGTAAACAGCTCTCTTATTCAATAAAATATCATGGTGAAATTTCAGATAATTCTTCTGCTTCCACAATTGCCCTCTCCTCCATCCATCATCTCAGTAAGTCACAGGTTGCTTGTTAGTAAAACTCAAGGTTTGATGCACAGACAACCTCTTTTTGTTTACTTACTATATGTAACTAAGTGAACACTACTAATTAAAGCTATTTTGAGTTCACTAAGAACCTATATGTTGTATACTTTTGTATGGATTTTGGGAGGTTTTGGCTCCTGCTCTCTTGGTTGCTAACACCCCAAGCAGGGTGATAGCTGAATTAAGGAAAATATAAATGCCTCCTTCATTTCCCTCACAAGGGTTTTGCTCACAGGTAAGGTAAGGTGGAATTACTGCTTTTAACTGTATTATGCTAAGTACATGTTCACATATTAGAGACAGATAGTTGCCAATCTTCCCAGGAGTGGAGGTCCCAGCAAATTCACCCCAAGGTCAGACTGTGCAATGCTCAGAGAAATTGCAAAAAACCCAAGGTTTACATCACAGACTCTACAGGCCTCAGTTAGCATGTTAAATGTTAAAGTTCATGACAGTACAATTAGAGAAAGACTGAACAAGTATAGTTTGTTTGGAAGGGTTGCCAGGAGAAAGCCTCTTCTCTCTAAAAAGAACATGGAAGCACAGTTTAGGTTTCCAAAGTTGCAACTGAACAAACCACAAGACTTCTGAAACATCGTCTTTTGGAAAGATAAGACCAAAGTGGAGATGTTTGCCCATAATGCAGAGTGCCTCGTTTGGCGAAAACCAAACACAGCATATCAGCACAAACACCTCATACCAACTGTCAAGCACAGTGGTGGAGGGGTGATGATTTGGCCTTGTTTTGCAGTCACAGGACCTGGGAACCCTGCAGTCATTGAGTCGACCATGAACTCCTCTGTATACCAAAGTATTCTAGAGTCAAATGTGAAGCCATCTGTTCTACAGCTAAAGCTTGGCCGAAATTGGGTCATGTACAGGACAACGATCCCAAGCACACCAGCAAATCTACAACAATGGCTGAAAAAGAAAAGAATCAAGTAACTGCAATGGCCCAGTCAAAGTCCAGACCTCAACCCGATTGAAATGCTGTGCAAACCTCATTGAACTGAAGCACCGTTGTAAAGAAGAGTGGGCCAAAATTCCTAGACAATGATGTGAGAGACTGATAAAAGTCATACAGAAAATGATTACTTCAAGTTATTGCTGCTAAAGGTGGTTCTACAAGTGTTACGGTTGGCAAGCAAAACCAGGAGTCAGACGGTATAGTTAACAGAACCTTTATTATGAGAGTAATGACAGTAATGCAATATATAAATATACACACAGTGGGTGATTGAAATGGTGAGTACTGTATCAGGAATAGCAGTCTCCCAATCTCTGCACCACACTGTCCGAGACTAGGCCTCAGCCCACTGGAGTCTAGTGGTAAGGTAACGCCCAAGAGATACTGACTCAGCCTGCAGTCAGTCTAGGAGCAGAGTCTCAATCGTAAGTAACCAAGGAAGCTGCTGACCCAAGCCTACAGTCAGTAGCTAGAAGTCTGCTAGAGCCCCAGGTCAGTACTAGGAAGGATGTCTGAATAATGGAACCAACAAACTGAGCAAACATACAGAGCCTTCTAGTAAGCACCAGATAGGATAATCAGACGAGCCAAAGTCATACATGGAGCGGGTGGTCAGCCAGAGCCACAGGTTTGCACCAGATAGGATATCCACTGAAGTGATGGAATGCTGGATGCGCAGTGGATAGAGCCCCAGGTCAACACCAGAGTGGGTAGTCAGGCAAGCCTAGGTCATACACGGAGAGGGTAGTCAGCCAGAGCAACAGGTTTGCATCAGAAAGGATATTTGAGCCAAATCAGAATGCACAAGGATGGATGGACAGACAAGCCAGATCATACTCAGGAACCAGGAATACTAGAAAATGAACTGCTCAGAACAATAACATAAGGGTGACTGAGTCAGAACTCAGTCTGCCATTTAAACCCCTCCACGGGAAGTAGGTAGGAGGATCAGCTTAGAGGGAGGAAGTAGGTTGGAGGAGACTACAGGAAACAAACACACATAAAACAGAGGCCTGCAGCATGCTTGAAGCCTCGTGCCTGCAGATGACACATCTGGCATTGATGGTCCAACCGCCCGTGGAAATGACACCAGAGTGTCATAGTGGGCATCGCCAGAAGCGGCGGTGCTACAAGGTACTGTGACAGCAAGCTATAAAATCATAAGATGTACTTAGTTTTTCACACATGATTTCTCCATTTGGCTTTATTTTTGTTATATAAATAATGACACTGTGTAATATGCCATGTGTTTTTGTTCATCTGAGATTTTCTTTGCCTGTTACTTAGCCTTAATGAGCCTTTGGTTTAGCCTTGATGTGGAGGTCAGCTTGGGTACTGACCTTTCAGTGAATGGTGGCACGGATGACCAAGAAGAGGGAAAAGTCAGCTTACTGTTATTTTCCACTCTCGATCATGATTTGTGGCAGGATTCGCCAGCTTTCACCCTTCCTTTATATTTTAATTTTAATTTCTAGACAGGCTCAGATAGGGGAAGTAGTTCAGGAGTGGAGTTCCTAATTTTTGCTGTGCTTTTGTCCTATCAGGGGGAATGGAACTTAACCCTTTGGTTTATGACCTTGAAAGGAAAATATGGTCAGCTGATATACATTTCCATTTTTTTAGTCAATAGAATAAAACAAAGTAAAATTGTTAATGGTTTTAGCTCCCAGGCTACAAGAATACCAGTTAAACAACTCTAATCTGCGAATACAAAAAACAGCTATTTAGCACATCATCTAGTGCATGTGTAGACAAGATATAGGTATACACTCAAAATTATACCTAAGGGATAGATGCCAATATATGAAACTTTTTTAGGTCTAGTCTAACCTACTGACTCCCATGGGGTACAGTAGCCCATTATTAGGGTCAATGTATCTGTCTGTCTGTCTGTCTATCTCTAGTTATGATCATAAAACACAATATAATGACCATTATGGTTTTTAAAGAATCATCCTGGTATCAATCTGTGTACAGAGTTGCAGCTACATCTGTCACTAGACCTGACTGGGAATCTATTACCAGAGAATATCTGTACCTGCTAATATGGACTGTAAAATGACAGAAACATGTGTTCTAAATATAATAATAATAATAATAATAATAATAATAATAATAGAAGTTGTTTGTTTTAAGAAGAAAATGTAGAAACAACAAAATGAATGGGGTACATCAAATTCTCTGGATCATAAAACAATGTGGCAGTTTGATCAATATCCAATCAGTCATTTCCTGCAGATAAAGGTAACAAATACCACTCATGTGTTAATAATCCTCCCCCACATATCACTGATATGAACTTTACACCATAGTGACAAATCAGTCTGTACCTGAAGATACAAATGACTCTGTGTAACCAGAAGTAAATCCCTGTGTTATAAAAAAAATTATAGTGATCCTTGGGCAAACCAACTGAGCCATATGAGACAAATGCAAATTTTAAAACTTCCCATTGATGTAAATGAGGCTGTTAATTCCTTTAATGTGATAGAGCCGCTAACACATTCTGAAGCAAATCTAGCAATATCTCTAGCATTAACCCTTTGAGTGCCAGACGGGTACCCCTCTGGCACTCAAAGGGTTAGAGGGGTTAAAAATTCATTTACAGGAATGAGGACTTTTACTTCTTCCATGTGGGGCAGTTAGTTTAACGCAACCTTACTCCAGATTTCTTTTAAACATAGGGCTCTTAGAGGCAGATAACTAAAACAATAAATATGTCAAAAACAGTATCAATGTTTATCCAAACACAGACATTTCTAGCGGTTCTAGTTAAGCTGACTCCTCTACTGCTGATGAGACAAACCCGGGTGGATTTGCCTGCTCAGTGTCAAAATATCACATGCACATCATGAGTCACTTTGTTGGGTACTCCATGATACTTCTAGTAAACGTGAGATGACCTGGAAGGCAGTGCCATAATTTATACCCATTAGCACTATATTTAATAGCATGTCATTGGGCCATATGCACAAAAGATAACTGCAGTAATTCTGGGAAAACCAAATCAACCACAAGGGAAAAATAACCCACCCCCCCAAAAAAAAAACTCCCATTGATTTCAGTTGTTCTTTTAACCCATTGAATGCTACAGAGGTCTCCAATGCATTTTGAAGAAATGTTCTGTAGGCATTCAAAGGTTCCAAATCCCAATTTACATCAAAGAGTCATTAAATTTATTACAGTAGTGCAGTTTGCTCAACAACATTTCCAGATTTTATATTTTAGCTATTGCTAGCTCCACTGGCACTAGCCTCCATTTCCAATGGCTGCACACCGGGGTATCTACTAGACAGTATAATTGCTGTAGTGCATAGATCGTAATATCGGCAAACTCCAACCCCCTCCCCTCTATATGTGTGGGAAAAGCAGTTACAAAATTACCTCTGAATTGTAACCCTCTGGTGCACGAAGTTAAGTAAGACATAGAGAAAATGTACTCTCCAAACCAACATATCATGCCCCATTGCCCCCTCCTTGACAAAAGTACCATTAAGGGTAACATTTTGGGCCCAAGTATCTTATTAGATTGTCATTAGGCAGATGTAGGGCTATAAAATAGATGCCAGAACTTTAGTATGGATTCATATTCGTACAGTGACCTCATTAGCACTATACCTTTCTTCAACTACTTTTAAAGTGATGAACACAATTGGTAGAAACTAGAAACTACTGAACCCTGGGAAGCAAAATCAAAGGCCCCTCCCCACACACACACACACATTGTATGGAGCATGTTTGAGTAACACAAACTAAAATGTGTTGGACACTTCCCTGGGTTTAATAAAGAGAAGGGAATGGGATCATCAATGATATTCTATTAATCTCTGTCTGATGTCAGCATCCACTAGATAGTACAGCGCTCATATGTCCCCTTGGATGCAGGGCTCTGTCTTGACTTTACCTTCTGCATCTTATGCCCATGATAATGTACCTTAAACACACAGAAAAAAATGTGAAAAGTCCCGCAACTGATTTAAATGGGGCTCTTAACCCCTTGAGTGCTAGACAGGCCTCCAGAACACTGTTTTACCTGTTTTATGCATAAGGCCTGTTGCCTCAATCACTGGACACAGTTATTGAAGAAAGGAATGTAATTTTCTCATAAAAAGGAATATTTTTACATTGCCATCACATAACAAACCTTTGTTAGTCTCACGGAGGTTTGTTCAGATATCATGATTAGAAAGTAAGATGACTCAAATAACTTTCTACCTATTGGTAACCATTTATGTAATTTCTTCAAGCTCCTGTGAGCTGCACAGTGAAATTTATGTGGTTTACTTTCAAAACACGTATACAAAGGAAAACTCACTTTTGGTAAATTAACATTTGCATATTTGAAAAGTTACAGCGCTCAACTTTGGTTAATACGGAAAACTGACTCATAACTCAAGGTATCTTAACCATTTCATTTCCGGAGAGCCACTTACCACTGTACACAGCATGGTTTCATGGCAGAGCGTTAGCGGAAAACACATTATATTTCCATTAGTGGAAGTGTGGTATTTTTTTTATTGTTGATGTTCTTTTTTTTGTAATTTCAAAAATCTGAGAAAAAAAATCCCACCAAAGTTTTGTTTGTGTATGAAAAATATATATTTTAGTGCATTTCCAGCTGAGTAATACGTTTTTTTTTCCTTTTTTATTTCTATTCCATTAATCAGGTGGTGCTTATCCAATTACTTCCATTGGGGAACTGTGGATTATAAAAACATTGGATTTTTTAACACTAGTGATAGTTATTAAATACATGTTTGAGCTGTAATGACATTTGAATGAAAACCTCCCAGCAGTGGAAGCATCCTTGTTTTACTCAGAAGCAAAACCATGATGACATATTTTTCATAATAAAAGTTTACTGCTTCATTAATGTTACCTATTTAAACACTAATACTAGAGACTTCTCTAACTCTCTGCTTCACAATGCATTGGAGATGTCTCAAGATCCAATTGCTTGTTTGCAATGGCAGGAGTTGTAATTTTCAACAGATGGGGGAACTATAATTTACTAGCCATGTACTAAGGCGAGATAAGATAAACCTCTCCAATCAGAGAAAATTATCTGTTGTTCTATGAAGCTTATGCATTAAAGTGGGCCCTTCCATCGTATAAAGAGACTCATAGAATAACATAGGAATTGAAGGTATGCTCATTAAACAGATTTATCTCCCAGGCATCCAGCCCTCTTGGCTATAGTCCTGTATTTTAAGCTATCATCTGTACAATTCCCTATTTATACCTGTGATATAACATTTAGTCTTGAAGGATTCCTTAAAAAGGACTCCTAATAATAATACCCTCTTATCTTATTATGACTAGAAGATGCCAATGGCCTCATACATTTTGCTCTTGTTTTTTTAATCAAGAGATAAAATATTCAATCCCTTCTGGATGTCATGTCCACAGTTACATGCAAGACCACAGGCCCTCAAAACCTGCTCATTGTAATTGTAATAAGGGTCACTGTAATTGTAATAAGGGTCACTGTAATTGTGATAAGGGTCAGGTACTCTACCTGCTTCAGTTTGGGGAAAGAAACTCTCAGCATCCATTATGTTTTCTGTACATGATGGAGATATTAATTTGGTCCAATAAAAATTATCATCAGCTGCAACAAACTTTATCTTTTAGAACCAATATGGCTGTCAGCAATTTGACAATGAATGATAATGAAATACTTGGAGGAGATTCACTAAGCAGTGGTAAAGAGGTGATAAAGTGAAGATGACTTCTCCAGTTTATCACTTCTCCAGTTCCTATGTTATTCTATAGAGCCTATGCACTAAGATCTCCAAAGTAGTCTCCATAGAATAACATGGGAATTGGAGAAGTGATAAACTGGAGAAGTCATCTCCACTTCATCACCTCTTAGTGAATCTCCCCCATAGAGTTCCTTGAAACTTGGTTCATGCATCATGCATCCACTTCTTTACATTGAACAAGAGGAACCAATTAGAGATCACAACGAAAGTGAGAAGCACATTAATGTATAATATTGATCATGCCACAATGTAATATTTCATTCTGATAGCATTACTGTGACTTTCCCTTTGTGTCAATCAATAATGCAATTTAAATAGCAAGGAAGCACACATATTTAAACAATGAAAAGCTGAATTTTTAAATTTTTTCATAACAGAAATGAAGGCTAAATTAAAGAATATATATTTTTTCATTTCATTAAATTGAACTCATTTGGCGTGTATTTTCCCCATTGGCAGTTTGAATGCTGTGAAACTTCAACCCAGTTTCATGTATTCACATCGTGTGCACTATTCTTAACATGAAGCAGATCTAATGGGATGGGATTGAGGGTAAGTGCTGAAGAGGAGAGGGCTGACTCAAGTGGATGCTGGCTATACATTATTCACTGGTGCAAGCTTGGGAGTGACTGGATCCTTCCAATGAGCACCTCAGCAATTCAGTTACTCAGGCTAGCCTGTATAATGGCCCAATACCCCACTGTGCTGCATCTTTGGAGACTGTCAGCTTGACACTCAGCTCCATAAGATGCACCCTGTTGATGGGTCGCTGTATAAGGTGCATAAGAGTCTTAAAATATGCAGGTATATAGCCAACTGTACTCCGCAAAAGAATAAATGGGTATACGTGAAACAAACATGTTGTGTGGCAGTGAATTATCAGCTTTTTGGGGTAGTGTTAACCTGCATAATGTTATTCCCATTACATTCCCTATGTCATGTTTATGCAAGCACAGGCTTCTAGTGCTCCTAACAATGCATGTTTTCAGAATGTCCCTGTTTCATCACAGGTTGTTGAATTAAAGTGACAGAGTCACTGACTGATTCCCCTGCACCCAAGCAGGCATATCATAAAAAAGCCTGAATCAATAGCAGCAGTTGAAAACTGGGGTTTTCTAACCTTGCTTTGTGTTGTAAAGTATTGTGCCCACTCTCCATGCTATATAAACAGATCAATATTGTAATCACTTTAATGCATTCAAGGAGTTAAAAACTCCAATTAAAGCAACAAAAATTTGGTGATTTTCTTATCTGTCCCCTATGGTGGAGCTGATTTGCTCCGACATGGCTCCAGTTCTTCCTAGTAAATCAGCCTCAATGTAAATCTTCAGAAAAGGAAGGAGGTTCCATGTAACAGGTTACGCACTTTAGGACCAGAGGGCTAGGCAACACACTATTTCTATTACTATTTCTACACCAAGGGATTATCATTTTAAACTCAAGCTGCATCATTTACTTTTTGACTAATGATACTTTCACAATGATGCACCGGTATCACCAGAAAAAGCAATAATAGTAGCTCATCCCTTGTTCTGAGTGTTGATACAAAATTTTCTTAATAAAAGGCCTACAATGTGAGTCATGGGTTGGCAACCTGTATCTCTATTGGTGCTAGATGTTAACTGGACACAGTGGAGATTTTTGGAGCCAGACATCAAGTCATGTCTTGTACAATCTAATAATGACTTAGCTTTATTTGAAACCAGCGTGGTATTTACGCATAGTACATCAGCCAAGGCAAGGGGAGGAGAAACATAAGGACAAAGGTATCAGACTGATTCCATACAACAACAGGGGCTAAAATCAGTATTTTCTTTCTACAACTGCCTAGTGTCAGTTTACTAAGCTATATATGCATAAATTCCTCCCCTTAGGGAGGACATCGAGGCAGTCTGTAGGTGTTTGGGGTGGTTCTTATGTATGCTATGAAGATTACTAACATTGAAGTCCAATGCTGGTGGATATGCTACTGTGATCATTCGCTATAGTACATACCCTTGAGTGCAGCGACTGGTGTTACAGACAGTGTAGCTGCACTGGTACATTAGTACATTTGGCCCATTGCCATTTACAATTACCTTACTTCTAGTATGGCATAAACAGTTGGTGCCCCATGACATGCTTAGGGTTACCATGATTGTGAAACCAAAACAGTGGACACCCTTCCATAAATAATACAAATATTTTGTGTGGCAAATCGTCAACCTGCTTCTGAAGTTAGCAATTTTACTTTTGTAAATGCTATACCACACTTACATTTATTTTTATAACTTGTTGTATGATTATCTGCTATATATTCCATTTCATAGCTGAAAAGACTAAAAAAGATGTGTCCATTAAGTCTAACTGTTGTCAGTTCTCCTTTGTTTAGCAGAGCAAGATACTCTCCATGTCTCTCCAGGCCAATCTTTAGCGCATGAGTGCATGGTTGTGCAAGGTGGCAACTCCTGTGTAGGAGTGGGTGAAAAGTGTGAAACATTTTTCCCATGACTTTTTGCAAAAAAATGCCGATTTTCTGCTTTTTTTTTGTGAAAGTTTTCACTTTTTCTCCAAAGCAAAATTTTTGCCTATTCCAGCAAATTTTTCAACTATTTCAACACATTTTTTCCTATGTTTAATATGGTGCAACATTTCCCAGCACAATATTACTTCTTCTAAGGGCTGTAGTGGAGAAATAAGTATCTGGAAGTAAAAGTTGTGAGTCCTACAGCAACATATACCTTGAAAAATGTGTTAACATGCAGAGTGCCTTTGTCTTTTGCCCACAACACTTACTTCCTGTGACACTGGCACGTTTTCATGATGCTGTCAAATGATCAAAACAAAATAAAGTACAACCTACAATGTGGCAGATGTGTATGGTATTGGTGGTGGTGGACTGGCATGGTGTGATTTGTGGAACCTTGACAGACTGCATCCAACCCGGGAGGAGAAGGATCATCATCATTTATTGCACATGCTACAGCAACGAATTGCTGCAGTCAGTTTTTGTACTAACACTTTACTCCCACACCCCTGCACTTCCTCCACCTTTCCTCCACTCGCGTGTGCATTTTGTAGACATTACTCAGCCACTGTGTTTTATTTACAAAAAGTTTTACCAGGAAGAATACATTGAGATTTCTCTCATTTTCAAGTATGTCCTGTGTGTGTTTTTACTCAAAATTGATGGAGTGTGATGTCTTGCCTTGGCCCTGAACAAATGTTGTCTGCTGTCTATCAAGTCTGCCTCAGTCACATAGCTCCCAATCAGCTGCCCAATATATTTATTTGTTTCATTATTTATGTTTTTTCTTATTTATTTATTTTAAGTTTATTTTAAGTTGTCCAACATATCTTATCACAGTTAGTCCCAATATATATATATATATATATATATATATATATATATATATATGAAACAAAATCAAGAACTTCTTTCCCTAGACTTTCCCAGCACAGAGACAATAAAAGTAAAATCAGCAAGCAATCTGGACCCCAGCTGCCTGTGTCTTGGCAGTCAGTCACACCAAATTTTGGGGTATTTTTGATCAACCTCCTTCCTCCCTTCTTATCCCCATTGTTCCCCCTAGACTCACCTGCTACAGAGAACAAATGTCCTATCTAAATGATTCCCTAAAACTAAGCTTCAATTCCCCTTTTATTTGCCTATCTTCTCTGGCTCACAAACATGCTGCTCTCTCCTTTCACAAACACATAATGGCTGCTGTGAGAGCCTGACAGCCTTTTATATGGCTGTAGAAAACTTTCATGAAGTGGAGAAAAAAATTTCTACCCATCAATTTCAATGCAATGAGCTAGGCGAAAAAAGCGGAAAAAAAACCCTGCACTTTTCCCAGGAAATTTTTCGCCAAGCGGAAAGTGCCATTTTTCACAATTTCAGTTTGAGGCAAAATTTTCACCCATCCCTACTCCTGTGTGCCTTACCTCTCCCTCTCTCTCTTCTAAGCAGAGAACATTGTTTGTGACTCCCAACTTTTTTTTTAAGTACTGTGATTGGCTGAAAGACAATCAATCACAGCACTATGTACTCACAAAACAGAAATGCAGGACATTTAATAGTCAGGTACATACAGGAGGTAATTTTCTAGAGACATAACAAACAAGGTTTCAACGTAATATTTTCTCTTTCAATAAAAAGGAGCAAAAAATAAAGATATTAAGGGGCCCATGTCCAAATGAAAACTAGAGTAATCCTGGGTTAACCCTTTGAGTTCCAGGGGGAATCCTACACATTGCAAAGCAATGTGTTGTTGACCTCTATATCATTCAAAGCATTTAAATTAGTGGGGAGTTTTATTTGTCCCCTAAAGTGTACTTGTTTTAACCCAGTATTACTCTAGGTTTCTTTGCACATATGGCACTTTTTTAGCTTCAGAGTCCACCTTGCCCCTTACCCGTGTGCCTCTGCAAGTGCCAGGTTCCAGGGACGAATCTGATGCCAAAAAAGATTAGTGGCCAAGAGCTCTTCCAACGTATAGCTCCGCCGCCGCGTGACCAACTCAGACCTGTGCGCATGTGCCAGGATAAGATAAGAGGAAGACAAAGTCCTGACACATGCTCAGGTTACCTTGCCAGTGATTCGGCTCTGGAGCTGTAATTAGCTATCAATTGTTTCGTTCCACTGATATCTTGTTTTAAGCGGCTTTTCTTTAAGTTTATCTTCCTGGCGCCCGAAAGACCATGACTTGGGACAGCAAATTGCCCCCCTATCAAAGGGCCCCCTTTGTCCCATGGACCCAACGGGACCCATGTAAGGGCCGGCTCTGATGGAGGGGGTAATTGTAGGGGGGACAAGTGCCCATGTGGGAATTGTAGTCAACAAAAACTTGAGGACAGACGTTTTCCAAGCCCTGGTGTAAATCCATAGAATTGGACTCTGTTTTTTTTTGTTTTACATTTTACAGCACTTTTGGACAAGAAGGGACATTGCATTGCTTCAGGTCCTGGTCTAGACTAATAACATGTTTGAGGCTTTAAAAGTCAGAAAACTCTTCAAGTAAGAAATAAGGATACCTAATGATTCAAGCCCAGAGGTCTATCCAGCAGTGTGTTGAACAGATTAGCAAAAGCTTAGTCATTCGAAGACATTGAGTTTTTTTGTGAACAGGGGAAGGTGAGAAAAGGTGTTAATTTAACACTTCATCAGAACTGTAAAAGTGTTGGTGTTTATAGGTTACCACGGTGAGTCATAAATCCAGAGTCTTCATTAAGTGCAGTTTCTTCATGCTGAAAAGATGAATTTATTTCATTTCCCAAGTCCTCCTTCCCTGCATTTGTTAAACTTGTGTTTAGAAATGATGCAAAAAGGACATCACAATTGCAGTAAGTCAAAATGATGTCTAAAAAAATCACACAAAGTTTTAATGGCACCACAGACTTGAGTTACAATTTTTAAGCTGCAATTCTGGAGTAAACCAATTGCACCTTAGAGAAATAACCAAATTTCCAGTGATCTAAATCGGGTTTTGACCACTTGAATGATAAAGAGGTCTCCAACGCATTGTAAAGCAATGCGTTGGAAACCTCTTTAGATCTCAAGTTGTTAAATACAAGATTTTAATAACTGGGACTTTTCATCTTCCTCTGTGATGCAGTTGGTTTGCTCCAGAATGATTGCCCTTTCACTTAATGAATTGCACTTTTTGTCTTGCATGCTCCTTTAATTTCTCTTTCCATACCCCTAACAGCATCCATTTTGAAATTCTGCAACAGTCTAGAGAGCATCAAAGCCATATGTACAAGGAAGTGAAGCAATTCTGGGGGGAGATGCAATATAGTGCGATCTTATGGCAATGTGTATTAGAGATGTAGACACACATCATCATATGCACTACAACAAGTCTGAAAGCAGTCAGACATTGTAAGTATTTACCTGTGCTTACAAGCTACAGATCCTTTGTAATTTGCTATATATATGTGTGTGTATATATAGAAATATACTTGCCACTTAAGGATAAACTGCTAAAATATAAACATTGCTTGAATTTAAACCATATGTCACATAGCTATCCGGTCTTCTCTGAAAGCTTATTTCCTAAACTGGGCTAGTTAGATATAACTTAGACCGTGACTTATAAGCTAATTAGTCACTAAGTAAAAGAGCATGCAGATCCCTAATGGGAGAATTCATGGCACATATGAATATACTACTAGAAAAGCAGATGTTTAAATCATTTAAACATCAGCTAACCCTCTGAGTGCCAGAAAGGTACGCAACACATTTCATTGCAATGTATTTCTGTTGTTGCACCACTTGGCGAATTTACAGCCGCTGACAATGTGAGTGGATGTGTCTTCCGCAAGCATAAACACTGGCCTTACCCTGTGCAGAGTCAAATCCGCTCACATTGCCACACTGCTCAAGGCCAGTGGTGCTGATTGGTGCAGTCAGATCCTCTCACATCATCAGCACATGTGAACAGAGACTGAAGGAATCTGCAGGCAGTTCAACACTGTCTGGTCCTGGAAGAACAACGCCACAAAAATTATGAACCAACAAACAGGAAAATATGGGAAAAGAATGGAAGAACTGCTTTTTAGAAAATTGCTTTACTGTGAAAATATGAATGATGTCTTATTCAGAAGTTATTTCAGCTTAAACTGTGGGTCACGTACCAGTGCATGTCTATTTTATGCATACCTGGGACCTCTCCAGGTCTGTCCCCTGATTCTCTGGTGTTTGTGAGTTTCCTGGGTAACATAATTTCCACCCACTTCCCACCCACTTTCTGCCCATTCTAAAGTGAAAACATACCTTTTCTCTTATCGATCCTGCCATCTAGTTATGCCCCACTCACTTTATGAAATAATTCATATCATTTAGACTCTCCCTTTGTAAGCCTTTGAGCCCATTCTGGGGGCACAAAAGAAGAAGGTTCTATGTCAGTGACAAAATTGGATAGAGAAAGCAATAACAACCCCCATAAGACTAACAGGTCATGGAATTATGCACCCAAAAAATGCAGGTTACTGCATTAAAAGGCGTTGGTTTTGGGCGATATTATCTGTACATGGATTGAGAACTGGTTAAATGATAGATGGAAGAAAGCTGTTGAAAACAGAGCCTTTTCAAATTGGGCTAAAGTTATAAGTGGAGTGCCACAGGGTTCAGTCCTGGGCCCAATGCTTTATCATTTGTTTATTAATGATCTAGAAGTGGGAATTGAACGTAATGTCTCAATCTTTGCTGATGACACTAAACTATGTAAGTAAAAACGTACAAAGCAGGATGTATTTTCTCTGCAGAAGGATTTAGATAAACTGAGTGAATGGGTAGAAAAGTGACATATGACATTTAATGTAGATAAATGTAAGGTTACACATTTGGGCTGTAGAAACAAACTTGCTACATATACTATAAATGGGAAACAACTTGGGGAATCCTCATCAGAGAAAGATTTGAGTACTGATAGATGATAGACTTCACAGCAGTGTGCAGAGTCACTCAGCTGCTGCAAGGGCAAATAGGGTACTAGCTTGCATAAAAAGAGGTGTAGATGCAAGGAATGCTAATATTATCCTACCACTGTGTAAATCTTTGGTTAGGCTTCATCTAGAATATGGAGTACAATTTTGGTCGCCAGTTCTTAAAAAAAGACATTGTTGAACTGGAAAGGGTGCAGAGACTTGAAACAAAACTGATAAAGGGATTGGAGGGTTTAGATGATTACCATTTACAAATACATTTAAGATCAATACTATTGAATTAATTATTTATGCAAAAAGCTGAGCTAAGAACAAGAGGTCATCCATTAAGACTAGATGAAAGGCGCTTTCACCAAAAACAAAGGCTGGGATTTTTTACAGTAAGGGTGTTAAAGCTATGGAATTCTTTGCCTCGGGATGTTGTACTTACAGATAATGCAACTGCTTTCAAAAAAGCAATGGATGCCTATCTAGCACAGAACAATATTGAAAATTATGACATATGGCTTCAATGCAGATAGGTTGTTGATCCAGGGAACTATCTGACTGCCATTTGGAGTCAGGAAGGACTTTTTTTTCCCTCTTCAGAAAGCTCTTTTTTTGCCTTCCTCTGGATCAGGGGTGTTTTTAGCATGGGTTGAACTTGATAGACGCATGTCTTTTTTCAGCCTCATCAACTATGTTTTTATGTTAGATTTGTTCTGTAATGATTTAAGTTTTACTCATCAACGAAAACACTATGGTATACCTCTCTTTAAAAACACAGCTAAGCAATACTTCTCCACACAGTTGCTACAAGAGTACTGTGCTGTCAGTTTAAGATTACCGCATGGAAGAAAATAGTTTAACTCCTTACAGAACTCTCAAATGGTTACATAGGCACTCTCTTTATTTGGAGTCACATTAAAGTGTTTATTATGCAACAAATATATGTTGTAGGATTTTTATATCTCCCACTGTAGAGAGATGCCTCATTCAAAGTTTATTGCAGTGCAAAGCTGCCTTTTTGTGAGTGAATGAGCAAAGTACTAGTCATGGTCTTTCCATTTTATGGTGGTACTTTTGCTTTTGCTGTTTATGGCAATCTCTAAACTGTATTATGTAAAATATATATATAACTAAAATATATACATTTTATACATTTCACACCTTCTGTTCTCAAAAGTATTTTTTTTAAATGACACACTTGTTGTTTTCTGTTAATTTGAACTTAATTCACCTGCATGATTAATGGTGTGAAGTAAGGTAAAGTGTTTGTAAAAAATGGAGAATTTCGTGAGAGTATATTATAGGCTATAAATTATACACTGGGACATTGTTCAGACATTAAGCTTAAGTGTCCTCAGCAATCATGAAAAAAATACAGACAGAGTAAAGGAAATCATGTTTGAAACAGAAGTACTATAACTAGCACTGCTGATACGTGTTCAGTTAAAGACAGGAGACCTTTGGAATCATTATTGTGACTGAAGACCATAAAATGCTCTGTATGATACATATAGAAGGAGTACCTGTTCTACTGCACACTGAGGGTGCATTAAGCAGGGGAGGGTAACCTGAGGCCCTCCAGCTGTTGTGGGTGAAAAATTCCAAAGACTGGCTGGGGATGATAGAAACCGTAGTCCTCAACAACTGTAGGGCTTCAAGTTGCTTATCCCTGCATTATGAAAAACAAAATACTCCAAAGAGAGAAATCTCTCCAATTCCTGTGTTATTCTATCAAACCTCATTCTCAGTTTGGAGAGATCTTGTTGAATAGGCTCCTTAGAATAACATAGGCGATGGAGAGATTTCACTTGCTGGAGTGACTGTACTTGCCTGTTTCGCACCTTATCTCATCTCCTCACATAGCAATTGTGTGTATTTACACTTGTGGGACACAACTATTCAAACTGTAGCTGGGATTTTCAAAATCAAAGATTTTTGCATATTTACTTGCTGAAACATACACATAGAATACTGATATTCACAGCAGCACATGGATCAATCAATTGGAGATCCAGCATGAATGAGAGAATGGATGTGAAAAGTTACTCTATTCAGACTTTACGTCTTGAAAAATTGCTCCCATTGTGTATAACAGCTTATGCCCATAGTTGAGAAACAAGCAATAAGTTTAGGAAATGCACTTTGCATGCAATAGGCATGTAATCCTTTTAGTAAATTCTATAAGGGTCAGATTTTCCATTAAACAGTCAGCAACTGCCTAGAGTACCCTGTTATGAGGGGTGTGTTGACCACACCCATATTCTGGAGTTGTGGGTGTGGTCTGAGAAGTTTCACTAGACACCCACTCTGGTTTATGATGGATGGTTTATCTAGCAGTCTTTACAGACATATGCTAGCCATTATTTAACCATTTAGATGCTACAGATGTCTCCAGTGCATTTTGAAACAATAAGTTAGAGATCTCTCTAGCAGCCAAGATGTTAAGAACATTTGTGATTGTATTTCACAGGCTAAGGTTATTTTATGCATCAGGCAATAGTGGGTTGGGCTAAGGACAGGATCAGGTGAAAAAGTGGGTGTGTGGCAGTGGGAAAGGCTAAGAGCATTTAAGGTGCATTATGTAGGGGCGCCTAAGACATAAATCTGGCCCTGAAATTCACAAATTAAAAATAAGCCAATTTTTTTGCACCTGTGACATTCACTGCCATAAAAAGTAATTTACTCTTTAGTAATTCATGTATGATCTATGTTTTTGGTTATCCATAAATATCTAGAGTTTGTGGGAAGGAAGTGGATAGAAAACATTTGTCCAAAAGTAGAGCAATATGGGGTAAACTAAGAGCACCATTGGGAACAAACTGACATTTCAAAAAAATGTCCACTTCCTTAAATACAGCGTTTAACCGTTGAATTCTAGAGAGGTTTCCATGCGTTGCAAAACAGTGCACTAGAGACCTCTCTAGAATTCCAAAGTTTAAAATCCCCATTCATGTCAGGATAGTAGTCTCCAACACTGTGAAGTATACAAAAGAAGCAACTCAGTTGTATTAACATTTACTTGTTGCTATCTCTCAATAGGACAGTAGCAGGGCAAGAGCATGCGGAGGACATTTTATCTGCCTTCACACAGATGTCTTCACATGGACAGTTAGCTGCACTAATTAAGAAAATGGTATATTCTTAACAAAAAAGGTAATATAGCCAGAATAGATATTAACCCATTGAGTGCCAGAGGGGTACGCAAGTCATTGCTTTGCAATGAGTTGTGTACCCCTCTGGCACTCAAAGGGTTAACAAAGCAAAGGCGGGATTCTATATTAACATGCAATGTACACAATCATATAATAACATAAGAAATTAACAGCACAGACATGTATTATTGGGGAACAGTTAGTACAAACCAGGAAGACTACAGGGGATGTAGTCATCACCTATATGGGTAACTCGAAGCGAATCAGCTTTCCACAGTGATCATTGTATTAAAGGGATAGTAATGTTTCACAATAAAAGAAGCTCCAATTAAACTTCATATTATTTGGGCCATGGAGAGTGTTATTTCAATACTGTCAGAGTTGTAGTTCAAGAGTAATAGAATGATAAAATATCTCCCTCCCACCCCTTTTACTGATATAACACTGCTTACCCCAGAGCAGTAAGACTGTCCTGATGGAACACAGAGAGGGACAATCTTCAGTCAACATAAGGAAAAATGGAAAAAAAAAGCTGTCAAGGAGGGCAGGGTTTTCCTTATGCTCACAGTAAGAAGACTGTACCTTACTGTGAGCTGTCTGGTCAAGCGACCAGACTCCACATCTGATAGGAGTTGGCTTACACTAGGTAAAAGAAATGGGGGGATACTTTATCATTCAACTACTCTTAAACTACAACTCTGACAGTAAATATGTTGCTTTTAACTGTAAAAACTCTCCAGGACATACCCAAAAGCAAAAGAGAGCTCAATGTATTCTTTTCTAAATAAATAAAATAATTCCAAACTTGAGGTGCAGCCAGTGAAAATGTTTGTAGCAGAGAGATGGCTCTAGACCTTGAGGTGCTCAACTCATTGCTTTTGTCCTTAAATGACTAGTTTGTAAGGAATGTACAGAAGGAAAGAAACCCTGAGCAGATTGCAAGTGGAGTAGGGATGTAGAGAAAGAAAAGAGCTGAAATCTAAGAGGGCGGAAATTAAGACATTGGCTTAAAGGAAAGGAGGAGGAGGATTTTGTTGTGTATGCAAGATCATATAGGTAGCCAGGATAGGAACTTCAAGAGAAGATGCGAGGGAAGGTATCTGGGATCAAGAGTAGCAATTCTAGCAGTTGGATTAAGAATAGACGAACGTAGAGATTGACAAGATGCAACAAAACCAGATTGCAGAACTTTGAAGTAATCTAGTCCAGAGAATGAATGAGTTTTGGTGGTAGGAATGCAAAAGAAGAGGCCAATTCTGGCAGTAATTTTAATGGTTATTTGGCAGCTTTTTGTGACAGTTTAGGTATGGGAAGAGAGTACCAGGGTAGAATCCAGTAAAAAAATCCAGGCAGCATGCTTTGGTTACTGAATGCATAGTGGTGAAAGGGGTTGAAGTGCTGTGTTTAGGAGGAAGTGCAACAGGCGCTGTTTTAGACACATTGATTCTAGGGCAGTGGAGGACCATCCTTTATACAATTGCACATGACTTGTGATTAGACAGCTTGGTTAGGCCTGTGAAGACCAGTAGATTTTAGTGTTGTCTACATATATTATGTAATTAAAGCCAAGAGATGTAATGTGGTCACCATGAAGAGAGTATAAAGAGAAACGAGAAGTGGATCCAGGACTGGTTATAGCAAATGAAACACTAAAGTGCATTTGGAAATAAATGAGCACATCCATTATAGAGCTATGTGGATATAGGTTAACCTCCTAGATCCTTGAAATGCCTAATATTTTTTCTCAATGCACTGGAGACATCGGTAGCATCATTGAATTTAATTAGACAAATAATAAAAGTTAAATTCCCTAATTAAATGGGAAGGTTTAGTAGTTGTTTTTGTTCCAGAATTACTCTTCTTTATCTTCCGGTATACAACCTTTTGTTTTTCTTCTTTTGCAGTTGAAAAAACTCCTGCACAGAGTAAAACATGATTAAACTTCTCTTACTGGAGAGATTTATCACCACTAAGTACATAAACCCGCCGGATACCATTTTATATCTTGTACTAAAGAGACATCAGTATTCAGGAATTCTAATATGATAATTCATTTCTCAATCACCAGCTCTGTTTCAGTTAATTCACAATGTTATGAAATGTAAAGAATGCAAAATAGTACAGATGTAAAAGATAAGCTCTACAAATGGACAGGAGACTGAATTCTAACACATGTATGGGAAAGATTATCCTGTCCCATTATTCATTGGCTTAATCTAGCTGTATCTCTGAAAAGCAGAGAGAATGTTCATATTTTGATTAAGATAAGAAAATGTTGCATAGAGGGGAACTGTGCCTAAAGGAATTAGTATTTCTTAATGTTTTAACAACAGTAGTTTATATATATATATATATATATATATATATATATATATATATATATATATATATATTTATATATATACACATATATTTCATTGTATCTGCAGCCAAGTCTGGTTAATGATCCTCATTTAAAGTTCCCACCTCCTCTAGACAATGATATGTTGATGAAGAAGGCCTCTGCCCACATTCTGCAGAATCATGTAAGCCTTTTCAGATAGTGAAATAGAATGTAGAAATATTGTAGTAGTGTATGAGGAATGCATACATAATTATTCCTGTAGGTATAACCCTCTTTAAAATGAGTAGTGTTGCTTACAATGCATAGCTCTGAAGGTGAACACAATCAGGAAGCGAACAATGCAGAACTGCATGACCATGCACTGTTTAACTCCTTACTGTACAACTGGGTGATGCCCTGTCCTAAACCACATCTTACTGTCATAGTCTCTGTCAGTCTTGGGTGTGCGTGTGGGAGCACGCCTTGACCCAGAGCAGGGGGTTTGTGAACGCGCCTTGCACCTCTGGGCTCAGCTAGACACTGCTCGACCGGGGCCAGGGCTCCCTCACACACCGGGCACATAGGGCTGGGAGAACGGCTCGGAAGATCGTGCGTTTTGTCCATTCAGGCAGTATCTACTGTGCATGACTACATCTGACAAACATATATCTGGCCTTTCATATAATAGGATGTATCATAGGTAAATGTTAAAAATGTGTTTCCAAATAAGGAAACATATAGATTATTTACAGATATAATCCATGAAAAGATGATTATCCATCTGCATTTGTGTAACAATAGTCAAGAACATCCTAAGTCCAACCTTCAAATTCACCTGAAATTCTCCTACTTTTTTTTCAAATTCTCCTACTTTTCTAAAATGAAGACTAAACAGTATAAAGAATTAAAAGGAACAGTGGCCTATATTTATAAAAGCACTGGATATATTCTGGAGTAATCTAACTGCACCACACGGGATAACGCAGGTTATAATATATTTATTTTATTTTATGTATTTAAAAAATGTGTTACCAGGAAGAATACATTGAGATGTCACACACAAACATACATACATGCTAAAAATGTATATACCGTTACATATTTGTTTTAGCTATAAAGAAACAGTTATTTTTAAGTATTTTAGACTAGGAGAAGATCTGATATTTTCTGGGCAGGTTATTCCAGACTTTCAGAGCTCTGAAGGAGAAGGCAGATTGACAGGCTTCTTTCTTGTAGTGTGGTAAACACAGTGAGTTGTTAGCAGTGGAGGGGAGGTTATAGTTAGTATGGAGAGCTGGACTGAGCATATTGCTCAGGTAATCTGATAGCTTTCCAGAGAAGTGGTTGTATTCTAGGCAAGAGAGGTGAAGGGCACATCTAGATTCGAGTGTTAGCTAGTGTTGAGCGAGCATGCTCGGCCGATGCTCGGATTGGCTCGAGCATCGCTCTGCTCGGCACATGGCGGTACTCGTACGAGTACCGCCATGTGCTCGCCCGCCATGTTCGGGTGGCAGGGATCTGTGCCGAAGGAGGCACAGATCTTACAGACGCTCCGCTGGACCACCAGGGACTGGCATTGCGGAGATGAAGGGGGACATTGTGGAAGGGGGACATTGTGGAAGGGGGGCATTGCGGAGATGAAGGGGGCATTGCGGAGATGAAGGGGGACATTGTGGAAGGGGGACATTGTGGAAGGGGGGCATTGCGGAGATGAAGGGGGCATTGCGGAGATGAAGGGGGACATTGTGGAAGGGGGGCATTGCGGAGATGAAGGGGGCATTGCGGAGATGAAGGGGGACATTGTGGAAGGGGGACATTGTGGAAGGGGGACATTGTGGAAGAGGGGCATTGTGGAGATGAAGGGGGGCATTGACCAGGCACCCTCCCCTCATCAGAGCAGGGGGTGCCTGGTGTAATGCTCGAGTCCTCCCATTCAATTCAATGGGGCTCGGGTGCTCGGCCGAGCACTCGAGCCTCCGGGGGTGCTCGGTCAGAGCACCCAAACCCCCGAGCATCGGGGTGCTCGCTCAACACTAGTGTTAGCTAATTTAGTTTTTTAAAAGTGATGGGTAGTGTAATTACATTGGATAATAAAGAAGCATAATGAGTTATGCAGTGTGTCAAGTTTATCAAGATGGACTTGTGGCACAGGTGCTTATAGTACATCCCCATAGTCTATGACTCACATTAACATCTGTTGAACAGTATGTTTTCTTAGCAGGGGACTTAAATAGAATTTTTTTCTAAACAGAGCACCTATTTTAGGATAAAAAGCTATATTCCAGTGAATGGGAATTTAGGAATTTTCATTTTTCCTCTGTTGTGCAGTTGATTTACTGCAGAATAACTCCAGTTTGCTTTTCTAAATATGGGCCATCAAGTGCTCAGGAAAAAATAGCTGCCTACACATAGCAATAACCATACACAGAATACATATTGGGTGAAAAAATGATTTGCATAAATGTTAGTGCCACATAGTCTTGTGTTATAGGAAATAAATATTGTAGTTGAAAGTTTTTAATGTTTGTTCACAAGAATCTTTAGCCGTATGGAGCAATTCTCCCTTTGTTAGTCATTTCATCCTAAAAGTTAAATAAGGTAATTCTATATGGCAACACTATCTAAAGCTGTTACAACTGAGCACTGCAGTTATCTTTCTCTCAGACATTATAATCTATTGGATATAAGAGAGTGAAGCCAGTGGTCTCTTTCCTTGTACATAGGTGCAGCATGCACAGTTATAAGATAAAACCAAACTAGGCTTCACTGCTTCTTACTCAGTAGGGGACTTTTACTGAAGAGTCTAAGCAGCAAAACTGCAGTCTTTGGCACAAATCTACCTTGCATTTATGCTTCAAGACTCCAATGACAATTCCAAGTGCTCAAATGAGCTACAACTTTGGGAAATGTGAGTGTCCAGAAGAGTAGCTTACTACTAGGGAAATAATCATTCACATACTGTACATTGTGATCCTGGAGTTTACACCACTAATAAACAAAATACAGATTTAGGGATGCCATGATGTAAACTAACCTATAGAATTCCAGAAAGAAGAAAGACATCACTTGGCACTCTCAACTCATATGTGTCAAGGTGGTCACAATAGATTACTGATTAAAATGCAACCTTTGTTTGAGAGTACCTTGCATGTACAATAGAAACCACCCAAAACCATGGTTTCACTTGTGTCAACCAGGAATTAGACACAATCGGCTGAATTCCATTAGCTATAAAATCCAGAATAAACATAACACAATCTATTGTGTTTTTGCCCCCTCCCTTTTAATCATAGGGATAATAGTGGTAAAGCACCTCACCCAAGATGGTTCCTATTGGTTATATCAGATATTTGTGCAATGTCATATCCCATCTAACTACTGATGCGAATGTTGTTTTCAATGGAAAGTACTCCCTGCACCTCTCCCAATATAAAATACTTCAAAGCCCCCCTGAGCTCCCCAACTCTAAAATGCTCTACAGTGGAATTGTATATTCATTTATGATATCACATTTTTAACTGCTTCTTTGATTTTAATGTGTAACCACTTTTCCCATTAACCTCTATGATGCTATAGCAATTTAGAAGACATTGCAGAGCGTTAAATACCCCATTACCCTCCACTAGCCTAACTTAACCTACTGTCAACCCTTTCATTGAAAAGCTGGCTGTGAAGACATTAAAATCAATATATTCCAGCCTCACTAGCAAAGGAGGAATTGATCCTATAAAAAAAAATCCCTAACTAAATAGTGGGGGATAACATTATCCCCACACCTCTATTTCCTGATCAGACATGGATAGAAAGCGTGAAAAAATTATATGGGTTCTTGAGACCCCATATTATGTTTTTACAGGGAATTAACTTTTAGAGGTGTTAAGTGTACCCTACAGTGGAATAACGAGAATATATTATTTTTTTAATTTTACAAGCCGGTTACCACTCTGTTACTGCTACTAATTGCTGCAATCTGGTAACAGGGTCATTGTGGATATGGAGAGGATGATTGGAGAAAATATCAGGCAGGCAGGAAACCATGTGGACTATTGCCCCACTGGATTCCCCTGCCTGATCCATCCAAAGGAAGTGTCTGATGTCCGGCTACTTTCTATGTGCTTCAAGGGCCTTGCTTGGAATTTATTTTGGTGTTTTGACAGCGATCCTGTATTATTCCAGAGTAGGTTTTTTGATTTTGTTTAATACAATTTGACAATCAAATTCCAGAACTCAGCTAGAATGTGACTGCATAATTGCCCAACAGAAAATATATCTACTGAAGCAGCAAATAGCAGCTTTGTTGATATTTTGTGACTGGAATGGGATTTAGGCCAAAGTTATACCCCATTTATATATCACAATGTATTGATCCTTAAATAAAAGACTGATATGTACTAGGATATAAAGTGGACAGAGACAGGCAGACGATCTTGTGAAGTTGGCAGTTCAAGCTGTTTATCAGCACTATACAGTAATATACAAGCTGAGTCCAACAGAAATGCTAGAAGAGTATTACATGAGATGAACAGGGCAATACACCATTGCAAAAGACAAGCATAATATAAGACCAGCAGTGCAATGTACTAGGGCATGAATAAGACCAGAAAAGCAATATACCAATATATGTGTCCAGTAGTGCAACACATAATTAAATGGGATAAGAAGGGCACTATATATAGTGTGGTTCCCTGATGTTGACATGTAATGTGTTGCTCTGCTGGTATATTTTAATACCAAGAATAAAACAAAATGTACCAGGTCAATAACCTGGCATGAACTGGCTGAGAATCAGCCCTGCCCCATCCATATTGTCAATCCAACATCACAGATGTTAACCAGAGAATAAAAATGAGTGTGTCTTTACACACAGTTTGCATAGTGGAGACTAGGAAAAACAAACTGATACGTTACCATGGAATGTATAAAAAGAGAAAGTAAAACAAGCAGTGGGATGAAGAATCCATAAATAGCAGTTAGGTTGCATTAGCTACTGGAGGTTAGTTTATGTTAAATAACTTCTGCTCTGGGTCAGCCCAGAGCAGCTTACTTATATATATATAAGACAAAATAAAGTTAACATTAAAGCTAATGTAAACATTTTTACTCAATCAAAAATATTAAAATGAGGGTTATCCATCTTAAAGCTTTCAGCTCAATTACCCCCTATGCATTGTGGGTGCCTAACATAAAATCTGTGGGTGCAAATCACAAAGTGGGGGACACTGAGAATGAGAAATCTCAACTTTTAGTCTTATTTTTTATGCAGATTTAAGAAAACACTTGGGGCTCGATTTAAAAAAACAAAACTACCATTGGTTGTTTTAAAGGGATAGTAATACTTAAATGTACAAAAAAGTATCTTGTAGGGTGTATCCCCCTGAATAAAACAAGGGTACTGCCACTGCTGAAAGGTGTTTTATTCAAAAGTTATTACAGCTCAAACATTAATTTTTTAGGTGCATTTATCACAGTGGCCTGAAATTGTACAGTGGCGCTGTTGCTACACAGTCCTAGGGAGATTGTCCATAGGATGGTGTAGCAACAACACCACTGTACAATTTCAGGCCACTGTGATATTGCTTCTAAAAAAAATCAACTTTGAGCTGTAATAACTTTTGAATAAAACACCTTTCACTAGTGGGAGTACACTTGTTTTACAATATATATATATATATTTTTACATTTTATGTATTACTATCCCTTTAAGTCACAGTCAGGTATGCAATTACCTGTGCTTTGACAAACTACCAAAGGAAAACAAAAAACAAATCGGGAACTACATTTGCTTCCATTGGAAGATTTTGAATTTCTGATTCAATTTCATATGTTGGGTGGTAACATGCATTAAGGGACTCTACTTTATTGCCAAAAATCTAAGCCTACAAAAAGTAGGCGATAGGTCCCCTAACACATGTTAGAAACCAATGACACTGCAATTGAAGTTCAAAAAAGTGAAAGGCTAAGTTACCAGTGGATGTATTGATATGGGGACCTAAGCCCCATATTAGTATATCCAAAGTGGTGAAAAGATGTGTGTAATGTAAGAAAATTAATACTTTCAGTCCTAGTAGGGTATGCAGTGCATTGTAGAATGTTTCATACCCCACTGACACTCACAGGGTTAATCCCCCTAAAGCTAACAATATCCCATGAAAATAAACATTTACCTGTTATCCTGAAGTCCAGCGTGGTCTTCAGCACATTGGTCATCCACTGTAAGTCTTCATGTGTAATCTTCTATCCTCTTCATCTGCGATCTTCTTTCTTCATATCTTCTTAAATATCTTCCTTCTTCTTAGTCTCCCCAAAATACAGTGCCTCACTGTAAAAAGGAATAAAATATAAAATTATAAATGCCCCATAAATGTGTGTGCTCGATAACTGTAGTCTGCTGCTGCTGCCGCAGCTAGCGGCAACGGCAGAAATGCAGATGACCCCCTCCCTCCTTATATACCAATAGGGCTGTTGTCTGAGCCACACTGAGGGAAATTTTAACAGAGACTGGCTTTTATATGGCCAGTCTCTGTTCAAAATAGATCCCACATTTCCACTGGCTGGGATGTGGAGTTATGTATCTCTGAGCCAATCATCTTCTAGTGGGAAGGATGATGAAACCCACTAGAAAAAGTTTTTCTGGGAGGTGCGCAACCCCACGTCCCAGCCAATGGAAGCGTGAGAAGCATTTTGAACAGAGACCAGTCTCTGTTCAAGTTTCCCTCTGTCTGGCTCAGATAGCGTATATATATATATATATATATATATATATATATATATATATATATACTTAAAATAAGGTATATGGCGGGTGTTCATGTGCTTTTCTGTCACCGTTGCTAGCTGCGGAAAATGGCCCGAGAGGTATATAGAGAGGGGGATTTTTCATCTGCATTTCTGCCAGCGGCATCAACGATGGAAGAGTATGTTTATTGAGCACATTAATTTATGGGTCATTTATCATTTCATATTTTGGGGAGACTAAGAAGAAGGAAGATAGATAAGAAGATATGAAGAAAGAAGATAACAGATGAAGAGGATAGAAGATTTCAGATAAAGACTTACAGTGAATGACAGATAAGTGTTACAGCTATAGGATATGGGTAATAGGATAGTGTTAGGGCTAGTATTGTTTCACTGTCTTGTTAATGTTAGGGGTGTAGATTAGTGTTTGGGAGGGTGACTGTGTTTGAGCTTACGCTCTGTGTTTGCTAGAGTGTCAAATACTGAGCATTAGCTGTTTTTCTTCGATGTTCTCATTTCTTACTCTATTTAGAGTGAGTTTTGGTAACAAACAACACAGAACAAATGTTGGGCCACAAGTTGGATTCTGTGTCCCAACACTCGTTGTGGTTCCTGTTAGTAGAGCTATTGGATTCCAATGGTATCACTGTTTGTGTACCATTTTGAATCCATTTTTGCCCTACCATGTGTTTTACCGGGTCTATTAAATTGCTCCCTTGGTGTGCTCTCTTGATCAAAAATATATTTTATTTGATCAATACTGCTAATCTTTTTTTTGATCAAACAAGAGTTATGCTCATTTATAAACATTTATCTATTGTTCAACTGAGCAACCTTTGTATGCACTACCTACTTGTTTTCTGTCTAATCTTTTGTTCAATCAAGCAAACTTTAGGTAAACGTGTTCAATTGACCTTTGTTTTCTGTGTAATATTTTGCTTGACTGCATCCAGCTCTCATGTACAATCAACTTTTCTTTTTGTTATCATTCACACGATCATCCTTTTCTTTGATTCTGCTTGTGTTTATGATAACCATCAGATTTTTAAAAATCAGTTTATACTGCAAAAGTTCATCTTGTATAGCTTTTTATTAATTTTATATTTAATGTCAGTATTTTATATTAAATATTTTTTTACATGAAGATTTGAAGCAGCATTTTGATTGTTTTTTCTACAACCTTTACCCTGGAGACCTAGCAGAGACAGGTGCGTTTTCTCTGTAGGCTCTGTAGGAAGATGGTATATGTCCCCTTCCAACCATCATATTTATGAGTATATTTATTGAGGTGCCGCCCATTTGCAGAAGTGTCTCAGTTGGCAGATGACCATCCATACAGTAGTCGGGTCAGTAAATGATCCCTCCTGCTTGATTTTCAGTGAACACATATGTGTTTCGCTGAATACTTCCTTGTGAGTAGATTTCTTGCATTGGGGAAGGGAATTGGTGATTTTGTTCCATCTAATGAAATTGCACTAGAAGCGCCTCCTGTTGCTAGTTCTTTTTTTATTTACTTTTCATGCACATGATCATCCTTTTTTCTTTAATGTTTTGTTTGATCAAGCATGCTTCAATGAACAACTTTTGTAAAACCATAATATTTTTTGTTCAATCAAGAGAGCTTTCTGGGTATAATTGACAAATGCTTCATTCTCTACTTATTACATTTTTAAACCAATTTCTTAGGCTGATCAAATGAGCTTTGTGTCAGTGTAGACCCATGTGTATTCACTTTTGTAATAAAACAGGACCACCATTCTATAATCAGTAAAAGCAAATAGTACACACCATGAGTTCTAACCCATTGCAAATTTCTGTGACTATCCCTTCAGTATGTTTTGACCAGATCTGAAGGTTTTGGATAGGCATGGGCAAAAATTTTCTCCTCAAATGTGAAACTGGCTCTATTTTCACTGCATTAAAATTAATTTAAATAATATATTTCCTCCCCATGTAGAGAGGTTCTCTTTGTATTCTCTCATGCTAAAGTATGCCACATGTTAACTGTATGTTTTCAGTATGTGCCTAGGAGTGAGAGAGAAAGTAGCTGAATTTTTTATGCTAGATAGTGTAGGCAGACAGGAAAAGAGAGAGAGCTGGAGTTGCTTGATAGAGGTAACAGTGGTACCCAGTTGCTCTGTGTGTGTGGTTAGGAATGTAGAACAAAGTGTTAAAAGTAAATAAATAAATAAATACTCTTTCTGTTTGCTAATTTGCAGAGCCAGGTGATCATTCCTACTTGAGCTGTCTATTTTAATAAGCCCGAGAATTTGATGAGACTGAGCAACAGATTCTATGCAGACAAATATAAATACATCATGCCTCCAGGACAAGATAGGTACAACTAACATTTTGATACTAGCTACTAATATAGAGACAGGCAGACACAGAAGGGGAGTTGGAGTTGCTTGTGATTGCAGGGAGTGTGGGTGTGATTTGTGGATGGTTTAGCTTTACAAAAGTATTGACTAGTAGGTGATAGACAGACAAACTTTACCTGAGATGAGACTGCAAATGACAGTGACAGACATTAGTGACAGTGACATGAATAATACCTTATTCCAAAGACAATATAGTGACAGATGAAAGGGGAAAAGAGTAGGAGGATTGCATGGATGTGTTGGTGGTCATACTGAAAAATTAAAGGGATAGTAATACTTAAGTATTACTAATCCCTATAGTAAAGCCCTAGTAAAAAAAAACATATTGCCCCCAGTGTCATCTCTCAAACCTTTATGGTTTGAGAGATGAATGCTTCTAAAGTTGCCCTCTCCCTCCCCATTACCCGTAGTCAGCATTCTAGCTGACTGCAGGGAAGAGAGTCATACGATTTTCAGGTGGCTCTCCAGCACAGCCTGATCGCGTTAACTAAAAAAAAAACTTTCACTGAAACGGTCTTCTATGTGTGCTTGGTTTGCAAGCACACGTAGAAGACCATTTAAGTGAAAGTTTTTTTTTTAAGTTAACGTGATCGCGGCTCTGCTGCAGAGCAGTCTGATGATCTATGACCGGATTTCCCTTCAGTCAGCTACAAAGCTGACTTTGGGGAAGGGGGAGGGAGAGGGCAACTTTAGAAGCGTTCATCTCTCAAACCACTTATATTTGCTAATAAAGATAGAATTTGTGTTTATTTGTGGTTTTCTGTTACTATTGTAAAACTGTAGTGCCGGAGAGATACTTCTTTTTCTTTTGTTTAATTACTATAGTACTGAGATTGTTTACAACTTTTACTAGAGGCAAATATAGTCTAGTTGATACCTTTATTGACTAACTAAGCAGATTTAGGATGCAAGCTTTCAAGGCCACTCAGGTCTCTTTTTCAGGTATAATATGCTTGAGGAAGAGACTTGAGAGGTCTTAGAAGCTTGCATCCAAAATCTGCTTAGTTAGCCAATAAAGGTATCAATTTTACTAGAACTGCAGTAGGAATTGTCACTGTCATAGTAAGCATAGAAGGAAATTTGGTGGAAATTGCCAATGTTATAACAGGAATTTCATTGGTCTTCAAGAAAAGGCAGGAATATATATTCTCTATGCCTAGGAATTTCCATGGAAAAAAGCAGAAAATGATTTGGTTTTTTTGTGTTATAATTCTAGAAAAAAAAAAAAACAGACTTTTTTTCCACTTCTATCATGGTGCCCGTGATCCTAGCGGCAGGACCACATTGTTACTTCCGTGTTTCTCCTTGCATGGTTATTATTGGTTATTGGGCTCTGGCTCCACCCAGGGCTAGCCTTTTTAAACTCTTCAGTGCCCTTTCATAGTGTACCTGTAACTAGCTTTTGCGTTGCAGCTTGTTCCTGCCCCGTGTATGACCCGGCTCGCCTGACTTCACTCCTGTCACTCCTGTGTTATTGCTTTCTGTTGCTGACTAGGACTGGCTGACTACCTCCGTGTGCACCGATCTGGCTTTGCCTGAGAACCCGCTCCATTGCTGACTAGGACTGGCTGACTACCTCTGTGTGTACCGATCTGGCTTTGGCTGAGAACCTGCTCCGTTGCTGACTAGGACTGGCTGACTACCTCCATGTGTATCGAACTGGCTTTGGCTGAGTATCCAATTCTGTTACTGACTAGGACTGGCTACTACCTCTGTGTGTACCGATCTGGCATTCTGGCTTCTGACCATCTGGGTGCATACCCTGTGCTCCGTTACTCTTACTCTCGCTACACAGTGACTTCCGCTACAGCGCCTGCTTGGCCTGTCACTCCCTAGGTCACCTGGGAGACTGTGTTGCGAGTAGCTCTGGTCAATTGCCAGCATTCTATCTGTGCTGCCTCTGCTATCCCTAGCATTATTGCCAGTGTCCTAGCTGTGTTGCCTCTTCTTTCCCTAGCGTTCTAGGGACTCGGTCACTTGCCATTGTCCTATCTGGGTTGCCTCCGCTATCCCTTGCGTTCTAGGGACTCGGTCACTTGCCAGTGTCCTAGCTGTGCTGCCTCCACCATTCCTAGCGTTCTAGGGACTCGGTCACTTGCCATTGTCCTATCTGGGTTGCCTCCACTATCTCTAGCATTCTAGGGACTCAGTCACTTTCCAGTGTCCTATCTGTGTTGCCTCCGCTATCCCTAGCATGCTAGGTACTCTGTCAATTTCCAGTGACTGTTCCGTGTTTCCTCTGCCCAATATCTTAGCTTTTCACTGTCTCCGCCGAATCTGATTGGCTGGGATGTGAAGAACATCCCAGCCAATGGCAGTGAGGACAATTGAAGTGAGCCTGCCTATATATAAAGGCAGGCTCACTACAAATGCCCTCAGTGTGTTATGTGCATCGGCCCGTACACAGCTGAAGGAGAGCGTTGTGGGACATTTGTGTCTCCACCGCTGCCGCCCTCGCGGCTGCTCCAAGTGGCGGAGACAGTGAAAAGCTTTTGGGCATTAATGAATCGAATTGATTTATGTATATGTGGAGATTTTTTATTCATTGGCATTTATTATTCGGGACATTGCATGAAGGCATATATGGGTATATTTATGGAGCACTAATATTTAACCCTTTGAGTGACAGTGAGGTACGCAATGCATTGCTTTGCAATGCGTTGCGTACCCCTCTGCCACTCAAAGGGTTCTGAAATGTATTCGTTCATGCTTGATTTTCATACTTTTATTTTATTTTACAGGGAGAAAACAAGGCGGAAGATGGAAGAAAAGACAGAACAGAAGGACAGTGGATGACAGGTAAGTGTAACATGGATCAGTTAACGATCGGTGCTTAGCAGTATGTCCAGCACCGATAGTTAATTGTTTTTCACTGTTCAGTTCCAAAAATCGCTGCTTTTAGCGGCGTTTTGGGAACTAAATACACAAAACGGACGTTCAGCCACAAGACTGTTTTTGGAGTTCTAGCTGGTAGGGCCTTTAAATACCACGTTAAACATATTAGTTTAACAGCCGGTATTCACTTTGGCCCTATCAGCTATGTTAACGGCTGGCTTTAAATCTAGTCCCTAATGTCTACAAACTGATTTTGTAAGGGACAAAGGAGCTGAATTCAGATTTGGGGGTAGCAGAAGCACAGGATAAGACTATATTGCTCTTCACATGCCTCAACTTTTTGGGTTTATAGGCTGGTCAGGCTCCTGGCAGAGAACGTATCAAAGGTTAGGGCATCAGTAACAGCATCAGTAAGAGAAAATCTGTTAAATATCTTCAGTATTTGCTGGGCTTGTTCAATCTTTTCTCATAGGATTTTTCCTATGTACAGGGTTTTATCAGGAGGTTGGAAAGCGCTGCATCCAGCGGCTCCAGCCGCATCCTGCTTCTGGTGGCTCGGACACTTGCTCCCCTTCGCGGCTCGGCCACGTCCTGTGTTCAGCCGCCTCCTGGGTCTCTGCACGGCTCCGGCCGCTTCAGTATTCAGCGTCCTGGCTATGCTGGGTGATGTCATCTATGGGTGCACGTCCAAGGGCATGGACATGCGCTCCCTTCAAAGGGACAGTCTCCTGATGTTACTCTTCCTCTTCCTGTGGCTAGATGAGTCTCCCTTTCGTTGGTGTCCAGTACATTTCTTTACTTTGGCGTTCCGTGCATTAGCTGGCTTGTCTGACTATCCGTTCTGGTGCTAACATGTGGCTCTGTCTGACTAACCGCTCCGTAAATGACCTTGGCTTAGTTGGATAACCATTCTGGTGCAGACCTGTGGCTCAGGATGACTACCAGTTCCGTGTATGACTCCTGGCTTGTCTGGCTATCAGTTCTGGTGCTGACCTGTGGCTCTATCTGACTATCCTATAGTGTGGCTTTCCGTGGAGTCAGATATCCAATCTGGTGCGGGCCTGTGGCTCTGGCAGACTTACTCCTAGTTGCCTTCCAATTAGTCTGGCTTCTCTTCTATTTCTGGTAGTTGTCGCTTGCTCCATTGTGTGCTTCTCTTTCATCCCGTTTATTGTGATATTTCTGTTTCATTGATTGTGCCTAATAAAGTTGGTGTTATCTTTTAGTACTTGTCCTGAGTTTCTTTACATGAACCGTGACAGAAAGCAATTTCATAATACCTGCTTGGCATGCTTTTTAAAAGGGCATGTGAGAGTGAGGGATTCCATTTGTTAGGGAAATAAATGGGGTGGTACATGGGTTAAGGAAGCAAACTGATAAGAAGTTACAGTTACAGAAAGATTTACAGGAGCAGTGATGTTAGGGGCTTATATACAGCACAAATGGTCTGCAGGTACTTGGACTGGAGAAAGGTACAAATCGGGGATGGAAATGGAAACTAATGTTTCTGGAACTGTTTCGTATAGTGGTTGCATTAGCATTAATTATGTTATTGTTTAATTTAAATTTCTGAGCCTAGTTCACACTCCCAGTTCTTCTGAAAGAACCTCTTAATGGTTGGGTCTTTAGTCAAGAGTAGCTTGTAAATCTTTCAAATGGCATTGCAAAGAGAGTGTCGCTTTTGTAATGATGGAAAAATATTTGCCAGCTTCCATCTAAAAGAAGATCTTCTATCCCATTCTGGAACAACATCAAGACTATCAAGAATATTATCAAGAGGACAGGGAGCTGGTGACCATAAGTACAGAGTTGCAAAAAGACCAAACTGACAGGAGGTTACTAACAATAGGGTGTTTCCTCAGTGTTATACCACAATAGCTGGGACAGATCCATCACAGGAACCAGTTCCACAAATATCCACTTTTTATCTACCTGGTCTATGTGGTAAAAGGAAAGAGAAGCCAAAAGGATACAAGCACAGTAATAAAGCTTGATGTCTGGAACCCCCCCCCCCATCCCTTATCTGTCTGATGAGCACCCTTCTAATATTCCTGGGCTTCATGTAAAACCAAATGAAATCCATTAAAGTTTCCACCTCAAGAAAGGAAGGAGAGATACATAAGAGAATTGCTTGCAATAAGAACAAGAGTTCAGGAAAAGCTATCATTTTCATCAGCTGAGTTCTTCCCATCCAGGAAATATAACGATTGTGCCACTGCATCAAATCCCCTTTAATAGCATTAATACATGGGTAAAAATTCAAAGTTACTAATTGATACTATGAGGACGGGATTGTCTGAGGTGGGTCCTCTAAGTCTGAGTGGGTTTGGTCTATGCTCAAAGGAAAATCTTCATCTGTCCCCAAAATGTGGGAGAATAATGATTGCAGGAACAGCATCACAGTGCATCATATTATGAAAGGGTGGGACAGACAGGAGAACAGTGCTAATGACAAAGTAGACCCATAGAAGAGAAGCACTTGAGTTAGCTGGTTTGATGCCTCCTAAGAGTATGTATATATGAATATAAAATGCAGTTCTTTCTACAGTCTTCAAACTGGCATACAGAGAGAGAGAGAGAGCTGATTGCTAGTAAAAAAAAAGACATTTTGAACTGGAGATTGCGGCGAGAGGAGGTGGAATGTTCTAGCCTGGGAGTCAGATGATGGGTGTCAAAACTCAATACAGGGCAGGAAAGGAGGAGTGAATGCATTGTATTTCAATGAGGCCAGCACCCTAGCTGTCCTGTACAGGCGCCTGAGGAATATTTGAAGGTTAGAACTCCATGGAAAGGTCCCATTCTTTGGTATTTGGACAGTTTTGAAAGTTCCCTTTTCCAGAAAAAAACATGCTTTGGTACAGATTGGCTTAGAACCCATGAAATATATCATGCACTCATTTTAAATAGGAGCAGCATTATTGAGCAGGGACAGTCAGTTACAGACATAAGTAAACTTGGCAGGTGGCATTCAGCAGAGTACAAATAATACATTAGGAGATCTCTCTAACAATGCAAGTGTTTAATGCCCATTTAATTCATTTATACATTTTACTTGCCCCTATGGTGCAACTTATTTGCCCCAGATGTTATCAGTCTGTGTGTAAATCAGCCTCTGTGCGATCATAATATATTCATTTCTAGAGCATAGTAGAGCACCAGGCAAAGAGGGCTTGAGGTGGAGGGACAGGAATGGGTGGCAGGAAGTTGGGCAGTGTGTGCTAGGTAGAGGAGATCCCAAAATGCATCACTGGCTGCAGGTATTCTTGGGACCTGCACCCATTTTGTATCAGTATGCACTGAGCATTGCACAGTTAAGAAGTATTCGGTTGAGTGGTGACTCATGTTATGGCATTTAAGAGTCAGGATGGGCCCTGTGGGGGTGGTGGTAGTGATAGTTCTTTGAAAGGCAGGTCTGGTATGGTAGTGGGGCCCCCATACTCAGGTTGCCATAGCTTGATGGGACAAAGCATTGGCTTCATGGTTACGGTTCAGGGTCATGACTCTTGAGCTTGCCTGGTCTCTAAGAGTTATGGGTATGGCTGTTGGGCCCCCACTTGCCACATTCAAATAGTTAGGGATTGGATGGTGGCATGGCCCTCGGACAAGTTATATTACTGAAGCTGGGTATTGTGCATTTCTGTTAGACAGGTTATAATCCTGTATAGTAAGCAATAAGATGTTAAAATTGTAATTGGAACCTATTTATGCTTTATTGTTAAATAACTTGTTAAAATATGTTTATTTAATAAATGTGGTGGCCTTTTCAACCCATCCATTGCCTGTTTGTTTTCAATGGGATTGGGTAGTTTTGGGGGAGCATGAGGGAATAGACTTGACAATGTCCCCCTGAAGGCTCTTTCACTCAGGTGACAGAACGATTACAGCCAGCTTTACAATTCTGTCTCCATTGTTCTTTCACTCAACTTGTCCTGTATGCCACCATTTATCTTGACACATGAGGGGAGTGTCTGATGGCCAGTCCATATGATCTCCAGCCAGTAGTATTGGCTGGCACCCATGTGGGTTGGCTATTAATTGGATATTGAGATGAGCATCACAACAGCCAACAATGATCATGTGAATAGTTTGTCAGTGATCCCATATTCTGCCACATAGATCTCTATTTCACAGTGTGACTGTAATAAAGATGCAGTATACTGGTGAATTCCCAGGAGGCAATTATGCTGAACAATTTAATTGCCAGAAGAAATTATTTCATACACAAGTAAATCATTTACTTTGATGTTGAGAGTCCAGCGACGTCTTCGACACCCTGGTCCTCCAGCATCTTAGATATAACTGAAATCAGAAAGAAGAAAAACCCTAATATCCCACCACGACCATTGCCACCACTGGCTACTCTAATAAAAAAAGATAAAAAAGATCCCTACCTTAATCCTGCTCAGGCATAGAATGTGAGATAGAGTATCCTCACCTCCAAGCAATGCCCCAATCAAGATTAAGGGGACGGGGACTTTTCTGCTTTATTTTATTAGAGACGGCAGCAACAGTGGCCGCGGGGTATTAGTGTTTTTTTTTTTAATTTGGATTTTAATTATACTGAAAATGCTGGAGAACCAGGGCATCGAGGACTCAACTGGGCTTCCAACATTAACCCTTTGAGTGTCAAAGTAGTGCACAGTTCATTGTTTGCAATGCATTGCACACTCCTCAGGCACTCAAAACGTTAAGGTAAATTATTTACTTGTGTAAGACATGGTGTAAGTGTACGAATGAACACACACACACACACACGCATAATTTTTATAACATTTTACTTTTCTTATGAAACAAATGCATGTCTAATAGTCACCCATGTGAAAAAGTACCATAGCCCAGCATAGGATGTTTCACAATGGGCAACATCACCAAAGAAGCATCACTTGCATTGGTGTCACCTATCTGAAAGGGGCCTAAAGCTCCATTATGAGTAATATACAGAACAGGGGTGATGCACTACAATATTCTTCACTAAATCAGTTGCTGAAATGGATTTTTGTGTGCTGAGCCTACATATTAATTTAAAGGGATAGTAATACTTCAAAATTACTATCCCTTATACTGAAGCCCTTTAATAACTGAATTAAATGTCACCAGCGGCATCTCTCAAACTTTTATGGTTTGCGAGATAGCCGCTTTTAAACTTCGCTCTCCCCTGACGTCATTGTTCTTGCTGCAGCAGGGAAATCCGGTCCCGGGACTGGTGGAGGCTCTTCAGCATAGCCGAGATCTCATTATGGAAGACAAGATCCTTCACTAAAACGGTCTTCTACGTGTGCTACGTGTGAAAGATCATTTCTTCTATAACGAGATCTGGTTCTGCTGAAGAGCCTCCACGTGAGTCAATGAATGGATTCCCCTGCTGCAGCAAGAATGCTGACGTCAGGGGAGAGGCAGGGGAGAGCGAAGTTTAAAAGCAGCTATCTCTCAAACCATAAAGGTGCCAAGGGGTAGTAACAGGGGGGTCTAGCCAGGGCAGGGTACATTTGTCCCTTAGACTGGTCATATGTCTGGACTGTTGGGCCACTGCCTTACTCAGTCTCCCTTTTGCTGCTGTAAATGGTGATATCACAGAGCTTACAATTGAAATGGAGCTTACATTTCCCTTGCAAGTTCTGTAGTATCACTAGAGTAGATCTGCTTACATTGTAAGCTCTGTAGTATAAGTAGTGTAACCCCATCTCAATCATAAGCTATGTGGCATTACTTGCCTTACTTCACAACATTAACCCTTTGAGTGCCAAAGGGGCATTCAATGTATTGTTTTGCAATGCATTGGATACATGCGTACCTGTTTTAAAGTTACCAAAAGGGGGTAGGCTGGGACAGTGGGCTCAAACAATAGTAGAAATAGGCCACTTGATGGTATCCCCCCCCGGGCCACAAGTTGCCAGCCCTCCCATGGGTGGTAATGGGGTGTGTATGCTAGTTTTGGAATGTTTTATTCCTCTGATTCCTGTTTAATGATACATACTAACAAAGATCAGAGAAATCTATAATCTATATAAGATATCTCTTTTTCATATGAATACTATAGCAAAGTGCTGCCCCATGGATTGCATGCTTAAATCTAAGGACATACAATGAGTTGTGCTGGCAGAATTGTACGTTTCAGCTTAGGAGTCAGTTTTGACTTTTACAGCACCAGTCCTATGATAGTGCAGCACCCTTCCTCTCTGTCTTTCCTATTTGACCTTCATTCTGTGACATTCTAACCCTGATTTATCACATTCATTTTGCAAACAAAGGATTATGCTCAACTGTGTGAATCAGTGACTCTACTAAGGAAATCAAAACACTTCTAATATTGAGAAACCAAAATAAACAGGTTGATTAGTACAAACAGGTGAGGCGCTAACAAGCAAAATGTTCCTCTGATTAAAACCATAAAGAGGAAGAATAAGCTTTCTAAGACCTGACAAAACATTGAAGCTGATAAGGCTGATATAATAAGAAGAACTAGAGCAATTCTGGAGCAAACCATTTGCTATAGGAAGAATTTTTTTCTTTATAAAGAGGTCAGGCAATGCAGGTTATGTGGTCATATCACTGGGTGTGGCATTGAAATCTCTGGCTATTTTACTAGTGAAAATTTCTTCCCCATTATTTCTGACTGTTAAGGGTCATGAATAACATGTGGAGGTGTGACTGTGGGTGTGGTGACAAAAAGATAGATGCCAGAGGGATATGCAACGTGTTGTGAAGCACAAGTGTCTGCTTTGCCTTAGAGCAAATCCTGCCCTGATCATAGCTGGCAAATAAAAATCTGCAAAATTGCAATTAATTTAGATGAGGATTTTAATCCCTTATAAAACAATGCATTGGAGACCTCTCACATTCAAGAGGTTAAAACACTTGTTTAAATCATTGGCCAGTTTTTTGTACTCTATGGTGCAGTTGTATTACCCCCGATTTACCTCAGTTCTTCTTAAGACCACAACTTCAATGGAGGTTATGCACTAAAGCATGATAAAGAGGTGATAAAATGGAGATGACTTCTCCAGTGATGTCACTTCTCCAGTTCCTATGTTATTCTATGGAGCCTATGCACTCTCCAAAGTTGTAGAAATCTTAGTGAATAAGCTCCATAGAATAACATAGGAATCGGAGAAGTGATATCACTGAAGAAGGTATCTCCACTCTATCACCTCTTTATCACACCTTAGTGAATCTCCCCCATTGTCTAATTAATTCAGGTGATGTTTAAAATATATTAAATCATGTTGTCATTGAGGTCTGTGCCTTTAGACTATAGAATTTACAGCCAGGAAATTACAGACCTGTAAGCTTGACATCTGTGGTAGGGAAGGTGTTTGAAGGGTTGCTAAGGGAATATATTCAAGAATTCAGCTTGAACAGGAATATCATTAGCAGGAGCCAACATGGCTTTGTGAAAGACAGGTCTTGTCAAACTAACTTGATCGCATTTTATGAAAAAGTGAGTAAAAATATAGATGCAGGAGAGGCGGTTGATGTGATCTATTTAGACTTTGCCAAGGCATTTGATATGGTTCCACACAAGAGGTTACTGTACAAATTGAATGAAATAGGCCTAGGGGAAAACGTTTGTGTGTGGATTGGAAATTGGCTGAAAGATAGAATGCAAAGAGTGGTAGTAAATGGTAAGTTCTCCAATTGGATAAATGTGATAAATGGAGTACCTCAGGGATCTGTCCTGGGTCCTCTTCTTTTTAATTTGTTTATTAATGATCTTCCAGAGGGCATAGGGAGCCATGTATCAGTGTTTGCTGATGACACAAAATTAAGTAAGGTAATAAAATCTGAACTGGATGTGTCCTCATTACAAGAGAATTTGGACAAATTGAGTAATTGGGCATGCAAATGGCAAATGAGAATCAATATAGACAAGTGTAAAGTTATGCATTTTGGGTATAATAATAATAAAAATGCAACATATAGTTTAAATGGTGTTTCTCTGGGGAAATCTACTAATGAAAAGAATTTGGGAGTAATGGTAGACAATAGACTTAGCAGTAGCATGCAGTGCCAGCTGGCAGCTGCAAAGGCCAATAAGATATTGGCATGTATTAAAAGGGGCATTGACTCAAGGGAGGAAGATATTATTATGCCTCTTTACAGGTCCATGGTAAGACACCACCTAGAATATGCTTTTCAATTCTGGGCGCCCTTTCTGAAAAAGGACATTATGGAAATAGAGAGAGTGCAGAGGAAGGCTACAAAATTAGTATAGGGAATGGAAAGTTTAAGTTATGAAGAAAGGCTAGAAAAGTTAAACTTGTACACATTAGAAAAACGGCATCTTAGAGGGGATATGATAACACTATATAAATATGTTCAGGGCTCATACAAAGGGCTCTCCAAAGACCTGTTCATTAACAGAACAGTACAAAGCCACCCGCTTAGACTTGAGGAAAGGAGATTTCATCTACAGCAGCGGAAGGGTTTCTTTACAGTAAAGACAATAAAGGTATGGAATTCACTGCCTGAAGAGGTGGTGCTATCGAATACATTAGATGCCATTAAAAAGGGCCTGGATACTTATTTAAAAGAGGAGAACATAGAGGGCTATGTACGTTAGTAATGGGATTAATATTTAGTTAGTGCTTCTTGATCCAAGGAGAAATCTGATTGCTATTTGGAAGCAAGAAGGAATCCCCCCCCCCATTCAAGGCAGAATTTGAAATTGCTGTATTGAGGGGTTTTTTTTGCCTTCTTTTGGATCAACAATGGTAAACAGGAATAGGAAAAGGGTTGAACTAGATGGACGCAAGTCTTTTTTCAACCTAAATTACTATGTTACTATACCTCTATGCTCTTTCACAACATTTCTCTTGGAAGAAGATTGCCATAATGGCTTTTATATGTCAAAAGGATGTATCGCTTATTCTGTGAAAAAAAATATATATACTGCCTAAAAAAGGGTGCTCCCATTGTTGAAAGACGTTTTATTCAAAATATATTGCAGATAAGAATGATATTTTTTGTGTGTTGTGCCATAATCGCCCGAACTTTGCAATGGAGCTGTTGCTAAGCAATCTATCAAGGTTTATTGTCCACTGACCATAGCAGCCATAGCTGAGTGGATACCCTTCTAGTATTCAAGTGGTTAAGTAGTCTCATTTAACTCAATGAAAATTTTTATTTGCCCCATGTAGTACTGTTGGTTTGCTCCAGAATTGCTCAAAACTGATGTAATTTTGGATCAAACCAACTGCAGGAGAGGGGACGAGTAAAACATTTCCTTAATTCCCACTGATTTAGATGAGGCTTTTTACCCTATGAATCTTAGAAAGGCCTCATAATATGTAGGATACCTCTGTAACTTTCAAGGGGTTAAATGTCCAATTTAAATTACTGGGATTTGTTATTTATGTTTTATGATACAGCGGTTTGGTTGCAAAACTGCATCCTGAATAATGTCCTTAGTGTTGTAATAATATTTGTCATACCCAGTGCCTGTGGAGCCCATTGATCATACCATTTGAGCATACAGAAAAAAAGGAATATTTATACTCACTGGTAAATTCTTTCTCTTGGATGATTGAGAGATGAAGGGACCATGGGATATGGAGTCCTCCTGCACGATGCAGGGTGCTCTAGCTCTAAACTTAAAGTCCTCCCTACTTCAGCCCTATACTAATTTACACCTAGGAAAGCAGTGAAAAGTTAAAGTCACCAGTGCAGAGAAGTTAGTGCAACCCAGCAAGAACAAGGAAAAAATGATGCAGGGACCATGGGGATGTCCCAAAGGGCTCCCCAAAACACATGGAAGGAGAGGAAATTGGAGAACAGTGGCCTGCAAAGTTTTGCAGCAAAACATGCTTCTGATGAAAAACTTTAACTTTGTAGATTATTGTGAATGTGTGAACAGATGACCAAATAGCTTCCTTAATCAGCAGTGTTTCAAAGACTCAGTGAGCATGTGGAGTGGACAGTGACCTGGAACAGGGCTGTAAGAGACTTAAGAATATATAGTCCATTTAAGCTAAGCAGCAGTATTAGCTTTAGAAGCAGGGCCGGATTTGCCATAAGGCAAAGTAGGCACCTGCCTACAGGCGCACGCCACTGAGGGGTGCCTGCCAATGGGATATTTTTTTTTATTCTTTGAAAAGATAGAAAAAAAATGGCCACTGCGCTGGCTGCACCGGCGCTCACTCCATGTCACCCTCGCACTGCACCTCCTTCATCGGCTCTGTAGGAATGCAGAGCGCTGGGAGATGGCATCATCTCCCAGCGCTCTGCATTCCTGAATAGGAGACCCTGCGGGAGTTTCAGCAACCACAGGACTGACTTTACCAAAGGAGGCACAGACAACAGATCTCCTGCCAGGGAGGTAGGAAACAGACAATGGGAGGGAGGCAGGCAATGTGAGGGCAACATGGAGATGGTGGGGGCAAGTTGGACCCGAAGGGGGTCATTGTGAGGGCAATTTGGAGCTGATGGGGGTCAAGTTGGAGCTGATGGGGAGGCAACATGGAGATGGCGGGGGAAATGTGGAGCTGATGGAGGGCAATGTGAAGTAGCATGGAGCTGATGGGGGGCAAGTTGGAGCTGATGGGGGGCAATGTGAGGACAATATGGAGATGGTGGGGGAAATGTGGAGCTGATGGGGGCAAGTTGGAGCTGATGGGGCAATGCGAGGGCAATAAAGAGATGATGGGGGCAATGTGGACATTAGGAGCATTGTGGAGGTGTCCAGTGGAGATGGCCAATGGGGGGAGGCGCTTTAGATTTCTGTGCCTACAGGCTCCTGAGATGTAAATCCCGCCCTGTTTAGAAGCAGGTCTACCTGTCCAAGGGCCTTCAGGGATGTCGAACAAAGTAACTGTTTGTCTGCAAGAGTTTGTAGCATGAACAACTGTTTAAGACATATAACAACATTCAAGGTATGAAGCACTTCCTCCTTAATATTATGTGGAATAGGACACAATAAGAGAAGAATCATTTCCTAAATGGCATGAAAAGAGGAAACGCCTTTAGATTGAAAGACTCTACAGTAGTTAATACAGCTTTGTCAGACAAAAAGTGCACTGAGTTTGGAAACTTTCTGAGCTGAGGAGATAGCAGTAAGTAAAACAGCATTATGTGTCATATGTTTGAGAGAAGCAAGGATAAAGACTCAAAAAGAACTGACTGAAGTACATAAAGTACAGATTCAAGTCTCAGGGTGGGTTAGGGCCCTGATAGGGAGGAACTATATGAGTCATGAATTGATTAAAACTCGTTTATTAAACCTCTTCAATCTCCTTCTGGAACAATACCATTAAGGCCAATATTTTGACCTTGAGGGAACTTACTTTTAAACCTTTATCAAATACAACTTGCAAAAAATCCAGAATGTAGAGATGTTTGAGGGCCAAGTTCTCGTCATCACCAAAGGAAATGTAAATCCTCCAGATTCAAAGATACAGTATAGCAGATGCAGAATTGCTTTCTCACTGAGACCTTTACATTTCAAAATTTCGGCTTCAAGTCCAATGTCATTAAGGTGAGTTTGGACAGATGTGGATGCTGAGTAGGACCTTGAGTGAGCAGGTCTGGTACCAGAGAAAGATGCAAAGTGCTCTCCATGAACATGACCACTTAGCAGTGAAACCAAGCCCTTCTTGGCCAAAACAGAGTAATGAGCAGAGCATGACCTATTTCTCTCTTGATTTTGGAGATCATTCTGGGAATCATGGAAATTTCTGGAAAAACATATACCAAACTGTACTACCAGGGTATAACTAAGGCATCCACAGCAACAGCCTTTGGATTTCTGGTCCTTGCACAAATGTGTTATTCTGCCCAGTATAAGAGTATTCCTACCTCTGATAGGTGGTTTTGCTCTTGGTAAGCTACTACTTGGTGTTGTCAGACTGAAAATAAACTGGAAGTCCCTTCAAGAGGGTTGTCCAAGCAATGAGAGCCTTGCATATGAATGTTTCCTCTAGAAAGCTGATAGCAAGGCTTACTTCTGCCTCTGTCCACAGGCTATGAATTTACTTAGGTGTACACACAGCTCTCCATTTGAACAGACAGGCATGACCATCAACACACTCCAATCCAGGAATGAGAGGATATGGCTTTTGGTCAGAGCCTGACTCCTCAGCTACCATTCCAGTGGTGAATGGACTGCAACAAAATCATTGTGCTGTGAAGATAATAAGGATCAATTGTTGAATCAGATTCAGCTGAAAAAAAATTCAAATGAAATCTCTTCTGTTAATAGGGAGTTTATTGGAGCCATGGATATGAAGAACATGGTGGAGGCCTCATTGTGAAATACACACTGTATCCTAGGGACACAACTTGAAACATCCATTTGTCTAAGATGTGGTCCCTTTAATGATCTGAAAAGTGTCTGCATCTCACCCATTAGAGCACAGTGGTGAAGATCCAGAGTCCCGTCTTCAGACTGAAGAGGGCTTAGAAGCTGCAGGTTTGGCAGCATACTTTTTATTGTGCCAGGCAAGTCTGAACTATCCTGATTATTGAAAGGAAGTGGAAGGTGAGGAAGACAAATAATGTCTTGAGGAGGAGCCTTTATAATGAAAGGCATTTAATTTACCCTGGAAATGTAAACAATGTTGTTTGCTCTGAGGGAGGAGAGTATTCATTCCACATGTAGCATGACTGGTGATCTTGTCCAGCTCTGGTCCAAAGAGGAGTTTACCTAAAAATGGCAGGGATACCAGATACTTCTTTGGTGCAGTGTCTGCATTCCAAATATACATCCACAGAACACATCAAGCTGCTTCCATGGCTGTAGAACTTTAGGCATCATTTTTGCGATTTACAGGGCTGCTTCACCATCATGGACGGTAGCATTTTGAGATGTTCCAGTAAAGCAAGGAGATCTTCTTTATGAGTATTCTCCTGGATTTCCCAAAGTAAGATCCTTCCAGGCCTCCAAATTCAAAGCTGGACCAGTAATGTCTTCAGTGTCAGAAAACAGCAGTTTCAAGAACACATCCAATTACTTATCAGCAGAATCCTTGAGAACAACAGCACTTTGCACTGGAATAGTGGTAAGCCTTGACAGGGGAGACACTGAAGATGTGGACCACAGTTCCACCTTATGCTTTGGCAAATAGTACAGGTATGTAAAGAGACTGCCAATCCTCCAGTATAATCTCATCCAATTGGCCATATGCTGGAAAGGAGGGAGACATCTTCTTACATTTAAATATGGTTTTTGAGGAGTTTAACTTTTGGACTGTCCTCCAAGACTTGTAAAACATCCAGTATGGCCTTAGTTAAAATATTTCAAATATGGTTTGAGGAAAACCACATCCCTCACTGGCAGATTTGCCTCTGAGTTCCAATGAAGATCTCTGATCTTATAACGTTGAAGATTAATGGCTTAGACTGGCAGAAGATACCCTTTGCTTGGCAGAATGGCAGATAACTATTTGCACAAAACTTTCTTCAAAGTGCTGGCAATTGTGCTGGGAAGGGCTTTGGCTTATTTATTTTCCAAAGTATGGGGTGGTATCATCTTAAATTGTAGAAGTGGTTGTCAGTGATGAAATGGTAGATGTGGATGCATGCAATGAACAAGATCCACATTAGTTCCCAGACATCTTAGAACATGTAATAACAACAAAGAAGAAAGAACTGGTCCTACTGCCTATAGTCCTAACTGCCAATAGTCCTATACGCTCCCTCCCTGGGTTCTGATACGTGACCTGTGCCTCAAAGTAAAGGGAAAACAGAGAAAAAGACCCCCTTAAAGGGATAGTAACACTTCGTTTTAACTTTATTTTATTTTGTAGGCATTAAAAAAACATGAAGAATGATATAAGTCTTATCTCTCAAACCTTTATGGTTTATGAGATATTCACAAGCAAAGTTCCCCTCCCCGCCCCTTTTTCCTAGTGTAAGACATCTCTTCTCAGATGTGAGTCTGGTTGTATGACAGTACAGATAACAGAAGGGGACAATTTTCTTTGTATGAAAACAATGAAAGCCCTTCCCCCCTTGAAAAGTTTTTCAGCTTTTTCCATTATCTTAATTGAAGATTGTCCCTCTCTGCAGTCTACCTGGGCATCTCCCTTCTTATCTGGTTGAACAGGGGGGGGATACTTTGTTTGTGAATATCTCTTAAACCATAAAGGTTTCAGAGATAAGACTTATATCATTCTTCATGTTTTTTTAATGCCTACAAAATAAAATAAAGTTAAAATGAAGTATTACTATCCCTTTAAGAAGAGAAAGTCCCTCAATAGAGTTAATCCCCAGACAAAAATATCTATACAAAAGGAAAATGGCTTACAATAGATAACTGGAGTGAGCGAGAGCACTCTCTCTCCCTCCTCTGAGAGGACTCTTTCAATCTTGCTACACAGCTGAAGTAATGGTTTAGCCTTCTTTAGTATGACTGGTACAGAGAAAATGGTCTACCTTTACTCCTTTTTCCTGTGTATTCTATGGGGAATGTATTTTAGACTTGCTGACACTATTCCTTAAAGGAGCAGTAAACTTTTTTTATGAAAAAATATATATTGTAGGGATTTTCCTACTGAGTAAAATAAGGGTACTCCCACTGCAGACAGATTTATATTTCCAGAGTTATTACAGTTTAAACCCATGTTTTTTTACATTAGCAGTGCCCTCTAGTGTTCAAATTCTAATTAGATTTCCTGTTACATTCTAATGGAGAGGAAAGTCAGAAAAGTCAGAGACATACAGTTCTCCATAGAATGTGATAGAAACTGCCTGTCACTTCCTGTCAGTTAGACATATCAGGAAGTAAACACAGTAAATTCACTTCCTGATTATTTAAACTTCTATAATATTTGAATAAAACATCTGACAGTGATGGGAATGACATTGTTTTATTCAGCAGGAAATGCTCTGTAAAATGTGTGTTTTCATAAAAAAAAGTTTACTACTCCTTTAAAGAAAGCAGAGTGTGTGCCTGTATACACTAAAGTGATGATATGCTCTGAAGGATTGGTTTATAATATTGGTTTGTAATAACACGCATACTCCTTTTTACTTCTAACCACTTGGATACTATAGAAATCTCCAATGTATTGGAGATTAGGGAAGGACGAATATTATCGCTTCAAACCAAAATTGGCGAATAATGGCACAACTCACACTTGGTGAATAATTTCCAGTGAAAAATACTGTTTTCCCTCTTTTCTTGCATGGGAAAAACATAGCAAATGTTATTTTATGTTATTTTATTTCCTAAAGGCACAGTATAAAAGGGTTATAAGGGTGCCTGTGTTGGTGGAGTGTGGGGAAACAATCAGTTGAACAGGGAATTTTTTGTGGGGGTTTGTTGACTGGTAATCTGGGTACAGTTAATAAAATAAAAAAAAATAAGAAAATGGTGTGTAATGTGACAGAGTGTCACGGTTTTTGATGAACACTCAGACCAGACCGGTAAGGTTAAAATGACTTTATTAGGATAAAGTGCATACAAGGAATTAGGCCACAGGCCCACAGTACGACACAATAAATATATAGCAATGGAAATCAGAACCCAGATATATAACAAGTCGACGAGGCAGTGACTGGTATCAAATAGTACTGTGCTTGGACTCTGAGGACTGGAGTCACATAAGGACAGGCAACCTCACCCTAGTGGGCTAGGGTTAATCAGGCTACTCGACCCAGGACTGACAGCAGGACTATAGATGACAGGTAGTCCTGTCTGGGTGGCACTGAACCCAGAAGGCAACAAGGCAATACTGACCAAGGGACAGGGGTCCCAGGAAGACAGAGGCAACCACTTACAATTGGCAAACCCTAGAACACTAGGGGTGGATCGAGGGCAGATAACAGGAAGGTCACAAGTGTCCCCTCACACAACGAGTGTGATGTAACGCAACCACTGGCTCTTAAGCCCAAAGGCTACTGTGACAAGGAATGAAGCTCAGTGTCTCCTCACACTATCGAGTGTGATGTAACGCAACTGCTGGCCCTTAGCCCAAGCTACTGCAACAGAGAAGGAGCACTGGCCCAGCCTAGACAGTCTAGGCACTGACGGGTTAACTGGAACACCCAGAGATGTACTGCAACTCCCACAGGGAGTGAGCCCAGCTATAGTGCAGAGGAAGACACAGATAGATCTGAGTAACTTAGTCAGCACTTACTTAGCACTGTACCGGTACTTCGCGTGTGCACACTGCCAGGGGAGGTTAGAGTAAGCAGCTATAGCACAAATGCCAAGCCTACGGTCGACAAGATAAGAATAGCGCCATGCGACGCAAAACAGATAAGGCAACTGGGAATCTGCTGCTTGTAACGCTGGCCAGACAAGGACAACTGAATGGTACAGCCATGCACGGATGACAATGGAGCGGTTGCTCAGCCAGGGATGGCCACAAGCGTAAAGGAAGCACAGCCAGGTCAGTAGCAATGGAACAGGCTCAACAGCCAGATAGGTCAGCAACTGAGTGAGTACACGGCCAGATCAGTCAGCAACGGAGCGGGTTCTCAGCCAGATCAGTCGGTAACGGAGCGGGTAAGTCGGTAACGGAGGCAACACAGGAAGCGCAGGAACGTCGTCATTCAGGCCAGGTCATACACGTTAACAGCAACTTAGTAACAAACGTCAGGAACAGGTACACCACGAAAGGGCGCCTTGGTAAGGACAAGACAGGGTATATAAAGGCAAGCCCTGGGTGGAGCAAGAATACCAGGCCAATAAGAGGACGGCATTGAAATGAGACAGAATAATAATATCGCCGTCAGATCAGGAGCACGGGCACCGTGATACAGAGAAAGGGACCCCCTGTTGTAAGCTGTGACTGGGGCAGTCTGATACTTGATGAGACAGAGTATTTTGTTTATGATGATTTGTAGGAATTAGACTTTTTGTTAGAGGCCCAATCCCAGAGGAAACTTTTATTTGTAGAACTTAGACTTCTCAGAAGCACAAGTCCTGGGAAAACATTGATTTGTTTTAGGACTTAGACTTGTGTTAGGCCCAAACCCTGAGGAAACATTGATTTTTACGACTTAGACATGTTTGGCACAAGCTGAGGAAACATTGATTTGTTGCGGAATCACATAGAATTTTTATCAATGTGGTTTGTTAGAGTCACAAGCCCTGAGGAATCAGTAATTTGTAGGATTTAGGCTTGTTAGAAACAAGACCCCCAATTTTTTTTTTTGTAGGCTTTTGTTGAAAGAACAAGCCCTCAGAAAAAAAATATGCCCACTGGCCTAGTGCCAGCAGTTCATGTTATGGTGGCCTATGGTAAATGCCCCGGTGTCATTGCGGCATTTGCAACTGCTATTCTTGCTGCTACTGCTCATTAGATGTTTAAGCAGCAGGATATTAGGCAGATGCAAGGGAATGCTATCAGCAGCTGCAGTGATATGGGTGATGGATGATCATGATTCTACTTGCCACTACTAGCGCCAGTGATTCACCTGAGGTAATAGCAACACCACAACTAGCCTCCACCACTTCAGGTATATGTAGAGAAAATAAGTTGGCCAATAATGCTTTTCCACCTCTGCATCCTCCAAAATCATGGGGGTGTTGTTGGAATATAAATTTTACCCTTAATTGCAATGTGCACAGTGTGTGTGTTAAACAAGGGAAGGACTGGAAACAATGGGTACATCTGCACTCACATCAAACACCTGGCACAACTATGTCTCGTAGGGACCCCAATGTGAAATCATCCCACTATAAACCAAGTACTGCTGCTGTCACTACAACCCTTGTCCACTGCCCGCTAAGGACATGTGCCAACTTGCAGTTTTAATAGTAATGATTAACCCTCCCTGCCCCAGCTTGGCATAATCTGCTGGATGGAGTCTTCTAAAACTGCTGCTTCTTCCCCTGGTTGTGATTATACTCAACCACATTACCATGTGTGGTCAGAGCACCACATAGTGTGCAATGAGTGGATATGAACTGCCACATCCTGACATCTACTGAATGGCTATAAGCTTGTGGGGGAGGTAAAGATGAAGAAGGTGGATTGTCAGAAGATGTAGTTGCATCTCTCCTAGACCAGACCCTAGAGCAAGAAGGTGACTGCGAGCCAGGTGTTTCACTCGCCATTGAACTTTCAGGCTCTATCTGGGTTTCCCTATTTTTCCTCCTCTTTGATTTCCACCTCTCCTCTTGCCTTTGAGTAGAGACGGGGGGGGGGGAGGGCATGGGGTACAGCACGATTTCTTCAGTGGAGTTTTCGAATTAACATGTTTCACGTAAATGTCATGGTGTCTGTGTTTCATGTGTGTTATCAGGGCAGTTGTGCCAAGGTGCATTCCCTCCTTTCCCCTTTTCAATGACTTTTCACAAATTGTGCACAGTGCCATTGCTTCAGGGGGAGGAGAAATGTGGAGAAAAATGGCCTCTTTCTTCTTCTTCCCTCACATGTCCCTTCACTGTCTGGGGCAGAGCATGATGTTCCTTCTACTGCCTCAGAATCAGCACTGCAACTAGGACCAGGAGTATTGTTGCTGGCAAGTGGAACCTGTCCTAGTCCCACATCACTGGACCTCATTCCCACTGTGTCCACTGCTGTCTGTGGCACTAGCCTGCTCCTTATTATTCTGCTGCCTTTGCAACTCAGCAGCAGAAGGAATTACAGCAGTAACAAACTTTGCAAATTTGCAAATCTCACTGCTGATGGTGGTGGTGATGCCCATCCCCATTAATGTCTCTTCCACCCCAGCTTCTCCTGCTTGCTGCTTCTCTATTACAGACATCTCATCAGTTGGAGGTGATGACAAATGTAATAGAGGGTTCCCTACTGTCACATTTGCCATCTCTTGTTGAAGTGAAGAAGGCAGACTGGCAGCACTAGCAGCAGACACAGGCAGCTGATCTGTGCTCATGGAGGTGTTGGTATTATTGCTGCTAGCCATCAGTTCTGCTTTCTTGAGGATCATGTTCCATAGGGATAATCCTGTGGGGGTAAAGGGACTCCCACGGTCAAAGGAATGTTGTGGACTCCCTTAAAGGGACAGTAATGTCCCATAAAATCTTTTTATACTTTTATAGAGCTGAAGAAAATCAGAAGAATGGTGCAAACCCTATCTCTCAAACCTCTATGGTTTGAGAGATATAGGCACTGAAAGTTCACCCCTCTCTTCCTTTCTCCTGATGTCAGCTGTAAAGCTGAGAGCAGGAGATTCGAGTTGTAGCAGCAGAGCCGAAATCGCAGTATTGCAAAATAATTACTTCACTGGAAATGTCTACAAAGTGTGCCTGGTTTGCAAGCACACTTTGTAGACATTTCCAGTGAAGTAATTCTTTTGCAATACCGCAATTTTGGCTCTGTTGCAGAGCAACCGGCTGGTCCCCAGACCGGAATCTCCTGCTGTCAGCTAGACGCTGACGTCAGGAGAAGGAGAGAGAGGGGCGAACTTTCAGTGCATCATTCTTCTTATTTTCTTGAGCTCTACAAAACTATAAAACGTGTTTATGGGACATTACATTCCCTCTAATCTTTAGTCTGGCTGCTTCACATTTCCCTACAACCTCAGCATCAGCAGGAGGATTTACTGCAGTCATGCTTTTCCCACCAGGTGCTTCACTATCACTATTACTAACACCAACCACATCCATTTCAGTCTCTGTGTCTCCCCCACTCCTAACACTCTGAGTCTGTAGCTGCAGGATCTTAGTAGTAGGAATGGTGGTGGGACTGCTTGGGGATGGCATGTGTGACTTAGGTTCCCTTGCTGTCACACTTGGAATCATCTCTGCTCCCCCTCCTGAAAATCACAAGACACACTGGCAGGTACAGCATTGGAAGTAGGCACAGGTAGCTGACCTATCGTGCTCACACTTCTACTACCTTCTTCTTCCTCTGTTAGTGACACAAATTTCCCTAAGAACCCGAGCTCCTCCTTTTAGTTGTATTTCAGGTGCTTATAGTGGTAGCACACAGTAGGAGCCTCCTACCTTACTTTTACACAATTTTGCATACAACAGCCTAGCACCATCTCTCTTTCTCTCTCTCTCTCTCTCTTTCGCTCTAGCTGCTTCTATTTTGTTTCACTTCCTGGAAATGTCATATTTTATAGCCATTGAAAAAATAGTGAAACATTTTTGGCAGTGGGTGAAAAAGATTTTATTGAAAGAGGATTTCCCATGAAAAAAAGTGGGCATCCCCATGGTTTTGATGGATTTTGTATATATCATCCAAGGGATTATAGGAATACATCACCTAAAAATGAAAGATTATATACTCCCATGGCAGGATTTCCTATTTAAGCTAATGCCTCTGGTGCAAAATTCTGAGGGATGCCTCAGTCTTGCTGGTCACGTCCTCTAAGCTGAGTTGTGGGTGTGACCAACACAGGGCCTTTATATAAATAGGGAACAATTCTGGAGCAAACCATCTGCCCTATAGGGACTAAAAAAAGAATAATGTTCCAGCTGGCTTAAATGGGGCTTTTGACTCCTTGAATGGTAGAGAGGTCTCTGAAATATGGGGAACCAATGTGGTGAAGCTCTGACTAGCATTTAAGTAATTAAGAAATCAATTGAACCTTGGAGCTGTTTTATTTGTCCCCATGGTATAAATGTTTTGCTGCGTATTTACTGCATTTCTGCATAGTACATCAGAAGCACTGTGTATGTACCGTATTGCAAAAAAGTTTAACCCTTTGTGTGCCTCTCTGGTACTCAACTGGGTTAAAAAAAGGAGATTGGCAAGTTATAACCTGGATTGTCCAGTTTCATGGAGCGCTTATGTTCTCTAATATATTTAGGATGGAATTTTCTGGAACTTGTCATATGATTTGTTGTCACAGATTAGTCCGGAGCACAGGAAGGTAATTATGATCCCTCCTTTTTTAATTTGTATTCATCTTAGTGACATTGCTTTGGTTTCTATAAACATCAAGTGATATAGTGGATGTATTCTGTCAAGATCCGAAAGTAATCTGTACCTTTTCACAATTAAAAGGATAGTAAAGTCGGATTTTATAAACATCTGATAGTGTAGCTATTACAATAATAAACTCAGCGATATAAGTCCCATCTCTCATACCTTTATAGTTTGAGAGATATAGTAAGATAAAGTTCCCCCGTCCCTCCCCTTTCTCTGTGATGAGCTGTAAACCTGGTTGCAGGATATCCTGGTCCCAGGATCAGATGGAGGCTCTTCAGCAGAGCCGAAATAGCAGGCACACTTTGTAGACCGTTCCAATGAAGTATTTGTTTCTAGATCCCGCTATTTTGTCTCTGCTGAAGAGCCTCCATCTGGTCGCACAACCAGAATCTCCTTCTGACAGCTTTACAGCTCATCACAGAGAAAGGGGAGAGACGGGGGAACTTTATCTTGCTATATCTCTTAAACCATAAAGGTTTGAGAGATGGGACTTATTTCACTTAGTTTACTATTGTAATAGCTACACTATTAGATGTTCATAAAATCAGACTTCACTATCCCTTTAAAGTAGAAGAAGAAAAGTCAATGGTCATTTCTATGAGAGAACATAACTGACATTTCTTTACCACTGACCTACTGTATTTGAATTACATGCCATCTCAGGAATGGGATTTGTAGAGTTTGAAATAAACTTCCCTTATAGTAAATACCTACAAGTGCAGCTGTATAAGTAGGAAGCCGCAGCAGAAAATGAGTTGCACCAACGGATTTGTACATCTTGCCCCCAGAGTATTAGGAAGGGGGTCCATGTTTTTTGGTCCTCATTCCTCATTCTTCTCTCCACGTGTCACTGATGCAGTGAGTGGGAGCAGTGAGTATACTAGCGCATTTTATAGCTTTTTTTTTTTTTTTTTTTGTCCTGTGGATATCATTATTACAGAGCCCTGCTAGGAGACAAGTTTTTATATAAAATACAAGAACATTCAGGGTGCTCCTACACAGCATAAGTAATATAATGGGTGAGCGGAGACATGGACCCTTCCTCCAATTATGCTCCTAGTACAGCATGCCCAGATGGAGAGTTGGCTATCTGGAGAAGGTTTTTACTGAGGTGTTTCTTAACGATTATATCAGAGAACCTTGGCACATAATAACTTTTTCTAAAACAATTATCTCAGTGTGATATTTTACCTTTAATAACAGAATTAGACTAAATGCGACTCTTCTACAGGCACCAAAGGCTGCACTCAGGAAGATGAGGAAGGGCAAATTAATTGCACCATAGGGGAGAACAGAAATTCCCTAAATCACCATTTATTTAAATCAAGTTATTAACTCCATTGAATGCTACAGAGGTCTCCAATGCATTGCAAAGCAATGCACTGGAAATCTCTCTAGCAATCAAGGGGTTAAAAAACATCCTTAACATCTATGGGAATTTGTATTTTCTTCCCATAGTGCACTTTATCTGCTCTAGTCTTCCTGAATACAGCTTTATTACTTAAAAAACGTAGAGCATTCTACCATCGGTTTTGCTAGAACTCAGGGCAACATCATTCATTACACAAGCTTAGTCTAAGATGAGTCATATATTTGACGGCATTTAAAACATAAATATTAAATTTTATTATATTTGGCATTGTAGTACAAAGTAGAACACTGGGTAACTAAATAATGTTTTTAATATATATTGCTGTGGCAAGCTTGAAAGCACACGGATCTCTTTTCATCTAAATATAATTTGATAAAATGTTAAATGTCTCTTGTAATCAACTTAAAGTGCTGTAATGCATTGCATGCATACACAGAGCATGTAATCTCATACAGTACATAGATCCTAACGACTGCTAGAATTCTAGGGTTCTACAAGAACGCTATCCTAAAGCTACAGATCAAACATTCAAAACTACTATCCCTAGGAAGATATAAATCACTCATCAGCCAATTCAATTTGAAAACCATCTGTAATTACAGACAGCTGACACAGTACTTTCCCAATTTTATAGACTGCAGGACCTATGTTAATAGAAATTGTCCTTTCTCGTTGGCGTCCAGCAAAACTAAGAGAATTATTTTTAAAGTTTCAAAATATTATGCATGCATAAGCATGAACATAAGGTTAATGAATCCTCTATTAAAAGGCATTTAATATCATTGAGTGCTTGTCTTCCAAGAATTTTAAAAAGCTTGCAGTAAACATAGCCAAGGATATCACTCAACAAATTGATATCATAGATGTATTAGGGTTACTATATTGGTCTGAAACTTTACCCTAATGACTTTATCATGTAATCCAGAAAAAATGAATAGATCAACAGATCTTGACAGTAAAGAGCCGTGTAAGCATTTCAATGATGACATCATCACACCAGCACACTGATTTAGTGCAACATACATTTTCTGTTAAATCTTTGTCTCTTAAAAAAAGGCTACCTATTCAACCCCTATGAATAATAATTATATACCTAATTAATCCAGCTATAAAGGTGCAATTCTGGGGTAAATCAACTTCATGACAGTTTCCATTTATTTAAATGAGGGTTTAAACCTTTGAAGTCTAGAGGGGTCCCTAATGGGAGTTTGCTGAATTTTTATTTCAAGCATATTGTCTAGTTGTTTTGCTCCAGAATTACACCTATTTAGCTTCATGAATAAGGCTCTAGATCTCCAACAGATTACTCTCCAGTAATTGGTATGAAAATTATTGACTTCTGCTTCAGTTGGATAATTGCAAGTGGATGTTTCAATAGACCAATACAAAGAAAATAATATATAATTTGTATACTATGTCAGTAGATAATTTCAGAGTGTCGTAATGTTTTTGTACCATGGGCTGACATCAGGCAAGAACATGAAGACTGTGGATATGACGTAATAAGAGATTGCAGTGAAATTAAATTACTATAAATTTAATTATGATAAATCTCAAAATGTCATTGCTCTATTATTATGATTTGTTAACTGCCTTTATGCTGCCAGGTCAAATTGAATGTCTGGCTAGCAACTTAGCTGTGTTATATTTTGCTGAATATTCTTTGTTCATTTACTACTGTGTTAGAGGTACTGTACATGCCACCCACTTAAAGCATTTGCTGTCCTATGAAACAAATGACTCAGCAGTTGTGAGGATGCCAGCCTATCAAAAAGTGAAATATAAAGAAAACAGTCTTGCGTAAATATGTGAAGAAAGTTCAAATAAAGACATTCAATTGGAGTACAATTGTGGAATTCTGTATTACAATATTTTGACATATGTTTGGATGTTCTTTCTATATGTTTTTTTAATCCATGGAGCTCCTTGTGAGATGGAATATTATTTTTGTTTTCTAATGTTTGTTTGTTTACCTTTTAGAAATAAACCTAGGTATACTAAGCTAATTTGGGATTGATTATATTGCATTTAATAACAGTTTTTTTCTTCAAATGTTCCCATATACATTAGGCCTCTTTCACACAGCTGAGATCAATGTAGAGATGATGCTTTGATCTGTCACCTGTGTTGAAAGATAATATGCTGGATTGTGGTGCCTTTTGCAAGAGTGACTATAGCTTGCATGATAGACGTTGCGATTGCAATCCAGATCATAGCAGAATGAATGACAAATCCCATGGTCTCCAACCAGTAATATTGGTTGATGCTCACATGAGATGGCCATCAGACGTGCCTTCTGTGCATTCCAGTTGGACCACAGGAGAGAGGTGATTGGATATATAAGGGCAACAGAACTGCCTCAGGGAGCTGCAGCTGTTCTGTCATCTGTATGAAAAAGGGCAAATAAGAATCTGTGAGATAAAATCAGTGATAACCTGCAATGAAATCCAGCCCATGAAGGGGAAGTGCACTATAGGAATAAGTAGATCTTAGTTGTTTAACACATTGACTTGCCTAGCAGGTGGAGTAAATGTACAACAAAGATTCTTAAGGACCAGATAGGGAAGTTCAATGTGCCGTCTCATGTGACTGATCAAGTGTGCCGGCACGCCGAATGAGGGACTGAAAGAGATCGCTCCTGTCTTGGAGCGATCAACTTCAGTCCCCGTTATTACTCACCGCACTCCTGCAGAAGTGCGGTGAGTAAAAGTATGTGACGTACCAGGACCGTCACTGGTCCTTAAGTGCGGGACCAGCGTGACTGTCCGGGTACGTCAGTGGTCCTTAAGGGGTTAACATCAATTTTCTAAACTACCTAACCCTTAACGCATCTTGCTTCAAGAGGAGGGAAATGGGGAAGCTTATGGAAGTTTCATAGGTGATGAGGTTTAAAAAATTGTATGCATCCAGTTTAGCCCTTGCCATATCACTCTTGTTGATCCAGAGGTAGGCAAAAAAATGCTACAGAATTAAGTCCCAAGTAGATGAAAACAACTATCTCAATTGTCCATATTTTTCTGACCTAGAAAGGAATCCATTACCTTTTTTAAAAGCAATAAAAGTACTACTTCCTACGGCAAAAAATTCCACAAACTTATTTCCATTACTGTAAAAAATCCATACCTTTGCTTTTGTCTATATTACCTTTTCTCTAGCCTTAGTGCCACCTTTTTTCTAGTCATAATGGGTGGCATATTGTTTTCTGCTCAGCTCCTTGATTAAATAGTTCCCTAGAGAATTATTTTATTTGCCTAGAATATATTTGTAAATGGTAATCATTTCAATGCTTAGACGTCACTTCTCTAATGTAAACAAAACCAGTTAGGCTAGTCTCGCTTTATAACTAAAACTGCCCAATCCCATTATCAGTTTTGTATATCTCTGCACTTTTTCTAGTTCAGTAATGCAATTTTTTAAGAACTGGTGCCCAAAACTGTACTCCATATTACAGAATAGGCCTTGCCAAGGGGTATAATTATATTCCCATGCTGTGCATCTATGCTCCTTTTTAAACAGGATAGTACCCTATTGATTCACTCTTGCAGCAGCTGAATGACACTACACACTTTTATGAAGTCTAGTGTCTATAGCATTCCCAAATCTTTCTCTAACAATGATTCTTCAAGTAGTTTCCCATTTAGAATATATGTACCATGTTTAAATGTTGCAGCCCAAATGCATAACCTTATATTTATCTTTCTTGGACATCCATGGCAGCATTCACCAGGTGGTTAGCTCCTTCTTTTTCAGCTGATAGGACAGATAAAAAGCCAAACAAATTAAAACAGTATAGGAGACCACCTTCCCATTTATCAGTTGTCTTTTTGAGGCTTACTGGACAGCATAACCTGTCCTTTTCCCCTCCTCTTTCCTTCTGAAGCTCCAACTTTAACTCTCCCTTCCCAGGTAAGTGGGTTGGCGACCCTGCAGCAGCCAGTGTTTCTCTGCATAAATCCTTATGGTAGAAGATGTACAGAGGGAGTGATGGGATTGTTGTTTCTTGCATATCCTGGCAGTGAATACATGCAGATGTGGGCTTCTCTGAAGAAAATTCTCCCCTTTCCTGATTTGAAGTTCCTGGAACAATATACAGCTGTGGGATGTCTATGCCACCTGCTCATGGGTTGCCATAAATTACCATTACTAAGGACAACTGCTTCCTGCACTTTACCTACCCTCAGATGAGAGATTGGATTCCTTCCTTCTAGACCCCTGTTTCCACTATAGCTTGTTTCCTCTCTGAATCTCTGAATACTGATTCTGGGTGTAGTCCCAGGTGTTTTAATTGTTTAATTATGTTCAACTGCGGGGGAGCCCTGCTGTAGAGATTTCATCCTTATGCACGTTATGGATAGCTTTGGGAAATTTACTTTCAGCATTCTGGGCATCTTGCTTTATTTAATTTTTTTTCTATATATTGGAGAAGTCGGATGATTGTGTATTTGTCCTCATCTTCATTTACTATGGCTGTAGCAGCTTCAGTTTCTGCTGCTTGTTTATGTGTGCTCTATGTGGCTACACTGGGTATAGGTGCCTTGAGTTCTTCATTAGTAAATGTACAAGCTATGGCTGTACTTGGGCTTGGATGCATGTTTACATGTTCTGGCTGCCCTTGGGCCTAGATGCATGAGTACATGCTATGGCTGCCCTTGGGCCTGGATGCATGTGTACACACTATGGCTGCCCTTGAATCTGGATGCATATGTACATGCTATGGCTGCCCTTGGGCCTGGATGCATGTGTGCATGCTATGGCTGCCAATGAGCCTGGATGCATGTGTACATGTTATGGCTGCCTTTGGGCCTGGATGCATGTGTGCATGCTATGGTTGCCCTTGGGCTTGGATATATGTGTATATGCTATGGCTGTCCTTGTGTTTGGATCCATGTGTAAATGCTATGGCTGCCTTTGGAACTGGATGCATGTATGCATGTTATAGCTGCCTTGGGTCTGGATGCATGTGTGCATGCTATGGCTGCCCCTGGCCCTGGATGCATGTGTATGTGTTATGGCTGCTCTCATGCTATGGCTTCACTTAGGCCTGGATGCAGGTGTGAATGGTATGGCTGCCCTTGAGTCTGGATACATATGAATGCAGGGGTGTCTGTAGAAATTTTTTCCGGTGGGCAAAGCCATATTATGACCCCCAGACCAGCCCAGCCAATACACTCCGGACACCCATGTGTGTATGTTTTATGGGTGCTCATGTGCTATGGCTGCATTTGGGCTTAGATGCATGCATGCATGTATGACTGCCCTTGGGCTTGGGTGCATGTATGCATGCTATGGCTACCCCTGTGCTTGGACACATGTGCATTTGCTATGGCTGCTCTCATGCTATGACTGTACCTGGGCTTGGATGCATGTGTACATGCTATGACTGACCTTGGGCTTTGATGCATGTGTGCATGCTATGGCTGCCCTTGGGCTTGGGTGTGTGTGTGCATTCTATGGCTACCACTGGGCTTGGATGCATGTGCATTTGCTATGGCTGTTCTCATGCTATGGCTGTACTTAGGCTTGGATGCATGTGTACATGCTATGACTGACCTTGGGCTTGGATATTTGTTTATGTGCTATGGCTACACTCATGCTATGGCTGCACTTGGGCTTAGATGCATGTGTATGTACTATGGATGCACTTGGGTGCATGTGAACATTTTATGGCCTTGTCTGTGTTTGTGGGTGCTGGCTTTGGCCTTGCCTGTGTGCATGCAGGTCGGCTATGGCCTTTCCTGTGTGGGTGTGTGGGCTAGGACTGCCCTTGTGGTCTCGCTTTCACCGCATTTGCATGCGTGTGTTCTCTATAAGTGGCAATCATATGGCCGCATGGGTGCATGTGCCATGGTGGCACAGCAGTTCTTGTGTTCTCTTTGTGGCTCTGCTGTTGTGCATGTGCTTTTTAATGTCATAGCTTTTTGATGCACGTGTGCATATGCTGTTGCCATACTGTGGTTCGTTAGTGCTGTTGCTGCTCTGTGGTGCACGGCTGTCATGCCGTTGGTGAGCAGTTGCTGGGATCTCTGTTGGCACACAAGCATGCTGTTGCTGCAGCATTGGTCGTGGACTGGCAAGCACTGTGGCTGTGCTGGTGTGTGTGCACTTTTGTAACATTGTGGATGCATGATGTGGCTGAGTTATTGCACGGGTGGTGTTGTAGCATTGCAAGCGAAAGCTGTGGCCCAACTGGTGTGTAGGTGCTGTTGTAGCATTGTAGACAAAAGTTGTTCCACACTGGTCCATGGATGCTGTTGTCATATTGTGAACAAGCTCTTTGGCCACACTGTGGTGCTCATATGTGAGGCAAGTAATGTGGCCACAAGGTTGTGTGGGCAACTACTTTGACCGCATTGTGATGTGCATGTATACAAAAGCCCAGTTGCCCAACTGTGGTGCACGTGTATACATAAGCTTGATTGCCCAACTGTGGTGTGTGCCTGTTTGAGCACTCTGCATGAGGTGCATGAGTATATTTCCTTATGCGAACGCTGCTCCCACTCATGTGTAGGCTCTGTTTCAGCTCTGTGGGTTTTAATGTGCAAACACAGTTGCTGTTCTATGGACATTCTCACACTACTGGCTACAAACAGCATGGCAAGGTTCAACTTGGGACAAACCTGTCAACGTCCTACTTCAACCCTCCTGTCGCTGTGCTCATCACACACAATACACAAACCATTATGTTCAAAATGTCGTCTGTTAAGTATCATCACTGTTCACACACAATGTCACCCATGTCCTCACCCCCACCCTAACCCCTTCAGTGCTAGAGGGATAATCAATGCATCGATCAACAATGCGTTGACAACCCCTCTGGTACTCAAGGGGTTAACCAGACAACAAACAAGTCAATAGGACAATGATCACATGCTACACAGGGGACATTCGTTAAGCTGTGACAAAGAGATGGTGGACACAAAGTAACCCTCACACATCCTCACTTCACCAATACCAGTGTTAGTCCATGGAGAATATGAAAAAACAAGAATCAAGTTTATAAGGTCCCATTGTACAGACTCCATGGAAAACACTTGAAATGGGGAAAGGATATCACTGGAGAAGTCACCATCATGTTCACTTCATCAGTTAAACATCACCGCTTACTGAATCACAAAAAGGGGGCATCAGGTCACACATCACAGTGTCCCACAGAATAAATGCTTGTATGTGCAACACACAGGCCGAATACTATTCCACAGAATTCAAGCTGGAAAAACTAGGCATTGGTGTTGTGGCTGCAATCATTTACTCTGACTTGAAATGACATATCCCATATCTGATTCCCACATGGATCCACAGGGGTGCTGATGCCATGGATGGATGGTACACCAGCCGCTCTTTGCAGGATACACATGGGAAACAAATAGCAAACATTGTACCTTGGTCACCAACAGGCCATGACTGATGGATATCTAGGATTGAGTACAGTTGCCTCACACAGAAGGATGGATGGGCTCATACACAGAGAAAAAAACAGGCCTCAGTCAAAGATATCCCTCACTACTGGCTGGATTGTTGCCCTTAGGATTCAAATGTTACTAAATATGTTCCAACACGATGTGAACACAGAGATCAGTTCACTGGATGTGATTTCCTTACTGGCCAGATATGTGCACCCATCACAAATCAATCTACATTGCTACCATCCAAATACACATACATAGTATATCACACTCTACGTAGATGGGATATATGAGGTATGTCCATAACCATCATATCAATCCAATGTATTGTTGGATGGGTGCACATATATAGCCAGTAAGGCAATCACACCTACTGAACTGCTCTCTGGCTTCACATCTTGGAAGGATATTACTGTATCCATATGAAGGGTACATATCCACATACATATATGACCATTCCTACTTGTGTGTGACTGTAATGGGATAGCTATGGGTAATCTCATCATGATGTGATATCATTGCCATCATTAAAAGATGTGTCTCGATCTAAGTCCCATCCCTCCAACACTCATGGTTATACAGATATTTCTCTATGTGACAGGTGGAGATATCTATCATTTGACCACACGGAGGCTCTTCAGCAGAGCCAAAGTCACAACATTTCGAGATAAATACCTCTTTGGAATGGTCCACAGAGTGTGCTTGCAAACCATGCACACTCTGTACACCATTCCAATTAAGTATTGTTCTCTAAATGGGGCGGTTTGGGCTCTGCTGAAAAGCCCTCGTGTGGACAAACGACTGAAATCTACATCTGTCACATAGAGCAATATCTGAACAACCATGAGAGTAGGAGGGATAGGACTAACAGTGAACAACATCTGTTTTCACAATGTCTACAATCTGACATCAAGGTGGACTTAACCTTTGCCATCCGTCTGGAGGGATAGCCATCCCTACAAGTTGTGAAGACAAATATATGTTGTTGTTTCCCCCCCCCCCCTAGTTAAACAATGGTATTCCTACTGCTGAAAGGTGTGTTGATTCAAAAGGTATCACAGCTCAGACATGGATATGTCAGGGGCAATATCCCAGTGGCCTGAAATTGTACAGTAGTGCTGTTACTACACAATCATATGGACAGCTCTGGTACAGGGACCAGATATCTACATGGGAGGGTGTTGCAACAGCCCCACTGTACTATTTCGGGCCACTGTGATATTGCACCTCAAAATGAAACCTTCACCCATAAGAACTCAAACAACACCTTTCAGCAGTGGGAGTACACTGTAATGGTTTTCAGACACTCAGACAGCAGGTTTGAATAAAACACAGTTTTATTAAAACAAACAAAAAAAATAACGAACAAGGTCGCCCTCAATAGGCCACACAGTAGATAGCAATAGATAGACTACACAGGCCCTCACAGGACCAGTATACAGGAGTACAAATAATACATATACTGTCACAGGACAGGCTCAGAAAAGCGACTGGCAATCAATAGTTAAATACATCGAAATCGTCAGTCTCTGTTGTGGTGTTTGGCACGCCCAAGGTGAATAAGAAGCAGCAATAGGTGTTAGATTGCACAACACCTTAAGTCCACTGATGTCGTGAGCTGCTTGGGTAATGTAGAGACTGAGACAGAATGCTGAGGAGCAGTGTGCGGATAGCCCCCACAGGCGTGTAACGGAGATAACTTGTAATGCAAAAGCATGAGTCGCTAGCCCCCAAGGGCGTATAATGGAGACTACTGATGCTGCAAGAGAGTGAATCGCTAGCCCCCACGGGTGTGTAATAGAGATCAACCGTACAGAGATAGCTTGAGCCAAATAGCCCCCACGGGTGTATGACAGAGATACTTTGTACTGCAAGAGCGTGACTTGCTAGCCCCCATGGGCGTATAAGGAGACCAACCGTACAGCAATAGCTAGAGCCAATAGCCCCACCGGGCGTATAACGGGAACCACTGGTGCAGAGAGTGCTAGAGCCAATAACTCCACCGGGGAGTAACGAGTAAGACTCCGAAGAAGCGGGAGCCAATAGCGCTTCACAGGCACGTAAACAGATACCGACTACTCTGCTTAGGATGACAATATGAGCCGCCGTCTACCAAGGCCCAACACGGCTGGCTCAGCAGGAGTAGCGGGAGTATAACTGCTCAGCAAGAGTTAACAGCAACACCAGGTTGGATATATAGCCCAGCAAGTATAATCAAAGGCTCAGCGTATAACGGTATCGCCCTGCAAGTGTCAAGGAAGACTCAGCTTTAGGTAGTACAGCTCTACAAGCGTAACCGGAGGCTCAGCTTTAGTAGTACAGCTCTGCAAGCGTAACTGGAAGCTCAGCTCAAGAGACACGGCTCAGCAGGAGTTAATGGTACAGTCTCAATCCAATCAGACGCGAACACAGCAGGAATTAGAATGTCGCCCAAGCGATAACAGCAGCAGGAACATCAGCCAGGCCGGGTCGGATCACAGAGGAGATTCTCAGACAAGCCAGATCAGCAACGAGCAGGAATGTCAGCCAGGCCGGGTCAGATCACGGAGGAGATTCTCAGACAAGCCAGATCAGCAACGAGCAGGAACGTCAGCCAGGCCGGGTCGGATCACGGAGCAGGAACACAGGAGAGTCGTCAGAACAGGCCAAATCAGTACACCGGAAATCAGGAACACAGGAACTCAGCAACAGCAACGCTGGCTCTGGAACACCAGGAAAGGGCACCTGACAGGTGCCACTAGTCTGGTATAAAAAGGGTCACCAGGGGCGGGCCAAACAGGCTCAACCAATGAGGGAGCAGCACAAGAGAGAGTGACAGAGGGAGATCACGGGAACCGTGATATACCCTTGTTTACCCAGGGGGATTAACCCAAACACATATATATATTTATTCACAACATATCAAAGTATAACTGTCTCCACAAACATATGGCTAAGGTCACTAATCACAACATCTTATTTCTCCACACAGCTTACGGCCCTCAAGCCCAGTGGGAGACAGTGGAGGAGGCAATGTCACCCCCCAGTGAGGAGTACACAGAGGAGGGGACCAGCCGGTGGTCACCATACCCACCATCACCATCCCCTCCAACACAGGCTGCACCACCACCTACTGCACCCCTTCAAGCTAGACCACCACCTTCTTCACCCTTACAAGCTGGACCACCACAGGCTGCACCCCTTCAAGCTGGACCACCACAGGCTGCACCCCTTCAAGCTGCACCTCCCCAGTACAGTGGTTGGATGCCACAGGAGGAGAGGTGGACGTATCCAGCCACCTCCACCAGCTACTACCCTCCATCAGCAGCACCACCACCGCCAGGGAGGCAATGGCTGCCAGGGACAGTGGCCACCACCCAATATGGGCCATATGCCTCACAGATAAACCCACCCTCCTGGATGGCTCCACAGCATGCCCCAAGGTATGATCACAGGTGGGGTCCAAGCACCTATCAGTGGCCACCATATGATCCTTGGCCACTGGACTACCCACACCTGGGCCTGATTGGTGAGCCCCAGCACCCCCTACCCAGGGACATTTTCACACCTCCACCAGCACACACATCATTGGGCAGCTCAGGATCACTTGATGTGGTGGGCATATGTCCATCATCTGCACCATCCACTCCAACATCAGCCACAGCACCCTCAGCAGCAGCAGAGGAAACAGCACCTCCAGCAGCAGCAGAGGAAAGCACACCCTCAGCAGCAGCAGAGGAGGAAAGAGCACCCTCAGCAGCAGAGGAAACAGCACCCTCAGCAGCAGAGGAAACAACACCCTCGGTAGCAGAGGAAACAGCACCCTCGGCAGCAGAAGAATCAGCACCTTCAGCAGCAGAGGAAACAGCAGCACCAGGGACACCGGACACATCCACCTCCAGCACCGCACGCCTCATAGGGATGGAGGCGGAGTGTATGGCCCTTCAGAGGAGACTACTCCGGTACTGACAGCAACATCACCAGGAGCAGGAGGCAATCCAGGAGGAACATTGCCCAATTGGAGGCCAGAATCCAAGCCCTGAAGTCAGAGGTGGCCAGGGGGAACACACTACTCCACCAGCTCAGGACTGGTCTCATGGACACGTTGACACAGGTCCTTGTGGAGTTGAGGGAGATCAACCGCAGGTAGAACCTGAGGATGGAGAGGGAGAACTTGCGTTCCACCGAGGGGTCTACTGCAACCACCACCCCCTCCAGTGTTACCCCTGAAGCCACACCTAGGGGGCAGAGGGTTACCAGGAGATCAACAAGGACATCCACCTCTTGCACCCAGGCTAAGGCCCCCCACCCAAAAAGGAAAAAATGAAAGGCCCAACCTGTTAACTTTCCCCTCAATAAAGAAACCTTTTTTTTGGGATTCCTGTCTGATCTGTTGTGTCTTCAGTTATGGATTGGGTGGCAGGGTTGTCTCCAATGCATTGCCATACAATGCAGTGAACACAACCTCTGCCTGGGTGAAATGTTTGTGGGATGCTACAACATGGGTTCACACACACACAGCGTTGTACAAATTCAACTGGAAATACATCCCTGGAGCCATATTACACCACTGTGTTATATGGCGATGTTGTGTGCTGAATTTGAACAACAAAACATACCCCTTAGCATAACAAATGGTACAACATTGAACATTCGTCTACATCATATGTTGTGTTTAACCCTTTGAGTGCCAGAGTGGTAGGCAACGCATAGCAAAGAAATGCTTTGGGGAACACCCTTGCACTCAGTGGGTTAATGGGATAACCAGGCAAACAGCTATGTGACTTAGCGGGGACATAACAAGCAGGACAGATAAATGGGACATGTATCAATATTGTCTTGGATTCAAACACTCATTGTGCAACTGACTTACTGCGGAAGCCAATGTTTTTAACCTAGGATTTCAATGTGTAGCACACACATTGATATCCTGGGGTGAGCATTGGGGTCTCCAGTAAGTTGAGTTGCTGTTTCCGTAAGGGTGTAACAGACTTCACCAGTGATAACACATGTCCACTTAGTCTGGTTGTTCGTTGATATAGCCCATGTACTGAGATATGTCAAAGTGGAGCAAAATCTCAGAACATTGATTATAGTGAGCAATACAGATACTGTGGACAGGTATTCACTGTGGAAGTATGTCCCCTGTATCACCTCTTTATCACTCCCACAACACATTAGTGCATCACTGCCACCATCATCTGTTTGCATGGATACATCACAGAGTCCTCTCACTGGCAAACAAGTGGTGGACTCCTGTGATGTGGATGATGCCTTTCCATGTATGGGGGATACTCTATCCTGGGGGTGGTTACACATTGACAAATGTGTTCTCAAATATATCCTCATACAGACACAGATAGAATGGTGATGGTTCATCTTTATTGTGTCACAAAGTACATTAGAAAGTACATGTGCCACTTCAGTAACACTGTTGCCCTGCTCATGTGCTGTCCACAAGGTTTGACAACTCTGTAGCTGAGCATCCTAACTGTACAGGTTATAACACTTAAGAATTAGTGTTTTCTGTGTCTATATGAGAATGTTACAGTAGAGGTTTGTGTGAACCACAGGTCAAACATTGCATCACCAACAACATCCCCATAAACAGCAAGGGGTGATCTTCATGAAGGTGTTGTCAAGACATCAATCCAGTCACATGGAAGATCTTCAGTTCAAGGATGGATCATGTTACGGATGCCTGTGGGAGAAGAGGACAGGATTTGGAGCAGTAGACCTGAACTGATCATCAAGCAACAACAATTTAGTCTTTTTAATCCCCTCAATTTTCACAATTACAGGTGAGTACACAAACCATTGCTTGACAATGTGTTGTGTACTCATTTGTAACCAATTCTGTGGAGAACTAAGGACATGTGCACCAGCCCTATGGATATGTGCCCCTGACATGTATACACACATTAACAAGTGTTCTGAGAGCTCCATGGAAGTAATGACATTGTGCTGCCACTGTGAAAGTGTTACGGTTTTCAGACACTCAGACACTGGTTGAGTAAAAACACAGTTTTATTGAAAATGAAAATGAATGAACAGTGCCCCTAGGGGCCAGCAATGGTATTGGTGAGATCAAGCCCAATAGAATAGCAGAGATATATAGCTCAAGTGAGCCCAACAGATACAGGGTTAATAGAGGAATACACAGATTTAGTAATCTGATTGACCAACGCCCAGAAGTAGATATCAGTCTCTAGATGGTTCAGAGAAGGGTGTAATGTGAGCCTGAACTAATCACTCTCAGATACTTTTGCACATGAACGCCCAGATTGACCAGCGAATGCCCAGAGCTGAGCCTATACCACCTTAGTGGAATAGTCAAGGGTGAAGCCACTGCAGGAGCAAACGGACCAGAACCTGAATCGCCCTTAATAGTATTACCGATGTAACCCTGTGTGTGCCAACGGGAGGAAAGCCGCACACACCCCTCGGGTGGCAGAACGGAGTAATCACTGCACAAGCGATAATGAGCCCAGTAATGATGATACGGTAGATGGATAGAACATTAGAGCACTTGGAAACCAGAGCCGGGACACCCTTCCGGTGTCATACAGCGCACACACTGCAAGAGCCAATGGAGGTACCAACGCCAACCGGTGCGGTTGCGGCGCACACAGCACCGAGGAGGACAACAGCTCTGCTAGTGCAAAAGGTAGGCTCGGTCGATACTGCCCAGGCTCAGAATGTGTTAACTGGCTCAATCGGTACTCTCAGGCTTGGCAAGTGAAAATGAACAGGTACAGATAATCGGGGCACCCGGCACAGCTAGGGTTAAGGCAGGTTCGAAACGGAAGACTACAGCTCAGCAGTGCTTTGGGTCAGGCTAAGGCAATAGCTCAGAGGACAGAGAGAGGATTAGCCAGAGCAACACAACACAGTTCAGAATGTCGCCAGCCGGCGACCAGGATACACAGGAGCGTCAGCCAGAGCCGGGTCAATCACGGAGCAGGAACGTCAGCCAGAGCCGGGTCAATCACGAAGCAGGAACGTCAGCCAGAGCCGGGTCAATCACGGAGCAGGAACGTCAGCCAGAGCCAGGTCAATCATGGAGCAGGAACAACAGAATGGTCAGACTAGCCGGGTCGATACACAGGAAAGCAGAACACAGCAACAAGGCGCAGACTCAGGAACACCACGAAAGGGCAACTGACAAGTGCCCATAACACAGTATATAAAGGAACACTCTGGGCGGGCCAATCAGCCTCCTCCAATGCACAGGTAACACTGCAAAGATTGACAGGGAATCACGGGGACCATGATAGAAAGTGACACTGGCAGCCAAATGTCATTTGTTCCATTGAACTGTTAGGACATATTTGTTGATGTGTGTAATCATGTCGGGGGCACATATGTCTGCACACTCACAGGTCAGCATGGAGTCCCTGGTAATCTGATCTACGTTTCATGACCTCTACATTGTGTGACAATACCACTGTACATCCACCCCTCTGCTGCTCTTCTCAGCTCTAGCACAGTACAGGTCCCATACTGAGTCCAATGTCCCTTTAACCCCTGATGTGCCTGAGTATTATCCAGTGCATAGCATTGGATAATACTCTTTCGCTACTGGGCTAGCATGGTTGCTCAGGCTACAATCAAGGCATATCCAGTTAGTTGCTGTCAATCAAGCCCTGTTAAGTTGATGAACATGGGTAATATGTTGTACCTTGTTTCTCCTGTGGGTGTGCGTGATATCCTTGGGGTCTGTATGTCAACGTGGAGAGTGAAATGGAGGATGGTTTTTGAATCCACACACACAATTTGCCACGATCACTGCCAGTGCAGTGCTGTGTCACTGTTCCTGGGGGTGAGACAGAACATAATGTGCAGTGTGGTTAGTGTCACAGGACTGATGGGGGACTTGAATGGATTGTTTGCATGCCTGTGTTATACTCACAGGTGAAGTGTTCCGTGATGAGTCTGTCTCTGATCTGTGACCCTCTCAAGGTCTCCTCCACATGCCTGATGTCCATGGCCACTTCATGTATTGGGGGGGTTCTGGATGTGATCCAGCAGCCTGGTGCCCACTGCAATGTTGTGCAGTATTGCGCATGTCACAATTATGTCGCACACCTTAGCAGGTGCATACTGCAGTGCTCCCCCAGAGTGGTCCAGACATCGAAATCTTGACTTGAGGAGCCCAAATGTCCGCTCAGTAGCATTCCTCGTTCTGGCATGAGCCTGGTTGTACCTTTCCTGGGCATGTGTTTGGGGACGGGCCACAGGGGTCAGTAGCCAGGACTTGCATCCATAGCCAGCATCACCTGTGTAATGTGAGTGACATGGTGAGACAGGGAGCACATGTTGTGTGAATGATGTTTTGTGTGGTGGACGTAGTAGCTGTGGGTCAGGTGCATGCTGAGCAGCGTTGTGTGTACGCCTGTGTATGTGGTGTGATTTTGTTTTGTGAACTCACCCAAAAGCCACCCCCCTGTAAAGGTTCCATTCTCAAAATCTCTGTGGACTGAGGAGTTTTGGAGAATGTATGCATCATGTGAGCTGCCAGGATATTTTGCACAGACATTCATTATCCTCATGTTGCTGTCACACACCATCTGCACGTTGATGGAGTGGAAGTTCTTCCTGTTGATGAATAGCTGTGCGTCACGTGCTGGGGCCTTAATCCGGACATGGGTGCAATCTATAGCACCCATGACCCTGGGCATGTCTACCCTTGCGTAAAAGGCCTGCTTGACGTGTATCCAGTCCATGTCGGTGGTGGGAAAATGTATATAGGTACTGGCCTTGCTTTTGAGGGCTGGCAGGACCTGGGCCAGCACCCTGGAGAATGTGGCCTGTGACATGCCAGATGCATAACCCTCAGTGGACTGGAAGGCCCCACTTGCCATGAAGTGTATGGCACACAGTAGTTTCTGCAGGCCAGTTAGGACATGGTTGTGGATGTAGATGGGATCCACCTGATCTTTGATGACCTCATACAAGGCAATGATGCTGTCAGGCCTCAACCTGTAGCGATCAATGACCTCATCATCAGTCATTCCAAAGAGGGTGACCCTTGAGCGGTATACCCTGGGCCTTGGTGGTCATCTATACATCCTCTGCTGCTGTGGAGCATCCTGTTGCTGCAGCTGTGCATCTGCAGGCAGGTGCTGCCCTCCAGGGGGGGATGGACTCCTGTGTGGCTGCTGAGCCAGAGCCTCCTCAATTGCAACAGGTGAAGGATGTTGATCAGGCGTGCCTGGAGGTTGCTGATGTTCCCTAGCTCTCTCCCTTGCACGCCTTCTCCGCAGTCTTCGCAGCAATATGTAACCCAACATACTGTTTGCTCTCTCTATCTCTCTCTATCTCTCTCTATCTCTATCTCTCTCTCTCTCTCCCTCCCTGAGTGGAAAACAAGCCACAAGTGAGTGTGTTGAGTTGTCCCTTTAAGTACTTGATAGGGCGTTGTGTAGGTGTGGTGATGAGGTGAGTGCTGACCAATGGAGAGTTGTTTTTGTCCAGGTAAGTGTTTGCAGGTGTGTGTGTGTTATAAGATATGGTGTGTTGTGCTTGTTATGTGTCTGCCATTTGCAGGTGTGCAGTTGTGGAGTGCAGGTCGCGTGTTGATGTTGCACAGGTGAGCTTATATTTGTGTCCGCTTTGTGTGATAACCCCCATTATTCTGTGTCATGTTGTGTTGTTGTTTTTTTGGGTGTCGTTGTCCCTGTGGTGTTGCTTGTTGTTGTGTGTGGAGTGATTTGTGTTGTGTGTCCATGTTTTTGTGTTGTTTTGGCATTGCACGGGTTAATTTTTCCATTTACATGCTTGTGCGGTAAGCATTTTGTGTATTTTCCTATGTAACGGGTGTTTTGTTTTGCCCATTAAGTGTCTAACGTGTGAGAAAAGTAGGTCTTAACTTTTTGCCATTAGGTGTGTCTTTTTTTCAGCCGTTACCAGTACCGCAAGCCTTTGAATAGCTCTGGGGTATGTTGTTCCATGCGTCTGAATGCACGTAGGTGTATTGGCCGTAAGGATTGTGAAACTGCCGTTAGCTGTTCTTTATACGGATCTTTGAATTGCTACATGACACTTAACGCACCCGTTAGTGATTTTTTTTTACTAACGGCTGCCTTTAAATCAAGCCCTAAGTCTTTAGTCACACATTTAACTCATGTCCCTAATTTCCTGTTGCCTTTCTGATGCAGCAAGTTGCACAGGAAGTATTTCAGAAAATCCACCAGAAAGGTCCTTAGCTTAAGCTTGCAATCTAAATCCCTGTAATCTTTTTTAATGGACCCACTATACCATTGGTACTGATATGTACCATGACAACCAGGTATGCACAGCTGCTCCCAACAATCTATCAGCTTGATCTACTATATCAAAACAAAGGACCCAGAAGATAGCAAACTGTTCAGTTGTAGAATCTTGGAACAAAGCACACTGTCATCCTAATTATGGAATCCCCTATCACCATCTGTGTAAGTCTGCTTGCATACCGGATCCCATCAGACCTGGGGTGGTGGCTGTTCTCCTGGCTGTTAAAGAGAACAGTTACCTATAGTAAAATCAATACTCGGCTAACATCTCACTCAATGTAGCAAATCTGTTAGTTTGAGTAAACACAGAATTGTCCTCCCTATTCCTCCTTCTCTCCTTGATATGTCTAACTGCAACCAATTTTGGGTATGCCTTTCCTTTTTGCTTTGCTTATCACTTGTCATTAAACAAGGTGGAGAGCAAACAGATTTAATCCCATGGGGCAGACGTACAGGCGTGCTGGTATTACAGTCCTAACAATGGCAGAGATTGTACACCAAAATGCACTTCAGTGACCATTTAATTTAGTGCATGCCCTGAAGTGCAACCTTTGGCAATAGGGGTAAAGCCAGTGGAGCTGTACTGAGGAAATTGTATATACTTCATGGTGGCCTTTCTACAGCTGTCAGGTATATCTGTCTCTAGTTTCCGGTACATAGTGATCTCTATTGAAATCTCCCTGTATGTAATACCCAGAAAACAACGGGCTTCAATACACCTGAATGACTTATAACAAATGTAAGCTGAAACAACTAGACATAGACTATAAAGGAGAACAAATGCAAACAGGAATAATAATTATAAATAACTAGCTGCTGCTTGACGGATACCTACCTAGGTCATTCCATTTATTTAAATAAGGCTTTTAAACACTTGAATAATAGAGAAGTTTCCAAAGTATTGCTTTACAGTGAGGTAGCACAGTATAGTGGTAAAATCTGTAATGAAATCAATGGGAATTTGGTGAATTTTAATTTGTCCCATAAGGGGCAGTTGGTTTATCCCAGAATTACATAGTTATTACATAGTTACATAGTAGTTTAGGTTGAAAAAAGACTTGAGTCCATCAAGTCCAACCCTTTTCATATTCTTATTTACCATTGTTGATCCAGAAGAAGGCAAAAAAAAAACCCTCAATACAGCAATTTTAAATTCTGCTTTGAACGGCAATCAGATTTCTCCTTGGATCAACAAGCACTAATTAAATATTAACATACATAGCCCTCTGTGTTCTGCTCTTTTAAAAAGGTATCCAAGGCCTAATGCCCTAAGGCATCTAATGTATTGGATAGCACCACCTCCTCAGACAGTGAATTCCATACCTTTATTGTCCTTACCGTAAAGAATACCTTCCGCTGTTGTAGACAAAATCTCCTTTCCTCAAGTCTAAGCGAGTAACCCCTTGTCCTTTGTACTGTAGTGTTAATGAACAGATCTTTGGAGAGCCCTTTGTATGGGCCCTGAACATATTTATATAATGTTATATAATGTTATCATATGCCGTTTCTCTAGTGCTCCTCATTTGTTTTGTGCATATAGTCATTAGAGTATAGTTTCCCATTAATAAGAACTGGAGCTATTCCGAGACAATCCAACTGCATCATAGGCAGCAAATAAAACTTCCAATTGATTTAAATGGTATTTTAACCTATTGATGCCAGAGCAGTCTCCAACGCATTGCGAAGACTGCTCTAGCATTCAAGAGGTTAAAATAACCATTTAAATCAATTGAAAATTGGGGGATTTTTATTTGTTTCCAGAGAGCACTCAGTTTGCTCCATGATTATTCCAGTTCTTATTAAACCAGCCTCTTGATTTTGGCAATCAAGCAAAGCTAGACTTCTGGGTATGAATCTTAGATGTGGTCTTTTCAGTATTGCAGTAGGGCACCTGCGTAGGCATATGTGGGCACCACGCCATCAACCACAGATCTGCACAGCAGTGCCCACGCTGTATTTCTTCCCAGAGTTTTGTTTCAAATGGACCAATTTATTCTCTCCAAACAGACCGTATGGGTAAGCCTCATTATCTCGAATGCAAAAGTGGACCATTATTAATGGCTTCTAATCCAGCCAAAGAAGATCATAGGTATCACATCACAAAAACTGAACTTTTAAACTTTGGACATCAGACAAAAAACATTGCTTCATATTATATTCGAAATTCATTTCCCAAACACACCACACTCTGACAGCACCGCCCCAGGCAAAGTTTGTACCTTGCTTGAATTCAAGCTTTTGTTTATCCAGGTAGTAAAACTCTCCTGTACTCCAGGTGTAAAAAACATTTTAAAGACATATTTGTATTGAACCCCACCTGTACGGTATGTACGGCCCTCCCACATCACTGCATTTCATATTACATAGTTACATAGTTACATAGTTACATAGTAATTTAGGTCGAAAAAAGACTTGCGTCCATCCAGTTCAACCCTTTTCCTATTCCTGTTTACCATCGCTGACCCAAAAGAAGGCATCTGACTCCAAATGGCAATCAGACTTCTCCCTGGATCAACAAGCCCTAACTAAATATTAATCCCAATACTAACGTGCATAGCCCTCTATATTATGCTCTTTTAAATAATTATCCAGGCCCCTTTTAAAGGCATCTAATGTATTTGATAGCACCACCTCCTCCGGAAGTGCATTCCATACCTTTATTGTCCTTACTGTAAAGAAACCCTTCCGCTGTTGTAGACTAAATCTCCTTTCCTCAAGTCTAAGCGGGTGGCCCCTTGTCCTGTGTACTGTTCTGTTAATGAACAGGTCTTTTGAAAGCCCTTTATATGGGCCTTGAACATATTTATATAGTGTTATCATATCCCCTCTAAGACGCCGTTTCTCTAGTGTGTACAAGTTTAACTTTTCTAGCCTCTCTTCATAACTAAAACATTCCATTCCCCTTACTAGTTTTGTAGCCCTCCTCTGCACTCTCTCTAGTTCCATAATGTCCTTCTTCAGAAAGGGCGCCCAGAATTGAACAGCATATTCTAGGTGGGGTCTTACCATGGACCTGTAAAGAGGCATAATTATATCTTCCTCCCTTGAGTCAATACCCCTTTTAATACATGCCAATATCTTATTGGCCTTTGCCGCTGCCAGCTGGCACTGCATGCTACTGCTAAGTCTATTGTCTACCATTACTCCTAAATCCTTTTCATTAGTAGATTTCCCCAGAGAAACGCCATTTAAACTATATGTTGCATTTTTATTATTATACCCAAAATGCATAACTTTACACTTGTCTATATTGAATCTCATTTGCCATTTGCCTACCCAGTTACTCAATTTGTCCAAGTCCTCTTGTAATGAAGACACATCCAGTTCAGACTTTATTACCTTACTTAATTTTGTGTCATCGGCAAACACTGATACATGGCTTCCTATGCCCTCTGGGAGGTCATTAATAAACAAATTAAAAAGAAGAGGACCCAGGACAGATCCCTGAGGCACTCCACTTATCACGTTTATCCAACTGGAGAACTTGCCATTTACTACCACTCTTTGCATTCTATCTTTCAGCCAATTTCCAATCCACTCACAAACATTTTGCCCTAGTCCTATTTCATTCAATTTGTACAGTAACCTCTTGTGTGGAACCGTATCAAATGCCTTGGCAAAGTCTAAATAGATCACGTCAACCGCCTCTCCCTCATCTATATTATTACTTACTTTTTCATAAAATGCGATCAAGTTCGTTTGACAAGACCTATCTTTCACAAAGCCATGTTGGCTATTGCTAATGATATTCCTGTTCCAGCAGAATTCTTGAATATATTCCCTTAGCAAACTTTCAAACAGCTTCCCTACCACAGATGTCAAGCTTACGGGTCTGTAATTTCCTGGCTGGGACTTTGATCCCTTTTTAAATATGGGCACCACATCTGCTTTACGCCAATCCATGGGCACCATACCAGAAATAAAAGAATCCCTGAAAATCAGATATATCGGTCTGGCCAGGGTCTGGCTTAGCTCTTTAAGTACCCGTGGGTGTATACCATCTGGCCCCGGAGCTTTGTCTACCTTGACACCATTCAATTGTTTTAACACTTTTTCTTGTGTTAGCCAGTCCCATGCTTGCTGTGACTGTTCTGTAAAAGTAGTTTGCAGACTCTTGTCCAATGGGTCTTCCTTGGTAAAAACAGAAGAAAAGAAATTATTTAAAATATCTGCCTTCTCTCTGTCACCTTTGACCATCTCACCCGTTTCAGCTAACAAGGACCCAACATTATCAGACTTTAATTTTTTGCCATTAATGTATTTAAAGAATTTTTTTGGGTTGCTTTTGCTCTCCTTAGCAATATTTTTTTCATTCTCCAGTCTAGCTAATTTAATAGCCTTTTTACAGGTTTTGTTGACATTTTTGTATTCTGCAAATGCCTCTGCTGATCCCTCAGCTTTGTAATGTTTAAATGCCGCTTTCTTGTTATTTATTTCATGAATTACTTTACTGGTTAGCCACATTGGTTTTAATTTGCTTCTTTTGTATTTGTTTCCAACAGGGATAAATTTATATGTGTATTTTTGCAATGTTATTTTAAAGGTATTCCACTTACCTTCTGTGTTTTTTCCTGAAAATATTTTATCCCAGTCAACGAGACCAAGGGATGAATTAAACCTGCTAAAGTTGGCCTTTTTAAAATTCAGTGTTTTGGTGGAACTCATATCAACTTGTTGATCAACTTATTCTTCATAACAAAAGCTAATCAAGTATGTTACAGTCACACGGAATAGTCTGAGGAGTTATGTGAACATACTGTCCCCTGAAATGGGTGTCCTCAGTACCTACTTGTTTTTATGCTGATACTTGTAGCATGTTATCATGAAAACACATATACTTAAAGGGATAGTAATGTTTCAAAATAAAAGCAGCTCCAATTAATCTTCATAGTATTTGGACCATGGAGAGTGTTATTTCAATACTGTCAGAGTTGTAGTTCAAGAGTAATTGAATTATAAAGTATCCCCCTCCCACCCCTTTTACCTAGTGTAAAGTGTGAAATATAGTCTCTTGATTGCACAGGTCGCAGCAAGGGACAGTCTTCTTATTGTGACTATAAAGAAAACCCTGCCCCCTTGACAGGTTTTTCAGGTTTTTCCTTATGCTCACTGAAGATTGTCTGTCTCTGCGATCCATCCGGACAGTCTTGCTGCTCTGAGGTGAGCAGTGTTACATCAGTAAAAGGGGCGGGAGGGGAGACTTTATCATTCAATTACTCTTGAAATACAGTATTGAAAAACAAACTAAACTTGTCTTAAAGAAACAGTACCATTTTTTATTTTACTGATTGGTTAAAGGTGGGGACTCTAAAAAGTAAAACTCAGATATAGTTAGTATGCACCCATATGAAGGTTGAGCCTCAGCCACAAATGTGTAATATGCCTCTAATGTGTAATATGCAGCTAATATGTATGGCCCTCCTGATGTTGTTGGACTACCAACTATCAGCCATTGGCTGGCGGTGGATGATGGGAGCTGTAGTCAAATAAGAGCAAGAGATCCATATATTGCTCACCCCTATTCTATATTATTAACAACATTACATAATATATATATATATATATATATATATATATACATGATATGGAACTATGGGACTGATGAAGGTCCCATAGGGACCGAAAAAACTTTTGGTGTATGGAGGTTAACACCTGAATAAACCATTTTTGCTGAAGTGGGTAGAGTGCTATCTCTTCTATGAAAGCTCAGGCTGAGTACATCTTTGTATACATTATATAGGACGTGCACCATATTTTTACTTTTGTTTATTATTAATCATTATTGAATGCAACCGCGAAATCTTGCTGCATATATATATATATATATATATATATATATATATATATAGAGAGAGAGAGAGAGAGAGAGAGAGAGAGAGAGAGTTGTTTTTAAAATTGTTACATTCACAAAAATAATGGTTGATTCATGAAATAACCTCACTGCAGGTGTGATAGGGGTCTTCTTAAAAAAGTCTTGAAAAAATGTGTGTGTTGATTTATATCATTCATGAAAATGAGTAGTGACACATTTCACTTGTGGTCATGCATCAATATTTGCTACAATTTAGCTGCAAATTAACCTGGAAATGCAAACACCTAAGAAAATTCCATGCTATTACTCAATGCTTCAACATATTTGCAATATAAATAAGACTTCCTAAGGGGAAAGACAACTCTGGAAACTTGTTGCAAAATGTTACAAGAACAACTCTAGCAGCAACAGTAGTTTGTACATAGAGGAGAGGGGTGTGTACTGTGGTCTATGATACTCCACTGAAAGTAAGCACATGGGTGACTTCGTCTTTGCAGTTGATTACTGATAAATAGGTATAGTATAGGTTACTTCTGGGATTCTATAGGCCATTTCCAAGGTTGAATTTCCCTTTGAAGAAGACCTAACAACTCCTAATAATAATCCACACCAGTCACTTTACTATAGCCACTAAATATTAATGCCTTCTATGAATTTGAACCTTGTGCTTTTTGTCTAGGAAATAACATCTTCAAATCAATCCTAGATTGTCAGTGGAGAATGACATGACAAATGCTAGCAGGACCAATGGACACAAACTACTCCTCCTTTAACTCTTTGAATGCCAGAGAGGAGGTATCCAATGCATTGCAAATCAATAGGTGAGACAAATCTCTCATACTGAAAGCGTTAAAGGTGCAGTAAACATTTTTTGTATGACAACCAATGTTTTTTTTTTGGGGGGGGGGGTTCTGTGAAATAAAACAAGGGTACACCCACAGCTGACAGTTGCTTGATTCAAGTTATAACAGGTCAAAACTGTGCTTGATTCAAGTTATAACAGGTCAAAACTGTTATACTCTATGGAGCTTACTTGTGGAAAGTTGAAATAAGCAGGAAGTGATAAAACTGTTACTATTACATTCTAGAACAACTATTGTCAGTGACTCACCTCTCCCATAGAATTCAACAGAATAATAGTTTGAAATCTGGCAACTAGAAGGCAATGTAATGTAAAAAAAATGTTTATACTATAATAACTTTTAGTTTTTTTTATTTTTTCATTAAAAAGTTTACTGCTCCTTTAAGAACCAGATATGCATGCAACACACACATCAGGGCCTTAAACGTTTAATTGGGTTCATGGATTCTGCCAGTAACTGTTATGTCCATCTCCATGGACATTTCATCCTGGAATGACTGGATATATTATTTCTTGAACTAAGGCATCAGTGCAAAATTCATAGCGGGCATTAGGATTTTCTGCACACAGTAAAGTAAGTGCGTGGGGGATATTTTTTGACGTGATTGCTCTCAATTAAAGGGATACTAATACTTAAGATGTAAAAAAATATATGTTGTAGGGTTTATGTCCCTGAATAAAACAAGGGTACTCCCACCGCTGAGGGATATTTTATTAAAAAATTATGAGCTCAAACTTGAACTTTTTAGATGCAATATCACAGTGGCCTGAAAATTTACAGTGGCACTGTTGCTACACCATCCTGTGGAAATGTATGGTCTACAGACCAGAGCAGTCCATAGGATGGCGTAGCAACAGCGCCACTGTAAATTTTCAGGCCACTGTGATATTGCACCTAAAAAATTCAAATTTGAGCTGTTATAATTTTTTAATAAAATATCTCTCAGCAGTGGGAGTACCCTTGTTTTACTCAAGGAGATAAACCCTAGAGTATATATTTTTTTACATTTTAAGTATTACTATCCCTTTAAGAATCAATCAATTAGAATGACCCATTCCGAGAAGTTCCTCAGGTATGCTTATCCCCACCAAACTTAGTTGTGGCCGTGGCCAGCTTAATCCAAATTCCACAGAGCCAGAACCCCAATCATTGTTTTATGGTGGTTGATTAAGTTGCCATTTTAGATATTAATTTTGTTTAACCATTTGGATGCTAGCAATGATTAAAATGCAGTGTGAAGCAATGTGTTTGAGACCTGTGCAGCAGAGAGTTTTTTTCTGAGTTTGTGTCCTAAAGGTTGGTAGTATTTTTATACCAGTCTACAATGAACAAGCTTGGGGGAGGGTGTCATGGTTGGAGTGTGGGGAGGGGGCTATGGGGAAGGATAACCTGGGATGCCTTGCCTAGGGGTGTCTGAGATTTGACTCTGACCCTGGTCTGTTCACAGGGAAAACGCAAGTAGAAAGAAAATTTTATAAAAGATATTTATTACTCCAGGCATTTGTATATGTAATCATATCACTCTTTACTGCACTGCAAAAGCAACTAGTGTGATATTTAATAATGATACAAAGTAATTTTGCACCTAATAAATAGCACTTATTGTCAAAAATTGCATAGCTTATGTAAAATGTGCATTATGTCTAAAAGAATAGCAATACTAATAACATTTTATAAAGAATCTAAAATTTAATTTCTGAGAGTTTTTGGATGAAATATGTTTTTTTAAACGCAATGATAAATTTGAGAACATTAAAATGCATCTGGCTCTAAATAAACAAAGAAATTAAGCATATTTACGGCTATTGACTCCGAGATTTTAATAAATTAGGCCCATAGATTTGAACATGAAGGACAAAAAACAAATGAGAACAAAGTCTCCATATTAAAACAGTTCACAGCCAAATGGCTTGCCTCAGATGGATAAATCCCAGTGATCTAAGGCCTCAATATCTGTAACCAGAAACTTTCCCGCCTGATCTTGTAGGTGGCTTCTGCTAAGTCAACCAGTGAGCTATGGTCTTCCTGTGGTCTCAAGTAGGGATGTGTGAAAAGTCTATTGTTTTCCTTCTGGAACTTTAGCAGAAAACAATTTTGCTGTATTTTCCATGGAAATTCCTGCACACATAAATCCCAAGAAATGCCCACCTTTTGGCTAAACCCCCCCCAAATTTCCATGAGAACTTTATCAATTTCTAACTATACCCAAGACATCCACCAGGGTTCAGACTCAGTACGTGTATTTCTATGGCCATTATTGTAGTGGGTCAACAAGGCTCTGACTCAGAGTACAGGATGTGTGATTCTATGGCTACCACAGGAATAGGACAAGTTTTGGGGGTGAGTATGTGTGTTTCTATGGCTACAGTGGGACAATGCTGGGGGGGCTCTGGTATGTGTGATTCTATGGCTACCAGTACAGTGTCAAAAGACTGGGAGGTCAGTACGTTTGGTTTTATTCAGTGGTGGGCAACATAAGACTGTCCAGCTACTGCCAGACTACAGCATTTATCATCTGGAATGATGGGAGTTGTAGTCTCTCAGCATCTGGAGAGCCTTGAATTTCCCATCCCTATGCTACCAGGTCACTGGCACAGGTCTGGGACTTAGTATGTGTGATTCTTTCCCTATCACTGCATTGGGGAAATGTTGGAAATATGCACTTCTATGACTACAGTGGGATAAGACTGAGGCTCAGTGTCTCTGGTTCAATGACTATCATTGCAGGGGGGTCAGAATGTGTGTGTCATACAGAAAAAAAAAAAGGAAAACTGCAATTTTTTACGAGACTTCCCACTGCTGTGTTTTGCACTTTTTCTCTTCTGAAGCAAAAGGTTTTGCCAATTTCTAGTCTCAAGTATGGTGTGTCATTGTTGTCTTTCCTAAAGAGGTTAGACCAGGTAAGGGGGTGTGGTACAGGAATCCACCTGACATCATCTAAGCATTTTGCAGCTTCTGTTGTGTAGAACTTTCATGTGATCTTTACTGATAAATGACATCACTGAAATAAGCATAAAAACATAGAATAAAGGCAGATTATGTAATCTACCCTTATATAAACATACCCTCCCCCCCACACACACACACATTCACAAAAAAATATATATTTACAAACTTTAAAGTGGTCCTGTCTCCCTAAGACAAATTCAGCTTGTTTTACTGAGAATTACAATCTTCCTATAAGTTCTAGTTCCCATTTTTCTGTAAAATAAATCTTTTTGGAGAAATAAACCGCTATACATCGATGGCACAGTGTGGAATATTACACTATTTACAAATCCATAATTTGGGGTGCTATTAGAAATGTCACCAGTGTGTGGGCTCTGTGTGATTCATTCATATTATTATCTGTTGTAACTGGGAATGGGTGAAAAGGTCAATTTTTTATCTGCAGGAATTTTGACATAAAACTGGCAATTTACTCATTTTCCCATGAAAAAATTTCTACCCAGAAATCCTCTAAAATGTTTCCTTTTGTTAACCACAAGAAATGTGTGGAATAGGAAGGGATGGAATGTGTGGTTTTTGCTATACAAGGCTGGTGGTCAGTATTTGTGGTTCTATGGATACTGTGGTACACTGCTGGGGGATGGTTAATGTATGTAGTTCTATGATTCCCAGTGCAGTGGGGCAAGGCTGGGGCTAGTATGTGTGGTTCCATGGCTACTGTGAAACAAGGGTGGGGGGTTAGAAGATGTGACTCTGTGGTTACCATGGGACAAGGTTGGGAATCACAGCAGTGGCTGGCAATGTAAGGTTCTCTACCTACTACTGCACTACAATTCCCATCATTCCCCATCAACCAGAATGATTGCCAATCCATGTTACCAGACAGTGCAACAAAGCTGGGTGGACAATATAAGTGACCTCCTATGACTAGGATGTCAGCATGAGTCATTCAGTGGCTACTGTGGGATGAAGCTGGGTGGGAAGGTTAGTATATGTGGTTCTATGGCTACCAATGCAGAGGAACAAGGCTGGGGATCAGTACGTGTAGTTCCAGTGCATTGGAACAAGGCTGGAGAACAGTATGTATAGTTCCAGTGCAGTGGAATAAAGTTGAGGGTTGCTGTGGAAAAAACTGATATCATTTAATTTAACCCTTTGAGTGCCGGAGTGGTACGTAGTGCATTGCAAAGCAATGCGTTGAGTACCCCTCCGGCACTCAAAGGGTTAACTTTTCTGTGTTTTTCTCACCTTTATCTTTTTCGGATTCTCTCCCATTCATAATGGTAACATTGGCTCAGCACAGAAACTAATTAGCATAAAGTGGCACATTGTGTTACCAAGAAAAAAGGTACAGTTCACAAAAACTATTTCTTTTATAAACAAAGGGATAGTACAACATACTGGCAGTTTTTTAGAGATAACTAATTATATCGTTGGGTTACATTTCCACTTTAAGTATCATGTTACACAGACAAAATTATCAGTTAAGAGGATGAGAGGAGCAGATAGGTTACTGTGTGTGTAGACTTTTATATAGACAGTATATATGTAAGTGAGTTTTATTCCAATCTTTTAGTAATTGCCATGTCTGGGCTGACATAAACCTGCATGTAAGTTTTACACTACATTTATGAGCCATAATAAACAATGTTATAGTTTCAGCACATGTGCTAGACTGGGAAATAGTAGATATATATCACCCAGAACAAGGAAAGCCTCGAATTCAATCATTTCTACAAAATTGCTGCAATCTACTATGTTTGTGTCAGTGTGATACTTTGTGAACATATTAAACGATGTGGCCTGATTTTTGACAATATGCTCCCTTAGTTCCCTGAGGGAACAATGTAATATCAATGCCTGAGGGGCATAAGGAATGGCATCCATCCTGATTATGCCATGATATGTAATTCCAGCACAATTTTATGTCTAGGAAATATGGCTTGTGTAGAAGTCCTTACAGGTGAGTAGTTTATTTCACCATAAAGAGGTTTTAAAAACAAAACTTACAGCTATCTTTTTAGGGGCTTCAGCTTATAACTCACATCTACTATAATCTTCAGTAAACAGCTGAATTAGTGAGTCACAGTAGGGATCAAACTCCCACTGAGGTTGATATATGAACATGGCATAGTGGCTATTTCCTAGCAAAGAGGCATTTCTAGGCGCCAAGTTGGTCCTGTGTCCACTTAGCACCACGGACAAATCTATTTTTGTGTATAAATGGCTGCTTTGTACCATGTGTGCCAATGAGTGGGCAGTAAGAGTGTGTGACTGCATTTCTGAACAGTCCATTAGTCTACACCCAAGAACAGGCTATTTACAAACCTTAGAGAGAAGGAATTAGGTGTAAAGCCTGTTATATTTTTATGCTTGGCATAAATAGGTTGTGCATTGAGCCAACATGCACTCTTGTGTTTGTACAAAGTAGCAGACACTTATATAGAATGATTATATATGGGTGCATAGAGTAAGATGTGCCATTCAAAACTGCCTGAATGTTATGTTAGCTAAAAGACTGGCAGATGCACAATTTTGGAGATATTGACACTATTATATCTGGATAAAGTTAAGTGTCTCAGTTCAATACAGAGCTTAATTACCATATAAAACTGAAATGATCACTTCAGTTATATCCATTTGCATATGGTACAGCACTCAGAGGGATCACCATACAGAAATGCATTTATGAATACCTCCCAAACTATGCATCTGCTCTGTAGCATGTAAGTGGGTATTTGAAAAGGGTATTGATATAAGTATAGTATACTTGGATTTTGCAAAAGCTCTTTATGCTGTGCCTCGTAATTGCATAAATTAAAAGGCTTCAATTTGTGAGGTGCATGGAAAGAGAACTGGTTAAATGACAGATGTCAGAGTTGTTGATCCAAAATTGTAAGTGAGCTGCCATATGGTTCAGTTCTGGGCCCAAAGCTTTTAACTTGTTTATTAATGAACTAGAATTGAGTATTGAAAGTTATGACTCAATCTTTGCTGATGTAGAAAAATCTGGATAAACTGAGTGAATGGGGTGAAAAGTGGCAAATGAGGTTTAATATGGATAAATGTAAGGTTATGCATTTGGGCTGCAGAAACATGCTACATATACACTAAATGGGAAACTACTCGGGTAATCATCATTAGAGAAAGATTTAGGAGAAATTAAAAACAATATACTTCACAGCAGTGTTTGGTGTCACTTGGCTGCTGCAAGAGCCAATATGATACTATCCTGATTAAAAAGGGGTATAGATGCAAGGGATGCAAATATAATTCTATTTCTAAATAAATTCTTGGTAAGGCATCACCTGGAATATGGAGTACAGTTTTGGGAACCAGTTCTTAAAAGAGACATTATTGAACTGGAAAAAAGTTTAGAGATGTGCATCAAACCTGAAAAAGGGATTGGAGGATCAGATTTATAAAGACTAGCCAAACTGAAATTGTTTACAATAAAGAAGAGATGTCTAGGAGGTGATATCATTACCTTTTTCAAATATAGTCTAGGTCAGGGCAAAGGGTTAAAGTATAGCATGCCCATACTCACCATGTAAGATAAGAAAATGGTCTGATAATGGGTATCACAGAATAGTTCTCCCTTCTCCACAGAACGGCGCATACGCTATTAACCCTCTGAGTGCCAGAGGGATGGACAGAGCCTTGTAATATACTGTTCATCCATCTGGCATTCAAAGTGTTCTTTATGTATACAATACTGTCGCTATGAGTGCCCTCCTAAATATTAACAATACAATACAAATTTCAAGATGGCCAGGGTCTGATGACAGCAGGAGTTAAAAGCTAACTACATTTTGCATTCTGCTCTGCAAAGCTGTTCTGGGGAAGTGTGGAGAACTTTCCTGCACTGGCCATCTGACTGACTCCTGGCTGCATCTTCCCTTCCTGCTCACTCAAATAGCATCAAGTCACCTGCTTGAAGAAGAAAGCCAAACGTTCAGACAGGAGGCTGTAACAGTACTGTAAACCAATTAAATATCAGATCCGCTCTTTCTGTGCAATGCCAGGTGCACTCAACTGTGAATAAAGCCATTCACATGAAGGTGTTGAGGTGCAAGCCCCTTTGGACTGTACCCTCTGCGCCCCCATTAGTTATGCCACTGAAGGAAGAAGATGACTACTGTCCAAATATGGTTAACATGGCATGGGCTGAACTTGGTGGGCACCTGTCTTTTTTCCTCCTAATTAACTATGTTAGTATGTTACTTTGTGAAAAATCCAATGTAAATCAGTTGGGGTTTTTATTAGTCCTCTGTGATGCAGTTGGTTTCAAACAGAATTAATTCAGTTATTTTCAGTACATCCGCCTGAGTATGAATAGTCTATGTTAAAATTTCAACTAATTTCTACTGTGTATACTACACCTAGAAAAGTGCTGTGGCTCTCATATGTGAACTGTGTAAGTTAAAGACAGATCTCCTTTGGAGCAAGAGCTAGTTTAAACATTTTGGGGTGAATGTGGGAACTTGCCAGCCCTGCATTAGCCTATATCAGCAGTGGCTACACTTCAGGGCAGCTCCTAATGCTTGTCCAATACAGATGTTGAAAAATGTGCTTTGCTAAGACACAGTAAAACAAGGGTACTCCAACTGCTGGTAAACAATCTTTCAAGTGTTATTACAGTTTAAACTGATGGTTTTTTACATTGGCATTACCCTCTAGTTGTTAGATTTCAACTAGTTATTCTGTTGCATTGTATGGGAGAGGTGATCAACTGACAAAAAGTTCTCTGTATAATGTGACAGAAATTCTGCAGTCACTTCTTGTCAGTCCTGTCATTCACTTCCTGACAATCTGAACAGTTAAACCTTTTCAATAAAATGTTTGTCAGCAGCGGGGATACCCTTGTTTTACTCAGCAGGAAGCGCCCTATACATTTACTGCTCATTTAAACTGTATGAATCAGATACTACATATGTCATACTGAAATCCTATAAAGGACAAGTGCCACATAAGAATTAAAAAATATAAAGCTAAATTATAAATATTTACTATACCTAATAATATAATATATTTTTATGAAACTATTGCCATGAACATTGTCTTCTCCTTAACGCCAATGTGTTGCTCCTGCTTCAAAAACATTAGCATATGAAGCTAATGTGTCATGGTTTATAATATGATATGACTAATTTGAGAACAGTTAGAACAGAGATAGCAGCCCCCCAAATACATAGTTGAAAGACAATTTCCAAGTGAGGATGATGGTTGTCCAACAATAGCTTAAGGGCCATGCCCTGCTCAGCATGAAGGGAGATAAAGTACAACAATAGTTGGGGAGCTGTAGCAAAACAACGTCGGTAGGGCTGCATGCTGCCCAGCATTGAACTGGAAGATTTATATGGTCACAGTGCATGGCTCAGCAGCCAATGATGACTCTACACTTGGGACCATAAAGAAAAAGATAAATGTGGAGGAATTCTGGAGCAAACAAATTGCTTAATGCAGAGTAGATTAAAATTCCTCAAATTCCCATTGGTTATAAATTGCCTTTGCATACTAAAGAGGTCTTCAATACATTGCTTTGCAAGAGTTTAAAATATTAAGTCAATGGGGATTTTTATTTGTCCACTATTGTGCAGTTGGTTTGCCACAGAATTCTTCCATTTTACTTTATGCATATTGCAGTGCAATTCAAACCCATCTGATCAGCAATGAATTAAGAAGATATTTACCCCTTTTTGTTGCAGAGGAGTATTCAGTGTATGTGTTGTACACTCCTCAGCACTTAAAGGTGTAAGGTAGGGAAATACAGAACTATAACAAGCATAAATCCATGTGTTGCAGCTTTGTACTGAATCTTTAGGAAACTACTGCTTAACCCCTCTTCTTATAAAGACCCTGAGACTCAGGATCTTGAACTAAATGGAATGGCCAGATTGTCAGGGTGAGAGTGTCTAATGTTTCCTACCATGTGATTGCAACAATTCACTGCACATTTAGGGCTCAATCGAATTCCCACATTAAAGAATAAAAATAAAAGTACAGTCGATAGTTTTAAGTCACAGTAAGGTATGCAATTGGAAAAAAATGCACATCGGGCACTAAATTTGTGAATAAGTTGAATATGTGATGCAATTACATGTGGTGGCCAGCAACATGCCTTAAGGGACTAAACTTTAACTCCATATACTTCCTGCAAAAAAAGCTACCGCAGTCCCCTAACACGTGTGCCTAACTACTGACGGTAAGTGCAGTGCAAAAAGAGATAAGAAAAAATGCTGAGTGACCCATGGAAATATTGTCAGTACATCCAGAGTACTTAAAAAATGTGTGATGTAGAAATAAGTAACCCTTTCCGTGTCAAAGGGGTACTCAATGCATTGCAAAGCAATGCGTTGCATACCTGTCTGGCACTGAGAGGGTTCCAAAAACTGGGGAAAAATGTAACTCTTTGAGAGCCAGTAGGGTATGCTATGCATTGCACAGAGTTGCATAGCCCACTGGCACTCAAAACATTAAACAGGCAAAAAATAACACCCAAAAAGTAAAATTAACACTTACCAGTAATCCTGATGTCCAGTGGGGTCTTATGCATCCAGGTCGTCTTCTTCAATACTTCTTCTGTAAGCTTCATTCTTCTTGTTTCTTCTCCTTCATCTGTCATCTTCTTTTTACAACTTAGTGTCAAACCTGTAAAAATGCACTCTGAGGGACATTTAAATAAGGACTGCCTTTTATATGACCAGTCCCTGTTCAAAACAATTCCCACACTCCCATTGGCTGGGATGTGGGGATAAGCAGCACGTTGAGTCATCCCTCCAGCTAGAAGCTAATTGACAGGGAGGTGTGGTTACTGCAGGGCACATTCTGTGCCTGTGTAACCCCACATCCCAGCCAATCCCAGCCATATAAAAGGCAGCCCCTGTTAAAATTTCCCTTAGTTGGCATCGGGAAAAGGACCAAAAGGTATGAGGAGGGGAGATTTTTCCTAGTTTTTCCTGGCAGCATATGTTTAATGTTTGATTTTTTAAATAAATATATTTTTATTTTTACAGGTTCCACACTAGTTTGAAAGAAGAAGAACGAAGAGGAGCACAGATGAAGAAATATGAAGATGACAGATGAAGACGGAGATGACAGATGAAGATAACAGATTGAGAAGAAAGAAGAGGGTGGTAGGTGAAGAAGAAAGAGAAGAAGAATATAGAAGCCTACAGAAGAAGAATTGAAGAAGCAGAGCAAGGCTCAGAGGACCCTGCTAGACATCAGGAAGACAAGTAGGTGTCCTAACCTTGGTTGACAGGATAGTGTTAGTGCTAGTATGGGACCACTTTATTGTTACAGGGAGGATTAATGTCACTGTTTTTAGCTCAAGCTCTGTTTTTGCAGTGTCATGCTATTTAGTGTGAGTTATTGGACTAAAAAATCAAAGCAAACGTTGGGCCACAAGTTAGGTTCTGTGTCCCAAAGCTCATTGTTGTTCCTATTGGAAGGCCAATTGGATTCCTATGGTAGCACTGTGTGTCTACCATTCAACATCCAGTTTTGCCCTACTGGCAGTTTTACAGGTGGGAATTGGATCGAGCCTTTAGCGTCTAAATCGGTGATACGTCTACCAGAAGTCCTGCTTATCTTGTGTGTTTAAGAAGCGATGTTTCAGAATTGTAGCATATTAAACTTTCCTTGAGGACTAATTAGATCACCTATAGGTTAGGGCATGATTGGTAGGTGGAGCATTTCCAAGAATTAAAATTTTTTTCATGACCTATTGACACCTGCCTGTGTAACTGAATCAATGATTTAGGGCAAGACCAAAGTATCTTATTTACACATACTAATTTCTACAAATGTACTGGAGTTTAAACAAATATTATGTGAGGTTTATTATTTATAACTAGTGCAAAAGCCCGTGTACCCAGGCCAAAGTGAATGGCACTGAATGGGTTAACCCTTTGAGTGCCAGAGGGGTACTCAACACTCAAAGGGTTAAGATGGCCGTGCACCCACCAGTTCCTGCACCTGCGGCCTCAGTAACAGCAGAGCGTGAGGTACCAGGAGAGGGAGAGCGCCTCTACCTTGTCAGTCTCGGGTGTGCGTGCGTGCGGGAGCACGCCTTGACCCAGAGCAGGGGGTTCGCGAACGCGCCTCACACCTCTGGGTTCAGCTAGACACCACTCAACTGGAGCCAGGGCTCCCTCACACACCGGACACATAGGGCTGGGAGAACGGCTGGGAAGATGGTACGTTTTGTCCATTCAGACAGTCTCTACTTTGCATGACTGCATCTGACAAACATACATCTGACCTTTTATATAATAGGAAATACAGTCTGACCTCCTAAAAAGAGGGACATCAGGGTAATGAAGAGGGACATAGGGACTTGGGTCTCAAAGAGAAACTGTCCCTCCTAAAGTGAGACACTTGGGAGGTGTGTAACACAGTCCAGGGAGGAACAGGTGTTTCATTACATTTCCATAATACAGTCTCCTTTTCCTTAAATTCTTAGTAGAAATAGTAAGAGCACTGCACACACTGAAATGGCTTTAAATATGAATCTATTCATATATGTATATATTTATGTATATAAATATACAGGGCCTTATTCATCAAGATAAAAAGGTGCAATTCTGGAGCAAACCAGTAGCACCAAAGGGCAAATGAAAGTCATTTAAATGAGCTGTTAACCCATTGAATGCTAGTGAGGTATCCAATGCATTTCATGTGCCTCCGAACTGCACTCTTTAACTTGATGAATGAAGATCACAGTTTTTTGGGGGTTGAAACTAGAAATCGGTCTGGAACAGCAGGTTTTTTAACACAGTTGTTTTCTTTTTTACTTTGCTTTAGTTGAAAGACACATTTATTTTACAGTTTTCTAGGTGAAAGAGTCCTCATGTACAGTTCCATACATAAAAATACTGGGGAGGTTCTATGCTTTATTATCCTACATCAGCTTTTTCCCATCAGTGTAATGATCTATTCCAGTAATACACTGAGATTATGCAGAATATCCACATGCTGAGTTTGCTATTCTATCACTAGACTTCAGGTGTTACCCTCGTCTGGGTAACTTGTCTAGCTAATGTGTCATGTCTGCTATTTCAGTCTACAATATCAACACTTTGCATTGATGTTGATGGATTGCTCTGTAGCTTTACTTACATATTACAAGTGCTTGCAATGTGGCAAAGCCTCAGTAATTATTCTCTCTTGCTATTCCAGAATAGGTTTTTAAATGTATTGTTCCCTTCCTTAGGTCCTTGTGAAGTTACTGCTAAATGATAGGGGTGCCCTGAAAATTCCAGATTGTATGCTAGTGGTGCCTTGAGCAAAAAAATAGACAAGAACCACTGATTTAACCTCTTGGATGCTAGAGAGATAGCAAACAAGGTGTTAAACATGTTTTTATTTTATTATATAATTTTTAATTTGCTTGTTATAGGTCAAGGGTAATTTCTGTGCCAAGAAACAATGGATGGGACATGGGACGGGGCCATGTAAAGAGTGGAGGGCTGGCCATGGGTGGAGCTAGGAGTGCCTAGAGTGCCTTGCCTAGGGATGCCATGGATGTAGATCTGGTCCTTACCAGGACAAATACATTTAGATTTCTCATGTTTTCAAGTGTTGCCTTACAAGCATTTACAACACAAAAAGTACTCACTTATGCATATGTAACAAGAAATAACAGATTAGCATTTCTATACATTTGCTGGATGTTTTTAAATATAATTATGCAGTTATTTTCAGGGATTTGGAACTGTTAGAAGACTTCAGGTAGGTTATTCCAGGTTTATCAAGAAGGATAAATCTACACTCCTTAGCGTACAGGTCTTCCTTGGCTTCTCCCCAAAGTTCGTGCTGCAAGCTCCAAAGAGGCTGCTAACTATTCCTTGTGGGCTGTCATGATATCACATCCATCTGCACAGCCAATATAAATTAGGCTGTTATGGGAAGAGGGTTGCAGAGTGGCTCAGGCCAGTGGATTATGCATTTTGGGACACTTAGTGACTGAGATGAACAGTCCCTGTGTCACGGACTCAAGAACGAGAACCGGGCCAGTATTGTAGGTAACACAATCTTTATTAAGATACACAACGTACAGAACAAACGTTAACAGCAGGAACACCATACGATATAGATGACGTCAGGAAGAATAGTGCTGCTGTAGTGGTACCGAACTGAGCCCCAGAAGGCAAACTGGAGAGAAACCACCTCAGGTCCGCACCTGAGGATCTACAACAGGTCCGCACCTGTACAGACAAAGTTCCTGAGTAAGGTTACTGCGCTACAGGTCCGCACCTGTATAGACAACGTTCCCGAGAAGGCTAACTGCGCTACAGGTCCGCACCTGAAAACCGCAGTATAGGAATAGAAGCAAGGGGAAGTCTGCCAGAGCCACCAAGGGCACCCAACAAGTTATCCACTGGAGTGCTGGTATGCTGGGTGCGCAGTGGACAACCCCAGGTAACACCAAAGTGGGTAGTCAGACAAGCCGGGATATACACGGAGCAAAACATAAACCAGGACCACAGGTCTGCACCAGATTGGTTATCAGACTAGCCAGGGTCATACACAGAGCAGGTAGTCGGACAGAGCCACAGGTCAGCACCAGGATGGATAGTCAGCCAGGCCAAGGGTCATGCACGGAGGAGTTAGTCTACCAGAGATGCAGGTCCACACCAGAAGGAATGTCAGTCAAGCCAGGGTCATACACAAAGTGGGTAGTCAGACAAACCAAAGGTTGGCACCAGAACGGGTAGTCAGATGAACCAGGTAAAGCATAAAACATAAGCCAACTGCACTGGACACCACAAAAGGGCGACTGAGCATAGTGTTCAGGCAGTATTTAAGGTTAGGAGCCAGGAAGAGGAGGAGTCAAAAAATGTGTGCTGTACCTTTAAATGGAGCGCACGTCCATGACTTTGGACGTGCGCCCATACTCTGTACAGACCCGCGCCAGAAACCAGCCCCAGAGTGAGACGCCAGTTTCATGTAGCTGGAGCCACCAAACAACAGTGCGGCTGAAGCCACTGGGTCAGACTGTGGCTGGAGCCACCAGATCAAACTGCGGCTGGAGCCGCTGAGGAAGCCGCGGTCGGCTGAAGCAGCTGCCGCAAGGTACTCTAACACCCTGCTGTGGGCATGGAGTTCACACAGGGCTCATGCCATGGAGATATTGGTATTTCCTCCTGCAAAGGGGATGTGGGTCTGTACAGGTTGGCATTGCCTCAAGAGTTCTCCCCTCTGTCACAGAAACTACAGGGCCCTTGGCTCCTGGAGGGGCCTGGGGGCCAGTCCCCTTCCTACACACTCATGGACTTTACATGGGGAATAGTAGATGTCATCAAATGGAGTAATTCAGGACTATAACGTTTGAAATATTTATCATTGTATTGTATATTGTGTGGTATAATGTAATAGTGTGTGGTGTTATACTATAAATTCTGTATAGGGATTTGGTAGATGGGAGTGGGGGGTGGGCATTGTTTACAATATACAGGTCTGTGTAGCTTATGCTAATGAATGTTAATTGATTCCTGCTGTGCTTCCTTGACCAATCAGGGGAGGTTATTTATCAGTTAAGAATGTCTATTTTTCAAGCCCTAATTTGCATGCTCATCTTGATAAGGGTGTTGGTGGCTGATTGGTCAAGCGTAGAAACACTGTTCCAAGTCCTAGTTTGCATGCTGATCTTGATAAGAGTCTCTGTAAGTGTACTTAAGCTGTGTGTTTGATTCAATAAAGTGTGTCTTTCCTGAAGTTTCAACTGGAACCAAGGTCATGTTATTCTGTTCCTGAGTCCTTTTCCATCTGTCTTGAGGTTCCCGTGGTGAGGATTATCTATCTACACGTGGGTACCAAGTCGTGGGAATCTGAGTCTCCGTGACAGACGGATATATACAATAAGAGCTGTAATATTATAAATATATTCAAGTACAAATATACTTGAAGTCAATACAAAGATGGAACTCTTTACTCAAAGAGCTGAGCAAAAAAAAGAGGTCATCCATTAAAACTAGCAGAAAAGCACTTTCATCTTTACAAAGGCAAGTATTTTTTTACAGTAAAGACATTAAAGATATGGAATATTTTGCCACTGGGTGCTGTGCTTGAAGATCCTGTAGTTGATTCCAAAAAAGTAATGGGTACCTGTCTACTTCAGAACAATATTGGTTTTAAAGTAAATAGGATGGTAAGCCAGGGAAATATCTGAATACCATTTTGAGTCAAGAAGGATTTCAATGCTCCTTTGCATGAATCTGTAATCTCTCTTTTTAAAATATAATCCTGTATTCTCCGAAATATTTGTTTTTAAATTTAATGTGGTGAGGTCACTTCAGGACAAGATGCGGGTCAATTCTGTCCCACAGCCTGTCAATCTTCATCTGTTTCCCTCTCCAAGTAGTGCCTCATTCCAACCTCCACCAGTGATGGAGGATTTCTCCATGTAAGCTAGAGTGATCTCTTGCCAATGAGACTGCTACAGCTCACTTGGAGGAAGCCTCAGTTGCAGTAGGATTTGAGAACGAGGCACTACTTGGGGAGGGGAACAGATGAGGATTGACAGGCTGCAGGGCAGAGTTGGCCCACAGACTGTCGTAAAGTGACATCACCGCATTAATTTTAAAAGCAAATATTTTGGAGAATACAGGATTATAGTAAAAAAAAAATTACAGGTTCGATGCAAAGGAGCCTTGGAATAAAGGAAACATTAATACAGGTGATAGTTTCCATTTAACCAATTGGGGCTTAAATGAAAAAGGCTTCAACTGATGTTTTTTTTTGGGGGGGGGGGTTGCCTTCCTCTGGATCAAGAAGATTGATATGGCATGGGCTGAAACTGATGGACATGTCTTTCTTCAACTTCTTCAACTATGTTAGTATGTTATTCTCATGATTAAAAGTAAAACTGATTAACTAGTAAAATATGTAGCTTTATTATACATATTTTTATGTTAGTTGTTCTTTAAAACAGTCGTTGGTGACATGCAAGCTCGCCACCCATTGAGCTATGACTCCTGCCATCCTCAGCTGGCCATTGGCACACTGATGATGATGATGGGAGTTGTCAGTCAACAACAAGTAAGTCTCTGTAAGTTGCCCTCATCTTGCTACTGATTCTCCATGTCTGGCTTGAATGGAACATTGACTCTGAGTCAGACAAGTTGTCTGACTTTGGCCCTTGTGGCACATTACTTTCCAGTTCCTATATCCAAACAATTGAGGTAATTATCCAATGTCCTATTCACAGGTCTCCTTTTGTTTGTATAAATCCTCAATAAAAGTACAGCTTCAAGAGTAAATTTGCCACCATGTGCTTGTTCTGTCAACTAAAATATATATATATTTTTAATTATTTTAAAGTGGCCATTTTAGAGCAGTTTCCAACAATACCACTCTATGTCTGACTTATGTAAACCAGTCCCAGTTCTACCTTTTAAAAATATTCAAAGCACACTTCTGCTTGTCATCGAAAACATGGCACTGAATTGGATTTCTTGAAACAAACATTAGATTATGTGGTTACTTCTTCTGACAGGGCTATAAGGTCATAAGAAAAGTGGAGGAATTCTGTCACAAACCAACTGCCCTACATGGGAGAAGTAAAAATTCAGTTTGATTTAAGTAGGAATTTTAACCCCTTTAATGCTAGAGAGGTCTCCAATTAATTACTCAATAATTTAGATTTAAATCATTGGAAATTTTTGGAATTTTTTTCCCCTGTTGTTCAAATGGTTTTCCCCAGAAATCCTCCAGTTTTCATTTGAACAGTGCTTTCTTCAGATTTGCTTAGTCATTTTTTTTCTGTCATGCAGTTTCTCGTGAGTTTTAGCATTGCTCACCAGTGGATACATCAGATCTAGAATGATTATCGCTAAACAAAAATGTCAGACTGCCAATAGGTTTAAAGGAGAATTAAACCTATACAAGTAATACAATTTGTTTACCAAAGGGTCTTAACAAGTTATGTGTCTGTAGGCGTATCTGTATATTTATTTTGCAGTTGAATCATGATTGTTGCCTTTCTCTGTTGAATCATATCATCAGTTGTAAGGGGGTGTGAACTAACTGCAGATCTTAATGGAGATTATATAAAGGCAAATGCAGATACAGCACAAAATGTAGCTAAATAGATATGTTAAAATGTTGTGTGAAGGTCTGCTGCCTCAGGCCTCTATTTTATTTTCCTTATGGGCTTCTATTGATTTGGGATTCTGCATATATATAGGAAGTTGAGTTCTCGGAAACAATTCCAGAATGTGACAGCTCAAATAAAAAATAAAAAAACAACTCCCACAGTGTTTTTTTTACAGAGAATTGTTTCCATTGAATGATTATGATGCAGTGTAAAACAAATGAAGAGTTATTTGTTCCTTTAGTCATAGTTAACCAAATGAAGCAATACTTATTCCAGTAGGTATTGATAAACAAATAAAGAGCTGCTTATTGCTGTTGGGATAGTAGTACCCTCTAAACACAACCTCATATAGCTGAACTGGGGAAAATCTTCAAAAATAATACATCAGAGAATTGCATGTGTAACATCAGAGCATCAACAGCTATTTCTATTCAGAGAGTCTTTTCTAGGATCTTACGGGTCATAGACATGTTTAACAACACCTATGCATGCGTCCTGAGTGTCCCCTTTTAGGAAGGACAGTCGCACTTTTAGACCCAAATCCTTCTGTCCCGATTTCCCACCCCAGGATCCCCTTTTTAGCTGATCAGACTGTGTTTTACGTAGGTAAGTGTATCACATTGCTCCACAGCAGTAGCAAAACATTAGGGTTTGTTTAAAGTTCAGTATATGTGTTTATAAATTAGTATGTGTGAATAAAACGCTTTGGTCTTGCTTTAACCCTTTGAGTGCCAGAGGGGTACGCAATACATTGCAAAGCAGTGTGCCAGAGGGGTATGCAACGCATTGCAGAGCAATGCGTTGCATACCCCCTGGCACTCAAAGGGTTAAAAAATCGATTCAGTTACACAAAGAGGCGTAAATAGATCATGAAATAAACTAAAAATGTTCTGTAATGCCCTACTCATCAGCCACTCCCTCTTTGGTCATTTGAAATGCTGGTAGGAAAGCCAAAATGACTGCTCTTTGAAAATGACAGCTTTGAGATGCATACAGATAAGTAAGGGGGCAATGTAGGAGTCAGTAGATATTTCAAGGTGTTCCATTCCTCGGCAACCAGACACAGTTTATATACAAACTTGGTACACAGCACCTAAAAGAAATCTCATTATGCCATTATGCCTGTGACATACATGTGCTGCGTGCTTAGATCATGTGATCTGGAAAAGTTGTGCACCGATCTGCAATACTGTGAACTGTTGTTAATCTCAGATTAACCCTCTGAGTGCCAGAGGGGTTCGCAACGCACTGCTTTGCAATGTGTTGCGTACCCCTCTGGCACTCAAAGGGTTAATGCTAATCAATGTCTTGCAAACCCCTCTGATACTCCAAGGGTTGACATCCCTGAGACTGATATTTTAAGTCGTACCTGAGTAATTTTAGGGAAAACAAACAACAACAGGAGAAGCATACACAGTCCCATTGATATAAATGGGATGTTCAGCCCTTAAATGTAAACTAGGTCTCCAAAGCATTGATTCACAAGTTGGAGAAGACCTCTGTAGCATTCAAGAGGTTAAAATATGCCTAAACATAAAATGTGCTTCAATAGTTTCACATTTCACTATTTATTGGACACCTCTGTTGCAATCAAAGAGTTAAAATGTTCTTTCTTTCTATTTTTCTAAATGTACTCTAACTGTAATTACATTCATTTATTAGTTTACTTGTGATGCTTAATATTACTCTGCTGTCTGCAAGATTGACAGTGAACATACTGCTTATCTTCGTGACATTTGCCTAAGGGAATTTTGGGATGTACCTAGAGAGTTGCTCCAGCCAGTTAATGTCTGGAGATGCATATAGCAAAGAACACAGTGTAACCCAGTGTACACTCATCTGATAGGATTTTCTCTTAATATTCTCACAAATGCAGTGCTGGTGCTGATAGGAAACTCTCAAGATGTGAATGTAGCTAAAGGTAAGATGCAAATACATTTAATAATATATGTATACATACATAAACAAACACACACATATATGTATGTGTGTGTGTGTGTGTGTGTGTGTATGTTTGGATAGAGAAGAACTGGTACAATTCTGAGGCAGACCAACTGATTTACTGATGCTTTTAATCACTCTCCAATGTATTCCAGTGTGTAAAAGCCACATAACCCTCTGAGTGCCACTGCACTGTACTGCAATGCATTGGATACCTCTCTGACACTCAAGCTGCATTTGTAATTTATCCCCATGGTGTACTTGGTTTGCCCCAGAATCACTCCAACCCATCTTAATACATCAGCTTCAGAGTAAGCATGTGTAATCTGCATGCATTTCACATACTGAATTAAATGTATACTTACTTAGCACAGGTATGCATTATGGGAAAATGTCTCATTGGTCATAAATAGCATAAATGAATGATTAGGGAACAAAAATGTCTTATTTATTTTTTATTATTTTATTATATTATTTTTATTATTTTGGTAATATATATTAATTTACCTAGCCTACTGGTTAATTCCGTTATACCTAAACAGATTATTAGTTCTTCTCTTAACTCCATGTTCAGTGACATGAGCACTACGGATGGGAGAAAAGTGGAATTTCCTTCCTGTGGGGATTTCCATGGACTAGGAGAGATTGTTTTCTTTCTGTGGAGATTATCAAAAAGGGAAATGTCACTTGTGTTCATGCCGGAAGGTGAAGCCCATTGATTTGAATGGGCTTCACCTTCCAGCATGCACTACAGATGCAAGAACGTATCATCACGTACGCACATGTCATCCTGCACGCATATATGGGCACAACTGACAAACACAAATACGCACCTATGCATGTGAGCACCACACATTCATTCATAGATCATTGTTGTGGCAAGATGTGGGTGGAAATGGCCCAGTGTGAATTCAAGCTGGAGTTGCGATTCCCTCAGGCAGTGACATTTTTCTCCCTTACCTATTGTGAACAACCCATTTACATCTGAATAAATCTCATATAAAAATTGTGCTTCACTTTCAGGTCTCTGTGTACCTGAACAACCAGCACATGCAAAGCAAGAAACATACACACAGGATTCCTATGGTATTTTGTAGATAAAGTTGAGTCGCAGACTCTTTTACAGACTGCAGGCCATACCATCACTGAAAATAAAAGAAAGAAACTGAGGCTCTTATTTATAAAGCTGTACCATATTCATCAACTGCCCCATAGGTTTGAAATGTAAAGTTTGCAAATTCCCATTGATTTAAATGAAACGTTTAACCCCTTGAATGCTATTGAGAGTTCCAACACATTGCTTCTCAATGCACTGGAGATCTCTCCAGCAGCCAAGTGGTTAAAAGATCCATTGGTAAAGCCCCCCCCAATAATTATTCATATAGCGATACACTTAGAAATATTAGTAGTATCCAGCATAAGTACAGTGTTATTAAGAAATCCTACTTCATCTGAGACAGACGGGAGGGCTTCTTGCTTTAGAGGCATCTGTGCGCCTGCCCTGTCCGTCCCTTCCTGTTACCTTAAGGTACAATGCAACGCCTCCTAGAGGAGACCGGGATAGACAGCGCAGGCACGCAAATGTCTCAAAGCCAAGATGACTGCTCTGATGTCTGCTCTGATGTCTGCCCGTCAGTCTCAGATGAAGTAGTTCTTAACAATCTGTACTTATACTAGATAATACTACTATTTCTAAGCTTATCGCTATGTGAATAATTATTGGGGGGGGACTTTATTTGGGGTGATCTGCTTTAACTGTATTCAAGGTAAGTATACTGAATAAACCTTTCAAGTCTCTGATGGGTAAGAAACTCATTACAGAGTAATGAGTTTCAGAACAGTTTGGCATTTGAAGGTCAGCAGGAAAAATAAATACTATTAAATGAGGAGGCCTATCAGAAGATTGTCGTCTTTGGCTGGGAGATGGTAGCCTGGGAGCAATGAAGCCATCTGAGGGAATCTTACTCATGTCCAGATCTGGATCCAATCCAGCCACATCCTTATCTGGCAGCTCTTCCAGACTGGCAAGCTACCTTGTTCCAGAGGTGGTACAGCAGGCTGGGTCTCGATGGAAGATCTAGTTTGTGCAGAAGCAGAGATAGAGGAAGACTTCTGCATTTTGTTGTGACAAGCTAGATGCTTGTTCCAGTGGTGGGAATCTACTGGTCGCTTGTGCACATGATGTCCAGATGCAGAGAGGTATTATGAGACCTATCCAGGAGGCCCGGAGGAAGATGCTTTTCTGCATGATACAGATTTTGAGGAAGAATCAACTGAGTAGCAGGATGAGTTAATGGCAAGGTGGCCAGAGGAGCTGTCATTTATACCAGATGCAGCAGGGACCCCTTGAGTTTGCTGATCGACCAACAGATAGAGTGGAAATACCTCTACATATGGAAAAAGTGGAGATGGAGGGCAACCCAGAAATGTGCAGAGACCCCTTATAAAGAAAGCTAAATAGAAGCTTCCGTGTTACCATCCTTAAAATCGACCTGTGACTGCAAGATAACTTTATTTTACAAGATAATTTGCCCTCGCCAAAAACAGAAATTGGATAATGCTGATCTAAGAAATCAACTATATAGTTACAATAATAGCACACATCCATCATGTCTGTTCATTGTTCGAATGGACATGTCTGCTTTTGATGACAGCACTAGCGGTGCATACCTCTAAATTGCAATCTACAAATGAAATGCATCAGATTTTTTAAAAATATTTCTCATCCGTTACTATTTTAGTGGACTACAAGAGGTGTATCCTATTGAAATAATCACAGTTCTACACTTTGACTTATAGTACTGATGACACTTGGCAGTGTGACACAGTGATTTTGGTTTTAATGCATATTTACGACTTGAAGTAAAATTTTAGATTAGCCATCTAAATTTATCTGTGACTCTTAAATAGTTTCCTGGACTTGTTGTAGGTAGCCTCTGTATATGTTATCCTTCTTTCTTAACAATCATATTGTATGTCAATATGAAAAATGTCAAATATTTGGTTAAATTCTAGTTAAAACAAAAGACTGGGACTTGAAAGTTTTGTATTATCACTTAAGGAAGGAATACAGCAGCTAAAGACTCCTAGTATTACTCTATAGTCAAAATATTGAGGAGAATGTGCAAATCCAGGTTGCAGTGAATGCAGCCTATGCTTGATAATCATCTGTACCTATTCTTTGCATTTAGTTCATTTAAGACCTTATACAGAAAACTAAATAGAAACTTACATGTGACCATCCTTAAAATGGACCTGTGACATCAAGATAACTTTATTTTACAAGATAATTAAAATCTGCCTATATGCTGTACTATATACTGTTGATAAATGAACTTTTATATTTAGAAGTGCAGCATTGTATGGTAATTTCTTACTCCCTTGTCATTAATAGCAGTGTGGTTGGTAATATTAGCCCAGCAAAGGAGCGAGGAGCACTGTGAGTAAAAAATATTTGACGTGTCAGGACCATCACTGGTCCTTTAGGCAAAAACAGCAGTAACGGTCCTGACACGTTAAGGGGTTAAGAACGAGATTAACATGTTCAATGTGTAGAGTCTGAGGCCTGCTAGCAACTGTCATGTCTGCCTCCGTGGACATGACATCCAGGTCTTACTGAAGATGTTAACTCTTGAAAGAAAGAGCAGGAGAAAATGTTGGTCTTAAGGATTTTCTAGTCATATAAATGTAATCACCAAATTTGTAAATCTCCTGTGCCTTGGTGCAGAGGAGCAGCAGGCTCCAAAATATCTATATACTGCTATACTGTTCCCCTCCAGGAAAATGTGGTATAAAGTAGTCATTTTGTCAAACATAAAGCTTTGCATATGGGTGTCAAGCAGCCATAGGTCCTTTAGTCCTTAGTTTTGACATTAAATCTGTTTGCACATTTCCCTCAATGAGGCCAATAATAGAACATAGGATTTCAAGCTTTAACAGCACAACATAATATATATTTTTTTAGCTCTATAGTAAATACGCTTATTAGAAACCCTACATATGAAAGAACAAACAGAAGGAAAAATAAGTAAAATAAAGAAATACTACCTTTTCTAAATGTTGTTTTTTCCTATTCAGATCTGTCTTTATGAAGTGAGAAAATGAATCTGTGTGGACTTACTGGAAAAATGTAAAGTTAAGGTCTGTTGCAAAATAAAAGTTTCATTTAAGATACAGTTATTTTTGTATTGTTCTTGTGTCTGGCAGCCTGACATGATATTGAGATGATACTGCATATGTTCACTGTTGTGTTATGTGGTATAATAACATACAGGTTGCATACAATATTTGTTTAAGTATTCTATATTCAGAACTTAGACAGGGGGATGTACTAAAACAATTCCCTGCTAAAATAAGCACTGGAACTGATTTTTGCAATCTGAGCTGGCTTATTGCCTATAAATTAAGCCAAGGGTGCCCAGACTTTAGTGACATAAGATCTACTTTTCTCATAGTCATGCTAACATGATTTACTACCTAACTAGCATACGCCAATGGTCTCTCGCCATCAAATTCTACATGCTGCAAAACATATGTATGCTTATATTGCGTCTATATCCAATAAAATTGGGCCAAAACAACATGCACAAAAATCTGTAAAAAAAGCAATTCTGAGGTAAACCAAATGTACCGTAGAGGACAAATAAAACTTTATAAACTTTCCATTGATTTAAATGTGCCATTTAACCTATTGAATGCTAGGAGATATGCAATAAAAGCAATGGGAGAGATTTAAAAATGTGGCATTAAGCAAAAAGAAGCGTTAAAATAGCTGTAACAGAGTCTTCAATAGTTATAAAATTAAGAACGCCAGTTTAAGAGGGCTGTATGCCATGTAGTGTGTTTTATTTTATTATTATTATTTTTTTTTTTTTTTAATGGAGCAACAATGTTTGTAAAAAGTTGCACAGTGAACTTATAAAGAAATGTCACTACTTGCAAAAATTTTGTGACAGAATTTTTGCCAGAGTCTTAATGACAGGTATATGCTGTCCTTCAGCATTCCAGGCGTTAACATCAGAGAAATAACATCATATTTATAAAAAAAAGTCTTACATTATTTATAAATCAGCCCTGACGTTATCTCCAGTTGCCATAACTTAAGGACGCTTCCTTAAAAAGTACAACAAATGTTTTTTTACAAATCTCCCTCAAAATTTGGCATGGATCTTCTCCTGGTCTATCAGTAACCACTTAATGACCTACTGATAGTTCCTGATCTACCTACTGGACACCCCTTTACTAAGCTATGGGCATTTCACATTATATTAATCTGTGCTTTGCTAAACTGTTTGAGTGTCAGAAAAGTATCCAAAGCATTATGTTGCAATGCATTGGATACCTCTCTGGCACTCAAAGGGCTGACATTAGGAGGAAATTGGGTGGTACTAGTAGGAAATTGCTGTAAAATTGGTCCATACCATGAATGTGCTATAGGAAAGGCATTAGGGGGTTTGTCTATATTAAACTCTTAATGATAGGAGAGTGTGTGTGCCAACATACTCTAAAGCAATCATGTGCTTTACTACATACCCTGAAGTACAGGCGCATGATTTTTAGGTCAACATCTTAGCACAGAAAATGAGCTGGCCTGATGTTTTTGTACATTCTCCATTAAGAGGCTGGAGTAATACTAATACTTCCCCAAATTCCCATTGACTTAAATGGTGTTTTTAACCTGTTGAATGCTAGAAAGATCTCAAATGTTTTATTAAGCAATGTACCAGAGACCACTCAAGCATTCATTGGGTTAAATTTAAATCAATGAAAGTTTACACTTTTCCCAATATGATCCAGTTGGCTTGCTTCACAGTTAATCAAGTTCTTCTGAGTACATCAGCCTCAGTAAAGCAGCCATTTTGAAACCCAGAGCTGCAATCTGCCTGGAATTGACCATTTAAGCTTCATTTTTGTTGTTTGGTAATTTATATTTTCCACGACTGAATGCAATAAAAGATGTTTCAGAGCAGTGGTTGAAAGTAGTAGACAATCGAGATCATGCAAACAAAAAGGCAGCATAAGACAATATTAAATCCTTGTGATTTTTACATATTTGGAAACTGGACATATAGTGCCTCCTTGCTTAACACTTTTAGATATTAAAGAAGTCTCCAAATAATTAGAGGCTAATCTCAATAACAGGAAGCCTCATCATGTAATTAGAATGCAACATTTTTAAACATCATAGATAAATCCCTATATATGTTATTTTTAAAGTGGCTATACGTTATCAAGATGCTAAAGATGCTTTAGCATCTTGATAAAGGCCCAGGTTAGGGCCGAAACGTTGATGGGAAAAAAACAGCACATTTGTGACACCTGCAAAAGACCTGTATGTGCATTTCTTTTGGATTATCTATGGCATGTTTATTATGGATTAGCACCCAGGCCATATATATATATATATATATATATATAGTTTTTGTAGCTGAAGGACTGCACTCATAGGACTTCCAAATGATGAAAATGTGCAATTTTTTATTGTATCAACTTTTGGCCCTACTTTGGGCCTTTGTCAAGATCAGAAACATTGATACAATAAAAAATTGCACAATTTCATCATTTGGACGTAGTGTGAGTTCAGTTCTTCAACTACAAAAACTGTATGTATACTTATATATATATATATATATATATATATATATATATATATATATATATATATATATATATATGGCCTGCATTCAATAAGCTACAGTGGTTCAATGCCACAGCCAAGGACGTGCGCCATAGGGAACAAATAACAATTCCTATAGTTACCATTGATTTAAATGGGTATTTTAACAAAGCACAGGAGACCTGTCTACCATTCAAGGGGTTAAAAAAATGAATTAAAATATTTTGGGATATTCAGCCCCCACCTCCACCACCCACTAGCAGTTGGATTGCACCAGTTAGTTTATTGAATACAGCCCAAAGAGTCCAGTCTTCATCTTGGTAAACCATTCTGTGATATGGCATTTGAAGTCAATCACGGTACATTGTATGAAAAGCAGCAAAAATGGAAAGATTTGGGGCCATTTGTGGGAAGAGAGAGAGAGGAATTGTGGAACAAACCAATAATACCATTGGGGTCAAATAAAGTTCCTCAAATTCCCATTAATTTTTTATGGGGCTATTAATCCTCTGCGTGCCAGAGGGGTATCCAACGCATTGCTTCACAATGCATTGGATAAACGTGACACGAAATTGCTTAATTTTCACTTTCTGTAAATGACCCTTAAAGGGGAACTTCATAAGGAAACTAATGTTGTATTCAATGCTAATTTGACAATGTCAGTTAGATTATTTTATCAGTTTTATTACTAATTCCTATATTTATATTGAGATTTATTTATATGATTTCCCCCCCTCCCCTCTGTACTGCTGCAAAGCTTAATGTAGAAGGTGCCATTTTTTGGTAAACTAGACAATGTACTCCCACAAGAAGAGTCGAAATAACAGTGACCCATATTAAAGCGGAACTTTCATCTGATATAAAGTTGCCATGCAATAATTAATCAGGTAGCGACTCGCTTTATAATATATATATTACCTCTCAAATGTAGCCGATTATAAAGAAATTCTTTATTTTAGGAGATCGGAAGCCAGGCATCAGCGCAGACATTTTGTCTGCGCGCCTGCCCCATCAGTCCCGGTCTCCATCGAGAAGCATTGCAGTTACCACAAGGTAACTGGAAGGTACTGATGGGTCAGGTGTGCAGACTGTACTAACCTGGCCGTCAGTCTCCTACAATAAAGGATTTCTTTATACCGTAAAATCTCAGGTATAATACGCACCTGTGTATAATACGCAGGTGCATATTATACCAAAGATTTTGGGGGAAAACAAGAGTGCCTATGTATAATACGCACCCTTGTTTTCCCTCCTTGCTAAAAAATTGTAAAGGCTGGCCAAAGCGTGCCGCCCGCAGGGAAGCTGTGCGTAACGCTTTATTTTGCCTTATCCACAGAAAAAGATGCGGACTTCAAGTTAAACTTCAAGCTAGTAAGGCTTGTTCTGAGAGCGGGTTTGACCCGAGGGAGGGAGGGAAGGGATCGGCCAACTCTATTTTTTTTTTATTTTTTAAACTCTCGTGTATAATACGCACCCCCCACTTCACATAAGGTGAAGTGGGGTAAAATTGTGCGTATTATACCCGAGATTTTAAGGTAATCGGCTACATTTGAGATGTAATATATTAGAAAGCTAGTTGCTACCTGCTTAATTATTGTAGGGTGACTTTATATCGGATGAAAGTTCCGCTTTAACAAAAGCAAAATAGAGTTATTTTGGAGTACACCAACTGCACCATAGGGTACAAATAAAAATTCCTGTTCAAGTAAATTGGGCTTTTAACCCATTGAATGCTAGAAAGGTCTCCAGTGCATTGCAAATCATGAGGTTAAAAAGCTCTATTCAAGTGTTTGGGAATTTAGGCATTTTTATTTGCCCACTACAGTGCAGTTGGTTTACTCCAGAATAACTCCAGTTTGCTTTTATAAATATGTGCCATTGCTAAAAATTAGTCTGTCGCCCTGAATTTAGCGACCAAGCAAGGGGCGCATTAAATATGTTGCCAGGTTGAAAATGGCGACATAAAAATCTCGCCCTGCATGAAAAGTGTGACATGCACAAGAAAAAAAATGGGCAACAGTGTACCAAGCTAAGCCAAATTAGTGAATGAGATTTACATACAGCAGATGCAGAGTAGCAAGTAGGGGTGGGCAAAAGGTCTGCCGTGTTCCCGCAAAAAAAAAAAAAAAAACACGAAAACCATGTTGTTGTCCCCTTTTTGAGGGAAAATGCGTTTTAAAAATAGTGATTAAAATCTTCACATTTTTCACCAGCTGGACAAAATTCTTCACCATTGTTTCAGTGGCTAGAAAGTTTCCGCCCACTGATTTACATTATTTTTGCCTCTTCTCTATAAAAAACTTGACGTATTCCAGGAAGTGAAACACAATAGAATCAACTACAGAGTGAGGTAGATGTGCTGTGCTGTTCTCCTGTGATCTTTTAGCAAAATGGAGGCAGGAGAGGCTCATTGTGACTGCTATCACTATGAGAAAGTTTAAAATTAATAAAAGGAGGAGCTGGAAGGACCATTATGTGTCCTCTGTGTCTGAGTCTGAGGAGGAAGTGAGCACTACAGACAGGGCCGGCCCTTACATGGGTCATGGTGGACTTCAAATTGCTGACCCAAGCCCTGTTCTTTCGGGCGCATAAGGATAATAGTAAAAAAAAAAAAAAATAGAAAAAGGGAGACTGGGGCGTCCCTATGAGGAGGCTGAAGCTGATTCACTGATTACCAAAGAAAGTGTGCACTGGCTAACGTCGGCCACATCACACAGCACACAAGGAGTAGTTGATTGAGTGTTGAGAGCTGGGCTAGTATTGCAGGATCTGCATCTCCCAAAGGCTCCCCTAACCTAAATCAGCCTGCCAGTGGCGTACTAATGGGGGGGCACTCCACCCCAGGACCCACTAGTTAGAGGGGTGCACCGGACGGTACAGTTGCCCTTTAATTAGAATTTCACAGCCGTGCCTGTGAGTCATGCGCAGTGTCAGCAGCCCACCCAGATAGATGCCCATAGAACTTCTAGGCTTATGGCTGTGTTATATAGGCCGTAGCGCGTTGTTGCACCGAAGAGTTGGCGCCACTCCGTAGCCATGAGCGCAGAGGGAGAGAGCCTCTCCTCGGAGGAGTGAGACGAGTCAGGACGCGTTGTGGAGAACTGGCCGGTGCCAAGGCCTAGGCTTTTTTTTAGCAGCTGAGTTGCCTGCCGCCTGGTAACTTACCAGTGCTAAGAAACAAGTAGTTTTTAAAAAATTTAGGATTTTGTTTTTTCATTGAATAATCCACCAGCAGACTAATACAGTGATAATCTGGTGATTCCATTGGTCCTGGCATTCTGAAGTCTTGTAGAAAGTTCTGATGATTCTCTCTCTCTCTCACACTCACCCACACCCTTGTGTCCAATAGTCTGCTGTAGGATTTTGTATTCCCTACCACAGATGGACAACCTATGGCTCTCCAACTGTGGACAAGCTACAATTGCTGCCATCTTCAGCTGAGGACACTGAGAACTGGAAGATGGAGGGCAGCATGTTGCCCATCCCATTCTAAACACACCACATTTGTTCAGAGAAATGATTGATCCTATCCCAGGCTTCTGTCCTACACCATTTTTTTAACCCTATGGGACCAGAAGCAATGTATTGAATACCCTTCTGGTATTTTAAGGATTATCCGTTGTCCTGGAATAAGCCACTTGTGTTTAACCATTTGAGTTCTAAAACTTTGTGCAATGCATATAGCAATAGTTGGATGTAGCATGTGTTGCATACCCCTAACTATTAAAATGTTTAATTCTGTGCTGATTTGTGTCTATTTGCAACCTGGTATTTGTTGGGTATAGCAGTGTGACATCAGGTTGAAAAAAAACACGTTTTTATTTCTCTGCTGTGATGCAGGTATTTTTTTTTCTTTACAAAGTTGCTGCCCTTCCAATTTTGCATGTTCCCCAAAGGCTTAATTCACAAGGATGACTTGAATCAGCAACAATACTGCCATGCTCACCCACTAGGTGATGTCAAGCTTGGGAGAGGTGCCTGCTGTCTGATCGGAGACAGACACCCCCCAAACCCTGTCTGCTCCTCTAGAAGCCAAAAGCCTGCAACCAGTGGACTTTACATTTAAAAAGAAAGTAGAGTAATTTTGATGCAAACCATCGGTAACATAAGGGATTAATATTTCAAATTGATTTTAAAGGGAAAGTATTATAGTCAGAAAATCATAATAGCCCCTGTGGATTTTCGCCTTGCTCTGTAAATCAAGAACTACAATCTGGATGTCAGTCCATTAACTCTGAGTGCAAGAGGGGTATGCACTCAAAGGAAATTTGGGCCCCAAATATGTAAATTTCTGATAATATAATGGATGTGTGTATATTTTGGTGGGCGTGGTTTTGGTGGTGGGGAGGCAGCATTTCATCCTTGGACCCAGGCAGCACAATGTCTTGGGCCGGCCCTGACTACAGAAGCAATGCTGGCCAGTCTCCATAAATTGCCCCTAGGGTTCTTGGGGAAATGAATGTCAAGGGAGGAAGAAAGGAGCAGCAGTGAGAGCAGGACAGGTCAGCTGCCTGTGCCTGCTGCCAGGCATGCTGCACCTGCTGCCAGATTTGCTGCGCCTGCTTTAAGATGTGCTCTGTCTGCTGTCAGACATGCTGCCCCTGCTGCTACTGTCACCAGTGCTGTGCCTGCTGCCAGTACTGCCTCTGCTGCCACCAGTGATGTGCCTGCTGCCAGATGTGCTGTGCCTGCTGCCAGATTTGCTGCACCTGCTTTAAGATGTGCTCTGCCTGCTGTTAGACATACTGCCCCTGCTGCCGGTGCCACCAGTGCTGTGCCTGCTGCCAGTACTGCCTCTGCTGCCTTCAGTGCTGTGCCTGCTGTCAGACATGCTGCCCCTGCTGCCACCAGCATTGTGCCTGCTGCCAGTACTGCCCCTGCTGCCACCAGTGCTGTGCCTACTGCCAGTGCTGAACCTGCTGCTACCGGTACTGTGCTCGCTGTCAGTGTGTCTTGTAATACTCAGGAGGGGGGAGGAGATGATGATTTCAAGATGACGCACTATTGGTTTTTCTTGAATACACCACAGAAAAGGTGACCCAATAGTGAATCAAAAAGTAGCTCAGCACAATACAATATTAAAAATGTACTTATAGATACCTAAATCCATACCAAATCTGCAGTCCTCCATATAAGCTATCCAAGTGTGAACCCTGTGTAATGCATATTGTATACCACTTTAATAAATCTGGGGTCTCTGTTGCATAGTTCGGCCAAATTATGTTTAAGCCCGCCTGCCACATCAAGTCTCCCCAATACAAGGCGAGTACCTAACTTACACCTTCATCCTATCTAGGTTAAAAACACCCCTGAAGAAGCATTTCTTATAAGCTGAGATTTCTTGTACATAACACATCGGGCATATTTTAAAAACATTTAAAACCAACTTCATGTTAGGACTCACCTTCAGTGACCCGTAGAGAGTGAGCAGCAGGCCAAGAGGACTGGAGCTCCATTAGTCCCCTTTATAACTCCCATCCACCCACTCCCACAGGTCACAACGGGCTTAATTACTGCTTTAAAGGCAATGAGCCAAACAGTCCAAACGTTAGGCCAGCACCATGCCTTTAAACCCCTCTACAAGTGGCAACAACTCTGCAGATACATATTTAAGTGTTAAACATTTATTAATCTTACAGTATAAAGTGAAGAGCAGCTTGAATAAAAAAGACAAGAATGTGCAAAGACAGAAAAAACAAAATTCACAGCGCTAATTTACATTAATTTATACATTTAATCTACAGATATAAACTGAGTATCCAAGTGAATAAATACAGATAGCAGCAAGAAATGAGGGAGCTCTCCAAGCTCCCCAAGATTAGGCCAAAGCCTAAACAGAAACCCAAAACCAGGCCAAATCTGTGCTCCTCAATATATGCTATCCAAGTGTGAACCCTGTATAAAGCATATTGTATACCACTTTAATAAATTTGGGGTCTCTGTTGCATAGTTTGGCCAAATTATGTTTAAGCCCACCTGCCACGTCAAGGTTCCCCAATACAAGGCGAGTACCTAACTTCACACAGTTATCCTATCTAGGTTAAAAACAACCCTGAAGAAGAATTTCTTATAAGCTGAGACTTCTTGTATATAATGGGTTGGGCATATTTTAAAAACATTTAAAAACAACTTCATGTTAGGACTCACCTTCAGTGACCCGTAGAAAGTGAGCAGCAGGCCAAGAAGACTGAAGCTCCATTAGTCCCCTTTATAACTCCCATCCACCCACTCCCACTTATAGATATCTGTTGTACTAGAGTCCACAAATGATTATATTAAGAGTAGTGAGATCTTCTCAGCTTGCTGTAATTGGTGAGGACCTCCAATATCATGAACTACAAAAAATGAAACAAACAACAGCTCAGAATATGTTCTAAGTGTAGTATGTTGACTGTTGACACCTTCACCACGTGCTCTAATGGAATTTTACTCACATGTATCAGAGGCTAATGATACTGCCTCTGAGTATAAAGAGATCCCCTTGTATAAACCTCAGAACGGTTACCTCTGGATTTCCACCACTGGTCCTTCCAAGAATCTGGATTCTCCAATATTATAGGGCTATTGAGACCTGTACACTAAACCCCTACCAAAGCCTACAATGCCCTAAGAGAAGTAATAACAGGACAGGAGGTATTGCAAACACAATCACTTAAGCTAGTGAAGGTTACTTGTAACAAATTACAAAATGTATTTAAAATATAATCACCACTGCCAGTGACACAAAAATAAATTTTGAGAGTAAAATTTCAAATATGCATATGGCTAAAAAAAACTCTCATTGAGTCTCATAACAATATGTTACTTTTTCAAGAGCAACTTAGGAAACATTGCAGTACAATATTACCTCTGATTTATATACTGTGGGTCTGTCAAGTCATACTGCACTCTGGAACATACCTGCATCTTTTTTAGAGCCAAAATCTTCCTTTGTATATGTTTAATTGGACCTCCTGTCCTGTTAATACTCCTTTTTGGGCATTGTAGGTTTTGGGAGGGGTTTCGTGTACCCTTTGCAGGTCTCAATAGCCATATAATATTGGGGAAACCAGATTCTTGGAAGGACCAGTGGTGGAAATCCAGAGGTAACCATCATGGAGTTTATACCAGGGGAGCTCTTTATACTTAGAGGCAGTATTGTAAGCCTCTGATACATGAGAGCAAATTTCCATTATAGAACATAGTGAAGGTGAAGGTGTCAACATTCAACATACTAACCTCACTTAGAAGATATTCTGCTCTGTCATTTGTTTAATTTTTTGCAGGGGACCCTAAGTCACACTTGCATTCCCCAAGCAGTCCCACCAGTGCTGCTACTACTACTACTACTACTACAACTAAGTAGGTCCAGCTGCTTGTTAACGTTAGGAGTGAAGGAGCGAGGAGGAAGACTCAGGGGCTGAACCTGATGTGAAATTGATGTGGTTGTTGTTAGTAATAGTAGTAAAAGTGATGGTGAAGCATCCAGTGGGACTATTGTTAGGAGAGTAGTAGGGGAAGCAATTGAGAGTTTCCAGACTAGTGGTCAAGTGAGCCCACAGCATTCTCCTGACCCTACGAGGCCCCTTCCCCCACGTCATTGTCCATGTGGAACATGATCCTGAAAAAGGCAGAATTGTCACCACCGCAATAATACCACCACCACCAGGAGCAGAGATCACTGCCTGTGGCTGCTGCTACTTCTGCCAGTCTGACTTTTTCATGTTACCAAGAAATGGCAAGTGTGTCATTATGGGACCTTCTGTCACATTTCTCGTCACCTCCTCCAATCAACAATGAGATGTCTGTAACAGAGTGTTAAGTACCAGGGACAAGACAGACACAAAAATGTAAAGTGCAAAACACCTTTATTAAAGCAACCCAAACAAACAAAGCAGAATGGTGATCCAGGAGCGTAAAGCAAAAGACAAGCCGGGGTCAGGAACCAAGACAGGTACTCAGACAAGCTGGAGTCAGGAGTACGGAGGTCAGCGATGTCAGGAACAAGCCAGGAGTCAGGAGCCAGAAAGGATGTCAGAGGAAGCCAGGTCATACACAGATAATCAGGAGCTGAGGAGAACACACTTGCAGACATAAACAAACACAAAGGCAAGGAGGAAGAGAGCCTAGTTGCTTTAAATAGCCTGGATGGGGTTGGCTGATAACAGTCAGGGGAGTAACCATGGAAACAGACAGGTCAAGGCAGCTTGTTAGTCATCAGTTGAGTCAGCCTGACACAGGGAAGGAAAGGCAGCAGTAATCAAAAGCAGAGTGTTAGAGTAGATCAGCAAAACAGTGACACAGAGCAGCAGCATGGAGGGACTAGTGGTGATGGTGATGATGTTGGAGAAGCTGGGGTGGAAAAGACATTAATGGCCTTTTTTGCCCAAACTGAGAAGGAATGGGAGACAGGGATGGGGATGGGCATCACCACCATCAGCAATGTGTTTTTGGAAGTTGCAGAATTTGCAACTGTTCTAATTCTTGCTGATGTTGAGATGCAAGGGCAGCAAGATGCTGAGGAGGAGGCTAGAGTGCCACAGACCACCGTGGACACAGTGGGAATGCGGTCAACAAGTGATCTGGGACTAGGAAACGTTCCACATGCCAGCAGCACCAATACTCCTGGTCCTAGCTGAAGTGCTTGTTCTGAGGCAGTAGCACCAACATCATCAATATCATTCTCTGCTCCAGCCAGCGAGGGGGAATGTGGAGGAGAAGAAGAAAGAGGGCATTGTTCTCCACCTTCCCCCTCCCCCTGAAGTCATGGGTGCAGGACTATTTTTCTCTTGGGGCAGGCACAGTGCAGTCATCACCAACGGCACTGTGCACAATTTGTGACAAGTCAGTGAGAAGGGGAAAGGAGGGAACGCACTTTGGCATAACCGCCCTGATAACACACATGACACACAGACTCTCTAGAAAGGCAACAAGAGGCAAGGCAGAGATAAAAGAGGAAGAAGAATAGAGAAACACAGGCAGAGACTGGAAGTTCCATGACAAGTGAAACAACTAGCTTGCCATCACTTTCTTCCTCTAGGGTAACTACATCTTCTGCCAATCCACCTCATTCATCGTTACCTCCTCTGCCAAATGATAGCCACTCTGTAGACGTGGCAGTTTGTGTCCACCCATTGCACACTGTGTGGTGCACTGACCACACATAGCAGTGTGGTGGAGGTGAACTGCAAGCAGGGCATCAAGCAGCATCTGAGGAGATTCCATCCAGCAGAATATGCTAAGATGGTGGCAGAGAGGGTTCATCATTACTATTAAACTGTCAGCAAGTTGTCATATGTCCTTATCGGGGTCTGGACAAGGGGTATATTGACAGCGGCAGTTCTTGGGTTCTGGTATCATGGTGTTTGGATACAGTTGTGCCCCCACGCACACTGTGCACATTGCAATTGCTGATGAGAGGCATAGTTCCTGCTCTCAAAGGAAATATTTCTATTCTAATAACAACACACCCATGATTTCGAAGGAGAGGCAGGTGGAGAAGAATTTTTGGCCAAATTCTTCTTTTCTCCACATATACTGGAGGGTACTTATTGTGCTGCTACTGCCTCAGGCGCATCATTGAAGCTAGGCTTGGCAAGTGAAACCTTCATCATCCATCACCCATGTTACTGTTATTTTTGATCCCATTCCCTTTCAGCTGCCAAATCATTCTGATGCTTAAATAACTTGGCAGCAGCAGCAAGAACATCAGTCACAAGTTCTGCATCTATATCAGGGAATTTGACAATGGCCAGTGGCCAACAGGCCATCACCTGCTGGCACTAGGCCAATAGGGCATTTTTTCTTCTCAGGGCTTGTGCTTTAAAAAAAAATAAAAATTAAAAAAAATAAATAAAAATTAAGAAAATAGTTCTACAAAAAAATTAACACATTTTTTGGGGTTTGTTTCTAACAAGCTAAAGTCCTACAAATCATTGTTTCTTCAGGACTTGTGCCTCTAATAAGTTTAAGTTCTACAAATCGATGTTTCCTCAGGTCTTGCGCCTCTGATAAGTCTATTTTCTACAAATCATTCTACAAATCAATGTTTCCTTAGGACTTGTGCCAAACAAGCTTAAAGGGACAGTAATACTTAAGATGTAAAAAAATATATGTTGTAGGGTTTAACCTCCTGAGTAAAACAAGGGTACTCCCAGTGCTGAGAGATAGTTTATTAAAAAATTATAACAGCTCAAACTTGAATTTTTTAGGTGCAATATCACAGTGGCCTGAAAATTTACAGTGGCGCTGTTGCTACACCATCCTATGGAGAATTATGGTCTACAGACCAGAGCAGTCCATAGGATGGTGTAGCAACAGTGTCACTGTAAATTTTCAGGCCACTGTGTTATTGCACCTAAAAAATTCAAGTTTGAGCTGTTATAATTTTTTAATAAACTATCTCTCAGCAGTGGGAGTACCCTTGTTTTACTCAGGGGGATAAACCCTACAACGTATATTTATTTACATTTTAAGTATTACTCTCCCTTTAAGTCCTACAAATCAATGTTTCCACAGGGCTTGTGCCTCTAATAAGTCTAAGTCTTACAAATATTTTTTTTCTCATGGCTTGTGTCTCAAATAAGTCTAAGTCCTACAAATCAATGTTTCCTCAGGGCTTGGGCCTCTAACAACAAATCTAACAAATTATCCTCTACAAAATACTCTATCAAGTCAAGTATCAGCCCACCCCATTGGCAGCTTATGTTAGGGGGTTCTTGTCTCTATCACTTTACATGCAAAATTCTTATTTTACTGATTTATTTTTTATTAACTGTCCCCTCAATAGCAGTCAAGAAACCCCCCCCCAAAAAAAACAAATTTCCTGTTCAACTGATTCATTCCCCAGACTCAACACAGTCACCCTCATGCCCCTTTTATACTATGTCGTTGGGAAATAAAATAATATTTGTAACGTGTTTTGTGTAAATTCAATGTTCCCATTGATTTCAATAGAATAAGCTAGGCAAAAAAAATGGAAAACTGCACTTTTCGGGGGAAATTATTCACCAAGTGGGAAGTGCCATTATTCGCCGATTTTTGTTTCGCAATCACACCGATGGGGCATCACAGTCACACTTGCTATTCTGCATCTGCTGCATGTAAATTTCATTCGCTAATTCGGCTCAGCTTGGTACACTTTTTTTGCCCGTTTTCTTTCTTGTGCATGTCGCCCTTACCATGCAGGTAAAATTCTTATGTCACCATTTTCAACCTAGTGACATCTTTATTACGCCCCTGGCTTGGTCGCAAAATTCAAGGCGACATTTTGATGTTGAACCCAATCACTCCCTTACATGAAGTTTTATTGGATTTTACTGCAGCTTCACAGAAATGCTTAGACAATGGCTAGGTGAGAGTTGAAACAAAAAGTAATTTGCATATAAACCCACAGATTATAGGCTCTCATATAAAAACTACAAAACACAGAAAAAAATACCAACACTAGTATAGGTATTTCAGCATGTTAATCAAAATAAACAAAACTTGTTTCTTGAAAGTTTCTCTATAAAATTAAATGCTTGCATTCCATCTGCAATGCATTACAAAGCAGTAGAGATGCCTCTAGAGCTCCTTAAACTGTGATTCATGTTACACAGGGCAATTTGATAATCAGCTCTTAGGGTTCTGTCTTAGCATAAGCGTAAAAAGGGTTTGTTGTGGTCATTACATTTTCATATTAAAGTCGATGCAGTTATCTGTTGCTCTCTTGCTCAATGGATCCAGGACCCAGCATATAGCAGAAGGGATATGTCTCGTACATTGCAACATCATCTGATGTAACATAAGGAGATGTGGGCCAGTATACATGATAAACTGGGGCTTGTATATAAATACTACAATCCATGAATAAGCCTAGTTTAAGTCCCAACTCTGACATATACAAAGGGCAGAATTATAATATAAATGGTATTTGAAGAAGCAGAGCCCTCAATGTAAAAGAAAAGGTACTACAGTAATATTTATTAAAGCAGCTGCTGAATAAGTATTTTCCCGATCCCTCCCTACAGCGGGCTTACTGACATTTCAGGCACTGGTAACCTCCTGTTTAAAGGGATAGTAATACTTTGTTTTAACTTTATTTTATTTTGTAGGCATTAAAAAAACATGAAGAATGATATAAGTCTTATCTCTCAAACCTTTATGGTTTATGAGATATTCACAAGCAAAGTTCCCCTCCCCGCCCCTTTTTCCTAGTGTAAGCCATCTCTTCTCAAATGTGAGTCTGGTTGTATGACAGGACAGATAACAGAAGGGGACAATTTTCTTTGTATGAAAACAATGAAAGCCCTTCCCCCCTTGACAAGTTTTTCAGCTTTTTCCATTATCTTAATTGAAGATTGTCCCTCTCTGCAGTCTACCTGGGCATCTCCCTTCTGATCTGGTTGAACAGGGAAGGGATACTTTGTTTGTGAATATCTCTTAAACCATAAAGGTTTCAGAGATAAGACTTATATCATTCTTCATGTTTTTTTAATGCCTACAAAATAAAATAAAGTTAAAACGAAGTATTACTATCCCTTTAAGACAAATCACTTGACAGAGTGGAACTTAAGGTCCCGCTAGCTGGTGTCACAAGCATCTGTAATACCAGAGACTGTTTGATAAATATACCCCCCAAAATATATATATAGCATCTCCTTTGTCCTCATGAGTGGTTTTGGCAGGTTGAATTTGGAGGGTGATATTGCTGTCTGTCAGGCTGGTTAGGAGTGTTGAGGAACATATATGAGTTTTTTTGTAGTACTTAAGATAGAGAAACATTTAGAAGAAAAATAGTAGTCCCAAAAAAGGGGGCTACCATTCTAAATTGAAAGAGATGAATTGCATACTGATGGTCTAATCTCTCATCTACAGGTGTTAGCTTTGCAGATCAGAATCTACACAAAAAGAACTATAGCTTTCTTTCCAGACATTCTGCTTCCTGAGTAAAAAGCAGAAATCCTTGCCAGCAGAACAATTGTAGACCTTGGAAGGATTCCACATTTGCAAAGTAGGCTATGAAAAGGTTCCGCCCATCTCACCAACCTCCCGTGAACTGGCAATGGGCAATGCTGATCTTTGGCATTAAACTGGAGCGGGGAGAAGAAAGCACTAGCTAGGAGCCTAAACGAATGAGATTTCAACAATGGCCACATATTCTGTCCAGGTATGTTATTAAACATTATCTACATGCTTATTTAATAATTGTGCTGTTGTAGTAATCATGACAGCTGATGTAAACATACATTGTTTATAATCAAAGATCTCACCGATATCTTTTCATTTCATTATTTGCTGTAAGAATCCTTCACTGTGACTCACAGATTTCTGTTGAAGGAAGGTGTGAACCAAAACTGTAAAGCCTATGTTTCTCATTGAAGGTGAAGTGAAGGGAAGTTTGAACGTCAGTGAGACAGTGCTGGAGGATCATTTGACAACAAGAACCAAGTCTCAGCGCAAAGTATTGATGAGTGGATGGAAGAATGTTTCCGGCCATTGCCATTAAGTAAGTTCACAGTGCTTTAATATGAAATATTTTATTTCTTTGGTGAATATAGTTACATGTAAAAGACATGTAAATGCAGGCAAATACAAAATATTAAATACTTAGAGAAGGCACTGCCATATTTGTTTCTTACAATATCTAGTACAGTGTAGGTATGTCTAACTCAAATCTAGTCAAGCTCAGCATTTTCCTCTCAAGAAGGCCACAAAATTGAAACATTTGGTGGACAGATACAGAAGTATATATATTGTATTTATATAGTATTTATAACAAAGAAAATATAGAGCATTGCCCATGTTGTATACTTTACCTCACCTCTGCCTACACACCTATCTAGCTCATCAGTGCCCACACACTCCCCTCAACCTCTCACTACCCACTTCCTTATCTCCTCAGTATTCTCCCACTACCTCCTAAATATACATGCGGGCACCCACACACATGCACACCATTCGAACACCATCTGTCCTTCCAGGTTTATTCTTCTGTTCTCTGGTAGTCACAGAACTAAACATACACTGACACTCTAGCCTACCAATATCCCACTGGTAGCAACAGCACCACACATATACTGTCTGAAATCCCCTGTCTTATTCCATTGTTCTACTAGTAGAGAGAGAACTACGCATACACTGACACACCAGCCTAATTTCCCATGTCCACTGGCAGCCACGCAAACACTCTCTGACACTCCAGTCTTGTTCTTTTGTGCACTGGCAATCACACAACATCACATACACCCACCTCTCACCTCAGTTTGTCCGGCTGGTAGAAAGAGATGTACTGGTTTCTTTTTAATGCCTTTTGTGGCATTTAAAGAGATCTATCACCTGTACTGATGTTGCCTTTATTCCAATGCTCCTTTGCATTGAACATGTAATCTTTATTTTTTAAGTATAATTAGGTATTCTCCGAGATATTAGCCTTTTAATTTAATGAAGTGATGTCACTTATGGTCAGGCTGTGCGTCAACTCTTTCCACAGCCTGTCAGTCTTCATCTGTCCCCTCCCCAAGTAGCGCTTCGTTCCAACAATCATCGGAGGAGGTTGGAACAAGGCACTGCTTGGGTAGGGGAACAGATGAAGACTGACAGGCTGCGAGCAAAGTTGACCGGCAGCCTGTCCGGAAGTGACGTCGCCACATTAAATTTAAAAGCTAATATCGCGGAGAATAAACTAATTATATTTTAAAAAAATATATATTACATGTTCAATGCAAAGGAGCATTGGGATAAAGGCAACATTAATACAGGTAATAATTCCTCTTTCACATTGCTCTAAAAGTATGCTGTATGTTTAACTTTGTAGAGCCAAGTAGTTGTTTAGAATTGAACCTTATCTTATAGTAAATCTGGGCAGTGCCACATTTCCCATTGTGAGTTCACTTCAATTTCTGCAAAGGGATACAGCCCTTAAACTTTAATCAAGAACATAAGATAATATATTCTTGATATTTCAAGATATTGATTTTAAGTTTCTGAACAGATAGTTGCTTCCTGCAGCAACAGTTGTGTAATATATGTTATTACCTATGCTGATTGTTAATTCAGTGATGGTGTCTACAGGAAAAGGCTACGTAATTAAGTATTTGAAAAAGATTCAAACGAAAGACCCTGTTTTATAGGCACCTGTCTGGGTGTGTAATTGCTATTAAAATACAACTTTATTTCAAACCCTTAAAAAAATCTACTAAAATGTAGTGAGTTAAAAGAGAGAAGGGGTAATAGAAAATTAGGCCTCCCCTTTAGATTGGATATCCCCATAGACAAGGAAAATCACGGTTAAAGGGAAAAACAGTTAAAAGTAATTTAGGGAGATTATTAATCCTTTACAGCAGATCAACTGTGTATAAATTAAGTTTAACCTCTTTTTCCCAATATGGATGAATGTAGTCATCTTATACAAAGGAGGCTTAGCATGTATTCTGCATTATTTATTGAAGTGATTAGCCCCTGATTGATGCTTTGGATCCACCACATATCAATTCAACAAAGCCCCCTAAACCACTGAATCTGTATTTAGAATTAATACAGTTTAATTTACTGTCATGACTTATGGGCATTAAAAGTGCAACAGGAAACAATGCATTTCTTGTATTGATGTTATGGCTTCATTTTAGCTAGGATCCTGAGAAAAGCCTAGAAATCTAATTTATTAATTTATTAATCTATTTCTGGAACCAAGAGGTTAACTTTTAACTTCTGAAGGACCACTCTTCTGGATTCAAAGCTATAAAATATTACTATATAAGACTAGATTAATAAGCATGATTTCTGCTTTAATGTTTTTGGAATTTACGAGATGTGGAGAAATACATCATTATTTAACCCCTTAATGACCGGCCGATCGGAGCATTTTTTTTGTTTTTGCTCCATCCGCTTCCGGACTCCCCGAATGGCGTGCAGCCTCGGGGGGAGCCCGGAATTCCATGACGGTCATAGTATGTCATGGGTCGTTCAGTCAGATTGACCCTTGATGTACTATGACCGTCAAGAGTCGTTAAGGGGTTAAGGGAAGGAGCATAGTAATAAAATATACAAATAAAGTTTTAATAATATAAAATTATCTGTAAACTTTGTTTATGAAGAAATATACACTGTAGAGCTTTTCCCGTTGAATAAAAGGTTACTCTCACTGTGGAAAGAACCATATTTCCAGTGTTATTAGTTTTATTACATTAACAGTTCTCTCTAGTGGTCATATTCCAATTAGTTATTTTGTTGGAGAAGAGAGTCTCTGACAAACAGTTCTCATTAGAATGTAATAGAAACTGCTGAGTAATGCTGTCAGTGTGAACTTTCAGGAAGTAATCACGTTGTAATTCATTTCCTCACAATTTGATCTGTTATAACATTTGTATAAAATACATGACAGTGGAGGGAACAACAGGTTAACCTGTTGAGTAAAACAAGGGTATTCCCTCCACTGTCGTGTTTTATACAAATAAGACATAGAATTTCATAAAACAGTTTGCTACTTCCTTAATGTAATGTGTAACTGCCTTGAACTGAAAATCCAAGGATTGCATAAAACATTAATGGCTTTATGCAGAAATCAGAACATTATCAATTCCAGAACATATGAACTGTGCCATTGAGTGGGGGAAATTACCAAAATTCCTATTATTTTAGCCCCTTGAATTATAGAAAGATCTCCGACATACAAGGCGTTGGAGATCTCTCTAACAAAGAAATAATACAAAACCTGTTGAAAACTCGAAAACAATAAACATATTTATGCTACTAACTCACCTAGGCTGTTTTGTTTTTTTTTGTTTTTTTTTTAAATAAACACACCGCTGCAGCTGGTCAGAGCTTAGAAGTTGGCTGCTATCAGATGGCCTGGCTCCATCAATCTAGGGGCCCTAGAAATGAAAATCAAATCAGCGTACTGGATGGCAAGTTATGCCAGTCCTATACTTATCTTTGTACAGGACCCCAAGACTCTTGATTGATTTCTGATGATATTGAAATTAACTGTCTAGTATCTCCAAGTCGGTTCACAAAATGCTGTAAGCTATTGTCTACATGACAAAAGTGTGAATGGCTTGCAGAAGGGAAGAACTCACGCCATTGTGAAAAAGTGAATGGGTGCTCTACCAAATGCAAAATATAAATGGCAAAGTGGATCACGCACTACCAGGGCTTCACGGCACAGTGTCAGCATGCAATCAGTCAACATTGCTGTCCCCCACACAGAGACCTTCCTGAAGAAAGTTAAACTTCAAATCTAAATTGAGTTTCGCATTTAGTATTCTTTTAATTCACAGAAAAATTAAATATTTTGTGTAACATATGGGATGTGACAAAGCTGTGTCTCATTGTATTTATGTGCATACTAGTTGAAGCTCACGTTACATGGGCCACAGTGCCACTGCCAGCCGGTCACAGTGCAGTCATGCTCAGTAGCGACTGCCCACACAGCGGATAACACAGTGCCAGCCGGTCGCGTGGCAGTCATGCACAATAGAGACTGCCCACACCGCAGCTGATACAGTTCCAGCCGGTTGCGGGTCAGTCATGCACAGTAGAGACTGCCCACTCCGTGGCTGATACAGTGTCAGCTGGTCGCTGGGCAGTCATGCACAGTAGAGACTGCCCATGCCGCGGCTGATATGGTGCCAGCCGATAACGGTGCAGTCATGCTCTGTAGAGACTGCCCACGGAGCAGCTGATACAGAGCTGGACGCTCCTTTGGAGCTCCCCACTCTGTATCAGCTTCGTCACTGGCAGTCTGTACTGCGCATGACTGCGTCGTTACACACATTTTAGCTAATTATTATATAGGATTACAAGTGTTACTAGTTCTATAAGAACCAATTAGTTAATACTTCAATCAAAACCTGCATTTGTGCTCTTCACGCTAGTAAACTCACAAAGCAATGTTTTTTTTATGCACAGAAGGGGTAATAGAATCCTGGATTCTCTTTAGTATTTATGTAGTATCCTGGATTTTATTGGTAGGATTCAGTGAGCATAAATAAATCCCTTACTTCTGGTTCTGGATCAATATATCAGTACAAAAAATCACTAATTGCAAATGGGAAGTAGTTATTCCTGGTTCTCTTCATTATTAGGTGACATAAAATTTTTTGTTCACTTTAAAAATATTAATAGATTTCTGGTTCGTATTCAGCTAAATCTTTTTGCTTGTATTTGACAACTCAGAACAATCTTGGCACAGTGTGACCCTGTCTCACTGTATATGTCCGCTACAGTACAATGGGTTACAACACTTCCCTACTGATATCATATTATATACAGTTGTATTAGGACCATTTTTGGCCCAACATGTATTTTTTTATGTGTCCCTTTAAATGGGACTTATGGCGACATTACTACTTGATCCATTGTTATTCCCATATTTTGCAAACATAGCGTGTGTGGGGGATTTATTAGTCTGCGCAGCTCATTTTCTGCTCTTGGACATTGACTTCCTACTAATGAGGCTGTACCTTGTACTAGAGAGTATGTCTACTTGAGTACATACCAGCATGAAAACGCATTAAGTCTTTAATGTTAGGAAGTCCTGAGAACTTCCCCTTTAAGGAAATTGAGTTACAACAGTTTTATCTGAGCCCTGTTATTACATAGTATTAAACAAGGCACATAATAAAGAAAGGCCTAAAAATGCTCATACACTTCCCCACTGCCCCCTCTTTGTGCAAGTGGCATAGAGAGGACCATATGCAGTGTACGTAGCTTAGTAAATCAATGTTAGCAGGCACTGCACTAACAAATTGTTTACAGCAATTATTTTGGCATGAAAAAATATTAGAATTCTCCTCCACTGGCTTAATAAAGTGGATGTTGTCTAATTCCAGGCAAGGTCATTGACAGTGTTGCTCTAGAAAGAGGGTGGGCAACTAAAAAGAATCTAGTTGTTGTTATTCTACAATATGCAGCATTCACAGTGAACTGTTGGTTGTCTGGGAATGCTGGGAGTTGTAGTACATCTCCTTGGTGGTTATGCACTAAGGCATGATAAAGAGATGATAGAGTGGAGATGACTTCTCCAGTGATATAATTTATCCAGTTCATATGTTTTTTTCTGTGGAGCCTATGCACAGATACATTTTAGTTCATGGCTCCACAGCATAACATAGGACTTGGAGAAGTGATATCACTGGAGAAGTCATCTCCACTTTTTCCCCACTTTACCACTCCTTAGTTCATCTCCCCCCTGAGAGAGGTGCAGTGTCCAATCTTTAAATTTGATGTTGTCAAAAATATATATCTATATTAATTACCTAGTAATATACTTAAAGGAATAGTAATACTTAAAATGTAAAAAAATATATGTTGTAGGGTTTATCCCCCTGAGTAAAACAAGAGTACTCACACTGCTGAAAGGTGTTTCATTCAAAAGTTATTCATTTTCAAAGTTGAATTTTTTAGGTGCAATATCACAGTGGCCTAAAATTGTACAGTGGCGCTGTTGCTACACGATACTATGGACAGCTCTGGTCCCGGGACCATAAATCTCCATAGGATAGTGTAGCAACAGCGCCACTGTACAATTTCAGGCCACTGTGATATTGCACCTAAAAAATTCAGCTTTGAAAATTAATAACTTTTGAATGAAACACCTTTCAGCAGTGGGAGTACTCTTGTTTTACTCAGGAGGATAAACCCTACAGCATATTTTTTTTTACATTTTAAGTATTACTATCCCTTTAAACTGTGAAAGGGTTAAATCCTACCAACACCTACAAGAATACATTTTTGTGATATTTCCAGGAATGGAACTGTGATTCATCCTTAAATCCATGTTGGTGCGGGGAGAATTCCTTACTTGGGTGTTAACTAGTAAATCATGTGCCCTCAATGAAACATGGGAAATCTTTATTGTGGAGGGTATTTTCTTTAAAGTACAGTAAAATCCACTGTCAGAGAACATTCTACATTATAGAGATCTAGAGTCATATACACAAAGAGTGGATCAATCCTTAGGCAAAATATATGCAAAATATAGCAAAATTAAAATTACTTAAATGTGCCCCTTTTTACAGTTTCCCAGTATGAAAATATGCACAGTACCCACGCAAGACATCTTTTAGAAAGCAATTTCAGTAGTTTATTTACCCTAAATAAACATGTGCTTTAATATGGATTAAATTAAACTAGGTGTGGCTCATAAAATGTTCCTATCATATATCAACATTAATAATGTAAACAGAGTTAGAAAAATATTTTAGAACAAAAGAATTCTGTCACTATTTGGTTAAAGGGGTAGTACTCCTAAGAATACGTTTCAATTAAGTGAAAGGGAGCTTTGTAATATGCAGAGATACTGTACATAACAAAAACATTGTATAAGTGGAAATATACCTTTTCACTAACCAAATCATGAGTCTGTTTACCATTTCACTCACCTTATCATGAGGCTTTTTTGTTTATTATCTATAATATTGTCTTAAGTCTGCACAAATTTCTATAAGGTACGGGAATGAGGCTACCAACATTTTCTTATGTACAGTATATAAATTACTTACCTGGTACTCATGGGAATCAAATCTTCATTCCTAGGTGTAGTGTATATAAAATCTGTATTCAGTAGAACATAGAATCCACTGTCATTTCTATCCTCTCAGCAAGACCCTTTTTTATAGCAAAAATCATGCACAAATAATGTAATACTCATCACAGGCTGAATCGAAAGGGGAGGAAATGGAAGTTCCTATGCTGGACATGACCCATGTGTTCGATCTGGAAGTGGCTCATGTGTTCCAAATGGGATTCATGTGTGGTAGCACATACAAACCTGAGAAACAAAATGAGTAACCCCTATCATTGGAAACAAAAATCAGTATATATATATATATATATATATATATATATATATATATGGCATATCGATGAAACCACTTAAGAGCTGTGTTACTAAAACCTCTAACAAAGTATATAAAAACATACTGACAGACTCTATTCTATCACATATTATTGGACCCTCCATTCAAGTTTGTGTGATAGGATAACATCTCCCAGTATTCAGTACTGTCAGTATTTTCTTAACTTTGGCATTTTTATGTCTTTTGTGGTGCATTTTGGCACTCAGCATTGTGGGGTGAACAGTGCAACTTCTCCTGACAGAAGGTAGTGAATGGCCCGTTATAGGGTCAGTGGCTTAATGGATCTGCACCCCTTACAGTTTTGAGTTATGGGTGATCTAAATAGTTTATATGTTGTGATCTTTCCTAAGAACATTGCAAGGATCTCTGTTTATGGCTTCAATCTGTTTTTGTGGGATGGATTGTGTTGATGGTATTTTCGCTATGGATAGGTGTTCTCTGACATGGAGCTGTGATACCAGATCTGGGGAGGGGCATGGCTTTCTGTGTTGTTACATGTAGACATTATTACTGTGTTTTATTCTGTTTCCCTGATCTGTATGCACTGGTACACATGCATCACGTTTGAAATGCATGAGTCACTTCTGATTGGGATGCATGGGTTATATGTAGGAAGGATGAGATGTAAAGCTATGCATATTACTCCAAGCAAAGTGCTGTCTGTAAATATGTACATTATTATACTTCCACAGCAATGGGTCTCATGTGTAATGGGTTGGGTAGGTATCAAGGTTCACAGCTAGTTCTCTTTGTTAGCTGTGAAGACATTTAACACTATGTTTTTTAGCTGTGGGATGTTTCATGACATGTCTAGAGTTTAAGAACGTAAACCATTTGATGCTGCTTGCATGACATCGGCCTCCAGGCAATACAAACATGCTAAGACCTATCACTGCTGTCATTGAACAGGCAATGAGAAGAGTGCAGGTCATGATGCCCTGGAGTTGTGCCATTCACTAATAACTCCCATCTCTGTCTAGAGCATCTTGATATCTTGGCAATGTGTACTGACATTTTGCATGCCCGTCGGTAAGCAGACCTGGTTGTACAACCAATCAAGAGACCATTTGTTCAGAATATTTCTGGCACTCCCCTGTAGCAAGGGAATAACTATACACACACATTTCACATCTCCATGGCCTTGACACACTGCTGTGGCCTGGATATATTTGCTAGACCTGTCCCTTAATAAGCATGTGTGGGACCATATGAGTGGCCACCTCCAACAAAATAGTATATACAAACATAGGGTAATTTACTTTACAGTGTAATGGCTTACTGCTGATTGGTGCTCTTGTCTAGGGACGAGCGAAAAGTCAGAGAAATTTTCTGCAGGACTTTTAATGAAAAAACAATGATTTCCTGCTTTTTTCATGAAACTTCCTGCCCATATACATAACATTTTCTCTTTTTCGTCACTGCCAATAAATTTCCCTCAAGAACTTTGCCATATTTTGCATTTGTTTTCAATGACTGAAATATTTCCTGCTTCAAAGTTGCTTCTTATGAGTGCTGTAGTGGAGAAATAAATAACTGAAAGTACAAGTTTTGAGTCCTACAGAAACAAATGCTTTGGAAAACTTGTTAGCAGGCTGAGTGCTTTTGTCCTTTGCTCACAACACTATCTTCCTCCTTAATTAAAATTGGCACAACCGTCCTAGAAAAAAAAACTGTGGCTTGGGATATTCCGGCAGGGTGCTACAAATGACATCAGTTCATTAAAGCCTCTGTTTTCAACAAAAAGAAAAGGGCAGCATGGCAATAGCCAACATTTTGGCAAGTTTAATATTCTATAGGTGTACTTTTGCACTATTTTTCTAAGAACCTATAAGTGTGGCAGTATATAGTAGGAGAACAGTTTAACTTTATTTCTTTAATGACTTGATTTGTGGAGGCATTGGGGGTGGCAGTATGTGTAGGCACTCTATGACTCTTGTCATCGCCAAAAACTCAGTCATACTCCTCTTCAACAGGAGCAGAAAATCCTGGCACACTCTGTCACATCAACAGCACTTCTATTATGTACCCCAGAGCACGGGAGAGTTTGGGTGTGCTTTTGTTGTTGCTAGTTGTGCTACTGCTGACCTGCTGATGGTGTTTCTCACAGACCTGTGGTTGTACTTCAGGTGGGAACTGATTGATAAGTTGCCTAGGTGTGAGCCTGCTTTCTCCCTGCTCACATGCTTCTTACACAGACAGCAGATAGCGTTTGGATCCTGAGTGAAGTATCTCCATAGTGTGGACTTAATAGACTGTGAGGTTATTAGCCTGTCTTTTCTAGATCAAAAAAGTGCTGCTTTCTCTTCCTCTCACAAACACAGAATGGCACGCTGTGAGAACACCCTTGTATATGCCTGAGGGAAAAGAAGAGAAACTTGCCATGTGACGGAGAGAATTCTTTCTTTCCATTGATTTCAATGCAATGAGCCAATCAGGTTGCTTTTGCGTTCCTGCCATTTCTTGAACATCCAAAACAACAAGCTTTCTATTCAATGATGAAATTAGTTTTTAGAGAGGATTAAAGTATTTTGTGAACATATACACAGCTAGCATATACCTTGCATGAAAATGATACACATCAATGTACACATATCCATACTTTATTATATAATTGTATTTATAAAGTATAATTGTAAATATATGAATAACACAATTTGAATCTAATGAACAATAACATGATTTTATTTATTTATTAACCTGTACAGTGTATGTGGCAGCTGGAAAGCAAAAAAAAAAAACTGCACCCCTGCTCCTAACCCTCCTCCTTCTATTGCAGAACTCATGGGGGGCTTCAGGGCCCTTCCTGATGTCCTCCCCCCATTTATAAAACTCCTAGCCTCCAAACTTACCAGTAACGCAGGGGAGCCATGCTGCTCTCTGTAGCCAACTCTGAAGATCTTCCAGTGCTATCAGCTGGGAGATCAATAGCTGCAGGGATATGCCAATGCCTCCAAAATAAGGTCTGAGTTACATATTTAAAAAAAAAGGGAAAAAAAGAAAAGATGTGTGCTAGAGGGGTGTCCAACACTTTGCACTGCATGCATTGGACATCCCTCTGGAACTCACTCTGTCCACTTGTAATCATAGTCCCTCACATACTCTGTGTGACCCTCCCAGCCACGTTCCACTGTCAACTGATAATCTAATTAATTAAGTAATCCAATGTTTGCCTGCAGGAGCCAGCAGCAATCATTATACATGTCAGATGGTGAGAAGATGCACGGAAAACATCTGCATCTTCAAATTAATTTTCTTCAAAACATATGTACTGGTATCCAATAAGCACTAGTGCTAATTCTTTTTATAAATGGAAAAAAGAAACAAAAAATGGAAGGGAGATCACTTACTATATATACAAGATAATACTGCAGGGCTTAAAATTTGAAGTCCTTTTCTACTATCCAGACCTGAAAAGTTACTCGCCACTGCAAGCCATAACATACCCACCAGGGCTGAATTTCTACTCGCCACGGCTAAATTTTCACTCGCCATTGGCTAGTGGTGAGTGGAAATTTTGAGCCCTGATACTGTATGAATATTCTTTCATTAGAGGGAATAGGTATGTGTTATAATACTCACATTAAGTATTCCAACTGGTATGTGGATCTCAGCTGGAGTGTGTGGGGAATTTTGGTGCTGGCCCTCTAATGTGTACTGTGCACCATGCAATCAATGATTCTCTCCAGCAGTGGGGTATGAGCAGAACAGCCACTAGATTATATATAAAAAACTATTTATTAATAAAATATAACAAACATCTTAAAATATATTTGTTTCATGATCGGCCAATTATAAACAGCAAAGTTAGTAAGACATATGAAAATGTGCAATAACTGCTTTGCTGAATTAGGTACAATTGTTAATCCACCATAAAATGATGGACATTTTAGCCACACCCACTTTTTTAAAAACATTTTCTAAAAATAAGCACACGTGCTAATTCATAAAAAATATACGCAATTTAGCGTTTTGGCACTGATCGTTTTTCCATCAAAAATACATCATAAATAGCCATTGCACATGTTTTTTGCAAGCCCTTACTCCAATTTATTAAGCTATGTACACCAACATTCCTCCCTTTATTCTACTACTTGTACCAAGGGGGTGACAAGGGAGCAGAATGTAGGTGTTTCAGGTTTTTCTTTATTATATGCCATATGTATTAATGTGGCATAGACAACATTTCTCTATAATTGAATGGCTCCTTTCACATGTATGGAAAGTTATCCAATCATAGTTCTTATGATGGCAGATACTGTCCACTTGTATATACTACAGCATTCAATGCATTGGTGCATTTCTACAATCACCAAATTGTACCAAAATCTCATCTGTTTTTAGCTCCTGAGGACTGAACTTCCTCGTCTCTGTCTTATGGTCCAATGGGTCAGTGATAGTAGGTAGCAAGATGCTGGGATCAAGAGCTTCTTGAATGGGTTGTGTAGGTATTTGGACCACTTTTAAGAATATGTGTCTTGTAAACATAAGTATAATTGATGATAAGATATATGACATATATAGGACTCTAGTTCTAGACTCTAAATGTATGTGGTATTAAGAGATAAGAGAACAGGAATATGAAAAGAAACATCAAAATAGATGCAATCTAATGATGGATTCCGAGAGGGGTATAGATAGGTTTAAGTATATAAGAAAATGTCCGGGTGCAATATATATATATATATATATATATATATATAAATATATATATATATAGTAGAGTTAAGATTGTAGCCGTATTAGTCCAGTGATGTAGATATAAAATAACAAACAAAATTCATTTCTTGTAATACCTTTTTTATTTGACTAACAGAACTATGGATTGACATGCTTTCGGGATAAGCTCCCTTTCTCAAGTCTAAAGCATTTCTGAGCACAAGGATACAGAATTCACAGTTAATACAGTTAATACATTGAATTCAAAGCTATGTTGTTTGCTGGGGTTAACACAATGGGACTGCTGATAAGACAGAGACCAAGAGAAAATCCACACTCTTACAGCAGAGGATCGTAAATACCCTGTGCAAGACAGAGTGTGGGGGGGCAGAAAGAGAAGAAAAATACAGGAGATGGTATGGGAGGGGAGAGAGTTAAAAAAAGATTGCACATATTAAGAATTCTACAATGCCAGCAATCCAGTATGGGCATGCAGGCCTATATAAAACTGGTGCCCAAATAGGTATATATACACACACACACACACACACATATATATATGCATTTACATATGCACATACATGCACATGCACATACATACATACACCTACATACATAAACACGTTTATACTATCATGCATCATTGTAATGGGTATAGATTGGATCTAGATATTCAACAAGTTCATGTGCAGTAGAAAACGATTCAAATAGTGGATAAATAAGGCATCTTTCAGGCAGGCAGAATATGGATATATGTGTGTACGAAGATCCAAGAGCAGTAGATATGCAGATATACAGATTTAACAAGAATCATTTTATACATAAAGCTCACTTTAGCCTGTTCTGTATTATTAACAGTCTATATATCATGGTGAGATTTGAAACCTCCATTAACTTTCATGGGATTTTTATGAAACCACACCAGTCCTTCTGCTACTAGGGGGTGGGTTAACACAAAAGACCCCCCACAAATTAACTCATACAACATCTGAATGTTAAGCCAGTAAGTGCATACATGTAAACAAGCAAGCAAGATGAATTGAAGCTTTTCTGGAACAAACCGACTACACAGTTAGGGACAAATAAACATTTCTCAATTTCACATTGATTTAAAATGGGGTTTTAACCCTTTGAATGCTAGTGGGGTTTCCAACTCATTGTTTCACAGTGTATTGGAGACCACCTCTAGCATTCAAGGAGTTTAAGCACAACTTTAGTCAAAGGGAATTTTCCTTTTTCCCCATGGTACAGGTGATTTGTTCCAGAATTGCTCCATTTTATCTAGCTGAGTTAGGGCCTAAATGACATTATGTTGGATGCCAGTGCAGCAATTTTAGAAGCAATGAGTAGGGGTGGGTACAAAGTGTGAAAAATTTCCCGCATCACTTTTCGCGAAAATGTGACGATTTTTTGCTTTTCCTGTGAAACATTTTGCCTTTCCGCCTATGCAGAAATATCCTCCTTTTCGCCTATTTTAACAAATTTTCCGCCTATGTTAACACATTTGTCACCTATTTTAATACATTTTCCTGTAGGTACTACATTTGTCACTGTAACATTACTTCTTCTGAGGGCTGATGTTTAGAAAAAAGTGGCTGAAAGTCAAAGCTGTGAGTCCTACAGCAACACATGGCTTGAAAAATGTGTTAGCATGCAGAATGCATTTGTCCTTTGCCCACAAAACGTTCTTGCTTAAGTGACACTGGTACATATTCATGATGATATCAAGTAATAAAAAAAATAAATTACAACCTACAATGTGGCAGATGTGTATTGTAGTGGTGATGATGGGGGACTGGCATGATGTGATTTGTGTATGTATTTTTACCATTGTCATACCTTATCCTCCTTCTCAGATTATTGACACACATTACTTATCGGTCATAGCAGTGGTTCCACCTCCTCATCTGTGCTGCTGTTAAGATATTTGTCCTGGCTTTGTCATTCATGTGTGGCTTCTGCTACTACTACTACTGGAGCTAGATGTTGATGTAATTCTACTGACACTACTAGTAGGTGTCAAAGGTGCAGTACTTACAGCAGCAGCAGCAGCAGAGGTACTCATCATATCTAACGCTGTGGATGTTAAAATGTGTTGCTGTTGCTGGGTACTCAAAACAGGTGCGTGTGGTTGAGTGGGACTTGGACTTTGAAGAGGAGATGATGCTGATGATGACTGATAGGGTGACTGTGTACTTTTTGACATCTGTGCTTGTCCGGGGTCAGACTTTCCAATGGCTTTCTCAGACAGTTTATAGACAGGCACAGTGCTCCTTAAAAGTGGTGAAAGGTTCAGCCTTTGAATTTCTGCTAATCATATAGCCCTGTCACCATCCTCACTCTCAACTTCATTTGTATCTGAACAAGAGAAGGATGCTGAAGGGATATATTCTAGATCTGCATCTTCATCAGTCATCATTAGGTCATCCTCAGCATCATCAGCATCACCTGACAATTCTTGCCCACTACCTTTATATTCCTCTAAGCTTTTGAAGGTCTCAAACAATTTCTTTTTACTCTTACTGTAACAAAGTTCCCTACTATTGGTGTTTTGGTGCTTGTTTGTCTCACTGTCTGATGCAGCAGGCTGTTCAGCTGCTACACCTTCCTCTATTATGCTATTGCCAGCATCATCAAAACTTGAATTTTGTCTTCTTGAAACTTGAATGTTGTCTTCTTCAGTGTTCTTCTTATATACTTTTTTATTTCTATTGCACTGGTGGTGCTGGAACTAGTTTTGATGGGACCTTGACAAACTGCATCCTCCCTTGGAGTAGTGGGATCATCATCATTGATTGCACATGCTGCAGCAACCATTTCTGCAGTCAGTTTTTGAACTACTACTCTACTCTCACATCCCTGCACTTCTCCACACCCCCCCCCCCACTTCCCCTTGTGCCTTTGCATTACAGAACTACACTGTGTTTTTTTACTGTACGGTACACAACACAACTGATTCAGCTGTATGATGCCTTGCCTAAGCCCAGTCAGCTGTCTGTCACTGTCACCATAGATATTTAGTTTTTTATACTTTTTTATTTATTTTTGTATTTTCTTTTTTATTTATTTATATTTTTTTTAAGTTGTCCTATAATTCAGCGATATGCAACTTGGTGGGAGATGCAGTAAGGCGTGATAAGCAGGTGATAAAGAGGAGACGAATTCCCCAGTGATATCAGTTCTCCAAGTCCTATGTTATTATATGGAGCCAAAGCATTAAGATGTCAACTTTGGAGATCTTAGTAGGGATGGGCGAAAAATTTTGCCTCAAACTGAAATCGGCAAATAATGGTACTTCCCACTTAGCAAATAATTTCCAGTGAAAAGTGCAGATCTTTTGATTTTTTTCGCCTACCTTATTCCATTGAAATCAATGGGAACATTGAATTTATACACAACACATAGCAAATATGTTTTTATTTCCCAAAGGCATAGTATAAAAAGAGTATGAGGGTGTCTGTGTTGGTGGAATTTGGGGAAATAATCAGTTGAACAGGGAATGTTGTGGGGGGTTTGTTTACTGGGATGGGGGGCAGTTAATATATAATGAATCCTAAATACAAATAAAAAAACCATAAGACATGGTATAAAAGGGGTCTGAGGAGGGTGGAGTCTAGGGAATGAAGCAATTGAGCATGGACTTTGTTTTAGGGGGTGTTTCTTGACTGGTATTGGGGGGAGACAGTTAATAAAAAAAATAAATCAATAAAATAAAATAAGAAATTTGTATGTAAAGACAGGAACTCCCTGACAAAAGCTGCCACTGGAGTGGACCGATACTTGACTAGATATAGTATTTTGATGAGGATGATTTGTTAGATTTGCTGTTAGAGGTCCAAGCCCAGAGGAAACATTGATTTGTAGAACTTAGACTTATTAGATGCACAAGCCCTAAAGAAACATTGATTTGAAGGACTTAACCCCTTAACGACATGTGACGTACTATGACCGTCACGGTCCTTGAAATACTTAAGGACCGATGACGGTCATAGTACGTCACATACTTTTTACTTACAGCGCTCTACTGGGAGTGCTGTAAGTAAAAGTAGGGCCTGAAATTGACTGCTCCAAGATCAGAGCGATCTCTATCAGGCCCCAAAGTGACGCGCCGATACACGCAACAGGTCACGTGTACCGGCGATTGGTGTCAATCAAAGAGATCCTTATGGGACGGAAACGTCCCAGGACCGCCGGTCGCTAAGGGGTTAAGCTTGTTTGGCACAAGCCCTAAGGAAACATTTATTTGTAGGACTTAGGCTTGTTAGAAACAAACCCCCCAAAATTGTTTATTTTTTATTGTAAGATTATTCCCTAATGGTCTAGTGCCAGCGGGTGATGTCCTGTTGGCCAGTGGCTACTGGCCATTGTCAAATGCCCTGATGTAGATATGGAATTTGCGACTGCTGTTCTTGCTGCTGCTGCTGCTGAGTGGTTTAAGCAGCAGGATGATTAAGCAGTTGAAAGGGAATGGGATCAACAGCAGTAACATGGTTGATGGATGATAAAGGTTCCACTTGCCACGACTAGCTCCAGTGATATGTCTGAGGCAGTAGCAGCACAATAAGTAGCCCTCAGTCTATGTGGAAAAAAGAAGAACTTGGCCAATAATTCTTCTCCACCTACCTCTCCTCCAAAATCATGGGGGTGTTGTTATTAGAATAGATTTTTTTCCCCTTGACAGCAGGAACTGTGCCTCTCATCAGCAACAATGTGCACAGTGTGTGTGTGGTAAATAACACTTGGGGGGGCACAACTGTATCCGAACACCATGACACCAGAACCCAAATACTGCCGCTGTCACTATACTCCTTGTCCAGACCCCGCTAAGGACACATGACAACTTGCTGACAGTTTAACAGTAATGATGAACCCTCCCTGCCAGCATCTTAGCATATTCTGCAGGATGGAATCTCCTCATATGCCGTTTGATGCCCTGCTTGCGATTCTCCCCACCACACTGGCATGTGTGGTCAGTGCACCACACAGTGTGCAATGGGTGGAGATGAACTGCCACATCTGACAGCAGGCACAGCACTAGTACCACCAGGGTAAGCAATGATGGCAGCAGGGACAACACGTCTAGCAATGGGCGTAGGCAACTGACCTGTCCTACTCTCACTAGTACTACCCTTTTTTACCTCCCTTCCCATTCCCTTTTCTCCCTCCCTTTCCATTAAATTCCCTAAGATCCCTAGGAGTGATTTAAGGGGACTGGACAGCATTGGTTCAGTTGTGCTCACTTCCTCCTCCTCCTCAGACTCAGTGGACACATAAGAGTCCTTCCAGTTCCTTTTTTTAATATTTTTAAACCTGCTCATAGTGATAGCAGCCACTATGAGCCTCTCCTGCCTCAATTTTGCATCGAGACCATAACAGAATAGCAGAGCACGTCTACCTTGCTTTGTAGCTGCATCTATTGTGTTTGACTTCTGCAAATATGTCACTTCTTTATAGCGAAAAGGCAATTTTGGCCAATGGGCAAAAAATGCAAACATTTTAATTGCAAGTTTTAAAATGGATTTTCCAGCGAAAAAGCGGAAATCCATGTGGTTTTCGCAGAATTTCTCAGGAACACGAGGAGAGATTTCGCTCACCCCTAGATCTTAGTGCATCTGTTCCATAGAATAACATAGGAACTGAAGAAGTGTTATCACTGGAGAAGTGATCTCCACTATATCACCTCTTTATCATGCCTTAGTTGGACTACAAATCCTATCACCCTCAGGTGCCCAGCGGCTGTCTGAGGATTTTTGCAATCCAATAACACTCTATCACCTCCCCTCCCCCGCACTAGGCTGTTGTGTGATGGCTGTATGAGGCTGATATTTTTGTCCCCCTCCCCCCCACATCCAAAACTACATTTCTTGGGGACATATGTTCAAAAGTAAAGTAGATTTATTCCTTTTGAACATATAGCCCTTGGCCTTTGTATTTGATATAGAGTAAATCTATTCCAGTATGACATATCTTTTTCAGACCTACAGTTACATTCCTTTTTGTAGATTTATAACAGATTTAGTACTGGTCCAAAACACGCCCCAACCTTACACAGTTTCATCATTTAGTACTCTATCAGCCTGTCCTTAGTCACTCCCTGCAGTTTGATATTTTGGGCATGACAAAACCGTATTCATGTGCAAAGCAATGTGATCCACCCACATTATGACTGAACAAAGACAAACAGACACCTTGCAGATCAACACCTGTGAAGTATTTTAACCCTTTGAGCTTCAAAGGGTTAAAGCTGTTTGGAACATTGTGTTAAATTTATACGGGGCAGTGATTCTCAAACTTTTTTTTTTTGTACAACCCTTTTGTTTCCAGTTAAATTTCCTCTGAACCTTTTCGATCAAGGGCTAGATTCTATTGCCGGTGCTAATTTTATCACTGCTTTTATCTCCAGTTTTCCCCATAGACTTCAATAGGAAAATGTTTGATAAAACGTGTGTTAACATTTAGCACCTGCAATAGAATCTAGCCCCAAGCTTGTTAACTCCTTGGATGCTAGAGAGGTCTCCAACACATTGATTTGCAATGTCATTGGCGACCTCGCAAGCTGCCAAAGGATTAACCCTTTGAGTGCCTTGCGTACCACTCTGGCACTCAAAGGGTTAACACAGTATCTATAACAAAACTCTTTGAAAGGTAATTAATACCAGGTATATAAGAACACATTTCTAGGCTAATAATTATCAGGTATCTGACAACTATTGCTTTTCTTTAGCGAGGAATTGATTGTAGTACTTATAGCACATGGTGAGGCAAATGTAGATAGAAAGTGATGCATAAAATTCCCATTGATTTAAAGGCTTTTAACCCCTTGAACACTATAGAGATCTGAGTTGGAGACCTTGCTGTTATTCAAGAAGTTAATAGTCCCATTTAACTTGAAAGGGAATATTATTTGTTTCTTGTGGTGCAGTTGGTTTGCTTCAAACTTGCATCACTGAAATGTTTCAGTCTTCCACAAATCCACTGGAAGTCACAGAACCAGACATACACTAAGAGGCATAACTAGAAGTCACCAGGCCCTGGTGAAAAAATTGCCATGCCCCCCCAACAACATTGCCCCCATTGGGCATCTCCACATTGCCCCAATGTCCACTTCTTCTCATTGCCCCCAATGTTCATCTTCACATTGCCCTCGATGTCCACCTCTCCTCATTGCTCCCAATGTCCACCTCTCCACATTGCCCCCATTGACCCCCAGTGTCCATCTCTTACCACTCTGGTGGTCCAGTGGTATGGCAGGAGAGGTCTGTGCCTCCTTCTACACAGACTTCTATTAGCAGATGGAGCTCCCGCGTGGTCCTCTCCAGTAATGTAGAGTGCTGAGACATGATGTAATCTCCCAGCGCTCTGCACTACTAGATTGCCAGAGACAGCTGCTAATAGAGGTCTGTGCCGAGGAAGGCACAGACCTCAGGTTGTTGCAGCGTCAGGTGAGGGGGTCGCAGAGGAGTGTCCGAGCCCCTGGAGTGACGGGACCTGTTGCAGTTGCTACCCCTGCGATCCCTATTGTTGATCTACTGCATACACTTACGGACACCCACTCTCTTCCATTTCTTCAGTGTATTCTATGGAACCTTATTTCTTCAGGGAAATCCAGGGTTCCACAGAGCACAGATTGAGAACCATTGATCTCAGTTTCAGTATACACCATGAGACTGATGTTCTAGGAATGACTGGAACAATTTTGTAGCAACCCGTCAACATCACAGCGGAGAAATAGACATTCGTCAAATTCCCATTTATTTAAATTGATTTGTTATTCCCTTGAATGCTGGAAAAATCTACAATGCATTGTGAGAGGTTAGTGATCTCTCTAGCATCCAAAGGGATGTTTATTGCAAACAAAAGGGTTTGACTACAGAAACATTTTTGAGAACCACTGCCCTATATAATCAGTCTTGACTGAAAAATGCATGGGGAGACGTTGCTAGAGAAAGACTGGGTATCCTTGTAAACTACAAATTTGGAAACAATGGCCAGTGTCAGATAGCAGTAGTAAAAGCTAACAAAATTCTGTCTTGCATAAAAAGGGTTATTGAAGCAACAGTGGATAACATCATTTTGCCATTGTACAAATTGTTGGTAAGACCTCACCTCGAATATGCAGTACAGTTTTGGTTGCCAGTTCTGAAAAAGGAAATACTAGAACTGGAGAGGGTACAGCAAAGAGCAACAAAATTAATTAAGGGAATTGATATATGAAAACTAGACAAACTTGGTTTATTTACTCTAGAGAAAAGATGACTAAGAGGAGAGGTCAATACAAGTATCTCTGTGGTGAACTATTAATTCTAACACCTGATCAAATGACCAGGGGACACCCTTTGAGATTAGAGGAAAGGAGGTTTACACTTCAGCAGAGGAAGGGTTTTTTAAAGTAAGGTCTGTTAAATTATGGAATTCCTTGCCCAATGATGTGGTTATGGCAGATACAATGGACACATTTAACCCCTTAAGGACCATTAACGTGCCAGGACCATCACGGCAGTCCAGCACTTATGGACCAGTGACAATCCTGGCACGGCATGGAGTTCAGGGCTCTTGGCACGGCTGCACGCCGCTCCAGAAGCCCTGAACCGGAAGTTACAGAAAAAAAAGCCCCGTGGTCCTCAAGTGCCGGCCGCGCTTGTGCACCCCGGTCCTTAAGGGGTTAAGAGAACATTAGATAAATTTCTGTCAAAAGGGAACATACAGGGTTATACTGTATAGTTAATAGGCAAATCAAGAAGGTCTGATAAATGACTAACTTATTTGGTAGCAGGAAAGCTATACAATTCTCATTTCACTGGGGTATGAGGTAAAGACTGAAATTGATGGACTTGTGTCTTTTTTCAACCTAATTTACTATGTTACTATTTATCTTGATGTATCTTGGTGTAGTCTTCCTTTGAACGGGGAGTCTTTGGCTGGTGTAATCCCATATTACTCAGTAAGAATACTCATACACATACATAAACTACATATGTTTACATTGATGACGTATAGCAGTAGGAGTTACCACATGGAAACACCTAATTAACGTCATTACTTCAAGCATTTAATTTAGTAGCATGCTCAGGTTTACAGTTCTTTGGGAATTATGTTTGATTAATTTTAAATACATTGCACTTTTTTTTTTCAATGATTGCAGCAGGGATCAGACAGTCCTAAACAATTATTTTTTATTCTCTTAATAAATTAATCAGATGCTTAAAAGTTAATGCCAACAAAGCAGAATTTATTTTTATAATTGTACTTTCTGAGTGCCATAGAGGCATTGCAATAAATGCAATGGATATCATCTTGGCACTCGATTACATATTTACAAAAATATTGCAGGTAATGCATGAAATAGCAGAAAACCACTGGATACTTTTTTGCTTCATTTTTGATGTATTTTAATTCAAATTACACTCTTTTTATAAACAAGGATTCTGTTTGTATTATGGAGGCAATTAACCCTTTGGCTGCTGATGATCCCTCCAAAACTTTGCTTTGCAATACTTTGGAGAAGTATCTAACATCCAAAGTGGGTATTTAGTAACCTCAATCATTTGTACACGTTTGTATCCATATGAAGATACTTATCGGGAGATACACTAAGGGGTGATAAAGAGGTGATAAAGTGGAGATGAGTTCTCCGTTGATATCACTTCTCCATTTCCTATGTTATTCTATGGAGCCAATGCACTTAGATCACTTCCACTTGAGAAATCTTAGTGCATAGGCTCCACAGAATAACACAGTACTAGAGAAGTGATAAACTGGATAAGTCATCTCCACTTTATCACCACCTAGCGCATCTCCCCCTTAGTGTCTTCTACAAAAGAAAAATGTAGCAATTCTGGACGAATTAAGTGTACCACAAATACAAATTCAACAAATTCCCATTGATTTAAATTGGGCTTTTAACCCCTTGAATGCTAGAGAGAGATGCAATGCAAAGCAATGTGTTGGAGACATCCTTAGAATTTAAAGGGTTAAAATCCCCATTTAAATGAGGGGGGAACTTTATGTCTCCCCTATGGAGCAGTAGGATTGTTTCAGAATTGCTCTTCATTTCTTTTGTGCATAATCCCCTTGGTGTATATTTTGTAGAGGCAAAAAGAACAGTGTATATATGAAGAAAACAACAGAAAGAAGCATTGCTTGGCTTCAGTAAAAAGATAGATAGTCGAGTTTAGGGTTGTCCATAGACTCGGGCACAGCCATGTTCTTGTCTCCAAGTTCCTGGTCTCCAGTTGATATTTGTATTCATGGACGCCTTCATTGAGATGAAGAACACTTGGCTGTCTTATTTGTTTCAGTACAGCAATGGATTATAACGGAGCTGAAAGTAACATTTATGCATCGCTGCCATCACTGCCAACATATTAATCAGGTTAAAATTGGACTTAATATGTCAGAATGGAGTCTTGGAATAAACAGATCCAAAAATTCCATCAAATTGAAAAACAAGTCTGTGAGGCCGATGCACATTAAGTGGAATAATTCTGGGGCAAACCAACTACACACCAGGAGACACCAATATGAATTCCCCAAATTACCTTAAAGGGATAGTAATACTTAAATTGTATAATGCTGCATCTTGTAGCCCTTAAAAAAGAAATAAAATGCCCTCAGTGCCATCTCTCAAACCTTTATGGTTAGAGAGATATCCGCTTTCAAAGTTCCCCCCTCCCTGACGTCAGAGCTCTAGTTGACTGCAGGGCAAACTGATCCTGGGACCAGACGGCGGCTCTGCAGCAGTGCCAAGATCGCATTAATGAAAAAGAAATCTTTCACTGAAACAGTCTTCTAAGTGTGCTTTCAAACCAGTGCCAGTGAAGGATTTCTTTTTCCATAACGTGATCTGCTGAATAGCCTCCGCCGGTCCCGTGACCGGATTCCCCTGCAGTCAGATAGAGCGCTGATGTCAGGGAGGGGTTTGAGAGATGGCACTGGGGGCATTTAATTTCTTTTTTAAGGGCTACAAGATGCAGCGTTACAAAATTTAAGTATTACTATCTCTTTAAATGGGGCTTTTAACCCTTTCAGTGTCTGAGAGGTAGGGTGACCACGTGTCCTGGAACGTCCGGGACTGTCCCTTAAATGAGATCTGTGTCCCGCGTCCCGGGTTACCCCCAGCCGGGACATTAAATAGTCCCGGAATGAAATAACATAGCCAGCACCCATCTCTGCCACTCAGCTGTTCCACTCTGTTCCTGCGCTGTGACTCGCTCAACATCACTGAAACTCACATTCTCACAGCCTACCTACAGTAACAGGCACAACCACCAGCCAATGAAAGGAGAGTATTTGCTTAATGGTCCTCATTGGCTGGCTGGTTGCCTGGTTAATGTGAGACGGCGGCAGTAACTCGGCGCATGCCTGGATGAGAATGCGAGTAAGACAAGTGTCATTAGCAGGAGGCAGCGTGTCACTCACAACATCTCCAGTACGGTCTGGAGTGCAGTGAGAGAGTTCCAGTGCCTCCGGTGCTGACTCCCATACCAGTCTGAGAAAGTCATGAGATTGAGTAAGTCACACAATTTTGGGCACATTTAGGTCACATAGAATATAAGTATCTCAGATTCAAATAGCCAGTGTGTAGAGAGAACGCTTTGATTGCACCAGAGGCATGGATATACAAGTAACGTACCAGTGAACAACACATTTCCTTCTCAATGTTTTGCACAGCAGCACAGAACTCTCTGATGTGCAAGAAAAGAGTTAACTTCATTAATTTCTGTTTTTAAGGATGATTCTGAATATTGCTTTCTGTTTGTTTCATACATGCTGATTCTTTTAACCCCCTGAGTGCCAGAGGGCACTGGGGTATGCAACACATTGTGAGGCAACGAATTGCATCCCCCTGTGGCGCTGGCACTCAATACTACTAACTATATAAATACACTAAAATATTCATAAGTACACTCTTTTTATGCAAGTTTATGTCAGATAACTATCTCAAAATGTCTAAAGCCAGAGTGTAGAGATAACCCTTTGTGTGCCAGGCCAGACGGAATGCAATACATTGCTTCACATGTGTTGCATACCCCTCTGGCACTCAGGGTTAAAAAAATCAGCATGTAACTAACATAAAAAAAAAAAATCATCTTTCAAAAACACAATTGAATGAAATTAATCATGTGCTTGCACAAAAGAGGGATCAGGATGTGCAACACAATTTGAGAAGCAAAAGTGTTGTACCCAAGTCATTGCGAGAACTGTGGCATCCAAGGGGTTAACTTTATATTAGAGAGGCTTTGAGGGAAATAAATCGCATTGGAATGTGATGGTGTGGATTTGCTTCACTACACAATATTTATTTAAGCTCTTAGATACTATAGAGGTCTTTAACACTTTGTGTGTTGAATACCTCTGTACCATTCAATTGTTAAAAATCCAATTTTACTCAACTGAAATAGTTCTTTATTACATATAGAGCAGGATTTTTTGCTTCAGAATTGCACCACATTTGTCCTTGCACATAAGTCCCAATGTGTTGTGCCCGCTGCGGGTCACGTGATGTCATGTGACCCTACCAGTGCAGCCACACTAGAGCTGAAAAGTACTTTACCACTATCTTGCCGACAGTGTCCCTGAATGGCAAAAAGGAAATGTGGTCACCCTACTGAGAGGTGTACATCCTATTGCTTTGAATGCTAGACAGGTCTCCAAAATTTTCATTCACAATGCATTGGAGACCACATTCTAGCATTCATTGGTTTATAACTCCCATTTAACATTTCTTCTTAAACATTATCTTAACCCTTTTAGTGCCAGAGAGGTATCCAAGGCATTGCACTGCAATGCCTCGGATACCACTCTGGAACTCAAAAGGGTTAAAAATGAAAGTGCCACATTTTAGCGTATGTGTGTGAATTATTGGTTTGGTGCATACCGGTTTTCACACTCTGCCTTTGTTAAGACTTGAAACCTTTAAAGGTCCAGATAGGTGTGCAACGCATTGCTTCACAGCACATAGCTCACCACTTTGGTCCTTAAAGGGTTAATGTGAGCATGTCCCAGATCCCCCCACCCCCCATGTCCAAACCTCCCTGGAGAATCATGGATGGATGGGGATTGGACTGTCCAAAAAAAACGCAAAGAGTGTCACAATGTGGGCAAGATTGGGATATTAACCCTTTGAGTGCCAGAGAGATATTCAACACATTGGACTGCAATGTGTTGAATACTTCTCTGGCACTCAAAGGGTTAAAAGGCAAAGTATGTCCTCAAATAGTCAGGGAAGCAGGTAGAACAGTGCAGGAGTGGGCAGAACCAGGTAAGGAGTGAGTGTGGTCACCAGGTATCTCCAGAAGCTGGAGAATTAGCCTCTCTTCCCAGAGACTGAAAGCCTCAGGGGCAGATCCAGAGAGTTCCCAGTAGGCCTACAGCATGTGTAGGAAAGTGGACTAATTTTATGCCAACTTTCTCATTGCCATGTTAGTACATAGAGTAAACCAAGAGAAAGAGGAATGGAATGCCCCAAAATGCACATACACTCCGCCACTACCCTCCTTACCTTCGTGCAAATCATGTAAAGAAATGAATTTTCAGCATAGATAACTTAAGTACAGGTAACATCTAATAATAACCCCAAACTTACCTTAGTACAGTCATAAAATAAGAATGATGCCCTATGACTTCTGCCTTTGTTCAAGAGATAACATCTTCAATGAGTCCTGGATGTCATGTCTGTGGAGGCAGACATGACAGTCACTGGCACTTATTTCACACTGAAGCAGGAAGAGCATATGTGTGTGTGCGTCTGTGTGTTGTTTCCTTGTATTTTATTTCCCTCTATGAACTAACAAGGCAAATAGGAAATTGGTATAAATAATACTGGCATAAATAGAGGTGGAGTTGGAGCTTGCTCACATTAACCCTTTAAGGACCATATGGGTGTGTAGGGCATTGCACATACTTTTGGTCCTTAAAGGGTTAAAGTCTTAAAAATGGCATAGGTATGCACAAAGTCATACATGTGCACTCAAACACAATCCATAGCGCAGCCACATTATTCTTCAACTAAAGTCTAAGCTCAGGAAATGAGCTGCACTGGCAAATTTGTACCTTTCCCCCATTGCTTAGCAATGCATAGAAGATGTCGGTAGCACTAAGGAATTAAAGTGTAAATGAATGTATTATCAAACAGATATTGATGAATACTCTAACTATTTGACACACAGACATCTTCCTTGTTCTAACATCGTAATATTAGCATTACTTACATACATATACGCCATCATAAAAGTTATATTTTGTTTCAGTCAGTGAGAAAGTTTCCATTCAGTTCAAAAATCCCAGAAGTCAAATTCTCTGCCATCTAAATAAGTGATTAAGGAAAATATTTACAGCCTGTACAAGTGAACATGTATTTTTTAAGTAGAGGAACTACCACAAATGTTTTTGCGTTCCAGGCTTAATTCCAGTAAAAGCAAATTAAACTGTTCCAATTTGACAGCTGAAAGAGTGCAAAGAATGAGTAACGAGGTATTGGTGCTGTGCAGTGGTAAGAGAGAAGGAAAACAAAGCAGTGTGGGATTAATTCAGTGGTAAATACACTTAAAGGCAAATTATTATGAGAAATGGATATTTTTTGCTTAAATATATTGTGTAGTGTACAGTAAAATAGTTTGATCTTTTTAAATAAGGTATCTTAGGGCAATATGTTCAAAAGAAAACTGGAGGAATATTGGCACAATTCAACTGCGCTGTAAGGGAAAACTAAACAGTTTATTGATTATTGATTTACTGCAATGCATTGGATACCCCTTTAACCCCTTGAATACTATTGAGGCCTCCAATGCATTGCTTCGTAACACTTGGAGACCAATCCATGAATCCAGGGGTTAGTATAAGCCCTATTCATATTAAAGGACAAGTTGGTCATTTTCATTGTTTCCCCTGTGGTGCAATTTAAAATAAGGCCTTTAGAGCTGTTTAAGATTAGGGCTATCTGTGCAAAACATTATGGGGCAATCCAACTGCAGCAAATACAAATTAATGGGGTTTTTACCTCGTTGAATGCTGGAGACGTCCCCAATACATTGACTCACTATGCCTTGGAGACCTCTCTAGCATTCAAGGGGTTAAGCAGACGCCTACTTAAATTAATGAGAATTTGTATTTGTCCCTCATTTTTTGTCCCCAGTTGATTGGTCTGTTCACACCTAGGTTACCACAATTCGAAGCGCTCACAGTATGGGCATCCACAGACATTTTTCCATGGCGGGACAAAGCCAAAAATATGTTGCATGGGCCAGAATGCCCAGCAGCTGGGGAACGGGGTCAGATACCCCCTCTTAACCCCCCATAGAGGCCCATGGCTCATACCTATATCACCTTGCAAAATACTGCAACTGCTGTGTTAATCCTTTGTGTGCCAGAGGGCCACACCACGCATTGCAAAGCAATGCGTGGTGTACCCCTTTGGAACTGAAACAGTTAAGAAGACTCTGAGAAACTTTGGAGCAAACCAAATGCACCAAATTCCAAAATGATTTAAATGCTTGGCAATATGTCAGATTAAAATAACCATTTAAATCAATGAACATTTTTAATTATCCTCTATGGTGCAAATTACTTAATCCAAAATTGCTACACTTTTTTTATTTGTACCCTTGTGTAAAAGCCTGTGTACACGAGCCAAGGTCTGGGCGATGTTAACCCTTTGAGTGCCAGAGGGGTACACAATGCATTGGTTTGCAATGCGTTGCATACCCCTCTGGCAGTCAAAGAGTTAAGAGGCCGGTCCTGCTCTACGTCCTGCCGCCGACGCAGTCAAGCACTGTAGAGACTGCCCGAAAGCACAGAATGCTCCCATCATTCTGTGCGTTCAGGCAGTCTCTACTGCGCATGACGGCTTCTTAAAAACATTCTAGCAAATTATTATATAGGCTATGGCTCATAGGGGGAGATTTATAAAACTCGAGTTATAAATAAAGTTATCAAAGAGACATAAGGATATGTATAAAAGTTTTGCAACATTTTTGCTAAGTGCTAATGCCAGTCAGTTGACTTTTTTGAAAAGTGGATAAAAAATTGACTTCTCAAAAAATAAACTGCGCCACAAATAAAGGCAGTTTTAGTGAATAAATCTTAACGCCAGGTATTATCTGTTCATAATCAAAGTATATAGTTGCAGCTATGTATATTCTCAGTTGCCTCTCCGTATTGACATCTACCACTTCTGCTGGTAGGCTAGTCAACTTATCATTCACCCTCTCAATGAAGTAAAACTTTCTTATATTTCATCTAAGCATCCAAACCTCTAGTTTTAGACTAGGACCTATTTCTTAACATTTCTGCTTGTTTCAAATGTACTTCCCTCCTATACTTTGCTGAATCCCATTATATGTTTTAATGTTTCTATCATATCCCCTCTCTCTTCTCTATCTAAGCTATAAATGACCAGATCCTTTAGACTTTTCTGAAAATGTTACCCTTTAGACCATTAACCATTTTAGTAGCCCTTCTCTGAACTCTCTCCAGAACATCTATAGCCTTCTGGAGATGGAGTATCCAGTACTGTACACAATATTCTTGTAACACTCACCACCAATGAAGGACTAGGATCACCAGAGGAATCAGCCAAGGTGGTCTACTAGGAGGCTAGGGTTTGCAGGGTGGGGAGCGCTGCTTGAGAATGGTGTCAGTAGTTGAGTGTATCCTTGATGCAGTGTAAGCCAGGGTTAAAATTGACCACAAGGCCAGAAGACAGGATGAGTGTATCCAAAACCTGAAATGGTAGGATATTCTGATGGAAGGTAAGTGAGGAAGCCAGCTGAATCCTGAAGACAAAGACCAGGAATTGGATCAAATCAGGAGGCTAATGGAAAGTTGGAGACAGGCTTAGGTCATATGCCAGGAGTTGGATAAAATCAGGAGGAAATTGAGCAGTCAGAAAAAGGCCAAAATCAATACCAGAGTTCAGACACGGATGAAAGCAGCAACACAATAAAGGCTTAAAGAACGAGCATCTGCCTGTCCTGAAGACAGGTATATAGGTTCAGAGAACACTGGGCAGAAACACAGGTATGAGCACCAGGTGAGTGGCTGCGACAACTCTAGGTGAGCTCTGACCAGAGATCTGTACTGTGGTATGAACACCTCTCTCTTTCTGCTGCTAATGGCTCTAGCTATACAACACAGCACCCTGCTGTTACATTGCCTGCCTATTTTAATCCATCAGAAATAATTACTCACTTTCCTCTGTTGTCTCTAACATCACAGTACAATTAATACCATATTCTGCATTTAGATTTTTACATCCCAAGTGCATTATTTTACATTTATCAGCATGAAACTGCAACAGCCACACTCTCCTCCATTCTTCTAATTTACCTAAATGATTTGCCATTTGGCTTGTTCAACAAGAAATGCCTACCCTGTTGAAGAATTTTTGTAATAAAACAAATAAAAATATTAAAATTAGTAGGCCCCAGTACAGATCCCTGAGGTATCCCAATAGTAATAAGACCTTCCTCTGAATATGCAGAAACAAAAAAAAAAAAAAAAAAAAACACAGGACATCCAATAGTGTAAATCTGAAGTAAGAAATCTTGCATATAATAAATAAGTGGTACTTAATCTGACATAGTGGTAAGATAGAAATAATAACCCGTCTCCACTTAGGTATCAAAGAGTGATGTACTTGATCCGGAAAACCTTGATTCTCCACAGGAAGCTGGTACACTCACAGAAGGCAATAGAAATTTGTTCAAAAATAAAAAAAGAAAGAAAGAAAAAAGGGCTTGATCTAATTAAGAATAGTATTTACTAATAATAATATAATATATAATAATCCTTTATTTATATAGCGCACACAGATTCCGCAGCGCTTTACACTCATATTGGTTCCTGTCCCCATTGGGGCTCACAATCTAAATTCACCTATCAGTACGTTTTGGAGTGTGGGAGGAAACCGGAGTACCCGGAGGAAACCCACGCAAACACAGTGAGAACATACAAACTCATTGCAGATGTTGTCCTTGGTGGGATTTGAACCCAGGACCCCAGCGCTGCAAGGCAACAGTGCTAACCACTGAGCCACTGTGCTGCGTATAACAAAATATCTATTGATAAAAATACAATGGCAATCCCATATATATGGTGAATAAATAGGTCTAATGTGATTTGTAGTGCTACACCACTGCTTTTTTGAAGACAAATTATCATGATTTGATCATGACCAGATCTCTCTTTGCATTCTGCTTCCTCTGAATATACCCCATTAACAACAATCATCTGTCTTATCCATTCAAGTATTTTTTTTTAATATTAATCTTTATTTAAATTCAAATAAACATTACAGGTAATACCATGAGTATCAAAACATGAGAAGTGGAATAAAACAAAACAAGAAAGGTTATATCATGTATAATGCCATGCATCATCTAAACATGAGTAATGATCTAATGTAAACCATATGCCATAGATGTTTCGTAAATAGCCAGAATGAGTAGGAGTATGCACTTTGACCAGGAGTAAGTAAAAATAAATTTGAGAATGGGCTATGAGGTGGGAGGAGATTTAATCATGGAATATGCCTGCAAACAGTTGGGAATGCATAATAAGGTCTGTAAAGCGTGTAGCATGAGGGGGGTAAGGGTGAGGAAGGGGCGAATAAGAAGGGGGGGGAGAAGGAGTGGGAGGGAGGAAAAAGGAAACCTCCCTGATTCAGAGTAGGAGAGGAAAAATGGAAAATACACCTTCAGTGCAAGGGAAAGGGTGCATGCAATCAACTTATACATATTGCTGAGGCTGAACACCAAAGGACCCCTTGTCCGGTAGCCACCATGACCCATTCAAGTATTTTAAAGTGTTAGTAATGTCTAAAAAAAAGTTTTTTTTGCATTTAGAAGAGCTTAAAAAGCTGATCTAAATGCAAAAAAACGTATCTCTCAAACCGCTATGGTTTAAGAGATATGGGCGTTTAAGTACTGTAAAGCTGTCAGCAGGAGATTCGTGTCAGTCGACACGGAGGCGCTTGAGAAGTGCCGAGATCTCGTTACTTCCAAGGAATCCCTTCATTGGAATGGTCTAAAATGTGTGCCTCATGCAGTTTGAGAGATACGGTTTTTTTGCATTTAGATCAGCTTTTTAAGCTCTTCTAAATGCAAAAAAACTTTTTTTTAGACATTACTAACACTTTAACATCCATACCCAAATACTGCAATTTATGAATGAGTCTTCTGAGAGGGAAACTGTCAAATGCCATATATATCTACTGCTCCCTTTGTTCTATTATTTTAGCTATCCAGTCAAAAAAATTGTTAGTTTGACAAGATCTCTCTGCAGTAAACCCATGCTATGTAGCAACTTGCAAGCCATTTAAGATAGTTAACAGTTCTTTCCTTTAATAGAGTTTCCATTAATTCCCCACAACTTATGTAAGACTTACTGGTCTGTACTTGCCAGAATCATCCCTGCCAACTTTTTGTAAAGCAGTAATACATTTGCTAGTTTCCAGTCTTCTCAAACTACTCCTTTAAATAGTGGCTGAGTTAATAATTCTGTTAAAGGTTTTGATAGCACACTTCTAAGCTCTTTTAACTTTGGGTCTACCCCATTTGGTCCCACCTGACTTAACAGTTTTTTTCCTCAGTTTTTTAGAGAGTTAAAATAGTGCTTCCTCCCCTGTAAAAATGCATTATTCACTTCTTGTGATTTCTTTTTTCTAACAAAGGTAACTTCCCTTCATCTTCATCTGTAAAAACTGAACAGCAATATTCATTAAGGCAGTCAGCTAGACCTTTATCCTCCTATATATTTTTCTCAACTTTTGTCTTCGGTCTAACTATTCCTTGTTTCATTTTTCTCATTCCACTTATATACCTAAGAAATGTTTTGTCCCCTGATTTGTTGACTGGGCAAGTTTCTACTCGTCCTTCTCAGTCTGCTTATATTTCCTAAATATTTTTTCTTCTTCACTGTACTTGCTACGTCTGTGGAATACCACAGTGGTTTTCTTTTTCTTTTACCCTTACTGACAAGTTTAATGTAATGGTCTGTTGCCTTAAATAAAACACCTTTCAGATAATCCAAATTCTCCTAGATTCCATCTAAAGAACTCCAGACTGTCAAAGACTCATATAAATATATCTGTATTTTAGAAAACTCATCCTTTATATAATAAAAAAACCCTTTGTTTTACTGTGGTGCAACTTATCTTCTGTCCTTATGTTAAACCACACTGATCGACGATCACTGGAGCCCAAACACTTTCGTACGGTTACATTCAAAATGAAATCTGCATTTTTAAACAATAAATCTAGCGTGGATTACTTCCTTCTTGGTTCCTCTACTAACTGTCTAAGAGATAATCCCTGTAAAGAGTTTAGGATATGTGTACTCCTGGTTGAACCTGCTTTTTTTTCACTGCAGATTAAAGTTCCTCCAACATGATAAGCTTCCCTTTCATTGTCATCGTAGTTATTTCCTCAACCAGTAGATGATCTAACCCCTTTGCTTGCCCAGAGGATTCGTAACTATGTACACAGCCATTTTATTTCCATATTCTAAACTTATCCAAAATGTCTCTGTGTTCTCCTCCATACCTTGTATCTGATTAACCTCTAAAGGGCTAACAATACTTAAAGGGATAGTAATGTTTCATATTAAAAGCAGCTCTAATTAATCATCATAGTATTTGGACTTTGGAGAGTGATATTTCAATTCTGTCAGAGTTGTAGTTCAAGAGTAATTCAGTGACAAAATATCCCCCTCCCGCCCCTTTTACTGATGTAACACTGCTCAGCCCGAGCAGAAGGGAGGTGCCCAGGTAGATTGCAGAGAGGGACAATCTTCAATTAAGATAAGGGAAAAACCTGAAAAACTTGTCAAGGGCTTTTATTGTTCTTATAGAAAGAAGATTGTCCCCTGCTGTTATCTGTCTGGTCTATGGACTGCATTCCACATCTGAGAAGAGATGGCTTACACTAGGTAAAAGGGGCAGGAGGGGAAACTTTGCTTGTGAATATCCCTCAAACCGTAAAGGTTTGAGAGATTAGACTTATATCAGTCTTCATTTTTTTAATGCCTACAAAATAAAATAAAGATAAAACATAATATTACTATCCCTTTAATATGAAAAATATATATATTCTAGGTTTTATCTTCTTGAATAAAACAAAGACACCCACAATGCCGAGAGGTGTTTTATTCAAAACTTTTTGCTGCTTAAACTTGATTTTTAGAGCATTATTTCAATAGCCTGAAATTTTACAGTGGCATTGTTGCTACACCATCCTATGCACAGCCCTGGTTAGTTGACCATAAACCTCTATAAAATGGTGTAGCTACAGAGCCACTGTACAATTTCTGGCCATTGAGATACTGCACCTAAAGAATTTGAGTTTGAGCTGAAATAACTTTTATACAAAATACCTCTCAGCAGTGGGAGTTCCCTTGTTTTACTCAGGAGGATAAGCCCTACAATGTATATTTTTGACATATTAAGTGTTACTATCCCTTTAAGCTAAATTTCACAAAAATGGCATTCCACCTCATTTTCTACCTTCTCCATCTTTTCTGTATAGTGAATACCCAGGTATTACTACAACCCAGTCTTTTTCATTGTACCAGGTCTCAGCAATCCCCACTAAATCCACACATTTTTTGTTAGTATTTCCATTAATTCAGGTCTCTTATTCCATCTGCACAAACTTTTACACATTGTTTAACCCCTTAACGACATGTGACGTACTATGACCGTCACGGTCCTTGAAATACTCAAGGACCGATGACGGTCATAGTACGTCACGTACTTTTTACTTACAGCGCTCTACCGGGAGCGCTGTAAGTAAAAATAGGGCCTGAAATTGACCATTCCAAGATCGGAGCGATCTCTAGCAGGCCCCATAATGACGCGCCGATACACGCGACAGGTCACGTGTACCGGCGCGTCCAAGTGCTCCTATGCGGTCATTATGGGACAGAAATGTCCCAGGACCGCCGGTCCTTAAGGGGTTAAAGCCTAGTGTTTTTTAACCTATGCATCAGACATACCTTGCCCTAATTCATTCGAGCAATACTGTATGTGGGGGCGGGGGGGCAAGTAGATTTAACTTATACCATTTCATCATCCCCCTGTTCAAAACAGAAGTAAATCTTGAGCAAAGCAAATGCACTAGATGTAATTTGACTAGATCACCAATTTAATGCAGGACATGTTGCAGGACTGCATGGAAACTGGTTCAGTGAATGATTCAGTGTGCGTTTTGCATTAGCATCCCACATTAACCCCTTAAGGACCCTTGACAGTCCTGGCACATCATGGGTTGGCGAGCCATAAGGACCCATGACGTTCCAGAACTGTCATGGAATTCAGGGTTCCCCATGCGGCTGAACCCTGAATCTGATTTTAAAAAAAATGGTTTGTGGTCCTTAAGTGCCGGCTTGGGTGCACGGGGTTAAAATGACAATCTAGTCACATTAACTACAGTGAGCACTAAAAATGCAAAGCAATGGTTGGTGAAATTTCATGTATTCATGGGGGTAAAAACCCATTTAAATAAGAAATGTCATATCAATAAAAGTCACCTCCGATACACTGAGAGGATCCATGGAATAATGAAAACAGTGTAGTAAAGTATGTAAAGTGTTGGCATCATTTAAAATCATAACCATATCGGACCTCCATGAATAGGAGAATGCAGCCAGCTTGGCGAAGTGGGATATGTGTGACTGCGCAGTCTGTCCCTGTGCTGTACTGAACGGCTCCATTGCAACTCCTGCATTGGCAAATCCCTGTGAGTGACAGAGACAGGGATGGACAGTGCAGGTGCACAAATCCCACTTCACCAAGATAGCCACACTCTTCTATGCATTTAGCTCCAATACTAAGTCATACCTCCCAACATTTCAAATTGCCAAAGAGGGACACTTGTGTTTTAGGGGGAGTGGCTGGAGGTGTGGCAGGTGGGCGGGGCATTAGCGAGAATTTTTAGGCTATTTCATGACCTATTGACACCTCCTTGTGTAACCTAATAAGTGACTTCTAACAAGACCAAAGTATTTTATTTACACACACTAATTTATAAACACAAAAACTGATGTTTAAACAAACAATATTGTGAGATTTATTGCTGTAGAGTAATGTGATACCCTTATTTACACACCACACAGTCTGATTTTGTACAAAGAGGGACATCAGGGAAGGAAAGAGGGACAGAGGGATTTGGGTCAAAAAGAGGGACTGTCCCTCCTAAAGAGGGACACTTGGGAGGTATGCTAAGTTGTGATTTTAAATGATGCTGATACTTTACATACTTTATTACCCTATTTTTGTTATTCCATGGATACTACCAATGAATTGGAGGTGACTTGTATTGACATGACAGTTCCGCTTTAATCATTTGAGTGCCAGAGGGGTGCCCTGCAATGTGTTGGGCAGCCATATGGGACTCAAAGAGTTAAATCAATGTAATTTTGGAGAATGTACATGTGGCATGTATAGTGCAGCTGATTTGCACCAGAAATACTCCAGTTCTCTTTTGAACATAAAATCCTAAAGGTATTTTCTGGGTCAGGCAGATGTGAATGGGACTGGAGGTGGGTTCATGTGAGGAGGAGGAGAGTATCCATGTATAGTGCAAGAAGTGCTTAGGATTCCATGCCAAGGGGCACCTGAAATATAAATCCAGCACTGTATGTCACATGATTACCTGAAATATAAATCCAGCACTGTATGTCACATGATTACCTAAAATATAAATCCAGCACTGTATGTCACATGATTACCTGAAATATAAATCCAGCACTGTATGTCACATGATTACCTGAAATATAAATCCAGCACTGTATGTCACATGATTACCTGAAATATAAATCCAGCACTGTATGTCACATGATTACCTGAAATATAAATCCAGCACTGTATGTCACATGATTACCTGAAATATAAATCCAGCACTGTATGTCACATGATTACCTAAAATATAAATCCAGCACTGTATGTCACATGATTACCTGAAATATAAATCCAGCACTATATGTAGGGTTACCACCCAGCCGGTATTTTACCGGCAGGCCGGTAAAAAATTGGCTTCTGTCCAATGTTAAGTCTATGGATGGAATGCCATGGCCGGTATTTTTTGGAAGAAAAGGTGGCAACCCTAACTATATGTCACATGATTACCTGAAATATAAATCCAGCACTGTATGTCACATGATTACCTGAAATAAGGGCCACTAAGAAAGCATAACAAGAGAGTATAGATGTAAAAATAGAACTATTTTAACAAAACTACACTGCAGCACTTTAACTAATACTACAAAATGTTTAAATGTACATGTTTTTCCTTTTATTAATGGATTGACTTTAAAACTATACTAGCAAAGAAGGAGTTTAAAACCTCCTTTGTGTCTATTTATAAAGCTATTGCTGGTGACATAGCTCATTTGGTTAATGCACCAGCTGTAGAATCTGTTCAAACTTCAGGTTTGCAGATTCTAGTCCCAGCAAGGTCAAATCAGCCTTTCACCCTTCTGAGGATAGCTAGGGTATACTTGAAAATGTGACAATCTCAATGTATCTTTCCTGGTAAAATGCTTTCCTTTAAAAAAACAACAACAAAAAAAACAAGCATTTTATTATACAATTGTAATCCTTGTATCACAATGGGATCATTTCTGCTCTATTCAAATTCCGAGAGCACAGATTACAGTTTGGTATTCTACTCTTCTTGGAAAATCAGACTGGCCAATTGGAAGTTGCCACATAGCCATCAATGTTTTTACTTTGGGCAAGCTTAATAAAAAGTGTTTAGGTGTATGCGGGAACCCTGGAGCTACAATTAGCGCTGTTTACCATCAATTAATTCCATGGTTGAAATCCTATGAAAGTCTTCATGATTGCAGATTATAACTAGTTGCGCATAACTATAAATAACCCGATCCTCCTATGTGAAGGGTGACTAGCTGATTAGTTTAACCCTTTCAGTGCCAGAGGGGTACACAACGCATTGCTCTGCAATGCGTTGCGTACCCCTCTGGCATTGAAAAGGTTATAGAAAGCTACTTTGTAATGCCTTGGAGATGGATATTCAGTGTATAACACAGCTCTCCTTTTATTTCTCTTGCTGTTTTACAACTCCGATCATGCAGAGTTTATTTGTACTTTTGATTAAATAATATTCCCTTTTGCATTCCTGTGGGTTTGGCCTTAAAATGAACACATTAACTCTTCACTGTTTATATCCACAGTGTGTTAAGCTATCAGTGTGGTAATTCCCCATACAAAACATAATTACAGGAAGGTATCCCTCAGTACTTATCTACGGTATATGGCAGTGGTTCTCAACTTTTTTTGGTCAAGGGACCCCTAACATGCAGTCTGGAAGATTCGAGGCACACCTAACATTTTATAGGTCATTTGATCAGCAAGTAATGTAGGCTGCAGATGCACAAATATTCAGTTCTTATTAGGTCTCACAATCAGAATAACAGAAACAAACATATTGTGTAGAAAAATTTCCAGAAATATACAGTTGAAACTCAGTACTCATATTTTATCAAAATCTTTATAGAAAAGATGGGGCACACTCTGTACATGCCCATGGCGGGCACCCTGGATAAGAATCACTGGTATATGGTTTCTCACTCTCTGTCTAGACTAATGCTTCAGTCATGCTTTGGACTTTTATTAAAAAAGGTCCAAAACAGGGTTCCAACATCGGGCCTTATGTTTAAAAGCAAAATGCGTATCTAGAGCAACCTAAAGGCAAGACCAAGGACAAATAACAATTTCTAAAATCCCCACTGATTGTGGTGGAACTTTTTAATCCCTTAAAGGCTAAAGAGGTCTCCAATGCATTACTTTGCAAGGAGTTGGAGACCCCTCTAGCATTTAAGGGGTTAACTGCCCTTGTTAACCTAATTAGGGGGATGTATTTGTCCCGAATAGTGCAGTTAGTTTGCTTCAGAATTGCTCCATTTTGCATTTATACATAAGGCCCTCTGATTCTTATGTATGCAAGTTTTATGACTACACAATACTTTATTTAACGCTTTGAGTGCCAGAGGGCTATGTGATGCTTTGCCGACTGGCACTGAAAGGGTTGTAGACCTGAGAGTGCTCCAATCTTTGGGGCATCGCACTAATGTTGGCCATGCATATAAATGTGTGTATTTTAGAACCAAGGGAGTTACTTGTTTCCCAAGAGTACTGGGGCTTGAGCTAGCCTAATGCACTAATAGAGCAATGTGCAGCCCAACTGCATCATTACCATTAGGGAGATCATCAACATTATACAGTATACCCCAGATGCAGGGCCAGATTTCCCAATAGGCAGAGCAGACAACTGCTAGAGCTTCAAAATTTGGGAAGCACCACAGTTCTGAATTATGGGTGTGGCCAGAGCCATATAAATGTCCCTGCACCAGTGTTGCACCCCTTTATAGCAGAATAATGTATTGGAGATTTCTCTAGCAACCATAGGCCAGTTCTATTTTCAGTGCCTGGAAACAATAGATGGGCCTGGGGGCAGGGTCATATGAGGAGTGAGGGTGCGGCCATGGGCAGAGTTAAGTGCACCTAGACTGCCTTGCCAAGGGGCAACTGGGATGTAGATTTGTCCCTGCCCTGATGGCATAAAGACTTGTGAATTTAAGCATGAGACCTGGGTCTTTATTGCCCTGAAATGGTACCTAGTAATGCTCCTAAGCATCTTGAAATTACTGTCTGAATGTTCAAGCTTTCTGACCTATAATATGTCCTGTTTATTCGAATTTCCTACTGACCTCACTGAACAGAAACATGACATTTTTGTAAGTGCAAAAGGTGTAATAACAGGAAATACTACATTTAATATATATCAAATAAATTATACTCTAGTACCACCTTTGCATACATAAATAAGTTTGGGATATCACGTGAGGTAAAGATTTTAATAGTGTTCTCAGTCATAGCTGGCAAAGTCTTTATTTTGTTTTGCCAGTAACTCAGTAGACATTGAAAGCCTTAGAATGACAGTCTCTCTGTTGATGTGCTTTGCAAGAAAACAGGGTTGTCCTATTTTTGTAACTTTTCCTACAGTCTACACCATGGTGGTTATTATGTAACCCTGTCCCTGCCATTTCAGAGAAAAATGAGAGCACACTGATTCCCATTCCACCTTTTGGATTTTATTCTTTGTGTGGTGTTTCTGCCAGTTGAGTGACGTCTGCCACAGTTTTGAATAAATCCCTGTGCAGGACTCACACAAAGATCTGGGAATTCAAAATGGTGTCAGTAGTGGCTTTTACCTATGACAGGTTTAAGAAGAGATATAAATATTCCAAATGAAACCAGTGGGATTTAATTTTGTGTAAAATAAACATATCCTGGTTTTGTTAGGAAAGGAAGAAAATAGTGCAGCTGTCAGTAAATAAAAACTGTTGTTAGACTACAATTTCCATCATCCTCAGCCAGGCAATGGCTGGCTGATAATAATAAGAGTTGTGGTCCAGCAATAGATGACAGGCCTCAGTTACCTATTCAGGCCTCATTTTAGGCTGATCAGGCCTCACCTTTAACCTTCGACATACATGAAAAATACATCCTGCAGGGCTGTTTTCATTTAAGTACAAGCCAGTAATGTGTGTTTTTCTATGTATCGCTGGTGAAAGGTGAGGACTGCCTAGTCTACATTATTAATATAGGCACAGCTGAGCAATTTACAACCAAACCAACTGCATTGTATGGCACAAATGAAAATCCCCATTAATTTAATATGGCATTTGAAAAGTGATGCAATGAACTACTCTCTAGCTTTCAAGAGGTTACAAGTCCCATAGCAGCCAATATGAATTTGGGGGAATTTATTTATTCACAATAGTACAGTTTGTTTGCTCCAGAGTTTCTCTATTTTGCCATTATACATTAGGCCCATTGAGGTTGATTTAATAAGAAAACCAATTGATTCATGGAGACAATTAAAATCACTGTTGACTTAAATTTAACTCCTTGAATGCTAGAGAGGCCTTTAACCCTTTGAGTGCCAGAGAGGTACCTAATGCATTGCAGCTCAATGCATTGTACGCCTTTCCGGAACTCAAAGAGTTAATGGATTATGATGCAACACTGTAGAGACATCCTTAGCATTCAAGTGGATAAAAGCCCCATTTAAATCAATGTAGATTAGGAGAATTTTCATTTGTTTGCAACAATTCCGTTGGTTTGCTCCAGTCCTATTTAATTCATTAGTCTCAAAGTGGGGTAGTTCTTGTGTAAACCAACTACCACACCTTGGAACTTCATCCTGTGTAGCCCCCAGAGACGGCTCATGGGTTCCAGTTAAGTATAGTTTAATGACACGATTCGCACCATAAAGGGGTGGGGCTTTATTGGGTGGTTGTGGCTTAGTCTGGTGGGTGGAGCTTACAGTCATTGTGCTGGTAAGTGGGCAGAACAGGGTGGGAAGGAGGAGAAGTGGAGTCTCCAGGGCAGATCCAGAGAGTGTCCAGGCATGCCAGTTGCACTGTAGGAGATGAAAAATTCTAATTGATACAAATGGGACTTTGCAAAGAAATGCACTGGATACCTCTCTAGCATTCAAGAGGTTAAAATCCCCATATAAATCAATGGAAATTTGGGGGATTTTATTTTTTTGTCTATTGCCATGCATTTGGTTGGCACCAGAACTGCTCTACTTCACTTCTAGGCCTAGTTAAAACAGGTGTTTTCAATGCTACTTTGAACTCACCAAGATGCTTCTCATTGTTGTGGATCTGACTGCTCATAAAGGAAATTCTGCCATGCATCACACAGCTTGAGCACAGTTTGTTGAAACAACACAGAATGCAGGAAAATGCCAGCACTGGTTTAGTGTGTGAGAATGTTGTGCGGTGTTCACACAGATGTAATAAATGGCCAGTCTATGTGTGTCAGCCAATAACATTTGGCTAACACCCCCACTGGCTGGTGATTAGCTTCAACGGAGATGGTATCCCAGGAATGTATGGGAGGTTTGAATGGTGATGCATCACATTCAAATGCACATATGAACCTAGCCCTGTAGATAATGCCTATTTTGTATAACATGAGAAAAAACAAAATTAAATAATACCTCCTGTGCATAATATAATTCACATTACTCAATCTGTCATGAGATACAGATTTGAGGAAGATGCCGATCATTTCATCATAGAGTGTTATAAAACTTTGTATTGTGCAGGCTACCATAAAATGTGGTGTCAGTGGGAGGATATAAATTATGTGAGTCTCGTCAGAAAATAGCAGGGTTTAATAACAGGTGGGGTCAGGCCTAACGGGCTGTCTAGCAAAAAGTGGGTGGAAAGTGGGAAGAACAGCATGATAAAGGAGATGAAGTGGGAAGGGTGTGGGAGGAACTGGGTGGGAAGGAGCAAAAGTAGGCAGGGTTTCATAAGAAACTCCCCACTACCAGAGAATCAGCCTCTGCTCTGGATACCCGGTAATTCACCACAGCAGATCTGGGGCTAGATTCTATTGCAAGTGCTAAATGTTAACACCCATTTTATCAAACATTTTCCTATTGAAGTCTATGGGGAAAACTGGAGATAAAAGCAGTGATAAAATTAGCACCTGCAATAGAATCTAGCCCCTGGAGAGTTCCCAGCTACGGAATATGGAAAGGATTTTCTGGCCTACTAATCTACAGTCTATTGTCTGTTTCTAAAAAGCAATCTATTGCTTGCAAGCAGGTTTACTGTAGAAATTGGTACCTCATGCCATGATTCACTAAGAAGCTTTTTATTTATTTTATGTATAGTTAATTGTATTAGCTGACATTTTGGTTTCAAGACTGTGGTCTAGATGCATGTATCAAAGTGATCAATGGCATTTTAATGCAAAATATGTAGGTGTGCAAGCTGCTAATGTGATATTCTCTGTTTATCTTTTTGTTTACTAAAAATGTTAACACATGTTCAGAGAAATGTGCTTCTTTCCATTTGCGTTATTCGTAAAATCAACGAGGTGCAACTCTGAGGCAAACCAACTATAGGGGGCAAAAGAAAGATTCCCAATTATTTAAATGGGGCTTTTAACCCCTGAAGTACTAGAGAGGTCTCTCATCCATTGCTTTGTGGGATTTATTTGGGAGCTTTTTCAGTATTCCAAAGTAAAGTTTTTTTTAACCTTTTGAGTGCCAGAGGGGTACGCAACACATTGCAACGCAATGCGTTGCATACCCCTGTGGCACTCAAAGGGTTAATAATACATAAAATGCAATTCAGGAAACTGATTCCCAACCTTGGAGAGTATAGGAAGGCAATGGAGGCCGCAAAAAAATCTGATGATGATGAACATGAATGGTAAATATTTCCTCTTCAAGTGGGATCCAAGCCTTTGTTCTGTAACCGTCTCAGTGCCAGACAGGCATCCATTGCATTGCATTGCAATGTGTTGAATATCACTCTGGCACTCTAAGGGCTAACATAAGTGATCCTTTACCCCTCCTCTGGTACAGTTTAGAAAAAAAATAGATACTTTGTTGACAATCTTGATGCCAGATTCTTATAAACTTACAAGTAGATGGAAGATAAGCATGGCTTGCTATACCCAAACTCTGACATATTTTATGTTTGGTCTTGAGGATATGCTTATCTCAGATGTCCTTGCAGGGCTGGATTTCATTACAGGCATGGGGCTGGATACTATTACAGGTGCTAAATGTTAACTCCCGTTTTATCAAACATTTTCCTATTGAAGTCTATGGGGAAAACTGGAGATAAACGCAATGGTAAAATTAACACCTGCAATAGAATCCAGCCCAGAGCAGGCAACTGCCTAGAGCTCCACATTTTGAGGGACGCCTTGGCTGTGCTGGTCACACCCATATACTGAATCTCAATGGGCTTGAACCAATTTATATACATCTTACAGGTGAGTACTTAACCCTTTATATGCTAGAGAGCTCTCTAACACATTGTTGAACAATGCCTTTGAGATCTCTCTAGTAACCAAGGGGTTAAAACTTTTTTCCATTCTTCCAAAGGTATTTTCTGTGCCAGGAAACAGTGGATGATACTAGTTGCGGGTTATGGTAGGACTGGGGGTGTGGCCATGGGACGAGCTATTAAAGGGATAGTAATGTTTCATAATAAAAGCAGCCCTAATTAATCTTCATAGTATTTGGACTTTGGAGAGTGTTATTTCAATTCTGTCAGAGTTGTAGTTCTAGAGTAATTCAGTGACAAAGTGTCCCCCTCCCGCCCCTTTTAATTATGTAATACTGCTCAGCCAGAGCAGAAGGGAGGTGCCCAGGTAGACTGCAGAGAGGGACAATCTTCAATTAAGATAAGGAAAAAACCTGAAAAGCTTGTCAAGGGGGGCAGGGCTTTCATTGTTCTCATAGGAGGAAGATTGTCCCCTTCTGTTATCTGTCTGGTCTATGGACTGTATTCCACATCTGAGAAGAGATGGCTTACACTAGGTAAAAGGGGCGGGAGGGGGAAACTTTGCTTGTGAATATCTCTCAAACCATAACGGTTTGAGAGATAAGACTTATATCGTTCTTCATGTTTTTTTAATGCCTACAAAATAAAATAAAGATAAAACGAAGTATTAATATCCCTTTAACTCCAAGAGTGCATTACCTAGGGCCGTAAATACGGCCCTGTGTAATTGAATTGCTTTACTGGTATATTAGCTACTAAGAGTTTATTCCATGGATCGACAACACTTTATTTAATGCATTACTTCCTCACATTTCCCTTTGTCCAGACCTTGATCTATTGTTATTCTGTATTAAATTACTTCATTCATTAACCTATCTGTATACGCTATTCAAAACTTTGCATATTAACTCGCTGGTTACCATGGTCAGGTGAAGCAATGCCTTTGAGGTTAAGGCCACCTAGGACAGAACAGTTAGGCATTAGCTAAATTGTATAAATCTATGCTCAAAGTTTATCAAAAGATTTAAATTTTTATTAAATTACATCAAATATTTTTTCAAGCCTGCTCCAAAAATATTAGCAGTTTGATCATAATGATTTTTTTAATTACTTGTTGCTATTAATGTTCTATTCTGATTTATTATTATTAAGTTATTATGAAGCCAAAGTGTCCTGGGAACTGTCCACAAAGTGTGCTTGGTTTGCAATGTAGTATTTATTTCTAGATAGCACTATTTTAGCTCTGCTGAAGAGCCACCGGCCGGTCAAATGACCAGAATCTGCTGCTGTCATCTAGAGCGCTTACTTCTGTGAAACAGCCTGGAGGGGGAACTTTAGCAGGTTATATACCTCAAACTATAGCTACAGCAATTGATTTCTTTTTTTTAATATCTTCATATTAAACAATGTTGAAATAAAAAATTACTATCCCTTTAAATCACTGGTCATTTGTGGAATGTTTACTTGCTCCCTATTGTACAGTTGGTTTGCTCCAGAATTAAACCCCTCCGTGACTCAAAGGGTTAAACACTGTAAATTAACTGGTTTGTTTGCGTTTTAGAAATTGAGTTTGAGAACGTCATTCAAACTCTATAATTTAAACATTTCACGTGAAATTCAATCACCACTTTTTCATATACAATGTTTACAACAAAGTGATTCAAACAAATGATCTGCTCCCTGTAATAACAGTGATCTATAAAAATGATTTCTCCTCTTTCTATACTCACTGCTCTAACATTGCTATTTTACATTGCAACATTAAGAAACCTACTAATATGTATATTGTCTAGGACAGTTGCTGGTCTAGGATTTTTCCTGCCTCATTCAAATGTTATTACATCCATGGGATTAGTATATTGGAGCACACTGTGTATCTATCCTATGTGTACATATTTCATGAGATTGTTTTAGATATTTTATTATCTTTTGTTGATAAAGCTGAATCAGACACGAGATTCCAAAACGTTAATTCAGTAATTAGAAACTCATGTTTTCATTAATTGTTCCTTCTTCACAAATGAATACATAACATGAACAGCAAAATGGCATAATTCAAAATCTCCTGGAAGATGAGCTCCATAAAATAATATTTTATTCCTTATCAATTCAATATTTTTTCAGACGCCAGGACACTAAATAGCAAGGCCAGTTATAGATTAATGGTCCCAAACATGAGGAGAAAATGGTAAACACCACAACAGAAAACCATTAAAAAATAAAAAGAGGAAACTCCCTAATGTTTAGATATTATGACAACTATCGGGATTAAACAACACATTTTTAATGGGAATGTGCTCTCTGCTCCTAGATGTAATCAGTTATATAATGTTTTTTGGCACTGATGTAGCAACTTCAATAGTACTTATAAACACACACAATATGCAGTCTTTGTTATATGCACAAATGGATTTCCCATTAGGCAGAGAAGGCAACTGCCTAGAATGCCACATTTTGAGGGGAGCCTTAGATGTGCTGGCCACAGCCACATTCTGCATTGTATGTGGTTGGTACAATCCCAGTGGTCCTTGCACAGTTTATACATCCCTTTACAGATTATTATTCAACCCCTTGGATGCTATGTTTTGCGGATCTCTCTAACAACCAAGAAGTTCTTTTTTTTTCCTTGCTTATAGGCCAAGGGTATTTTCTATGCCAGGAAATAGTGGATGGGGCTGGGGATGGAGTCATGTGAAGTGTGGCAATGGGTATTGCTATTGTCTTGTAGACTGCCTTGCCTAGGGCTGCCTGGGATGTAAATCTGGTCCTGGTTAAATACCATGTTTTCAGATTTTGGTCACTAGGTGATGCTGTTCCTATCACTTAATATGGAGAGTCGCAGTCAATGACTCAAGCTTTCCCATAAAATGTATCTTAAAATTTCCATTTTGGATATCAGTTAACATGGTTGCTAACAGCTGTAATAACTTTAGAATGAAAAATCTCTCCACAGTGGGAATACCCTTATTTTACAAAAAAACAAAACCAAAACAACCGCTATCAGTTTCTTATAAAAAAGTGTACTGATCCTTTAATATGCTCTCTCTTGTTTTTTTCATTATAGACATAGCAGGCTTATGATCTAATATTTTTTTAAATAAATAAGCATATATTTTTAATTGATTATGATGTTGGTACATATGGTAAAAAAACTATTAAAATTCAAAGGCAAAAAAAAATTCTTCAAACTAACGTTGAAGTTTACTCTTATATGAACAAACACGGGAATGGGTTAAAGTGTGACAAATATCAATTATTCACATAGTTAATGACATTAATATAATTTCAGTTGGGATATTATTCCCCTCTATCTTTAAATCTAAACAGAATTCCTGTCTTCTGGAGCACCAGCACCATGCACCGTGTGTTAATAAGAACAGCACTGTAACTTGTAGCATTTGACACCATCATACCCTGCTGTAAATCTGTTATTACCCATTTAGAGTGTAATCTCCTTGGGGCAGGGACCTTTCTCCTATTGTTTCTATGATTGTGACACTTATTTAATCCCTTTTATTATAGCAAGCTATGTTGTTAGGCGTTGTATACACAGTGTGGCACCATATAAATAAAGTTACACATACATCTGCAAAGCACAAGGGGTAGCAGAGTTAATGTCACACATACTTTAACCCTGAATTTTCCAAGATGTTTGTTAAGTGTGAATTCTAGCATTGCCTTAACAAATGTTATTTGTATCAGATACTAAAATAAGAGAAAAAGTTGTGTATTATTAATGTATAATTTGTATGCATTGACGAAAATTATACTTGTGAACAACATGCCCTTACAAGATTCACCATTTAATCAAAAAGGTAACTTGTGGCTGCTGGTCTTAGCACTCCATCCATAGCTCTGACAATAACGGTGTAACAACAACACCAAACCTGATTATATACAGACTGATTCAGATTTGTAATGGTGAACTATATGAACAAAACAGGCAAAATATTTATCTATCTATAATAACAAATGAAATTTTATGTTTCCCTTTAAAAACTAGAGGGCTGTGCAATGCACTGCACACCCAGCTGGCTGTTAAAGAGTTAAGCGATTTGTAAAAAGAAATGCTTCCTGATTGTTAAATGTGTAAACATACCTTAAATTTGTATTTCAATCATTAATGAATGTATAGATAACAGACACGGTCAGGCACGTGCACACATAGACAGCAAAGGGGGCTTGAGCACCTGCCATTTTTGTCCAAAGTACCTTCGTGCCCTTTTAACAAAAAAAATAAATAATAATTATGAGAAGTGCCCTTTTTTTCAATTGAGCCCCTGCCCCCCAAAATGTCTGTGCACGTCCCTGGACACGGTACCAGTTCACTGTGCAATGCCTAGATGCCACTGCATTTGAGAACTTTATCAACAGTTTTATCTACAAAAGTCTTCACAGTTTTCAAAGGAATCTGTTAGATAAAACCAGTCGATAACACTTATCAACTACAATGTAATCTAGGCCTAAAATGGTCATAAGCGTAAAACCATACTCTGGCCAGTCACCAGCATTAATGTACAATAGTCAGAGATGCCTCGGATCCAAGAAGGGCAAAAGGTTAACTTGAATAGTTTATTTACAGATGTAACAGATGGCTGTAGATAAAGGTTCAATGCATATAGGAAAGTGAAATATATATATTACATCGTTACATTGTACTTTAGGTTGAAAAAAGACTTGCATCCATCAAGTTCAACCCTTTTCCTATTCCTGTTTACCGTTGTTGATCCAAAAGAATAATTCTGAGACATCCCAGCAGTCTCATATGGGACAACTACTAATTCCTCAATGCCCCATTGATTTAAATGGGGCTATTAAACCCTTGAATGGGTCTCCAACCCTGTGCAGAGCATTGCTTTTTAGACTTCTTTATCATTCAACAGGTTAAAAGTACCATTTAAATTGTTGGTAATTTTTATTTATCCTTGTGGCACAGTTACTCAACTTTATTTGTGTAATGGCCTTTAGGGCGAGATGTTCAAAAAGTCGTCATTATAAAAAAAATGTCAGATGGTGAGTTGGTAGTAATGACAATATTTTCAGAAGTAAATTCATGTTGTAAAGAATTAAAAATGACGGTAAGAAAATCTTGATGAATACTTACTGTGCTTAAATGTTCTGATGTTGCAAAATGTCTTTAAATTTGTTTAACCCCTTAGTGACCTACATCCAGCCAGCCTCCAGCACAGCAGTGAAGGAGTTAATACCCCCAGCTGCTGCATTTTTTTAAACACTGGGTGTCTCCTCTCTGCTTCTCTGTCCCTTACTTTGATCATAAGGGACAGACAGGCAGAGCTGAGACACAGAGGCAGTACTGCCTCTTTCATTCACAATGCCGGTACATGTGATTGCTGCTTGCAGCGATCATATGACACGGCACAAGTGAAAGTGGCTGATACTGAACGCTCCGGTACCGGAGCGCTCAGTCTCAGCCTGGAATTAATGATAGCAGTGTGCATGGAGGCGAGCTGCTATCATTTAACCCATGACGGTCCAGGACTGTCATAGGTCCTTAAGGCAAAACAACCCATGACGGTCCAGGACCGTTAAGGGGTTCAAATAATATTTTTTTTCTGAAAATGCCTCACAATATTATGGTAGATTAAACTAGTTCCTCTTCAAGACTACTTTTTTTCCTTTGACGGAGTTGGCGTAATTGGATGCAAAAAAATAACAGTAATATGTATGAGAATTTATGGACTATGGAAAAAGAATTTCTTTATTCTGATTATAGCCAATTTCAGTTACCAATACTTTTTGAACATCTTTCCCTTAGATTAGTTGTGTCCTACCTCCCTCTAGACTGTAAGCTCTCACAAGCAGGGCCCTCTGATCCTTGTATTTTTTTAACTTCCACTAGTGTAAACGTCCGTGTACAAGGTCCAGGTAATGTTAACCCTTTGAGTGCCAGAGGGGAACACAACGCATTGCTTAGCAATGCGTTGTGTACCCCTCTGGCACTCAAAGGGTTAAGAGGCCGCTACCTCACTGCTCCATGTGATGCAGTTTGGCGTCGCCTCACTCATGCGATGCAATCAGGAGCAGTAGAGAATGCCCGAATGCAGGCAGTCTCTACTGCGTGTGATTGAATCATGACAAACATCCTAGCAAATTATTATATAGGATTTTACTGTATTTTGTCTTTGTAAATCTATTCCTTCTTGTACAGCGCTGCAGAACAAGTTGGCGCTATATAAATAAAAGATAATAGTAATAATGATAATACTTGTAGTTAACATAGCTATTAAAATGACAGGAGAAAACACCTGGTTGTACAGTTAGCAATGAAAGTAATGCAGATTCCAGAAAAAAAAATTATGCTCCCATGGATTTTTTTGCCCTCGTAGTCCAAGTGCCAGAGGGGTGTCCAACACTTCTTGATCGCCAAAGGTTAAAGTGGACCTAAGATGTCTAGTTCATTTTAAAGAAAATGAAAAACTGCCAATATGTTATACAAACCCTTTATAATATAGTTTTGAAGAAACTAACATTTAGTTGTTAAGGCCCAGTCTGCCATTTTATGCCAGTTTATGTGCTAGGCCAATATTAACACACATGCTGCTATGAATGAATCCAGGAAAGCCACACAGAGTGCAGGATTGGACACAAACTGAACTAATTAGCATACTTCATAGGCAATTAAAATACAATACCACAGTGCCATAAAAAGGGTTAATTATCTCAATACTGATTCATTTTACAGAAAAATGCTTAGCACAAGATATTGGCACTGTAAAACAAGCTAAACATGTCTTATGGTAACAGGTGCACGTTAAAAGAATGGTGTTATTAATGTGGGTTATGCTGGTCAATATAGTGTCTCAATCCTGAATGGAGAGAAAAAAAATGATAGTGCCTGTCCCAGCTATTTTTGCAGTATTACTCGAAACAAAAACAAGCTAATAAGTACTCACTCTCTCGTCCTTAAATGGTTAAAAAAGTTAGTACATTTAATAGTGCAACACTCAGCTTTTTGTACTGTTACAACTATCCTCTCATGGCCAGTAGAGGACATCTTATATATTAAATATGTATTATTTTATTCTATAAATTTCAAAACCTGGGTTAGAATGTAGAATAGATATTAACGTTCAGCGCTTTTGGGGTTGGATCACACTTAGGGACCACATAGATATCAGCAGTCAATTTCCGACTCCTGAAGTGTTCACAGCACCTCCACAGGAGAGCTGTGAACACAAAACCCATGATGTGCCAGGTACGTCACTGGTCCTTAACCCCTTAACACCACGTGGCAGGCAGTTAAGGACCATGAAGCATTTTTTTGTGCATCGTATTTCGTGGTCCCCGAGCAGCATGCAGCTGTGCGGAGACCCCTGAATTCCATGACGTGCCAGGGCCATCACTTGTCCTTAAGGGAAGTTTATCCATGATGGTCATGGCATGTCATGGGTCCTTAAAGGGATAGTAATGGTTAATTTTAAGTTGATTTAATACTGTAGACATTAAAAAAATGTTAACATCGATGTAAGTCGTATCTCTCAAACCTTTATGGTTTGAGAGACATAACTTGCTAAAGATACCTTTTCCTGGCTGTTTCACTCAAGTCTGCCATCTAGGAGACAGCTGTAGATTCCAGTCATTTGACCAGACAGAGGATCTTCAGCAGAACTGAAAATACTTCATTGGCATGGTCTACAAAAAGTGTGCTTGCACAGCAGGCACACTTTGTAGACTGTTATAAATGAAGTATTTGTCTTTAGATATTGTTATATCGGCGCTGCTGAAGAGCCGCATCTGGTCAAGTGACCAGAATCTGCTTCTGACAGCTTTACAGCTCGTCAAGAAGAAAGGGGAGGGACCAGAGAACTTTATTTTCCTATATCTCTCAAACCATAATGGTTTGAGAGATATGAATAAGTGCAAGTACTCTCTTTTAATTGTATCTACCATATAGTTAATACTTTTTTTCTGACATTACTATCACTTCAACCTCATAATGTCCAAAGGCTTACATGTAAGTCATAGGGTCAACGTGCCTAAAGGCCCCATGAAGTACACATGCGTCTTGGATTTCAGGGCTACCCGTGCAGCTTCACACCATTCGGGGAATCTTGAATCAGATCCTCCGAAAAAAAAAATGCTCAGTGGCCTTTAAGTGCCGGCCGTGCGCGCAGCTAGTCCTTAAGGGGCTAAGGCATGGACACCCGTGATGTATCACGATTGCCACCGGATATTAAGAAGTTAACCCTTTGTGTGCCAGAAGGGTGCTCAACGCATTGATCATTAATCATGTGTTTGTATTTCCTTGTGTGCTAGAAATGTCTCTAATACAATGAAGGTTTTGTTTTTCTCCAGAACATTTTGTTATGAAATAACATGTTATTAAACATATCGCATCATTCTATATTTTAAAAAAATTCAGAAAACTGACAGTTTGCTCTTCCTAAACACTTGCCTAAGATGGTTTCCTACTCAGCAGAGTGGAATGTGCATTTCATAAAAGGAGGGAAAAATGTCCTTCTCACAATGCTTTATGTACACCAGACATTCATATGCTCAAAAGAAAGTGGATGAATTATGGGACAAACCATTTGCACTACAGGGGAGAACTAAAAATTCCAAAAATGTACATTGCATTAAATGGAATTTAAACCTCTTTTAACTCATGTCTCTGGGTTATGATGCAAAGGTTGAACTTGATGGACTTGTGTCTTTTTTCAACCTAATTAACTATGTTAAATGCTAGATAGGGCTTCACAATGCATTGGAGACCTCTGTCGCATTCAAGTCCCCATTTACATCAATGGGAATTTGTAGTTCTCCCCTATAGTGCAAATCGCCTGGAAAAGAGAGAACCATCACAGCAATGCAGTCCTTGTATAACTGCTCATTCATAACCTGGAAATTAAAAAAAATGCAAAGCTGGTTTCTGTTTATAGGAGATTCTGACTTTTTTACTCATAAGCAGTTGGGTATCTCTATAAAATATGGGAACCACTGACCAGAATGGCTGTTAACCCATTGGATATTGGAGACGTATCTATCATCCAAAATGGTTAAAATTCAATAGCAATTAATAAAGAAAAAAAAAGTATAAATAAATAAAAACCTGGGTCCCATAAAGGAGAGGTAAGTCAGTGGACTTGTCACTTTAACCCCTTTGGGTGCACAATGCATTGCAAAGTGATATGTTGCACACCACTCTGGCACTCAAAGGGTTAAGACAATTTTTTTTTTTTTTTTTTTTGTGCTTTAGCAATATTACAACACACTGATCTATGAATGAATCTATGCAGAGCCCATATATTGGGGGCCTTGGTAATAGTGAAAAATCCATGTGGAATCCAGCAGAGCACAAATGATTATTTGTGTGTGTTCATTGGTCTAGTACACTGTAAACATGTATGTAAGACAAATTGTCTGATTTGCACTGTGTGTGCCAAGGGGTGGATGTGGTAGTGTATGGGCTTTTTTCCGGGGTGCAGTACCGTACTTCAAATAGGTTATGTACAAAATTGGTGCAGAGGAATTCAGAGAATATGTATTTCTTTTCCTTATACCTGATACAGGGATGACATTAAGGGCTTTTTCACAGACTTTGCACTCCGGAATGTACTGATGTGCCTGTAAATAAATGTAGACTCTCATTTCGAGACAATATATATTAGTGAATGTTGTGCTGCGGCCTAGTTTTCCACATTCCCCCTACTGACTTTGAAGCAGGAAATCCAGGTTTGATTCCAAAATCACATCTTACTGACCTCAGGGAAGTCACTTTTTCTTACAGTGTCTAAATAACTGAACATTACCTTATCCAGTCTATGGAGCAGGGAGTGGCTGTGAATGAATAATTCTGTATAAAACAGTAAGGAGAATGTACGAAACAGGATGCAGCAATGAAGCTCACTTACATATACTTTTTCAAAATAAGAACCTGCACTTAGTACATTTTAGAGTACAACGTCTATGAAAAAGCAAGCCTTAAAAGCTTATTTATAAGGCTAAGTCAACTCCTCTTACTACACCCATTGTAAAACACTACAGAATATGTTAACCCCTTAATGACTGGTGACATGCCAGGACTGTCATAGATGTTTGTGTGTTAAGGACCTGTGAAAGTCCTGGCACATCAAGGAATTCTGGGATGGCAGTGTGGCTACACTCTGCGCTGCCATCCCAGAATGCATCGATAAAAAAAAGTGCCATGGTCCTCTAGGGCCACCCACTCTCCCGGACCTCGTGATCCTTAAGGGGTTAAATGATGATAACAAGAACTATAATTTTTGCACCTATATTAACCATAATTTTGCAACTACAATGATGATGAGATTTGGTGTGAGTACGTGCTCATGTTTGTGTGTCTGAATTACTAAGAAGAGCTGGAGCAATGCCGGCACTAAAGGAGATGAATAAAAATCCTCACTGGTTTATATGGGGCTTTGAACCCAATACATTCTAGAGCTCTCTAATGCATTGTAAAGCAATGTGCTGGGGACTTCTTTAGCATTCTGGGGGTTCAGATCCCCCATTTAATTGCACTGGGAATTTGATTACTCTTTTATATATCCTCCATGGTGTAGTTGGTTTGCTCCACAATTTATTCAGTTCTTCTTAGCCTATCTTCTCTGAATCAGTGTAAACACATTTAGGGAACCCAAGTATATATTGTTACAATAATGATTCAATTTAGTGAAATACTCAATCAATTATGTTGACAGGAAATCTGTCATTTTGTCTCCTTGTAGACACAGCTGTTAACATTCCCCTTTTACTGTACTTGCTATGGATTACATAGACCTCTCGTATTTTGCAATTGTGGAATCAAAGTTTATTTAATCATATTTGATGTTCCTTTTCAATTAACAATGACACACACGCCTTATATTAAACTTTCCGTAGTCCTAGCTACGTGTTTCACTAGGTACACCAGTCAAACCAGTTGGAATCTTACGAATATTAAATTGATATTTTGATTTTCCAGTCCATATTAATTCTGTCTGAATTCTGAACTGCTCTATTCTCAAGAGTTGTGGGATTGCATGGGAAAAGTTAATGCTAAACTGAGTCATTTTCCTCTAAAATCAAATACTTGTTTTCAAGAAAAAACTTGTTATATACCAAATGAAGACAGATTTTCAGTGATTAAAGTAAAAACATGTTTTATTTGTTGTTGACAAAATAACTGTTTTCTAATGGAAATACAGTAAAACTGATAACAAAATCATAAATCATTGTATTGGATTGTCACAGTGCTAACAAATTTTTTATCATTGTTAGACTTCTTGTTTTATGTGACCTAATGACTGTGTCACAATCATCATAATCAACTGTAATATAGCTCCATCCATAATCAGAACACATTAAAATGACTATATTTACAATTGTGATAACCACATTTCTCATTTGTAGCTGATGCAAATCTGTTTGTGTGTGTGTATATATATATATCTATATATATATATATACAGGGCTTAAAACTTGAAGTCCTTTGCTACTAGCCAGACCTGAAAAGTTACTCGCCACTGCAAGACATAACATACCCACCAGGGCTGAATTTCTACTCGCCAGGGTTTAATTTTCATTTGCCCTGATATATATATATATATGAACATTAGCAAATTCTAATTAGCTTTGTATGTATCCCTCTCTTTCTCTCTCGGTTATAATGCATGTGACATACTGAAGTTGATGCACAAATTGGAATCAACTGCACCATAGGGAACATAAAATTTGCCAAATGCCCACTGATTACATTTAACCCAGTAACTCCTGGGCATCTCTCTAGCATTAAAGTGGTTAAAAACCTCTTTTAAATCAATATGAATTTTGAGAATGTTATGTTCCGTGCAGTAATAGTTTGCTTTTAAATTGTTCTACTTCAGTACATTTGACTCTCTGATATTGCATTATTATTCATGTTAACACCAGATATGCAAACGAAGGTGGTTTCGATAATAGAATGGTGACACAGACAGTAGGATGAGAGCTTAGACATGTAAATAGGTCATGCAGAGAACATTGCACAGGTAGATTGATGTCTGTGTGACATCACATTCCATAGACAACAGTAGTGATTTATTAATATTTTAATAGTTTACTCGTTATTTGTAATACTTAGAATTCCCTGGAAACAAAAACTGCTATATTTATCAAGAGAGAGTTTTGCCCTGTGGAAACTGAACGGAAATAAAGAATCTGCAGTATTATAAGAAAGTGAAATTTTTCTAGAGATATTTGTGTATACTGAAACACAAATCAGTAATTGTTGCAATGGTATTTCTAAACAGAAAGTTGCATTAACCAGTAGGATAATCCTGTCGGCAAACAAGGCTTACAAGCATAAAATTTCATATCTTAGTTATGCTAAAAGACAAAATGTTAACCCTTTGAGTGCCAGAATGTACGCAACGCATTGCTTTGCAATGCGTTGCATGCCACTCAGGCACTCAAAGGGTTAAAGGGCAAAATTTAATCCTTTGATAGCCAGAGGGGGTCTCCAGTATATTTCTCTGCAATGCACTGGGCACCCATCCAGCACTCAACGGGTTAAATAAGTATTATAATATTTCTAAAGTCATTCCTACCTCAGTAGTTGTATTTACTAAAATGGGAGAAAATATTTGCTTTTTTCATACAAAAAATGTGTATAGTTCATGCCCTTTTAACACTTTGTGTGCCACAGGGTACCTAACACATTGCAAAGCAATGCTTTGGATACCCCTCTGGTACTCAAAGGGTTAAATGTAATACACTGCTCACAAACATTTTTTTAAAAAAACATTTCTTAGGTGCAGTCTCCAAAATGTGTGTAATAAATGTACTTTTCCTATTCATATGTAGCATCTGTGCATTATTTTATGAACCCTCTTATGTAAGCTCCTAGAAAGTGCTAAGAGAAATGTATAGCATGACTGAGGTGAACAAACAGAAAATATGAGTTCCTGTGAACAGGAAATGGAAGGGTTTGACTCTCAAAATAATTATCTGTTTACTGTTCCATTAGGTTTCTTACAAGTTTGACAACATACACTTGTATTTATGAAAGATTTTAGGACTTGTGCACCAAATGAAACAAATGGTGACTAAGTACATCCTATGTAAATGGATGATAATGGACCATATTCAAAAAGCTGAGGAGGAGCTATTTTGAAAACAAATCAAACGTACCATAGGGGTTAAATAGAAATCTCCCAATGTTCCATTGTTTTAAATGGGGATTTTTTATTTTAACTATACATTTTTATTACGTTTTTCAAACACAGTTTGGTTACAACACAGTCCAATGGGAATCATAAAGGTCTCCAACTAATTGCTCCAAAATGCATAAGTGCCAGAAAGTTATGTAACACATTACTTTCCAGTGCATTGGCACTCAGACAGATAAAGACTAGAGAGGTCTCCTGAATACAGCCCAATGTCCCTTTAACTTTGGATCTGGGAAATGCTTTGACTTTTTTAATTCTCAGGGATGCTTGGTAAAGTCATGTCCACATTCATAGTGAATTCATGTTGCAGCCAAATGTCCAGACTTTGCACTTTGTATGACAAGTTAAAAATTGACTGGACATGTGTGTAAGGGGGTTGCAGTTATTAATTAACTAGGTCCCATACCTGCAATCTCACGTTTCTTAATGATATGCAGTCAACACAGATCCTGAGTTACATCTCTGTGTTTTTGCCTCAGACTCTGGGGAATGCTCCCATGGTTGGAATGCAGTGTTAAAGGATTCAGCATGCAGGGTATAAACAAGCCAAGCAACAGTTGATCTCAATGGAAAAGTACCAGAGCTTGTGTCTTAAATTCTACTTGTAAAAGGGATCAGGGACAAAATGAATAAATAAGCTTTCATCATCTCCTTCTGTAGGATGAAGTGTACAATACAGTTAACCCCTTGGACACCAGAGGGGATTTGAATACATGCATTTAAACCAACCCTTCAACTGCCAAAGAGGTATCTGGCACTAAAAGGGTTATTAAGAAGCATGTGCAAGGTATTGCAAAACAATACTTTGCACTCCTCTCTGGTTCTTAAAGAGTTAAAGACAACTCTAGCATACAAGGGGTTAAAAAGCCATACTCTTCACTGACATTAGACTGATAAGTTAGTTGCATGACACCTTTCAAAAAACCCCCAAAAATCCTACCCTAAATTCACTCTATTTTATACATATATTTACCCACTCTCTTAAGGGATACAAAAGAATGTGTGTGTGTGTGTTCTTTGCTATGGTTAATAACAGAAAGGCCATTGGCTTGTCACAAAGGATTGTTCAATAGTAAAAACTGGCAATGCTCTGTTAGAACAAATATAGGCCTGGATTCAACTGCTACTGATAACTTTATCAAATGTTTTAACTACAAATTTCTTGTTAGACTTCAATGGGAATTTGGTCGATAAAAGCAATGATGCCATAACTCCACCATAGTACCAAGTTATGTTTCCTTATTTAGTTGATAGATAACTCAGCAATAAATGGCTCTTTCTGCGATAAGTTAAATACTATACCCAAGAATGTTTGTCATTATGGCTGATATGGGCACCGAGGGGTTAAATATTCTGCAACTTGTACAGGAAAGCAAGAAAATCCGGTCAGGCAAGAGGGCCTTAAGCACCTACAGGATACCAAGGTTTGAGGAGCTCAATCCTTTACAAATTTAGGTTACAGCATAGAGGATACTTGCAAATGAAAGCAAAAAATATTACAGGTTTAACCAATTGTGTGACAGTAGGGCAGTGCACTAGCATCTGGAACACAAAGGGTTAACAAACCCCTAGTGCTCTATCTCTTACCAATCATGAACTGAGTACAAGATACTAAAATAAACATGGGGCCTAGTTAAAATATCAGTGTATCTGCAGCCTTAGCCAAGCTATAAATAACATGTGAGGCAACAAAACTCTGGTGTCAATTTTAGAGAAAAATAGTCCAGTGTAAGACTGTATTCTTATATTGATTTTATGCACCATTAACATGGGCGCCAAAAGGTTTGATATATTTACAAAATTATCTAAAGCTTGGAACATAAAAGTTTAAATTGTAGACATAGAATTAACTTTTGACAGTTCAAACTTTATCATCTGAGATCAAATGCAATTCAAGTTTCTTTAGCACCTGGCAAGGGTCAGAAGGGGTTAAAGTGTGTAAGTCAGTGGTATGCATGAAACAGCCTTCATAAATATTGTAGAAGTGCAAACAGGATTTCCTTTTCTTTTTCTTTCTTTCTTTTTTTGCTAATGAAACATGACAGGATACCCTACAATGAGCCTTATGTAGAAAGTAAAGTAAAGCAATCCTAGATTAAACTAATTGCACCATGATAGTGGGGGAATAACCCCCACCCCATTGATTTAAATGGGCATATTGCATAACAATATTTATTTTCCTTTTTTAGGTGGCATTTTAACTTCTTAGACTCTAAAAATATCCAGCACTGGGTTAGCATACAATAAAGATCTAAAATGAATGATTATATACAAATATATTTATACAAATGTATTCTTACCCCACTGAGAAACAAGGTTGTACAAGGCATTGTAAACCAATCACTGCATATCATGTTGGTATTCATAAGGTTAACTTCTACTTAAAAATAAGTACAGGTTAAAAGAGTTTAATAAAGGGAGTCTGTTGGCCTTATGTATAAAGACAATATGTAACAATTCTGGGACAAACTAAGCACACCACAGAGGTGAAAGAAACATTCCCAGAGATTTAAATGGAAATGTTAAGCCCCAGTGCTAGAAAGGACTCCAACCTTCTCTGGCATTCAAGGGGTTAAATGCCCCAATTGACTCAATGGATATTTTGAGAATGTGGGCGGTGCCCTATGGTCCAACTGGTGTACTCCAGAAATGGTGCATTTTGTATTTATACAAAAGTCCACAGTGACTCTATAAAGATGTAAAGCCTGTATTCACAAACATACAGCTTACAGCTACACACACACATATATGTGTGCACAAAAGTACTGTATAATAAATTTATCAACCTAGTATATTTGACAGGTATAAAAACCTACATGTGCAAGGAAATTTATGCATAACCATCACACGCTGAGTTAACCCTATCGCTGTCATGGAACACTCAAACGGTTATTTGCAATGTATTGCACATCATTCAGGCACTCCAATTGTTAAAGCCCTATTGTTTACAACTACCATATTATAAACTCAGGCTGCCCCATAAAACCCATCGCCAATCTTATTACGTGGGCTATAATCCTGTTTCCAGCTACTGATGTCAGAGCTGGACTGCATACTTAAGACTTTCTCTCTGATGTTGCTTTATGTTTAATCCTTTTTTTTAACTGCCATGGGATGTCAATGACACCAAAATGTTTACGTTTGGAAGTGAAATGGTTAAGATCTTGGTAACTGTAGGAGGCAGAAGCTCTGGACTCTCCTGCCTATGAATGACAGTAAGCATTCCTTTAAATGTAACCCTTTAAGGACCAGAGGGGTGTGCAATACAGCCTTGCACAGCCCTCTGGTCCTTAACCCTTTGAGTGCCAGAGGTGTACGGAACACATTGCAAAACACTGCATTCTGTAGCCCTCTGGCACTCAAATGGTTAAATGGTCATATGCACAAATATGAGGAAATACCTGGGCAAACTAACTGCACCATAAGGGACAAGTTCTCAAGGGCTTTTAACCTCCCAAATGCTAGTGAGGTCTCATCAATTTGAATGTTTACGTGTTCCCTGTGATGCAGTTGGACTGTCCACTAATAGTACTACTTTTGGTTTTGTACATATGGCCCAGCACGTCTCCTGCAGACAACGAGCTCCACCCAAACACGTCCATTCTGACAGCTTTTGTTTTGTTTTCAATTTTCATTTCTGTGGAAAATTTTGCTCATAAACAAAACAGAGATCAGGCCCAAAGCTCCCATTCATTATTTTCAAGTTAGAAGCTGTTATTACAAATAACCAGAAAACAAAATCAAACACTGCCATTGTGTTAAACATATTAGGCCAGGGGTAGCATTCAATTGCTTTAACTCAAGTTGTTGTGGACTACAGTTCCCATCATCCCCAGCTAGACAATTGCTGGTTGAAGAGGATGTGAGCTGTAGTCCCCAACAGCTGAAGTCCAACAACTGACTGCCCCTGTATTAGGCCTTAAATAGAAAGTCTAAATGGAGCTATTCTGTGGCAATCCAAAAGCAATAAAAGGGATAAATAGAAAACTTAACTGATTTAAATTGGGATTTTTAACTATTTGAATGCAAGAGATTTCCAAGGGATGGGTTAGAGAAGAGACCTCTAGCATTCAGTGAGTTAAATTCCCAACTTCAGTCAATGGCCCATGGAATGTGTATATTCTGTCCCCTACAGTGCGGCTGGTTTGCCCTACAATAGCTCCACGTTGACTTTCTACATAAGACCCACTGTGGAAAATGCTCCACACACGCAATTCTGAAAAAAAATGTTAAAAGTAAACAATGTAGACAAATATTGCCTAGATATGTGACACAAAACACATGTACCTCTAACACAGATCTATCACAATGATAAGGACAGACAATATTTATTGTTATCTATAGTATATTACAGCAAATACCATACCACTTTCAGTCCATGGGAAAATAGAAATGCCCAGAAAGTCCATTGAAAGATAATTCTGTAATGTAGAATGTTTCCATTTTAGGAAAAAATCAGGCCGGTTGATGGGGGAAAAGAATAGCATGTATTTATGCAGAAATCAGAATAAAAATGGTGTAGATAATGCAGCGTCAGGGCGGTATAGGCTGTCATGTAGACCCTGCCAGTCTACGGAACGAGGGGTCCAGATGCATGGCTCCCAGTCCAGATTCTGAGCTGCATTCTAGGGACCCCAATCCGCCCCGGGGAGGCCCAAAGCCGATCGGGCGCTGCCACCCTGTCTGGAAGACGGAACTCTAAACGGAATCTGTGGGATTGAAGCTTATTTGGAAGGAAAAGCCTTTAATAAGTGTGCAATAGTGCAATGTGCCCCTGTGTGCTGGGTGCAGTGAGTGGATTATGTGCTTCACACAGTACAGAGAAGGATCCGGACCCCTCTCTTATGTCACAGAATAGCAAATTAGTTCTCAGAATTTCTGGGCTGTCCTTTCAACTTGAAAGCCTACGTCACAGCCTAAGTCACACCACGTGACACATTCAGCCGGGTAATACCAACATGTCCAGGGGGTTCAGTAAGCCCCAAATGTCTCCTACCTTGCCAAGACCCTTACCAGAGGGGTACATTTGTAAAATCCATTTTTATTTAGCAGAATCATGGCTTCGGCAGGCATCTGGTTGCTTCGGAATGGGTACTATGAGCAAGTGGAAGGTGAAAGGGGCTGGCTGGGTGACACTCCGTCCTCCCCTGCCTGCATAAAATGGTAAGATCAGAAGCTCAAATTCCGAGAATTGAGCCCTGTTGATTCTTAGAACTGGGGGTTCTTAGAAGTGGTGATGCAAGGATTTTCTAGGAAAGCCCTACCAGGTGATTCGCTTTTCTCTTTAATTCTTTTTTTTTACTTGCCAATTGCTTGGAGTTGAAGTTCTCTTGCTGTTTTCTTCTCTCTTTTGCATTTTTATTATTATTCTTTTTTCTTATTTATGAGCCACTTCCCAGCTATTTTTCAGCAGCACATGATTTGCTTGTGGTGGTGGAGAATGATCAGAACATGAGATAGGATTATTTTGTTTTACCTCTGCCATGGGTGATGTGACTGGGAGAGATCTTTAATTTTTTGGATGGGAATAGTTCTATATTTTTTAGATTTGTTTTGGAGCATATTTAACCTCTTCAATGCTGGAGAGGTTTACAACCAAAGCGTTGGAGATCTCTTTCGCATCTAAGGGGTTAACTAATACTAGTAGTGGGTGCCTGGAGATGGATGCTTTGCTGTGCATGATTTGGATCTCTCCGTACTGTGTACTGTGCTGTTGCTTTAGTGTGACAGAGACTCGCAGCTCCCCTGCCTGCCTGTGTCTGCCAGTCCTACCCAACCCAGCCTCTTTCTGTCTGGCTTCTCCCCACTCGATCCAGGGGCAGAATGATGTTAGCTGCAAGGGCAGTTCGATGCGATTGTTGTTTATGTGACTGTCAGTGACAGTTGTTCATGTGTGAATGTATTTAATTTGCTCCTGTGTGTTAAAGAATGTCCCTTGCTGTACACTGCTCGACTACTCATGGGTCTGCATGTGATGAATTGCAGAGAGCCGGCGGCTGCTGTGTAGGCAGGGTGGTCGGGTGGAATGATGGCATGGAGCTGGGTTATAGGACTTGGTGCACCTGCACCCTCTTCTTGTTGCTCTGCTTATTTTGGAGTCTGGGAGTGATCCCAGGGACTCACATTTTGGGGGCTGGCTGTGGGATCATGCACTTGTCTACAAATAACACTTGTGTTCCTGTGTTTACCCTGAAATCTCTTGACATATTTTTAACTGTTGTTATTTATTTTGACTTTATAACCAAATTCTTAAATAAAACCACGGAATATGTCGTGTTTTGTGCTTCTACTTTTATCATGGTTCTTACTAAATGTGACGGATTATTAGGCGGAAAAGCCACTTACCGATGTCAGTTGACTCCTCTTGCCTTCAGTAGGGGGACATGAGCTGGCAGTAGGGTGGGATAGAGTGACTTTATTCTTATTTTAGCACAGCGGGTACAATCCCATGTATGTGTCTTATGTTATGTGTGTGTATGTATATATATATATATATATATATATATATATATATATATATATATATCACAACTTGTCACAATAGTAACAATGTCTGCGTTTTGACTATAGAGCTCATAGGTTTCCCAATAGTTCCATGACCTCCGATTGTATCCCAAAACAGTCTTAACTCTTTAAGTGCCAGAATGGCACTCAAACATAGTGGTTTAAAGGACATAATTAAAGGTCATCTGTTTATTGTAGCTGCGTGTGTCTGTAAATGTAACCATTTCCAATCAGTTAGTGGATCTGTGTAATAATTTGTGTATAAAGATGAATATTGTGTATTTTAATACAATTGTGTATATAGACGGTAATCTTTACGGTGGCGGTGGTTGAAGTCTCTATTGTACAGCAATTCGGTTGGAAGTACGTCCTCCTGTTTGTTCACTGTTTACTATGAGGGAACTTGGCACAGCCAGTGTGGCTCGTAAATCAGCATCCCAAAGTGAAGTGGAGCTGGCCCTGGTCCACACGCTATTCCTGGAGGTATCAGAAAGCAGACACCGATATCGGTGCCATCCTTCCCCTCCAACAGACAGGGGGTCCCACCGAGAAAAGAGGCACCGTACCCCCAAATGTACAGGAGACCTTGTAAAACAACTCTGGTTAACTCTTCCCTTGCCATGGGGCAAGGGAAACATCCATGTAGGACAATAGTTTAATCTTTTGAGTGCCAGAGAGGTACGCAACGCATTGCACAGCAATGCGTTGCGTACCCCTCTGTCACTCAAAGGGTTAAGAAAAACTTTAACTCTTATAAGAAGTAGAGGGCTGTCCATCACCTTAGATGATATTTTCGGACCCGATTTGAGACACTTTCTCGTTATGTTCCCTTGTGTAGTACCTACCTACGGGTCAGTCCTACCTACCTGTAGTACCATGATCCTTCCGTTTTAACTCTACCTGTTCAGGGAAAGTTTAGGCGACTGTAGTTTTGATGTCAGGTGTGGACACGTTTTACACGAAACGGGACTTTATTTTGACGGCAGTTTCAGGCATGTATACGGGCCATATGCATAAAACACAAGTGGAGCCATTCTAGGGAAAACCGGCTACATCGTAAGGGACAAATATACTTCCCCACTTCTTTAACCCCTTGAGGACTAGACCAAAGCAATGTGTTTCACACTTCGCTTGTCTTTACGGGTTTAACCCGATGAGTGCCAGAGGGGTGCGCGACGCATTGCGTATCGTACCCCTCTGGCTTTCAAATGGTTAAAAAGGAAGGCTTTAACCCCTTGAATAATAGAGATGTGTCTAACGCACTGCAAACCTATCTAATATTCATGGAGTTGAAGATAAATTAAATCAGTGTGTATTTGAGAAGTGTAAGTGTTCCGTTTGTGTAGATGGTTCACCGTAGCGTTGCTCCACTCGTGGTTTTGTGTATATGACCCATTGATATGGGAGGGGGCATTGATTATAAATCATTTATTCGTAGACTCGGCTATGTATGTTTAAAGAAGCCTGATTTATGGTTGTCAGATAAATAAATCTAAGAAGATTTTTTTATGGGAGATGTCAGTTAAATATGTCTAAGAGGAAGACTATTTTGATGGGGGGCTCAGGCAAGTCTGGTGATAAAGAAGACTTTACGGAGAGGTCTCAGATAATTGCTTATCAAGAAGACTTTATTTTGATAAGGGGCTCGGACACGTTTTTGGTTAACGTTGAGAAGTCCTTATTTTGACGTTGGCTTAGACACGTTTGCACTTGTTAATGGGATAATATTACTTTGAGTACTTCTGTGTTTTGATCTGTCTTATCGGACAGCGTAGCTGTTTCTCAGTTATTTAACCATCTATTCAAAAGAAAAGTTGAGTAATTTGGGACACACATGGTACAAATACAAATTCTCCAAATCCCCGTGGATTCAAATGGGGGTTTAACCCGTTTAATGCTAAGGAGGTCTGTGAATCGGAGACCTCGCTATCATTCAAGGGGTTAAAACCCAATTTTAAATAAAGCAAATCATTGTATGTGTCCACTATGTTGCAGTTTGTTTACTCCAGAATGACTCAGATTTTCATTTCTATGTAATGTGACTTTGAAGCTCCCAATCAAAATTGAGATACCACGTTTAACCCTTTTGCGTACCAGAGGGGTACGCAACGCATTGCGTAACCCTCTGGCACTCATATGGTTAATTTTATCTAAGCTTTTGAATGCCAAAGGGGAGCTCACTTTTCTAGCATGCAAAGGGTCAAATTGAGGGAGGATGTTGTGAGCATTGAGCTGCAATTGAGTCTTCTTGATCATCCTCACCGATTCTTAAGCCATAGTTATCTATGTGCCCCAGCGCACGGTTCTATTCCCTCCACTGCTGAATGGGGGATTTTGCCATTGTGGGGGCTGATTGTTTCCCGAAAACATTATCTTGGCTTGCAGATGTTGATAATCATTCCTGTCTGTGGCTCCAGCCCAGCAGTGGAAGATTGTCCAAATAATGGTAAATAACATCTGACGTTTTCGGTATGCTGTCTGATGCTGGGGCGACCCCTCCTGGGCAATATCAGAATGACAGTTTTGGATTATGAATCCCCCAGTGACTAGGAATCACTAAATTTAGAGACTCTGGTTGTTTTGTACTGAAGCTTTGTGGGTTTTTAAATTTCCATTTTAGAGTCGATCTGCTTCAAAGTTAGTTGTTGCTTATGCAATATGGATGCTTCTGGCAATTAAGGTATTTACTTGTCAGAAAAACTTAAATCTTGTCCCTCTATGGAAGATGGCAGTAAAGAGGTCAAGTGGATGGGATTTCACAACCCGCTTCTTAACCCTTTGAGTTCCAGAGGGGTACGCAACGCATTGCAAAGCAATGCGTTGCGTACCCCTCTGGCACTCAAAGGGTTATCCCTCAGAGTGCCAGAGAGGTATCCAGCGCATTGGCACTCAAAGGGTTAAAGTATGCCTGTCAGTCACAGCTGTGACAAACAGTGCCTGTGTGTAGCAGTTTTAGTAACCACCATTTAACCTGTATTCCCTATGGTAGCAGCAGTTAACTATTTGAGAGCCAGTGGAGTATGTTAGGCATTGCTTCACAACAAACTGTACACCCTTCTGACGCTCAAAGTATTAAGTTGTGTGTGTGTGTGTGTGTGTGTGTGTGTGTGTGTGTGTGTGTGAAGCTGAATATCAATTGCCTAAAATTCAAATATGACTTTTAATATCTTGAATGCTAGATTAGTCACCGATGGGGTTAAAACCGCCACTTGCATCAATGAGAATTTTGGGAATTTGAATTTGTCCCCTCTGGTGTAGTTGGTTTAGCTCCAGATTGACTCCAGTTTTCTTTTGAACATAAGGGCATAGTCTGCAAATATTTATAGATCATAGTCTGTGCACAGGTATAGCCCAATGCTTATCTATGCCACAGAAATGTATTAAGATGCTGCACTTGGGTGGGAAGAGGATGGATACCGTGCATTTACTGGAAGCCACTGTAAATACAGGACATCCAATATAAGCCTGACTTTGTGCAGCTGAAGCCACTCACGCTTACACAGTGTACCTGCCTATTGGGTGGCATAAGCCACAAGAAGTGTGAAATATAGATTTCATGTCCCTGTAATAGAAACCCACCTCTCCCCCCTTACTGGGTGCTGGTGTCATCATTAGAGAGGTAGGAATGTAGTTGGCATTAATCTGGTTGTTCTATAAAGGAGGTGTCTCACTGCAACGCCACTAACTAATGCATTCCAAGGCTTGCCCCTGCCAGCACTAGAAGCAATGTACTCTTACACTGTTATTTCATGACCAAGCTAACTGGAGCCAGGAGGAGTTGGTGGAAAAAATCATATGGTGTGTCAGGACTTAAAACTCATAAAAATGTGCTTTTTCTTACTTCAGTGAAAAACGGTAACATATCAAAACAACTGTGTATGTGTGTTTATCCAAAAACACTCCCCACACACACTATGGATGCTGCAAGCCAAGAAATAGATATAATGAAATGCTGCCATCCCGTGGCTATACAAGGTATTACAGTGCCCACAAGTTGGTGGGAGCTCTAAGTTAGTCACTGCAAAAGAATGCACACAAACTTATTGAAAGAATGTCTGTCTAAACATGATCTCAAGAGCAGTTTCTAAAATAGATGTACTTTTTCTATTGCAATTCAACTCTCAGGGATTTAAAGTGACCTCATCACTTAAAATCTTTACACAGTTTTAATGAACATTTGAGGCTTCCTATACCTGTACAGTAATCAAAATGCAAAACATGAAAGTTGTTTTATAGTTCTTGGTAATTCATATTTTATCCCTCTTCCCTTTTTGATGATGTTACTATTTTTTTTAATCAACTGAATCCAACATACTGCAGTGGTTATAAGCCCCATTAGAATTACTGGGAATTTTAATTTGTTCCCTATAGTGCAGTCGATTTGCTCCAGAATTGCACCTGCTTTCATTCTGCAGAGTGCCACGAAGGAAGGGAATGGTGGTAGAGAATCAAAATAAAATATTTAATATGTGTTTATTGTATCCATATACAATTGTGATGTATAGGCAACGTTAAACCCTTTGAGTGCCAGGGGTAAGTGTATTTCATCTAAGCTACATGTGTTTTTACTATATCAGTTACAAAATGTATTTAATACACCAGTGTACTAATCCTATAAACAAGACAGCTCAGTGGATATTGACTTGGCTACTTACTGGATTTGCATTCATGGCTTTAGAAATCACTTTAACATTCAAGGAATTGAAAAGTCCCATTTAAATCAATGAAAATCAGGGAGGTCTTCAATGCAACGCAAGACCAGCGTAGCATTCAATGAGTTAAAAAGGCCCATGTAAATTAATGTAAATTTCTATTTTTCCCCTATGGGGTGGAGTTGGTTTGTTCAGAATGTCTCCACGTTCTTTATCAACATAATGTTCTCAAACTGTGGATGAACTGAATGGTGCTTTCTATGTGATATAGGCATATGCTCTCTGTTACAGTGCACACTACCAGCAGGGGCTTGCGCAAGGCAGAATGGCCGTGTGTGTGTGTGTGTGTGTGTGTGTGTGTGTGTGTGTTCATAGTGGAATAGTATGCAATATTATGTGCAATTCAATAACCTTAATTCTGGAGCAAAAAAGAATTGGAGGGAAATGTAAAGTCCAAATGATTTAATCCCCTTGAATGGTAGCAAGGTCTCCAACACACTGATAACACTGAAGGGGTTCAAATCTCCATTTAACCCCTTGAGTGCGTTGCACACCCCTCTGGCACTCAAGGGGTTAAATGGACATTTATATTTGCCTCCTGTACTGCAGATGGTTTCGCATGCTCTTAATACATCAGACACATTGGCCCATATAATATAAAAGCAAATTGGAGTTATTCAGGAGTAAACCAGCTGCACCAAAGGGGACAAATGAAAATACCTACAATCTCATGCACTTGAATAGAACCTTTTAACCCCTTCAGTGCTCGAAAGGTCTCCAGTGCTTTGCTTCACAATACATTGGCGACCTCTCTATCCTTCAAGGGTTAAAAGACCAATTTAAAATAATGTGTTTGTCCCATATGATGCAGATAATTTACTCCAATTATTAGCACATCATACATAGCGTTTTTCCACTATGTACTTTGGGCCTAATCCCCAAATAGAAAGGAGGAGCAATTATGTAGCTACCTATCTGCACCATAGGGGGAGAACTAAAACTCCCTATTCCATTAAGTGGCACTTTTAACCTCTTGATGTTAGTGAGGTATCAAACTCACTGCAAAAGCAATTAGTTGGAAGCCTCTCTAGCATTCAGTGTGTTAACCCTTTGAGTACCACTCTGGCACTCAAAGTGTTACATGCCCCATGTGTGTGAGTGTAGACAATCTGTATTTTTCCCTTCAGTGCCATGGGTTTCCTGCAGAATTGCTACTCATCTCTTTTGGGAATATGGTCTTTACATAGAAAAATAAAGCAAACTGCATAATTTGTGCTACTATCATAATGTCTAAGCCTTTGGGTGCCCTTTGGCACTGTACACCACCCTGGAACTCAACCCGTTATAAGAAATTCATCTGAATAATGTCTGATTTGCGTAACTTTCTCCCATGTCCCCTCCCTGTAACTCTTGGTCCTACCATTTCATTTCTTAAAGGGTAAAGGCTGAGTGCAATAGTTTTTTTATGATGCAGATGTTAACTTTGGTGCCTACCTGAGCATGTACGTTTCACATGGGTAGATGACGAGGCAGGCTAGTGTGTCTGAGCTGGTCTGGCAGAACTGTGCTTAATGGAATTTTTCACTTGAATGAATTAGTCACTTTTTGTTTTTTCCTAAAAGCGACTGTAGATATGTAGTCTTAGCTGGTGACCACTAGAGGGAGTGTATGATCAATATTCTTTTATGGCTCATTCTAAAGGAGCCTGGTTAAAGAATTTAAATAATTTTACTTTTCTGTATATTTCCAGTTTAAAAGTTGAAAATACGGTTTATAATTATTTGATTCCAAGTGTATTTTCACATTGCCTTCGAATAAAGATTGTCTCTTACCTTAACGTAAATCTTCCCTCTGTGACTGATTGGCTGTATAATTAACCCCTTGTAAGGGTGTCATTTTCGTTGCTAGAACCTGCATTTCTTCTCTGATACTGTTACAAGTTGTTGGTTAAATAAGGAATGAGTAACATTGCAAAGAGATCTCGCTGCCAGTCGTAAATCCCAGACAGCTTGTGTGGATTTTAAATAATTAATCCAGTGAGCTTGAAAGTGATTCCTGGCTGAAGTGGGAGAACTGAACCTCACACTTCTCTTTAATGAGTTCCAAATAAATTGAATTTTTGATAAAATATATATTAACATCTTATATGACGTTGCAAAAAGTGTCCATCAGTTTCAACCTTTGCCAGATTCCCCTTGTTGATCCAGAGGATGGTAAATAAAAACCCTCCTAAAAGCCATTTCCAGTTATGTCCTAAGTGGATAAAAGAAATTATTTTTTGACTCCAAAAAGAGGATCCAATATCTCCCTGGATCAACATCCTATCCACACTGAAACCAACTGGCATAATTCTATATATTGTTCTTGGCTAAAAAGGTATCTGACACTTTTTTTTTCCAAGTATCTACAGTAACTGTCAATACAACCAATCGAGGCAAAGAATTCCACATCCTTACTGTAAAAATAATACTTGCCATTTAGCTGTAGCTGAACACACCTTTCCTCTAGTGTAAATGGATAACCCCTTCATTTCTGCTTGGCTTTTTGAGTTAAGGGTTCCCCAAATAGTTATTTGTGTTGATATTGAATATACTTGTGTGTTGCTATCATATCCCCCCTATATGACTCCTTTCTATTGTCCTTATGTGCCAGATTTAGATTAACCCCTTGGATGATGGACATTGCTAGGTACTGGCATAGGGATTAATGCTGAAAGACAGGGCTTTTTTGCCAGCTTGGGGCATGTAATGGTGCAAATCTCCTTATTGTGGTATAACTGGGTTGGAAGTTGCACTTGGCCCAAGTTCCTAGTCTGTTGGGAATGTAGAAACTCCCCTGTCTCAAATTCATGTCTTCGCAATGCAATGGAGACCTCTAGCAGCCAAGAAGTTAAATATAAACGTGTCGGTGTGTTTTGTAACACTAGTTGTTTTATAGTGAGCACATTTCAGTCTGATGGCAGAGATTGTCTCTGCAAACTGAGAAGCTGATACAGTCATTTCATTCCACCATGCCATGGGTCTCAGAACCTGGTCTGTCTCCTCAGAGTGAAAGTGGCACCATCTGTCATATACAGAGATCAAAGTGGAGTAATCATTCTGAAGCAACCTAACTGCATCACAGGGGACATACACAATCCCCATTGATACTGGGGTTTGTACCCCATTGAATGCCAAATATGAATCCAGCTTAGTGCCCTGGAACTCTCTCTAGGATTTAAGAGGAACCCCCCCCCCCCATTTAAATCAATGGGAATTTGTTATATATGCAGTGGATTTGCCTCACAACCAGCACGTGAAGTATTTGGTACAGAAGCCTTAAAATCAATTTCCTTAACCCTTTAAGGATGAAATAACACACCTCTCTATTCTTTGCATGTTTAACCTTTTGAGTGCCACAGGGGTGTGCAACATTGCACACTCCACTGGCTGTCAAAGAGTTAAACTTGTGTTTTTCTTTATCAGCTTTTATACAACCATGTAGGGCCAGAGGCCTACTGTATGAAAACTTGATGTTTATAAGAGGAAGACAGAGGAGTGCCCACTGGGTAATACTTTCACAGTTGATTACCAGTGTTCATAGAATAAATCTATTCACTCACAATTCAAATTGCCACAAAAGACCCAGGAGATATTTCACTGCCACCCACACAGATATGTCAGACATCGGTACTCCCCTTACAGTGGTACCTCTTGGAACTCAAGAAAATGATTAAGAATAGGGGAGGGACTGTTCAAATGATAAGGTATATTGCGCCGGCTAAAGACTGTACTACTGGAGATTGGACCTGTCATGCTCTGGCAAAAATGCCAGGTGGTTCACTCACTGATTCCAGTTTAAGGCATGTATTCAAATAAAATCAAACAAATGTCTGAATATAGTACAATGATGGAGAAGCCAAAGTCAACACGTTTTCATGCTCTGGGCCATTTCCTCAAGACTGGAATGGACAAAAAAAAGCCCCTTACTACATATGCAAGCTTGTATAGAGTGCTCCCTAGTGATAACAGTTAACCTTTTGAGTTCCAGAGGGTTGCTCAAAACAATGCGTTATGTATCCCTCTGGCACTCAAAGGGTTAATATGTAATTAATGTATAATCTGTCACAGATTAGACAGAAGGATGCTAAGTGGTTCATTTATCTGTTTCACATTGTCTTACATTTATGTTAGCCATTCCCATTATTTTAATCTCAAAAATACAATTAAAATAAGAAGAAATCAAACTATTGATCTTCGGTAAAGCAACATGCATTCCTACACATTTACCAAATAAAATTTTAAGACTTCTGTGTCAAATGCATTTTCCAGATGCTTGCTGGAATTGCATAATCATTTTCATGGTAGATGATTTAATTTCTTGTCTAGGCAACTCTGTGGGTGTTATATAAATCTTCATACCTCGCAACATTTCAAATGGCCAAAGAGCTTCACTTTTATTCCATGTGATGTTGCTGGGGGCGTGGCTAGGGGGCTGGTCATTACCGAGAATTTTTAAGGTATTTCATGACCTATTGATGCCTCTTTGTGTAACTGAATAAATGATTTAAAGCAACACCAAAGTATTTTATTTACACAAACGTATTTATAAACACGTGTCGAAGTTTAAACAAATATTAATGTGAGTTTTATTACTGTGGAACAATGTGATATAGACACAAACCACACAGTGGGAGGTGGGAAAGTGAGACTGTCCCTTGGAAGGAATATATCTCTAGTATAAAAGTGAACCTGTTGGATGCCAGAGGTATTGCATGTAATGTGTTGAACTTTGGCACTCAAAGGGTTAAATTAATGCATTCAGAACATTGCATTGGGGACATGTCTAGCATTCAAGGAGCTAGTACATTAACCCTTTGAGTGCCAGGGGTGACCATTGCTTTGCATTGCAATGGACATCTCTCTAGCACACGGTTACAATTCTAGACAGTGTTTAATTGCATTACAAAATCATTATGGACAAGCACTATACTTAGAATTCTTGTTAGTGAAAGCAGGGAATGAAGAGGTATATGAGCTTACAAATTCAACTATATGTGTGTCCAATGAAATGTATCATGATGGCTCATACATTTAATTAGTACTATCTTCTATATTATGTGATCTTTAGTGTCATCTAGTGGCCATTCTTAAAAATTGCCTACCAAACAATCTAAAAATATACAGACCCAGACATGGCAAAGGTGTATTTATTTGTGTTTAATTAAAAAAAAAATTGCTCACAATGGGCCAACTAGGCATGCTGTGGTTTAGCCAGTACACTGCTTTATAGCCCAAAACTAGGGCACGTATAGAATTAAGTATTTGAAACTAATCTTGCTTTCTTGATTGTTACAATAGTATAGTCATAATACTTTTAACTGTTGCAGAAATACTGATCTGCTTACTTTAAGATGCAGTGGTAATGGGATTAAGCTGTTTGGAACTGAACAGGAAAAGCATTATATATATAAAGGTATGGGCACCCAGGCAATTGTCAGCTAGTGAGAGAGCTTCCCAACTGGATATATATATATATATATATATATATTTATATATATATATATATATATATATATATATATATATATATATATATATATATTGTGAGTCGCATCAGAATTGCTTTTAACTGTGTATAGAGTCTAGAAGATAGATGATCAACACTAACCAGCTTTCATTGCATGGTTTTACTGACTTGTTAGGAAGAATTCCATCTCATACCATTCCACAATGCGTTCCATCCCACAAAGTGTTTATTTTACACCAGGAAAGATTCAATTTACCATATCGGTATTTTCTCAATCAATTCTTCTTTGTCACAACAATGTATGAAACTTGAAAACACTATGAATATTAGGCTTAACCCTTTGCGTGCCAGAGGGCTATGCAACTCAGTGAGAAGCAATGCTTTGCTTACCCCTCAGGCACTCAAAGGGTAAACCATTTAAGGAATGCACACCCCTCTGGTAAAGAGTTACACAAATACGTCTTAGGGTGATCACATAAGAACTGGAGCAGTTCTGGGGAAAACCAACTTTACCATAGGGAACTAAAGAGTCTATTGAGTTCACTGGAGCCTATAAACCCTTGAATTCCAGAGGTTTCTCTTCAACATACTAAATACATATTGAGGCTGATTTACGAAGAAGAATTTGAGTAATTGTGGTACAGTTTATCTGCACAATAGGGGACAAATACAAATTCTCCAAATTCCTATTCATTTAGATGGGTTTAACCGAAGGAGGAATACACCTAATTTCAAAGCAATGCGGTGGAGACTTCCAGCGTTCAGGACGGTAAAAGTCTAAATCAAAGGGCATGCATATTTGTCCCTATGGTGCAACAGCTTTGCCACATAACTGTTCTTCATCATAATACCTCAGACTCAAAGACTCTATAGAATTGCATAGGTTACCTTTACTGGAGTTTCTGCACACATGTAAGGTAGTAGGTTTAACCCTTTGAGCACCGGAGGGGTACGCAATGCACTCAAAGGGTTAAAATACTATCCCAGTACCTGTGGAGCAGCATTCTTCATCACTGTATGTGTTTTAGGGGAAAATGTACAACTACAGCCCCTTGTCCTAAACTGGCTTTCCAGGAAAGTTAATTCTAGTGGAGGTCATTAGGTGAAATAATCCCAGACAGTCAAATATTTTCCAGAATGACAGTGCTGCAATATCCACCCCCACCTTCCTTTTGTAGAAAATAATGTAAACATACAGTATCTGGGGGCAGGTAGTGTGTAATCTAAACACTAGGCAGTTAATGCACATAGGTGATTTCATTTCTACCAGGGTATGTCTAAAGAGGACAGCTTCAGCCTCCTCTGGAGAAGGTACTGCGCTCACTTTGTGTAGGAAGCCTTAGCACCTAAAAGTGCTGGCCGAAGCGTCGATTGGAATAAATCCACCTGTTCACTGCTAAAGAAGTTTCCTGAGCGTGCTTTCCATAACTCCTTCTTTTGCTATTATGCTTACAACTTCTAGATGATCACCCAGGTAATACAGATTTACTACAAACAATGAGTGCATTCCACATCCTGACTTTGTACTATATATATATATATATATCTATAATAGATCACAGCAGCACTCACAGGACTTGATGAACAATGCTCATGATATGAGTGCTTCCAAACCATTGTTGATATATATATATATATATATATATATATATATATATATATATGTAGTGTGTGTTTGTGTGTATGTCTAGTTGTATCCCCTATAAATGAAAAGTTTATTATACTTTTCTCCACCCCGATTGTTATCATGACTGTAATTAATCATTAGTCTGTTAGTCTAGTAAATCCATTAATAAGGCAAGCAAGAACATTGAGTAGACTAGTAACTTTTCATCACCTGACTAGTAAATTTTTTCCCTCTGATTAGTAAACCTCGTTGATATTTTTCCAGCTATTGATGTTATTATTATTTAAGGTTGACAGATTGTCACTTTAACTCTTTGAATGGTAGAGAGGTATGAAACGCATTGCAAAGCCATTCAGAAGGTTAAAAGAGGACACATGAAAATGCCTGTTGCATTAATACATGGAAACCATTGCAACCTAATAAGTAACCACTGGAGCCCTGCAGCAGGCATTTTTCATAGGTGTCCTCTTTCAAAGGAATCAGCTAGCAATCCTATTATTATTTTCACTTGGTTGCAGGGGTTAAATTCTAGATCTTTTTGGGCAATGTAAGGCCCTGCAGTTGTACAGAACTGCAATTCCCATCATCCCCAGCCAGCCAACGAGTTGTAGTCCTGAACAGCTAGAAGACCGCAGGTTGCCCAAAATGTTCTATAAAGAGAGAAAGTTGCAGGATATGTGGGTGACTAACAGGTGCCTGTTCTGTCTGGAGACGTTTGTTTTAAAAGTTTCTGTGGTTGCAAAGAAAAGTTAGTGAAACCTAGTGGGAGGATTTTATTTAGTTTTAACAGCTTAAAAACTGACTTTTGGTTTTTGTTGTGTCATTAATACACACTGATTTTATTTTCCCCATCTACACAAAACTCTGTGTTTAAAAAAGAGGAGATTTTAAACCTTTTGATTTTATAGGTCTGCAATAATGTATTGGTGATCTCTGGCATTCAAGAGGTTAAAATTTCCCATTTAAATCACTGGGCATTTGTTTTGTCCTCTAAGGTACAAATGGCCTGCCTTAGAATTGTTCCTGATTCTCTTGGCACATTAGACCCTTTATTCACTTGTTGGAGTGTCACAGGGGTATGCACACCTAATTAAGTGTGTGTGTGGTGCAACTCTGAGGTAAACCAACTGCACTACAAGGGAAGCATAAACATTCTCCAGATTACTATTGGTTTAAATTGTGCCTTTTAAACCCCTTAAATGCTAGAGATGTCTCCTACTCATTGCAAAACAATGCATAGGAGACCTCCTTAGCTTTCAAGGGTTTAACCTTTCTATTTTAATAATTTGGTATTTTAACTCATCTCCAAAGGTGACATTGATTTTCTCCACAATTGCAACACTTTTTTATACATACGGCCCAGTGCACCATTTTCTCGATCAAACCAACTGTGACTGAGAGGGATAAATGGAAATTCAGTAAATTTCCATGGATTTAATTGGCAATTTCAACTCCTTGAATGCTAAAGGGGTCTCCAACACATTGCTTTACATGTTGGAAAACTCTCAAGCATTAAGTGGGTTGAAATACATGGGAATTTTCATTTCCTCCCCCCATGCTGCAGTTGGTGTCCTCCTTAATTACTCCTTTACTTTTGCACAGAGAAGACAAGGGAATTACTCCTTTATTTTGTACAGAGAAGACAAGGGAATTACTCCTTTATTTTGCACAGAGAAGACAAGGGATATTGCTTCCTTTTAATTGTTCTTGTGTTTGTTAGTTTGCTGTTCAAAATTACCCTGGTTTATAAAGGAACTCTATAAAGTGTTGAATAAACTGGTTTGTTCTTAACTTGCAAAGTATATGAGGAACTTGTTGAGTTGTGTGAGCATTGGCAGCTAAGGGGTTAATTTTCCTCACCTGAACCAGATACTGTGATGTAGAGAATGCTGGGAAGGCTTAAGAAAAAGCCTCAGAATGAGGGAAATGATTCATTTCAAGGCTTGAAAGAAGAGGAAGGTGGAACAAAGCCAAAACCTCCGTAACCTTTTTACTATGTATGGGGACAGTTTATAAAACAGATCTTTAATTTCCATTAATTAAGATTGAAAGCTAAACTCTAATGTACAAAGAGCTTTAAAAAAAAGTTATTTTGCATGTTTAACCCTTTCAGTGCCATAAATCCACTTTGATCGCAAACTTCAGCAAGTTGAGAGTGGGGCCAGATTTGTAACATTTCTTTAATTCATCCCTAAAATCTTGAAAGGTATAAACCTCTATAATGCTGGATATATGTTTGGAGAATTTTCAAATATGCAAGGGATTAAATTAGCTCTATCAATGTGCAGGAATGTTCTATATTATCATTTTACATGTGATCATTTGTAGCAGACATGGGGAAGCCATTTTCAAATGCACACTTCACTTCTAGCAGCATATACACATATGCTGTAAAACACAGGATTGAGTGCCTAGGAGAGTTGCTACCACAGCTTACTGAAACCAACACAGACAATTTCAGGTATATCAAAAGAAAACAAAACATAATATGAAAAAAAAACTTAATTGTAGGGTTTAACCTGCTGAGTAAAACTTGTGGCTGAAAGATGCTCTATTCAAAAGTTATTACAGCTCAAAGTTGCATTTTGTTGTTATGAGTTTAGTACTTCCGCAGCCTGACATTTTATGGTTGAACTGTTGATACTGTAAGTGACGGTACCCTACCCATCCATAGATTGCAAAACATTTTGTCCCATGGGGGTACTTCACCTAACAAAGTTTAAGCCTTAATAACCTTTGAACAAAACAACTACTCACAGCATGAGTAGCTATCTTTTACTCAGAATGACAAACTATATATAATGGTTTTTCATTTGAGATCAAGTTTGTATTTAGCTTTCTATTTATCCTGAGAAGAGCGGTGTGACTTTAATAAAAAGCTTTGCCTTTGTCAGCTGTAAATGTAAAGGGCAGCAATTCCATTCAGTGATCCATCTGTACAAAGACAACAGTGGATCGATTCTGGTGCAAATCATCTGTACCATACAGGACAAATGACAATACTCATTGGTTTATTTGGCACTTTTAAACCACTGAATGGTAGTGTGGTTTCTATTGCATTGCAAAGCCATGCATTGGAGGTCTCTCGAGCATTCACGGGGTTAAAACATCCATTTCTATCCATCAGGCTTTTTATTGTGGTGTGGATTTGGTGTGCATTAGAATTGCTTCTCTTTTGTCTTTGTGCATATTGCTTACTGTTGTCTTTCTTGCAGTTACATCTCTTAACCCTTTGAGTTCCAGAGGGGAACGCAATGCATTGCTTTGCAATGCGTTACGTACCCCTCTGGCACTAAAAGGGTTGAATTCCTCCTACTCATTACCAATTTCATTGTGCTCAATGTCTTCTTTCATGTTGTGTTTTTCAGCTATCAAAGAGGAATTTGGATTGTGAATTGAGATTTTCAAGTAAGTGCTATTTATTTTTCATTTTTCTGTAGATTTATGAACAGTAAGAGGCACACCTGCTGATAACTATACTTTCAGAACTATGCTTAAAACCACCAGAAGTGGAAGTTGAAACTATATATATTTTTTTTGACGTTTAATGTGATGAGAGCCCTTCATTTTATTTTTAGCTGTATAAAGTCTTTGCCTGCAGAGCTGAGTTATAGAATCATACTGTCCTCCTTGCGCTTATGGTTTCTTGTTTTTCCCTAGCAAAGGGCCAGCCATGGCATCTCCAACTGACAGCTGCATCCAGTTCACACGACATGCAAGTGATGTTCTTCTGAACCTTAATCGCCTACGAAGTAGAGACATCCTCACTGATGTTATCATCGTAGTGAACCGGGAACATTTCCGTGCTCACAAAACAGTTCTCATGGCCTGCAGGTGAGAGACTGCTGACACTATTACTGACTTCCAATTTGTGTAACCCAAGTTCTGGCCAGCTGTGAGTCTGGTCAGCTGACTACAACTCACCGTATTCTTAAGTGGTCATTAACTAATTTAGGATGATAGGAGTTTTAGTTCAATAAAGCTTGATTACATCTGCTATGACAATCAAATTCTCCCTCTTCCTCTCATTTGTTTTGTCCTGTAAAGGTAATATTCCAGTGTTTCTCTGTTCTATCAGGTCCTTATGTATAAGAGTCAAAGTGGAGCAATGGAGCTAACCAACTGCAACATAGACAAACAATTCCATTGATTTAAATTAGGCTTTTAGCCCTCTGAATGTGTTGGAGACCTTTCTAGTATTCAAGTGAATTTAAATACATGACTATTTTGGACATTGTTTGCCTGCCCCACCTTGGCAGAATTTCTCCACTTTGTCTTCATATATTAGGACCACTGTTCCTTTTTAATTTATATATGAATGTAATATACAGCTGCGGACTGCATGATCTGCTTCATGTGAGCCTCTGATTAACCAATGACTTTCTTCTACAGTGGCTTGTTTTACACCATCTTCACTGACCAGATGAAGTGCAATATGAACATCATTAATCTGGACCCAGAGATCAGTGCAGAGGGCTTCAGAATACTTCTCGATTTCATGTATACATCTCAGCTCAGCTTAAGGGACAGCAGCATTATGGCTGTCATGAGCACTGCAATGTACTTACAGATGGAACATGTTGTAGACACCTGTCAAAGGTTTCTTAAATCCAGGTGATTTTTCTTCATTAATTGGTGATTGTTTTATTTTCTATAGCAGTGGTTCTTTATCCTGCCCTTAGGGATCACTTAGAGGCCATGCATTTATGATGTCCCTTCTTGAATACAGGTGAGCTAATCCGAGTCTCATTTATCTTAATTAAAGGAATACTAACACCTAAAATAGTCTGGGGTTTTACACACTTGAATATCTTGAAGTCCAAGCAAGTCTCTCTTAGCTTTCTTATGTCTAAAACTTTCTCTTGCAAATGCTCTGTGGGAGCTCCCATTTCTGCTTTTTTTCTAGAGCCCCTATTACCGTAACAATCTTAATAAGGTGTTTAAGTAGTGATTGTTTTCTTGATTATCTTTAAATGGGTTAAGATAAGGTAACAGTCTTCCTGAATAGAAGAGCAGTGGGTGCTAATCTTGATACAGTAACAGTATCATATCTGCACAAACTATTAATCAAAATGTGTGTGTGTGTGTGTGTGTGTGTGTGTATAGGATAGTCTACACATGCATTCAAATAGGATTATATTTTGAAGATCTAACACAAAATAATTATTTTACAGATGGTTGCTGGAAGTACATAATATTTAAAAATATATAACCCGAGTTCATTTTTAGGTGTTAGTGTCTCTTTAATTCACCCTTGCACAAGCAGGGAAATCCTAAAAACATGACCTGTTAGAAGTCCTTGATAGGTTGGAGTATCAATGCTCTGTAGTACAATTAATTCTGTTCCAGTTCATCTTCATGCTATCCTTGTTTCTTTCAATGCCTGGCAAAGTGGCAATTGTGCCATACCTCAAACCCAAAATAAATCTGAGGCCATGGTGTTACTACTTTAATTTTCTGTAAGGGTGACACTTTTTTTTTCTTCTCTTAACAGTGAGGACATTGTGGGTAGTGTGAAACCACCAAGAGAAGACTTTCTACCAGGCAGACCAATGTTACCTCAAGATGTTATGGCCTACAGAAACTGTGAGATGTCTGAAAATACTGTTCCTCTTCGTAATGCAGCCATTTGTGATGGAAGGCCATATCTTCCCAGCCTATACAATGGCTCCCCATCTTCTTACCCTCTATACAGTCACATCCCGGTTCACGGTTTTCTGTTTCCAGAGGATGATGTAAGAGATGTGCAGATATCTGAGATTCAGAGAGCTAACAGATATCCAAAGGATAGTGTGTTACCTGGAGAAAACTCAAGGACAGTGCTAGGAGACTATAGAAAACCAGTCTCTGATATGTCTGTTAACATGTGCCACAGCAGCATCTACTCCCCAAAGGAGGCAGCACTGGAGGAGCATAGAAATAACACACACTACAGCATTGCTGCAGGCTCCAGGTCTGCTGGCCAAGCTATCCGAAGTAGTCCTTTCTTCACATGTGACAAATCCGGTAAAGAGGAGGAGCGAACATCTTCAGAGGATGAAATAAGCCAGCACTTTAAACCAACCAACTCTCCTATCAATCGCAAGGGCCTTGTAAGTCCTCAGAGCCCCCAGAAGTCAGACTGCCAACCCAACTCTCCCACCGAGTCAAGCAGCAGTAAAAATGCTAGAATATCACAAGGATCTGGTTCACCTGTGTCCAAAGGTTCCACTGATCCAAAGGCATGCAACTGGAAAAAGTACAAGTTGCTCAACTCTCTCAATCAGAGTGAGAGGGAAAGTTGTGCTAACCAGAATGAAATGGGTAATCTCTCCCCACAATCCTACAATTCCTCATCCTCATGCCAGCAGTCGGTGAAGTCAGAAAGTATGGAAATTCAAGCCCCAGCTAAGATGAATGGCAACACAGAGGATTCATCATCAATACCCCAAGCTAGCAAATTGAACAACATTGTCAGCAGGTAAAGGCTGGTTCTCACTTATTGCAGTAGATTTTAAAGATCAGTTTCTACTGAAATTGTTACATTTCTTGCTTAGATGTCTTTAGTTGCTTTATAAAAGCTGAAAATGTATTCCTGTGTCAACCTGAAAATATCTTCCTACCTCGACCTTTTGGATGCTAGAGAGGCTGACCATACATTGCAAAGTGATGGTTGGCAGATGTTTAACAATCCTTAGTAATGCCACTTGGTCATGCCATCCATTGGAATCCTTTTATGGTGTTAGCTGCAGTAGTCTAATATGGGCCCAATGTTCAAAAGAAAAGTAGAATAGTTATGGGGTAAACCATCTGCACCTCAGGGGACACATGCAATTTCCCAAAATCTCCACTAATGTAGATGGGGCATTTAAGGCCTTGAATGCTAGGTGTTCACTATACATTAGAGACCTTTCTAGTATTGAAGTGCCAGAGAGGTATGCGTTGGATACATCTCTCGCTCTCAAAGGGTTAAAAGCTACATTTAAAGCAATGGGGATTTTTATTATCCCCTTCCAGTACAGTTGGTTTGTTCCACAATCACTATATTTTTATTTTTAACATAGGGCTTTTTTGTATGGCAGTTACTCATAGTAAGAAGGCCATGAGACAAGGATGGAACCGGTTCTATCTTTTTATAAGATCATGATAACTTGTGGATGTTTTCATTAAGATCAACTCGTTTTGCAAAGTATGTACACTTAAACATTTATTCCAGCTAAAGGCCACCCATTGTTTCATTCTCTGCCTTTGAAGATGGTTCCATCATGGCTACTCGCCTTCTGCATGGCATTGCTATGTATTTGTTTAGAGGGCTAAAGTACCAGATCTTATACTTAAACTCTCAAATCTTTTGACATCTTGCGCATGTAATGATGATAATGTCCCTGCCCTGCTGTTATGGAATGTACAAATTCTTATTATGGAACATACATTTGTACTTACTAGTAACTGTGCAGGAGGGCTGTATGGTGCACTAATAATACATTAGGTTAACCCAATGTCTGTATTTTTTTGATAGGCAGATGTCTGGTTGATATGCTTGGTATAAAAGTTGGAGTGCATGTATAATATTGATCATAAATTTATATTCGCAGGTCTCTGGACGGGTCCCCACAAAGCAGTGAAGGACATTCTCCTCTCTACATTCATACACCCAAGTTCAATTTGTTTGCTTCCCAATCCCCCCCTGAAATGTGCCCTCACACTCCTGGATCCACTTTTGGGGAGGAGATCACAGAGACGCAGTCTGAGTACTCTGATTCTAGCTGTGGTACGTCCAACGTTCTTCTCTGATGTTCTACACTGTTTTTCTTCAGTCTTAACTTCAAAGTTATAACATAAACATAAAAGGTAGCATGTTCCCAAATGAAGAGAGATCTTCACCCATTTTATATGGTGTTTTGCCTATTGACCTTTGTATTACCCTTATTCTTTACCTGGTTTTCTGAAACCAGAGGTAAATAAACCCCAAGCAAAACAGATTAAAAATTCTTTGCTGTATTGTGCATTATACATTCAACACACCAGGGAGAAGATAAAAAATGCATATGATAATAATTATAACAGTAGGAGTCTGTCCAAGTCCTCAGCATCTCCATCTGTTTCATGCAGTGTTGACCGAATGCTGGACCTCCAACTCTCATCAACCCCAACCTGCCTTTGGTTGGACAATTGACTACCTTTGATAATCTTTTGAGTTCCAGAAGAAGGAATGCTCAATGAGTTGCTAGCTCCTCTGGATTTCAAAGGGAAAATACATACGTCTATCTCTTCTGCATCCTTTTTGAAAATGATCTTTTATTGATTGTATCATTCTTGAAGGTTGCATGATTGGCTTTTGTTATATTCACCAGTCTCCTTTCTGCTTCCCCCACAGAAAATGGTACTTTCTTTTGCAACGAATGTGACTCTCGCTTCTCTGAGGAGGGCTCTCTGAAGAGGCACACTCTTCAAATGCACAGCGACAAGCCATACAAGTGTGACCGCTGCCAAGCCTCGTTCCGTTACAAAGGCAATCTTGCCAGCCATAAAACTGTACACACAGGTGGGTAAACATCCCCTACTCATCCAGTGTTTTTTTTTTTTTTGCAAGTGCTTCTGTGCTCTCTGGTTGTTTGGATTATTACAGTGCTAATGCAAAAAAAAAAAAATAGGATAAATTTGTGAGCAAACTAACTTCACCATAAGGGGAAAATGAAATTCCCATTAGATTTAAATGGCATTTAAACCCCTTCAAAGTGCTTTGGAAACTTATCTATCATACAGTGTGTTAAAATCCCAATTTACATCAATGACAATTTTATTTCTCTCTTATGATGCAGTTGGTTTGCCCCAGAAATTATTCTATTTTGTTTTGTGCCCTGTATGGACCCATAAATACCCTTCAAATTCCCAGAAGTTTTAAATCTGTTTGGTCAATGTGCACCTTTACTTTCAAGTTCCCTGACCTCATCTCCAATGTACAATCTAAGATATTTTTTTTCTTCATGTAAACAGGTGAAAAGCCTTACCGCTGTAGTATCTGTGGAGCACAGTTTAACCGGCCAGCCAACCTGAAAACTCACACTAGAATTCACTCTGGCGAGAAGCCGTACAAGTGTGAGACTTGTGGGGCAAGGTTTGTGCAGGTAAGGTTCTCCAAAGCATTAGTATATTATGTGCCATGTGGGCACCTGCAATATACTATTTGAAACCAGCACAAAATGCTTATTTTATCCACTGAGCACCTCTGGTGTGCAAAACTGTATTTAAACTTGTTTTAGAGCTTGTGTAGACAGATGACTTTCAAGTGACAGTCACTCTCCTATTTCAAATAACATATTCTGCAAGTGTATATTATATAAAGTTTACTTGTTTATACTTTATTATTTTTTAATATATATACTTAATATATTTCTTGTTTGCTGTGCTCCCCACCCTGGGGCACTCAGTGAATCGGCACTGCCAGGAGTGGATCGGGGGGCACTCCTTGCAAAATCACATCAGCAAGATTCACATGGGTGATGATTTTTTTCCACTGCCCACTCCTGTGAAAATTGCCGAAGTGACACTTGGTGAGTCCCCAGTATTCACAGAGAGCTGAATCTAATGGACAATGCCATTCAGCATTCGCTAGTTATATATATATATATATATATATATATATAATTTATTTTTTGCCTGTGTCTTTGACAGTGAGCTTACTGAATATCTTTCCCAAAAGTATTCTGCCAGTGAGTGTGAAAGCAGAGATAGTGATACAATGTAACACTATCCCTTCAGCATTAAGTGTTCTGTATGCTGTAGTGGAGGCAGACTGTTCTGCTGCAGTGAAAATGTTGCATTGTGTCACTAGTTCTGCTTTCACAGTTTAACAAAAAACTCTCTGGAAACAGAAATTCAGGAAGCTCACTGTCAGGGACAGTCAAATGTTAAAAACAGATGACAATGTACCATCCTTTTTGCATGCATGCTAACCGTGTAACATTTTACAATCCATTTGTGAATAAATACATTCTCAAAAAAAAAAATAGGTGACAATGGGTGGAAAGCAAAAGCAATTTGATATTACAATGTAGGTTGATGATTCAGACACACATATACTGCATGCCTATATAGCCACTGGGGAGTGGGCTTGCATACATCAGTTTATGAACCACTCTTGCTCATGAATAAGTATCAGGGGGTTTGCATCATTGATAGTTAGTGTCTGAACAATTTGACTGTGCTGCTTGATTTAATACAACCCAAAATGGCTGTTCTGGATGTTGGGTAATGTTCAGTCTGTGATCTGATCTCTAAACATGTACAACATTTACAGGTTGCTCACCTCCGTGCTCATGTGCTGATTCACACTGGAGAGAAGCCGTATCCATGCGAGATCTGTGGCACTAGATTCCGTCATCTACAGACGTTAAAGAGCCACTTGCGCATTCACACCGGAGAGAAACCCTATCATGTAAGTCTGCTCACTCTGCCCTTCATACCACAGATACTAAATGGGCCACATTTACTAATGTAGCACTAGTTGTCTTTACAGAAAAATTAGCAAGTGTTTGCCACGTTTATAAAATAAAGGTGCATATTTTAAATGAACATTTCACTGTGTGCCTCCAGAAAATCTCAAAAAGCAATTTATTTATTTAGAAAATATTTTATCAGGAAGAATACTCAGATATTTCTCTTGTTTTCAAGTATATCCTGGAGAAATAATGTTTATATTGTGTAAAGTATATGTCAAATCAGGTCTTTTTAAATAATGTCTGTGTTAGATTTTTGGCATGAGCATTAGAAAAACATGTACTTGGTACTTTTCACACATAATTAGGTTAATGGTAATCTTAGCAAACAAGCAAATTATCAAGATTTTTATTTATTTATTTATTTTTTGCCAAAATGTGGCATTATTTTATTTATTTTCATGACCTTAGTAATTGTGGTCCAGTGTCTTTAGAAGAACACTGAGCACAGATATTGAACTTGGCTGGTAGACGGGTTGTTGAATTCTCTAACATCTAAGGGTGTTACTTAAAGCGGAACTATCATCAACCTTATATTGAGCCCCAAATCCTAATTATAGAAGAGGTATTCATATATGTACTTGTATTTTCAAGAATAATTGCGGCATTAGTGAAAAATAGAACTTTTTTAGCAGACAGGCATCAGCAGGGATCTTGCCATAGGCGCTTTCTGCGCCTGCGCCGACAGTCCCTTCCGGTGCCTTAAGGTAACCAGGCATTCAACTCCCAAATGGTGGAGGAGAAGAGGACGGACAACGCAGACTCAGAGATACCTTCTCTGCAAGATGTCTGCTCTGTTTCCCGCTGCCTGTCTGCCTAAAAAGTTCTATTTTTCACTGATGCTGCAATTATTCTTGAAAATACAAGTATGTGTATACATATCGCTATTATGAATAAGATTTGGGGCTCAATATAAGGTTGATGATAATTCCACTTCAACCCTCTACGTGTTGCGATGGGCGTGTAACATATTGGCACGGTAATTCATTTCTCACCCCTTTGGTGCTCAAACCGTAAAATAAAAAACATTATTTTGCATAGTAGGCCTTGACAGGATGAAGGCCTAAATCAATGGCCCATATTTATAAAAGCATGCTCGATTTAAGTAGGGCTTTTAACCTCTTGAATCCAAGAGACCTCTTTAATATTTAAGGGGCAAAAGCATATCAGAAAGAATTTAAGGAATTTACATTTGTCCCCTATGGTGCTTTACTCCATAATTGCATGGTGCATTTCAATGTAATGATCATCGTTTCTTCCTAAAAAGAAATCCTCCCCTAACCATTCTTTGCGTTCTCTTTCCAACAGTGTGAGAAATGCAACCTTCATTTCCGCCACAAAAGCCAGCTACGACTTCACTTGCGTCAGAAACACGGAGCGATCACCAACACAAAAGTGCAGTATCGTGTATCCTCAACAGAGCTGCCCCCTGAACTCCCAAAATCATGCTGAGCCCCCACCACTCTCCCTTTTATCCATCATGGAGTGCCTCTTTTTCACCTTTTAGCGCAGATGGATAATATGAAACGGGTTTAACTATTTTATTATTTTTGTCCTGATCATGTGAAATATATATGTGCGCCCTTCTTTGTAATTTTTTATTTTTTTTAACATCCTTGTGGGGAAGTGACCATGCACTTGTTTCAGCGCTGTAATTCACCGCCTGATAGAGGATCATTGGAAGAGAGTGAAAAATAGTGGAAAACAGGTTGCACCCTGTTCACAGCCTGCAACGCACTGGCACTCCCATGCAGAACGAGAGGAAGCATTTATAGTACTGGACACATTTTTTGGTCAAAAGACAATATATTACAATCTATATATCTAATCTGGAAAGGACTCTTAATATTGGTTTCAGTGAATCCTACTTGCTTTACATTCTTCTCGAAATTGCTCTGACATACGCCAAGATACCATGCAGAGTGCAGCTTTCTGCTTTAAACTTGAATTGCTGTTTTTGTGGTAGATGACTGTGTTACTGGTAGAGTCGCTTTATTGGCTGCTCTACATTTAGTAGGAGGGACTGGTGTTTTTATAGCCAATTAAAATTTGGTAGAGATTTAAATAAAAAAAGCCAAATGTTACCTGGAAATCACAGCCTTTCCAGGGGTGTCCTTCAACATGGATTCTTCAGACCATGTGATGAGAAGACATCCCTAGATTGGATTATAACTGGCAGTCTCGGGAGGGACTCAGTGAAACAGAAGCACTTCGATTAACCCATTGGGTGCCACGTTAGGCATCCATGGCAGCTGGGTGTGTGTGTGTGGGGGGGTCATCTCCATCTCAGATACGAGCCTGGTCCATTGCAGCCCAAGTTGTCTTGAAAAGATAGCAAGGTTAATGTACTAAAAAGAACTAGTAATAACAGAGTGCCTTTCAATGCACTGGATACATCTCTATCATTCGAGGGTTTAAAAGAGCCATTTAACCCTCTGTGTGCCAGAGGGTATGCAATGCATTGCTCCGCTATGCGTTACATACCTCTTGGGCACTCAAAGGGTCAAATAAATGGAGAGTTTGATTTGTCCCCAGTGGTGCAGTTACTTTGCCCCCAAATTACGCAAGAGGGGTTATTCACTAAGGAGTGATAAAGAGAGGGGATAAAGTGGAAATGATATCTCCTGTGATATCACTTCGTCAGTTCCTGTGTTATACTATTGAGCCTGTGCACTAAGATCTCCAAAGTTGGAGAAAACTTAGTGCATTGGTTCCACTGAATAACACAGGAATTGGAGAAGTAATATCACTGGAGAAGTCATCTCTGCTTTTTTTACCTGTGTATCACACTTTAGTGCCCAAGTTCTTCTTAGTACATCAAGGTCAGTGTGTGCTTTTGCTGCTGTTCCCAATGCTGGCGATTTGGGGGGCAATGCTGGTGGTTTGGGGGGTGGGGGGAATACATAGCACCTTTTTATACCAACGAGCACTAAAAATTGCTTGCAAAGAAAGTCTGAGGCACAGCCCAAAAAAATGTGTACAGAGGGGCGTGTTAAGCTCTGCATATTGTACGAAGCCTGAATGCACTTTTTCTCTTTCTTAACTCTTATAGTGCCAGGTGCTAGGTGGTTATCTGGGGTAGGAAAAGTTAACCATAACCTTTTCAACTCAAGAAATGAGCATTTCAATTATGCACATGCCCTGTCTGCACTCGCTTGTTAACACCATTGAGAGACAGAGTGGGTTCCAATGGATTGCTGCACAATGCCTTGGACACCCCTCTGAAACCCAAAGGTTTAGGTCAAGCAATAAGGAAGTGTGGGGCTTGCAGGCCCATTGGATTGGTAGTAGTGTGTATATATTGGCAGAACTGTCTCTAGACATCCTGTAGCCCTGGCTGCAATATTTATACCAGCTCTAAAAGGCACCTAAAAATCCATTATTTTTCTAGCCTCTGGCTTTCCTTGCACCCTGAGAAATATATATTAGAGAGAAAAAAGTATTTAATTTTTATTGTATGCAAAATGTGCACTTGACGTAAATAACAATAGAACAAAGTTACTTAAGTATGCTTTTTAAGAGAGGGCTTTAACTTTTGTTATAGTTTTAACCAAAGGAAAGAGGAATATATGGCAGAGTTGTACATATCTATATAAATATATAAATATACCTATATTATGAAGATTTAAAAAAAAAATAAAAAACTCAAGATAAAACGCTATAAAATGAAAAAAAAAAAAAACCCTATGAAATACAGCAAAGGTTTAGATTGTATCTGCGGGCAGAATCCAATCTGAGATTTGTTTTATTGTGATAGAGCACTTACAAGATATTTTAAAGTATTGCACCGGTGTACGTGAACAGATATTTTGTCTGAACGCAACAGTCTTTGTCTTTTTTTCTTTTGTTTTGTTCTTTTTTTTTGTTTGTTTTTGGAAATGAAGGTTTACAGTGGGCATTATGTACAAAGAAAAAGATGAACAATAATTGAGCAAGCCAACTGTATCATGGGAGAGAAATAAAGATTCCCAAATCTCCCATTAATTTAACCCTTTCAGCACCAGAGGGGTACACATGTGTTGCTTACCTCACTGGCACAGAAAGGGTTAACCCCTTAATTGCTAGAGAAGTCTCCTTTGCTTGGAGACAGTTCTCTCATTCAAAGGATAGACAAATCCTTTCTAAATCAATGGGAAGCTATATTTGTCCCCTGTTCTACGGCTGTTTTGCTATAGAATTGCTCTTCATTTGTTTTGTACCCAAGGCCCAGTATGTTTTAAGACTAAAGACACCCCTGTCGAAGGAATATGTGACTTCTGTCCTAACTGTATGTTTGTAAATATGTATATTTTGTCTCTGGTGCCTTTTAACCTGCTTGGTGCCAGGAAGGGCAAGCAACATGCTTAAGTTGCCAGGCCCACTGGCAGCAAAAGGGTTAATGAATGTTTGAACCCAATTCCTTTTTTTGAAAGGTACAGCCTAAAGCTACTCACTAATCTTTGGGAAGGTCATTCATTATTATTATTATTTTTATTTTTTTTCCTTATAATCTCTTGTGTGCTAAAGAGGTCTCCAATAGTCATGTTGTAGACATCCTTAGAATCCAAGAGGTTAATGTTCATAATGCTTTTGTCCTGCTTGTGTTAATAATAAACTGCCGGGAGACAGGGTTTGGGCTGTTTCTAAACTGAATTATTGCAATGTAAACTATAGCTGTAAAAGTAGAAAAAATAAAAACCCTTAACAGCGAGTATTGTCTCTAGACTTCTTTTTTATTTATTCCTGTGTGAGTACATAAAATGGGAATTATGTCCTAGGAATAAGTGGCTCTTAAATCGTTCAATGAATGAACTTACCTAGGTAGATAGCACATATATCTAGTTTTTTGCATTATAGCTGCAGTTTCCTGTATATAATGAACTGATGTCAGCCTATAGATCATGCCTACTTGCAAAGAAACAGTGGGCTTGATTAAACCTGAATGACTAGCAAGAGACATTAGCCTTTATCAGATTCTAAACTGTAAAAATTGTCAGTGGTCTACAAGAGAGGCCCAAAACAAATATAGATATTCCTGACTGCTGTTTGAAGGACCCCAAAATTCTACATTTAACCCCTTAAGGACCCATGACGTGCCAGGTCCATCATGACTGACCTACACTTAAGCAATGCGTTGCGTACCCCTCTGGCACTCAAAGGGTTAAGGACCAGTGGTGATCCAGGGACGTCATGGAATTCAGGGCTCCCCTCCTGGCTGCATGACGTTCAGGGAACCCTGAATCCATTCTTAAAAAAAATGCCCCATGGTCCTGAAGTGCCGGCTGAGGTGCTGGTCCATTAGAAGTTAAAATAAATAAATATATAATTAAGAGCCATGTATTCTTAGGGTTTAGTTTCCCTTTAAGAATATAACCCAATATGTCTATTTCTAGCCTTCGAGCAAATGTGCAACCTTTCCATAATTTGTACATATGGCCATATGTAGGGACCAAGGCAAATGTGGTACAATTCTGGGGCAAATCAACGACACCATAAGGGAGAAATAAAATGTGCACTGGTTCTAAATAGGGCTTTATAACCCCTTGAATTGCTTCACAATGCGCTGGTGATATCTCTAGCATTGAAGGGGTTAAAAGCTCCATTTAAACGTCAGAGAATTTTGTGAATTTTATTTGTCCCTATGGTGCAGGTGGTGGTGTGCTGTGGAACTGCACTGCTTATTGAATTGCCCCTTTAACCCTTTGAGTGCCAGAGAGGTTGGATTCCTCTCTGGCACTGAAAATTATGTCTGTCGATGAAGTTGGTTGGCTCCAGAATTTCTCCACTTTAGTTTTTATGCATGTGAGCCACTATGTTTCCTCTCTGTATCTGCCCTTTGTTTAAAGAAGGGTTCCTCTGAGGATCTTCTGCACATGATAAACAAGTTCATGGTACAGCCGGAGAGGTGGAGCCATGTAGCAGACAGAGATCAATGTGCATTTAGTTTAAACAAAAATGGAGAATGCTTTGAATCACTGCCAAGGAAATAAAGTCCAGAGAATATGTCCTCATATGGCACTGACAATGACAGTGGGAAAGACTCATTATCACTTGGCTGATACAAAGCCATACTGTTGTATGAAGCTTACACTCTAAAAGGCTTTAAAGGGAAGACCTCAACATCTCTTTCACAAGCTAATGCATAAGCTGCTTTCTCCCAAGTAAAGTAGTCTATAGAAAAGGGGAACACACCTCTTATACACAAGGGGGGAGATGCACTAAGGAGTGATAAATAGGTGATAAAGTGGAAATGACTTCTCCAGTTCCTATGTTGTTCTGTAGAGACTTTGCACAGAGGCAAAGGAACCCCCACAAATCTGGGGGTATAGCATTTTTACCCCAGCTCCCCTGTGGTCATTTTGCCCCCTAGCCCCACTGTACCTTCTTTGTAGTGTGACCGAGCAGACCGTGGTAGAGGAGCTTCTGCCAGGAAGCTGCTTGTTGCACTCAGCGAGCAGCTTCCTGTCAGATCGAGGCAGAGGATACAGAAACTCCTCTACCTGCGGTCTGCTCTGCTCTGCCATGCAACAAGGAGGTTGACCAGCAGGAGGGAGCACTGTGCAGTGCGCTCCCCTCCTGCCAGTCACCCAGAGCCTGAACCCTCTGGTCCAGTGTGCCTAGCAGGGATTTCTTCATTATCTGTCCCCCACATGATTTCCTGGGGGGATGTGTCCCTCCTATCCCCCTGGTTCCTACGTCCCAGTCTGTGCACTAGGGGCTCGATTTAAAGGCAGCCGTTAGCAAAAAAAAAATCACTAACGGGTGCGTTAAGTCCCATGTTGCAATTCAAAGATCCGTCTAAACAACAGCTAACGGCAGTTGCAGAATCCTTACGGCCGATACACTAACGTGCATTCAGACACATGGAACAACATACCCCAGAGCTATTCAAAGGCTTGCGGTACTGCTAACGGCTGAAAAAAAGACACACCTAACGGCTAAAAGTTAAGACCCACTTTTTTTAGCCGTTAGACACTTAACGGCCAAAACAAAACACCCGTTACATAGGAAAACACACAAAATGCTTACCGCACAACCATGTAAATGGGAAAATTAACCCGTGCAATGCCAAAACAACACAAAAACATGCACACACAACACAAATCACTACACTCACAACAACAACCAACACCACAGGGACAACGACACACAAAAAAACAACAACACAGCATGGCACGGAACAATGGGGGTTATCACACAAAGCGGACACCTGCAAATACAAGCTCATCTGGGCAACATCAACACGCGACCTGCACCCCACAAATGCACACCCGCAAATGGCACACACAGAACAAGCACAACACACCACATCTTATAACACACACACACACCTGCTAACACTTACCTGGACAAAAACAACTCACCATTGGCCAGCACTCACCTCATCACCACACCTACACAACGCCCTAGAAAGTACTTAAAGGGACAACTCAACACACTCACTTGTGGCTTGTTTTCCACTCAGGGAGGGAGAGAGAGAGAGATAGAGAGAGATAGAGACAGATAGATAGAGAGAGACAGATAGAGAGAGCAAACAGTATGTTGGGTTACATATTGTTGCGAAGGCTGCGGAGAAGGCATGCAAGGGAGAGAGCTGGGGAACATCAGCAACCTCCAAGCACGCCTCATCAACAGCCTCCACCTGTTGCAAGTGAGGAGGCTCTGGCTCAGCAGCCACACAGGAGCCCATCCCCACCCGGAGGACACCTGCCTGCAGATGCACAGCTGCAGCAACAGGATGCTCCCCAGCTGCCACAGGGACCCCTGCAGCAGCCCAGGATGCATAGACGACCACCAAGGCCCAGGGTATACCGCCCAAGGGTCACTCTCTTTGGAATGACCGATGACGAGGTTATTGATCGCTACAGGTTGAGGCCACACAGCATCATAGCCCTGTATGAGGTCATCAAGGAGCAGGTGGATCCCATATGCACCCATAACCATGCTCTAACTGGCCTTCAAAAACTCCTGTGTGCCATACACTTCATGGCAAGTGGCGCCTTTCAGTCGACAGAGGGTTACGCATCTGGCATGTCCCAGGCCACATTCTCCAGGGTGCTGGCCCAGGTCTTGCCAGCCCTCAAAGCCAAGGCCAGTACCTACATACGTTTCCCCATCACCGATATGGAGTGGACACATCTGAAGCAGGGCTTCTATGCAAGGGGAGGCATGCCCAGGGTCATGGGTGCAATAGATTGCACCCATGTCCGTATCAAAGCACCAGCACGTCAGGGACATATGTTCCTGAACCGCAAAAACTTCCACTCCATGAATGTGCAGATGGTGTGTGACAGCAACCTGGCCATCATGAATGTCTGTGCGAAATTTCCCGGGAGCTGTCACGATTCACATATACTCATAAATTCATCTGTGCAGAGGGATTTCGAAAATGGGACCTATACAGGCGGATGGCTTCTGGGTGAGTTAACAGCACCAAATGACACCACATACACATGTGTTAGTACGTTCACCACAGAAAACATTATTCACACAATATGTGCTCCTTGTCACACCATGTCACTCACTTTCCACAGGTGATGCTGGCTATGGATGCAAGCCATGGCTCCTCACCCCGGTCGCCAATCCCCAAAACGATGCCCAGGAACGATATAACCAGGCTCATGCCAGAACACGGAATGCCATCGAGCGGACCTTCGGCCTCCTCAAGTCCCGATTCCGATGTCTGGACCACTCGGGGGGAGCATTGCAGTATGCACCAGGCAAGGTCTGCGACATCATCGTGGCATGTGCCCTCCTACATAATATCGCGGTGGACACCAGACTCATCGACGATGTCCATCCCCCACCCAGACCTGAAGACCCTGTGGATATCGTTGAGTGTGAGGAAACCCCAACAGGGATGCAGACAAGGGACAGATTGATCAGGGATCACTTCTGCTGTGAGTATAATACATGTATGCACACAATCCATGCATACACACCCACCACAACACACATGTTCTGTTTCACCCCACAGGATCAGTGACACAGCCCTGACACTGGCTGCAGTATGGACCACCAGCATCAACTATTCCGTGGACCAGTCAGATTGGGCCTAGAGATTCCGAATACATCTGACAACCTGTCGTCCATGTTGATACTGCTACCTCAAGGATATCATGCATGCCCCCCTGGAAACCAAGGTACAACACTTTAACCTTGTTCAGCATATCCCACAGCTCCCTAGGCACCAACTAAAGTGTTCTGCTAGGATCAGACCCATAGTAACCATGGTACCCCTGTAGCGAGGGAGTCTCATCCAAGCCAATGCATCGGATAGCACTCTGTCATATAAGGGGTTCAGGGGGCATTCGTGGGGACATGGGACCAGTAGCTTGCTACAGTCGAAGAAAGCAGCAGAGGGGTGGATTGACAGTAATAGTGTGTTACACAACATGGAGCTCATGAAATGTGGATCACATCTCCATTGACACCATGTTGCCCTGTGTGTGTGTGTGTGTGCAGTGATATGTGCCCCAGAAAGAAATACACACATTAACAAATATGTCCTACTAGCTCCATGAACCAAACATATTTGGCCTGACTCTGACAGTGGCAGCCCAAATATATTGTTGTCAGGAAGCTATTAGGACGTATTTGTTGATATGTGTAACCATGTCAGGGGCAAATATCCCTAAGGATGGTTAACATCCCCTTAGTTCCCCCCATGATGGTTCATAGACCAGTACACAACACATTACAAAGCAGTGGTTTGTGTAGACTTATGTAACGGGAAAGATTAAGAGGATCATGATGTTGTAGCTGTTGCATGACGATCACTTCGAGGGTGATGTTCCAAATCCTGTCCCCTTGTCCCACAGGCATCCATAGCACGATCCATCCTTGAACAGAGGAGTTTCCATATGACTGGACTGAAGTCTGGACAACACTTCCATGAAGCTCACCCCTTGGTGTTTCAAGTGATTGTGTTGGTGATGCAATGTTTGACCTGATGTTCACAGCAACCTCTACTGGAACATTCACATATGGACACAAATTAATGTGTGTACTAACATCCAGGTATCAGATCTGTACAGTAAGACTGCTCATACACAGATGCCAAACTATGTGGACAACACATGAGCAGTTCAGTAGCATTTATAATGTATTCCTATTTAGTTCAGATGTACCTTTTTGTGCTCATACAAGTGTTTAATGCATATTGGCTAAATACACAAGAATCATCACTACTCAATCCGTGTCTGTATGAATGAATGTTGGATCAAACACCTGTCAATGTGGAACCGTACCCAAGGCTAGAGTATACTTCATACAAAGGAAGGCATGATTTACATCACAGGAGTCCACTAGTTGCCTGACCATGAGTGGACTTTGTGATGTATACATGCAATGACATGATGGCAGTGATACACTGATGTGTGTTGTGAGTGATTAGCTGGTGATACAGGGGACACACTTCCACTGTGATGTGATGTCCACGGTTTGTGTGTTGCTCAATATAATCAATGTCCTGAGATTGCTGTAGGTTGTCTCAGTACATGGGCTACATCAACAAAACCAACCATGTGGACAAGTGTTATCACTGGTGAAGTGTGTTACAACCTTAGTTAAACAACAACACAACTTAAAGGGATAGTAAACCTGGAAAATAAGTTTATTTCACATTGTAGCCCTTTAAAAAACATGAAAAATTATATAAGTCTTATCTACCAAACATATATGGTTTGGGAGATAAGACTTATATCATTTTACATGTTTTTTAAGGGCTACAATATAGAATGAACTTATTCTCAAGGTTTACTATCCCTTTAATACATAAGCCAATGCTCAGCCTAAGGTTCCAATGTGCGTGCTACACAATGAAATCTTAGGAAGATCATTGGGTTATACAGTAAGTTAGGCTGTGATTCAAACTCCTGTTGTGCAACTGACTTGCTGGAGAACACAATGCTCACCCTAGGATCACAATGTGTAACACACACATTGAGATCCTAGGGTGTACATTGTGTTCCCCAGTATGTCAGCTGCACAATAGAATTTTGATTTAAAGACCATATTGATGCATGTTCCATCTGTCATGCTTGTTATTTCCCTGCTAAGTCGCATAGCTGTTTGTTTGGTTTTCCCCTCAAACACAACAATTGATGCAGACGAATGTTCAGTGTTGCACCAGTTGTTGTGCTAAGGGGTATGTTCTGATCAAATCTGACACACATCATGGCCATGTAACAATGTCGTGTTACATGGCTACAGGGATGGGTTGCCAGGTGAATTTGGACAACGGTGTGGGTGTGTGTGAACCCATGTTGTAACATCACACAAACATTTCCTCCAGGCAGGGGTTGAGTTCACTGCATTGTTTGGCAATGCATTGGAGACAACCCTGCCACCCAATCTATAAGTGAATACACAGCAGATCAGACAGGATTCAAAAGCACAATTTTCATTTATTGAGGGGGCAGATGACAGGTTGGGCTTTTCATTTTTTCTTTTTTTGGGGGGGGGGCCTTAGACTTGGTGTCAGAGGTGGATGCCCTGGCTGATTGCCTTGTCACCCTCTGTCCCCTAGGTGTGGCTTCTGGGGTAACACTGGAAGGGGTGGTGGGTGCAGTGGACCCCTCTGTGGAACGCAGGTTCTCCCTCTCCATCCTCAGGTTCTCCCTGCGGTTAATCTCTCGCAACTCCACGAGCACCTGTGCAAACATGTCCATCATCCCTGTATGTATCTGGTGGAGTTGTGTGTTCCCCCTGGCAACCTCTGACTCCAGAGCTTGGATTCTGGTCTCCAACCTGTTCGTGTTCCTCCGGGATTCCCTCCGGTTCCTCGTGAAGTTGTCGTTGGTGGCGTGGGTTGCCCGGAGCTGTCCTCTTTGAAGGGCCATGCACTCAGCCTCCAGATCTGTGGTGTGTTGACTGCTGGAGATGGGAGTGGCCGGTGACACATGTTCTGTTTCCCCAGCTTCAGCTGTCTCCTCAGCCTCTGTTTCCCCAGCTTCAGCTGTCTCCTCAGCCTCTGTTTCCCCAGCTTCAGCTGTCTCCTCAGCCTCTGTTTCCCTAGCTTCAGCTGTCTCCTCAGCCTCTGTTTCCCCAGCTTCAGCTGTCTCCTCAGCCTCTGCTTCCCCAGCTTCAGCTGTCTCCTCAGCCTCTGCTTCCACAGGTTCAGCTGTCTCCTCAGCCTCTATCTCCCCAGCCTCTGCTGTCTCCTCTGCTGGTACTGGGTGTGCTGTGGCTGCTACTGCTGTTTGTGTTGGTGGAGTGGCTTGCACAGACGGTATGTGGGTGCCCACCACATCAAGGGACCCACTGCTGCCCACTGATGTCTGTGCTGGTTGAGGTGGTGGGGTGAACAAGTCCCTTGGCTGAGGGCGCTGGGGCTCCCCAATCAGGCCCAGGTGTTGGTAGTCAAGTGGCCAAGGGTCATACCTTGGCCAGTGGTAGGTGCTTGGCCCCCACCTGGGATCATACCTGGGGCCATGCTGGGGAGCCATCCAGGAGGGTAGATCCATCTCGGTGGAATATGGCCCATATTGGCTGGTGGCCACATTCCCGGGCAGCCATTGCCTCCCTGGTGGTGGTGGTGCTGCTGCTGGAGGGTAATAGCTCCCGGTGGTAGTGGGATGCATCCATCTCTCCCCCTGAATCCAGCCGCTGTACATCTGTGGAGCATCCTGTGGTGGGGCAGGCAGTTGAGAGGCAGGCAGTTGAGGGGCAGCCAATTGAGGGGCAGCCAGTTGAGAGGCAGGCAGTTGAGGGGCAGCCAGTTGAGGGGCAGCCAGTTGAGAGGCAGGCAGTTGAGAGGCAGGCAGTTGAGAGGCAGCCAGTTGAGAGGCAGGCAGTTGAGAGGCAGGCAGTGGTGATGCAGCCAGTTGGGGAGGAGGTGTGGTAGTTGTAGACGGTTCCCAGTGGCTAGTCCCCTCCTCTGTATCCTCCTCACTGGGTGGTGTGGTCTGCTCCTCCACGGGCTCCTGCTGCGATGGAGGCCCATAAGCTGTGTGGAGAATTGAGATTGTGTGATTAGTAAAAGTAGCCATGATGGGATTAATGGGATACTAATACATGAAATGCAGAAAGGGAAATATATGTTTTGTGGTTTATCACCCTGAGTGAAACAAGGGTACTCCCACTGCTGGAGGGGGTTTTTGTTCAAAAAGTCTCCCAGCTCAGAATAGAATTGCTTTGGTGCTATATCCCAGTGGCCTGAAGTTGTACATTGGCACTGTTGCTACATTATCCTATGAGAATTTATTGCGTCTGGACGTAAGCTGTCCATAGGATGGTCTAGCAACATCGCCATTTTAGAGTTCCAGGCCACTGTGATATTGCCCCTGGAGTAGTCAACTATGAGCTGTGCTACATTTTGAATGAAACACCTTTCAGCAGTGGGAATACCCTTGTTTTGCTCGGGGGATGAACCCTGCAATATATTTTTCTTTTCACATGTTAGGTATTACTATCCCTTTAACGGAATAGCAATGGTTAATTTCACCATGATGTAATATTGTAGGCATTGTAAGAGATAGATGTGGATCGATGTTAGTCCTATCCCTCCAACCCACATGGTTGGACAGATATTGCTCTATTTGACAGTCATTTTGACATGTTTGACAGTCATTTCACCACATGGAGGCTCTTCAGCAGAGCCTAAATTGCCCCATTCAGAGATGTAAACTTCATTGGAATGGTGAACAGAGTGTGCTTGCAAACCTGGCACACTTTGTTGACCATCTCAAAGATGTATCCATCTCTGAATGGGGCAATTTAGGCTCTGCTGAAGAGCCTCCGTGTGGTCTAATGACTGAAATCTCCAGCTGTCAAATAGAGCGATATCTGTCTAACCATGAGGGTTGGAGGGATAGGACTAACATGGATCCACATGTTGGTGAAATTAACAATTGCTATGCCATTGCAGTTACATACAAGGAGAAATGGTCATATATGCATGTGGATGTGTACCTTTCATATGGATATGAATATATCCTTTCCAGATATGAAGCCAGAGATCATTTCAGTAGGTGTGACTGCCTTAATGGCTATATATGTGCACCCATCAAAATATACATTGGATTGATATGATGGATATGAACATACCTCGTATATCCCATCTACGTAGAGTGGGATATACTAGGTATGTGTATTTGGATGGTATCAATGTAAGTTAGTTTCTGATGGATGCACATATCTGGCCAGTAGGGCAATCACAGGCAGTGAGATGATCTCTGGGTTCACATCGTGTTGGGACATATTTTGAGCCATTTGAAAGGTACATATCTGACCATTTTCCTTTGTGTGCATATCTTTGTTTGAACAGATGTGCAGTGGGAATCAAGTGTTATTCAACCTTATCTTCTTAGCTGATCCCGTCCAATTCACAATTTTTCATTACTTGACAGGTGACTCTCTGGTTGTCAGGATCATATCCTATGCATTGCATTGTAGGGCATGGGATACCACCCTGGCAATCAGAGATTGATGAACTGGACAGGATCCTGTCCATGTTGTGTGTTCCAGTTGAATCCTGAAGGGCAACAATCACGCCAGTAGTGAGGGATATCTCTGATTGAGGCCTGTTTTTTTCTTTGAGTATGAGCCCATCCATCCTTCTGAGTGAGGCAACCGTACTCAATCCGAGATATCTATCATTCATGGCCTGTTGGTGACCAAGGTACAATGGTTGATATTTGGTTCCCATGTGTATCCTGCAAACAGTGTCTGGTGTACCATCCATCCATGGCATCAGCACCCCTGAGGATCCATGTGGGAATCAGATGTGAGATATGTCATTTGAAGTTAGAGTAAATGATTGCAGACACAACACCAAGGCCTACTTTTCCCCCCTTTAATTCTGGGGTATTGTTTGAGGCCTGTGTGTTGCACATACAAGCAGTTATTCTCAGTGCCACTGTGATGTGTGACCTGCTCCATCCTTTTTGTGATTCAGTAAGCGGTGTTGACAACATGATGGAGTGTACATGATGCTGACTTCTCCAGTGATCTCATTTCCCCATTTCCAGTGTTTTCTATGGAGTGTATACGATGGGACCTTAGCAACTTGATTCATGTTATTGCATATTCTCCATAGGCTAACACTGGTATTGGTGAAATGAGGATGTGTAAGGGTGAATTTCTCTCCACCATGTGTTTGTCACCGCTTAGTGAATGTCCCCTGTGTAGCATGTGATCGTTGGCCTATTGACTCGATTGTTGTCTGGTTAACCCTTTGAGTCCCAGAGGGGTTGCCAAAGCATTGATGATCGATGCATTGATGATCCCTCTAGCACTCAAGGGGTTAAGTGCTGACATCCCAGTGGGGACATGGGTGACATTGTGTGTGAACAGTGATGATCTATGACAGACGACATTTTGAACAGCATGGTTTGTGTATTGTGTGTGATGAGCACAGCGACAGGAGGGTTGAAGTAGGACTTGGACAGGTTTGTTCCAAGTTGGACCTTGATATTTGTCCTTGTGTTGTGTCCTGTTTTTAACCCTCAGGGTGCTGTGTTGGTGCAGTTGTGTGCATGAATGATGGGCATGTGTTGAGGTGTGACTGTGTGTGCAGCTGGTGTTGGTTGCTGTAGTGTGTTGTTATGTAGTGTGGCACTTACCGGTAGTGTGGAGGGTCCTCTCATCCCCAGTGTCAGCTCCTCCAACAACCCCCTCGATCAGGGTTGGGGACATATTCTGCCGCACCATCTCCTCCCAGCCGCAGAAGGTGATAGGGACAGGTGGGCCACCTCCAGTGCCTCGGGCGTGCTTGGCGAGTTCGGAGAGCTTGTTCTTGACCACCCTCCGGCAGTCGCCCCATCGCTTTTTGATGGACTCCACGTCCCACCTGCATGGAGCCACCGCGTTGACCCGGCTGCAGATCTGGTTCCAGGCTGCCTTCCTCCTCGCTGACAGGCCAGGGACCTTCGCTGTCGGGTGGAGAACACTCTGCCTCTCCAGGACAGCTTCCACAAGAGCCGTGTTCTCCTTCTCTGTATACTTTGGGTCTCTGATCCTGGCCTCGTCACCTCCGGCATGGGATGACTCAGAGCCGGAGTGCCCTGCCTGGTCTGACCCTGACTGTGTGGGGTGCTCCCCAGCAACTACCCCTCGTCCCACTGCAGGTTCTGTCCCTGTCCTGCGTGTTCCTGCTCTTGTGGGCCGGGTCCCCCGGATCTCCCTCTCCCACCCCTGCTCTGCTGAGGGATCCCCTTCTGACCTTCCTCCTCCTCCACTACTCTCCCCATCCCTCTCTCCTGTCCTCCTCTCCTTGCCATCATTCACCCAGGCACTCCCACAGGCCCTCACAGACACACTCGATCCAGTCACTCTCTGTCACACACTTTCACTCCCAGATTCACACTGTCAAAATAAAAAGTAAAATGTGTAAGGTATTATGAAAAAAAAAGGACTATGTGTATGTATGTATGTGTATGTGTTTGTGTTTGTATGTGTGTATGTAATATGTGCAAAGGTGTAATATGTGTCTAGTAAGTGCACCTCTCTCCAAACTCCAAACTCAAAAATCTCCTTCTACCTCCAATGAATGCTCCTTTCTCCCTCTCTCTGATCGCTATCCTCCGCTCCTGGGTCCTGATATCTAGCTCTGAAGAACTCGATAACAGACAGTGTGTGACGGTTATTTTTGGGTATATATAGGTGTATTTGAAGTTATTTGATACATTGGGGCTTTGTGATTGGCTGTGTGTTTGAATTTGTTTTGGCATCAATCATGGTTGCTTGACAACGGCAGCCGTTATATTACATGTTGTTTTGAGCGCAGTTATCGTGTGATTTGGCCGCCCGTTGTGCATTAACATGAGTGACAACGGCTTTTGTGTTACGTGTTTTTTGTGTGCCTATGCTCGATAGCTATTCTTGTAGAGTAGCTATCGAATCTGCCGTAACTCCTGTATTATTTGCGAGCGATGTGCCTTTTTCACTTAGCGGCTGGTTTAACGGCTGCCTTTAAATCGAGCCCTAAGTCTCTAAAGCTGGTGAAATCTTAGTGCGGTGATTCTCAGCTTCAATCTTCGGGGCACACCAACAGATCATGTTTTCAAGATATCCCTAATTAATCACAGCTGATTCAATCACTATGACTGAGCCACTAATTATCCAGCTGTGATTAAGCAGGAATAACCTGAAAACCTGTACTGTTCGTTTGCCCCAATATTGAGAATCACTATAATTGTGCATTGGATCCACAAAATAGCATAGGGACTGGAAACAGGATATCACTGGAATAGTCATCTCCACTTTATCACCTCTTTATTGCACCTTAGTGCATCTCTCTCCAGGTCTGAATTGAATGAAGTATCACCTAGAGTAGAGTCTCTCATCCGTGGCCTTCATGTGCCAAACACAGCAGATTTTTTGGATTTCAAAGTCAGAAATATATGTTCTGAAGCAAAATCAAATACAATTACAATGTATATATATGTCTGTTTCTGGGAGATGCATTGCTATTCACTCCATTAAAATCCTGTGCTGGTGAGTTTATCAACAATGAACTTCAATGTACAGGACGGAACTCTCCCAGAGTAGCTGTGTAAAGTTCTGACAACCCCCCATCCTGTAGATCATGGCATTCAAGGAGTTAAAACGCATTTAAATAAATGGAAATGTTTCTTTCTCCCCTATAGTACAAATGGTTTGCCCCACAACTCCTCCACTTTTGTTTTGAACATATGGCCCAAAGAGTCATATTCAGTAACTAAAGAGGAACAATTCTGGAACAAACAGCACAGTAGGAGGAGAAATAAAAAAATCCCATATTGATACATTGATCAAAATGGGGTTTTTAACCTCTTGAATGCTAGAGAGCTCTCCAACACATTGCAAATCATAAAGTGAAAGAAAGGGGCACTCCTAGTGAAATACAGTAGTTTACTTGAACCACCACCACTACACCACCGTACTCACAATAAATATGGACAACTGTGCATGTGAGGGATTCAAGACAGCCCTCTGTCACTTCTCCAGTAGGAGATGGATACAGCTTCTCATAAAGAACTCGAAGGCGATGAAATCACCCTCATACAAAACAAACAGGACACCAGAAGGGGCGCAAACCACAATAGACTATCAGTATAATGTGCTTACAGATAAATACACCTTCGATTCAACAAAGGTGATAACATACAACCGGTTGCAGCAAACAGGGATTTTTACATCCGCCCCAATTCGGACTGCACTCCACAAGATAAAATATTTAATAAAAAGAAATGGGTCACTCAGCAGTTTCTAGCACATTCTACGGAGAATTGTATGTCACTGACTTTCCTCTCCATTAGAATGTAACAGAATAACTCATTGGAATTTTACCACTAAAGGGCACTATATATTTTTTTCATAAAAAAAGTTTACTGCTTTTTTGAAGTCCAACTGCGGCAGAGATTGTCTGATATGTACTACAGTGGTCATATATTGTAGTGCATATCCTGATGTGCAGCTGCTTGTGTTGAACTCTAATGCCAGGATGGCTGTTCTGACAAATTTATACATTCACTCCAATGTGCTGGAGGCCTCTCTATCATCTAACTATTTGCATGGGCATGAAATAAAGACGTGGGATCTAGCGTATCTTTCAGGGGATGTAAACAGTGAACTTCCTTTAAATATTTTCATAATTGTGCATGTTAGTTGATCAGGCACATTTTAATTTGTGCTATTGCTACTGGCTGCTACAGTGTGTGCTGTCCAGTTCAAGATATGCTCATAGGAATATATGACCCTATTCAATGAGCTAAAGTGGTGTCATTCTGGAGGAAACCAACTTCACCACAGAGGAAAATCAGAATATTCCAAGGTCCCACTGATTTAACGTGATATTTTTTATAACCCTTTGCATGTTAGAGAGGTTTCCATGATTTACGTGTGCACAAGCCATGCATCAAAGCAGGGCAAGGGTAATCTATAATGAAATAATATTGGCTACAATTTCATTTAGCTGTTGACTGGCCGTGTGTAATGGAAACTGTAGTCCTCAACAGCCGAAGGCCTCCGGTTGCCCTACCCTGGCAGAGACACATGCATTCTCAGAGCATGTGCACAATCACGTTTATTTTATTGAATACGCATTGATGTATCAGGCTTTTGATGGGGGCTTCCAGTATCAGGGGTCCTCCCCTTATATTCCGAAAGGTCCCAGATTTCTAGCATGGAACCACTTTAATCCTAGGATAACAAAAGGATAGAATCTGTCCTGGGTGCACAGTCCACCAATGTGGCTGACTTTTTACAAATATTAATGGAACTAAAGAAGGCAGCCATAAATCTTAAAGGAGCCTTAAAATTTGCCTATTCTTGGTGGCCTCCATTCACTATTTTACCAGGACACTCAAGACTGCTGCCATATGACCTTATGCAGAACAGGATCATGGGCAAGGCAACTTAGGTGCCTGACTAGGGCCTGACAACTTGAGGGGGCCTGCTGGTCTGGCCAAGCATTGTGCTTCCCACCGGCTGTGATGTAACTATAGAGGGTGCAGTTGCACCCAGGCCCAGTGTGCCGCCGCCACTGCACCTTCTTGAGACTCAGAGAGTGTGGCTGTCTGCAGTTAGGAGCTGTAGATCATCTCAGCTCAGTGGCTGGAGGTGTCCAGAGATTTCAGGTTTGTGCTAAGTACAGGGTACATGTGGTCTGCAGAGAGAGGGGAGCCAGGTCACAGAACTCTGTTCCCACACCCTCGCATCCTGTCATTTAATGAGGAAAGGGGGATACTCAAGGGGGGGGGGCCCAATTTAGGATCCTACCAAGGGCCCTGTGGAGTTTTAATCCAGCTCTGACCTTATGTATAAAGATAACCTGGAGCAATTCTGGGACCAACTAACTAAACTGTAGAGGACAAATGAACCGAATGCTTGAAGTGTTGGATAATTCTATTTATAGGGTTAAAAGTCCCATTTAAGTTATTGGAGGTTTGGCCAAACTTTTTTTGTCCTTTTTAGGGACAAAATTGCTCAACTTTGCTTTTGTACAAAATGGCCATACAACTTGAAGGAAGATAAAAATCAACTGGCCCATATAGGCTTGGATTCCATTACAACCAGAAATGTTTGCCAAATTGCCATTTTTAGCTTTGCCAAACTGAGGGTTTTTTAAATCAATGTCCGCTTTTAAATAATTTTGGATAGCGGAAGAATGCTTCAGAATTACCCTAAAATTATAACAACAATGGGACATTGGGGATACTGACTTGATTGAGGGCGAGGGAAGGAAGGGAGTGGCTTGCTGTCTCTATTATTGATTGTTTCCAGACTCATGAAAGCTATCAATATGGGAAGGCATCAGGAGGGATACTGAGGCCCCTGTGAGGTCTGAATGTATAAACAAATGCATTGGACACCCCCCAGCCTGATTCCACTGCTTACCAGTAGTTGCAGATCCCCTCAAGCCTGGTTCTGACCCTAAGCCTGGTTCCACTCGAATCAGAATTTAACAAAAGAAGTAATTTGTTTTGTATTTAGGACACCATACCTTGTTGCACAAAGCAAAATGTTCTCTATGTGAGGCGCCATGCAAAAGCTGAATTTGTTTTGAAAAATCAAAAACCCCAGTATGCAGTTTTTCACATGCAGAAAGTTACCTACAGAAGCTTTATAGCAAAATGCTGAAATTGGGAATATCAATGAAGCAACATAATGGTTGGCTTGGGCAGTGTCCGATAGAGCACGTGAAGGGAGGACTTCCTAGAAAAATTTACTGAGAACTAAGGGAAGATGACACATGTTGCTGCTTGAAGCAGTTTGCATTGGATGAGTGAGGTACAGGGTTGGTAAAAGGCTAAATGGTACCCTGTGTGAAACCAGACTCTGGTGCTCCCTTCCTGATTGAAATCAAGAAAAAATAGGATTAATTCACAGAAAAAAAAATATATATATATATGTATTCAAAACCTGCATCATAGACCTTTTCCTGAACCACAAAATATACTCAAATCAAAAGCTCACTACCAACCACAACATTAAAAGGCAACCCCCTCAATATTGAATGTAACCCAGCAATACCATCACACTTGTCAACATATTTCCTGAGACACTTTTCTCCTTAGTGGTTACATGACAGAGCATCAATAATGACACTAGCAGAAAGCCTCATACAACAGACTTAAACCAAGGGCCATTCGCAGAAATCATGGGGCCCAGTACAAGTATAACTAGACCCTTGTTCTTTGGTGTAGATCAGATAGGGAGATGAGGGCAGACTCCATATATATATATATATATATATATTACTGCCATTAGGACTCATAAACATCCTTGCTAATAATACAATTTGGGCCTTGGAAGGTCTAAAACATAAACATGTCATTGTCATTAGTACACTGCACTCCAAGGAAGGACTGACCCTTAAACATGTTACTGTCATACTACACTTTGTTGCTGGGACATAAATGAAACAATAGCATGATGAGAGGGAAGGAGATTTACTGGTGGAGCAGATGACTGAAAGAAGGAAGGGTCTGTTGTAACATGAATAAATTCATATATGCATTCTTTCTGATTGGCTGAAACGATCTCTGAACCTTATATGCTTCACACCTCTAAATGTAACTGAAGCTGAGGGTCTATTCTGATTTTCCTTAGGAAACTGGTCTACACTATGTTGCACACTATTTTCTGTTGAAGAGGAAAGGTAGCCTAACCTCATTTTGTAAAAAGGCAACTTGGTAGGAAAGTTTCAGACTCTGTGGGCCCGGTTCACTCTTCACCATCTAACAAAGAAACAGAGAGAGCAAGGGCCTACTCTTCCAACTTAGGGCATGGGTCCTTGCTCTCTATGGGCCAGATTCAATTGCAGGAGATAAATGTTACCTCTCGTTTTTTCAAATATTTTCCTATTGAAGTCTATGGGGAAAACTGGAGATAAAAGCAATGATAAAATTAGCATCTGTAATAGAATGTAGCCCTATGTGCCTAGAGGGAATCAGCTGCACCACACTGTTGTGGCCCACATAGGCCGAAACATACATCTGTGGTTTTGCTGATTCTCTTGTGAATAGAGGATTTTTCTGACATTTCAGAGCTGGACTGTTGGGCAGGACCAGTAAAAATGTTTTCCTTTTTTTCCATCACATTCTAAATTCCCTGTGTTGTCCTACAGAAGCTGTAGGATCACATATACTGAACCCCTCAGCCTTGTCTCACTATTGCAATAGAACCACAAACATTGATCCCCAAGCCTTGTCCCACTGCATGGTAGATATTCTGATGGGCAATGTGAAGATCCCCAGCTACCGCCAGACTACAAATCCCATCAGTTTCTACCAGCCAAAGGCTGGTGGGGAATAACCTGAGTTCTAGTTTGAAAGCAGCATGCGCTCCTCATGTTGCCCACGTCTGCTGTGATCCTCAGTCCCATGTTAGTTATAAAACCACAGGTACTGAACCCCCAGCCTTGTTTCACAGTAGCCATAGAACCATATATACTGACCTCCTATTCCACAGAACCCATGGACCCACACATACTAACCCACTCCCTCTCACCTTGTCCCAAAATAGCCATAGACCCACACATGCTGGTGTCTTGCCCTGTCCCACATTAGACATAGAACTGCACTTACTAAACCACACCCACCTTTACCACAGTAGCCATGAGACCCCCACATACTACTAACCTTCAGCCTTGTCCTACTGCACTGATATCCATATAATCATACATTGTAACCTCCAGCCATGCCCCACCGCACTGATATTCATAGAACCACACACTGTGATTTCTAGCCTTGTCCCAATGCACTTGTTTAGCCAGAATGGCACATACTTAGTCTACATCCCCCCATAGAAAAACGTCTATATTCCCATGGGAAAATTTGAGGGGTTTCTGTAGATTGGAATGTTTGCAGGAAAAAAAACATAAAATTTCCTCTCATCACTACTAGAAAGTATATTTTTTCATATTTCATTTTATTATTTTACCTTCAACTTTTAGTCTGAGTCCTCTTGTTCTATAATTGTTCCATATATTTCTTTATTAAACCCTTAATATATTTGAAGTTTTCAATCAAATATCTCTCTCCTAATTGACCTGCTTTAACTCCAAAACATATGCAAATTTTAGCCATGGAGGCTAAAGGCATCTCCAAGGCAATGCTCATCTTTGGAGATGTCTTTGTAATCCAATGGGTTATGATTGTGAGATCTAAAATATATAAGAAATACAAAGTGTTAATATTCAGGTTCATTAAATGGTTGTGGAAATATAATTTTTTACACTGTGTACCTTTTTAGTGGAAGTGTTTAGAACATCATCTTTCGCTTCTGTCACCTGCTCGAAACTAGGGAATTGAAATTAAGGGTAGCGAGTGGTTCTGGTTCTGGCACCTTCCTCTTTCGAGGATTAATGGCCACAAGATGAACTTCAAAGTGAAACTTTCTGTAGAGTCTTCTCTCTATAATCACGAGGTTTACAAGGCAAGAAGGAAAATATGAGTCTGAAGTGCAACAATGAAAACCTGTAGTTCTTAGGCATTTAAATTTAGTTTTGGAACATTGTTCAAACTGAGAGCTATGTTTAACCCTTTGCATTGCAAAGGAATGTGTTGGAGATGACTCTAGCTTTCAGTTTTTTAAAAATATATTGTCACATAATAAATTCACATAGCTGAACTACACTGAGATGCCAGTTTCTTAAGTTACCTCCTTGTTGAAATAAGCAAGCACTCTTTCAGGAACAGTGCCTGTTGTCTGTATCAGGCTACATAAAGCATGAAGTCAGGTAATAATAGTGTGTGTGAGTGTTTCAGAAAGGGATTTGCCAACACTAGGCCTAAGTTATTTTGTTATGGTATGATTGTCAAAGCCTGACTTACCTCTGCAAGCAGGGGCGGACTGACCATCGGGCAATTCGGTCACGGACCGAGGGCCCGCGACCGAAAGGGGCCCGCCGCCACCAGCCATGAAAATGTCTCCCCAGTCCCCTCTCCCATTTATTTCCATTGCCCGCTGTGTAGGGGCCCGCTGCAGGCGCACCGCTCGCATGACCAGGCCCATCACCCCCTTACCACTTGACTGCATTAACTGTTGACCAGCGCTGTAGTAATACAGAGCGCTGGGAGATGACATCATCTCCCAGCGCTCTGTATTACTGAGAACAGCGCGGGAGTTTCACCTCTGTGCCAGAGGAGGCACAGATCGCTTATGTTGCCACACCACTAGACCACCAGGGACTCGAGGTAGGGGCATTGTTAATATATGTATGGGGGCAATGTAGAGATTAAGGGGCAATGTGGAAGGGACATTGTGAATATATGCTGGCAATGTGGAACTGAACATGGGACATTGTGGAGATTGAGGGGCATTGTGGAGATGGGGGACAATGTGATGATTGAGGGGCATTGTGGAAGGGATATTGTGGAGATTGAGGGGCATTGTGGAGATGGGGGCGATGTGATGATTGAGGGGCATTGTGGAAGGGATATTGTGGAGATTGAGGGGCATTGTGAAGATAAGGGGGCAATGTGGATGGGACATTGTGAAGATATGGGGGCAATGTGGAGATTGAGGGACAATGTGAAGATTGAGGGGCATTGTGGAATGGACAATGTGAAGATTGAGGGGCATTGTGGAAGGGACATTGTGAAGATATGGGGGCAATGTGGAGATTGAGGGGCATTGTGAAAGGGAAATTGTGGAGATTGAGGGGCAATGTGGAGATATGGGGGGAATGTGGAAGGGGCAGATACTGTATGTCATGGGGGCTACTGCATGGCCTGGGGGGGTTACTGCATGGCCTAGGTGGGTAATGGATGGCCTGGGGGTTAATGGATGGCCTTTGGGACACTGGATGGGGGGGTAATGGATGGCCTGAGTGTGTGTGTGTGTGTGTGTGTGTGTGTGTGTGTGTGTGTGTGTAATGGATGGCCTGAGGGTGTGTGTGTGTGTGTGTGTGTGTAATGGATGGCCTGAAGGTGTGTGTGTGTGTGTGTAATGGATGGCCTGAGGGTGTGTGTGTGTGTGTGTGTGTGTGTGTGTGTGTGTGTGTGTAATGGATGGCCTGAGGGTGTGTGTGTGTGTGTGTATGTGTGTGTGTGTGTGTGTGTGTGTGTGTGTGTGTAATGGATGGCCTGAGGGGGTGTGTATAATGGATTTCCTGAGGGAGGGTGTAATGGATTTCCTGAGGGGGTTACTGGATGGCCTGGAGGCCCCCCAGGCTATTCAGTACCCCCCAGGCCATACAGTACCCCAGGCCACCACACATGGGAGGTGGGGCCGATGATGTCATGGGGAGGGGCCGATGATGTCATTGGACAGGGGGCCCAGACCTCTTTTTGGACCAGGGGCCCTGGGTCCTGTCAGTCCTCCCCTGTCTGCAAGTATCATGAACAATGACCCTGCTGATGATTTGCATGGTACTTTTACTCACTGATTGCTAGAGAGATCTCCAATACAAATGTGTTGTGTGCTCTATCTAGCATTCTAGGCATTAAAAGTCCAATTTAAATCAATGGAAATTTAAATGTATTCCCTGTGGTGCAGTTGGTTTGATGAGTAAGACCATGTCTATGTTATACAGTGCAACAAACAGCAAACATCCAGTCCATGACCAGTCCTTTTGCTGGAGCTAGCTTGTTCATGTGAGAGGCCACTGGAAATTGACAAGTGTTGTGTAGTCTAACAGATGGGCCACAGTTGGACAAATGACAGTGCAGTGCAACAGTAGAGTGCCGGGGGGGGGGGGATATCATTCTTAAGAACTTAAAACATATATAGAAATGTATGAGGTAGCAGTTTCCTTTTAAAATGTTTGAAACAGAACTGAAACAGTAACTTTGCAGGTATGACACCAAGTATAGACAATCTATGAAAACAAGCTTTCATTGAAGCTTTGCTGCCACCCTCTGGTAAAACATTAACTAACTCACTGTTATCCACTTGTGTGCTGATTCAATAGATGAGGAGATATTTATAAAATGATTCCATTCATAAATTTTCCCACAGTTTAATTTAATGCTAAATCACATATAGAAGAAGGCACTCTAATGAATGGTGGCTTATGACTCAGCAAGGCCTGGCCTCTGTTTGGTGAACGTGTAGTTTGAGAGCAAATTAAAACAATAAGACAGTGGCACAACTCACTGGAGCTACAATGCATTTTATTAAAGTGGAAACCTCACCTGTAATTGGGACATATTCAGTTTGATAAAGCGGTGTGGTTCTGGAACAAACCACCTGCATAATGGGGGAAAATGGAAGTTTCCAAAATTCCTATTAATTTAAATGGGTGTTTTAACTATTTAAATGCTAGATAGGACAGCAGTGCACAGAGAAGCAATGAGTTGGAGACTGCTCCTATATTCAAGAGGGGAAAACCCCAAATTAAATAATTGGGAATGTTTAGTTCTCCTCTATGGTGAAGTTGGTTTGCTCCAGAATTACACCCTTTTAATTTACTGAATACTGCCCATAGTGTGTTCAGTATCCAAAGAGAGATTCTTGAATTAATGCATGGAATGCTGGAGAGGTGTGAAACACATTGCTCAGCAATGCACGTCATTATGGTATTCAAAGAGTTAAATACATGCAAAATAAATCTGTGCAATACAGAAGTGGACTTGTCTCTTTCACCATTCCACTTCACTAAACACATAGGGTTGGGGGTGGGAATGTGCAAATGAAAAGATTAGTGCATCATATGGGTGGGTCTTAATCATAGGCAGGTGAAGTTCAGGTCTGCCAGTAGTTATTCATCCACATCTTGTCCTTTAGAAGTGCTCTTGCAGGGACCTCGGACACTCTTTGCCTGTGCGCATGTCCACTGACATACTAACATGTACACATGCTGGTTCAAAAGACTCCCTCCCTCTTAAAGGAGCAGTAAACTTTTTTATGAGAAAATATATATTGTATGACATTTCCTGTTGTGTAAAGTATGGGTACTCACAATGCTGAGAGATGCATATTTCCAGAGTTATTACCGTTTAAATCTGTGTTTTTTTTTTACATTAGCAGTGCCTTCTAGTGGGCAAATTCCAATTATTTATTTTGTTACATTTTAGTGGAGAGGAAAGTCAATGACTTACAGTTCCCCATAGGATGAGATAGAAACTGCCAGTCACTTCCTGTCAGTTGGAACTATCAGGAAGTAAATGCTCTAAATTCACATCCTGATTATTAGAACTGTTATAACTTTTTACTAAAACAACTGACAGCGGTGGGAGTGACCTTGTTTTACTCAGCAGGAAGGGCTCTATAATATATAAGATTTAATAAAAAAAGTTTCCTACTCCTTTAACCCTGTCCCTGAGAGGTTGAATTAAATGCTGCTTGCTTGCACAAAGGAAACCCTGAGTGAAATTCAGCGAGTTCCCAGGGCATTCTGTATGAAAGAAAACGGGAGGAATTCTTCAGGAAATTAAGGCCCATAATTATAAAGCAAAACTGAATTAATTCTGGTGTAAACCAACTACGCCATAGGGAACAAATGGCACTAAGTGACCGATAGGGTGACAAATACAATTTATTCATACATGTATTTTACTATATATATATATTTTACCCTTGCAAGCCAGTTCATATATTATTGATACTTACACTTTGGGCAGACACTGTGGAGATTCCTTCCACCTCTCCCTTCTGAGTATATCACTGCATCTCAGGGTCTCTGTCTCATATAGTAATAGTGAATATATTACACAGGAGTTGGTATAGATATCACATTTATTATATAAAATACTAACAATTAAAATATAAATAAAAACAAAATAAGGTATAGGTTGGACTCAATGGATGGGAGGGCAATGATGCCACACAGTAAGTAGGTAACACACATGGCTGATGCTACAATTATATTGCATACTAAACTGCAGCAATAGCCAGGTGTGTTACTGACATACTGTGTGGCATTGATTGCCCTCCTATCCATTGAGTTCAACCTGTACTTTTTTTTGTTTTTATTTATGTTTTAATTGTTAGTATTTTATAATAAATTTGATATCTATACCAACTCAGTGTAATATACAGAACTGTGCAAAAAATGCTGTACCTAAATCATTTGTCATTTGGCTTATTCCCCCTGGAATGTCTACCCTATTGCAGATCTTGGTATCATCTACAAAAAGGTACACCTTACCTTGAAGACATTTTGCAATATCACTAATAAAAATATTAAAAAGAATGGGTCCCAGTACAGATCCCTGAGGTGCTCCACTAGTAACACTCCTTTCGTCCGAATATTCTCCACTGACTACCGCCCTCTATCTCCTGTCACTCAGCCATTGCCTTGCCCATTTAACTATCTTTGCATCCAGACTCAAACACTGCAGTTTATTTATGCAGTTTACCTCACTCTTCGCTTCTCTGACACCAAACCCCTCTGTCAGTCCCTGTACTGGCTCCCATTAGCATACAGAATTAAATTCAAAATTCTGGTGCTAACTTATAGAACCCTCACTAACACTGCACCACCCTATATTTCATCTCTCATTTCCAAATACACTCCCTCTCGCCATCTTCGCTCTGCACACAACATTCTCCTCTCCACAGCTCTTATCACATCCTCTCACTCCCGCCTACAGGACTTCTCCCATGCTGCACCTCAACTCTGGAACTCCCTCCCCCGCCCAATCAGACTCTTACCCAGCCCTCAAATCTTCAGACGCTCCCTGAAAACACACCTCTTCAGGGAAGCCTATCAACTACATCCATAAAATTTCACCAAGAATCACCCCTTGCCTGGACCACTGCTCTCAACAGCACTTCTCACTCCCACCCACTGACTGGCAGTTAATGTGGCAGGAGGCACTTACATCCAATAGCACTTACTCCTTCTGTGTCAAACCTATCTTCCTCTAGACTGTAAGCCCTCAGGAGCAGGGCCCTCTGATCCTTCTGTTCTCTACAGTTGATTGTACTATGTAATACCTCTGTATGTCTATTCCCTACTGTAAAGCGCTGCGGAATTAGTTGGCACTATATAAATAAAGAATAATAATAATAATAATCATACACCTGACTATATACCTAATTGATGCAAAGGGTGGTCACATCAAATATTGATTTGATTTAGATTTTTCTTCTTTTAACTCACTATTCATTTTGTTGATTCATAAAAATAAACTATTAATGTCTAGTTTTGAAAGTATTCTTACTTTACAGCATTTCTCCACAACTGCCTAAGACTGCTGCACAGTACTATATATATATATATATATATATATATATATATATATATATATATATATATATATATATATATATATACTCAGTCTAGGATGATCATCAAACCAAGGAGACAGCACTCAGCAGGTAGGATGAATAGTGAGTTTATTTCAATCAATGCCAAACGTTTTTGATAAAACCTGACCATCCTCAGGGCAAGGTCGGGTTTGACCGAAAACGTTTGGCATGGATTGAAATTAACTCACTGTTCATCCTACCTGCTGAGTGCTGTCTCCTTGGTCCGAGGATCATCCTAGCCTGAGTATACCTATATACCCTTTATTATATGGGATGTGAATCTATTTCTACTGTGATTATCAGTTAATGAGTGCCACTGTGTATCTTTTCTTTACATATATATATATATATATACACACACACACAACACACACTCATTAAAAACACATACAATACATATGCACAACACAGATAATACACACAGGCAGTACACATACACACACGGAATACACACACGCCCACAACACACACTCAATACATAACAAACACAACGCACACTTGTATAATACACCACAACACACACGCATAATACAGCACAACACACACACAAATGCAATGCACAATACACATTCATACATGTAATGCACACATGGACAACACACACGCACAACACACACACAATACACAAACACATGCACAATACACACAAACCATATACCACAACATACACACAATATAAGTGCACAACATACACACACACTCCACCAACACACACACATACGCTTGCACAACGCACACACACACATGACCAACACATGCACAATACACCACAACACACATGCACAATACATCACAACACACATGCACAATACACACATGTAAAACACACATGCACAAACAAACAACAAACACTCACACATGCAATGCACACATGCACAACACACACACACAATACACACACAACACGCACCCAATACAAACAGCACACATAATACACACATGCACATACACACAATAAACACATGGGCATAACACACAAATAAACACGTTCACAATATACCACAACACACACGCACAATACACACTCACACATACAACGCACACATGCACAACACACACAACACACACTCATAACACACGTGCATTGCACACATGTACAACACACGTGCAATGCACACACGCACAACATACCTGCACAATACACACAAATATCCAATACACACACAATACGTACACACACAATATACCACAATACACATGCACAATACACACTCTCACTTGCAATGCACACATGCACAATACACACAACACATGTACAACACACTATTTGGCATTGAGGAACTATTCTCACTCTTCCGATGTTCTGCATGTACCCTGGAGTAAGTGCATGCTCCAGGTTTGTCACTTCTGGCTCTCCACTCTGATACACGAGGTGTGTCTGGCTTTTTGCATATTTATATATACTAGCAATATTGGCACTGCTTTGCTGTTAATATAATAAATACACCTCCCCCCAAAAAAATAACAAACAAACATAGTCCTACAAAAAAATAAACAATTTTTGTGGGTTTGTTTCTAACAAACCAAAGTCCTTCAAATCTATGTTTCCTTAGGGCTTGTGCCAAACAAGCTTATGTCCTTCAAATCAATGTTTCTTCTGGGCTTGTGCCTTTAATAAGTCTAAGTCCTATAAATGAATGTTTCCTTAGGGCATGGGCCTCTCACAATAAAACTAACATATCATGCTCTACAAAATACTCTATCAAGTCAAGTATCAGTCTACCCAGTGGCAGCTAATGTCAGGGGGTTCCTGTCCCTATCACTTTCCAAACAAATTTCTTACTTTATTTTATTGATTTATTTTTTTATTAACTGTCTATCACAGTGCCTGTGATTATCCTGTCACTCTCATCTGTGGCAGACTGTGATTTGTTCAGTTGGTTTGGCCCGCCCCTTGGTGACCTTTTTATACCTGACTCTTACATCTGTCAGATGCCCTTTCGTGGTGTTTCTGAGCCAGACTTGCTGTTGCTGTGTTCCTGTATCCGGATTCCTGTGTACCGACTTTGGCCTGTCCTGACTACGCTCCAGTGTTCCTGATCGTGTATGACCCGGCTTGTCTGAGAATCCTCTACGTGCTACGACCCGGCTTGTCTGAGAACCCTCTACGTGCTACGACTCGGCTTGTCTGAGAGACTTCTACGTGCTACGACCCGGCTGGCTGACTTCCTGCTTCGAGATCACCGTGGCCTGTTCCAGCGACCTGCTTGGCCTGTTGTCGCCGCCGCGACATTCTGAATCTTGCGTTGCTGTGCCGACCTAGTGTGACCATTACACTCCTGTGTAACCCATCCCTCAGTGCAGAGTTCCTTGCTGACTTGCATAAGCTGTGCTCCTTGTACCGAGCCGCTATACGCTGCAGAGCTAAGTTACCATACCGAGCCTGGGAGATTCAAACGTACCTTTTAACCCTTGCAGTGCTGCTTCTCTCTTGCCGGACCTCCTTTCTGATCACAGAGCCGTTACCTTGTAGCTCTACTTCTGCTGAGTTGGCCGCTACTTGGACGGCGACTCCCAGTTACTTTTGCAGAGTAGTCTATCCTGTTGGTCCGGTTGGGTGTCTTTGGCTCTCGGTCTCACAGTTATTACCGGAGGTATCCGGTGCAGCTATTGGTAGCAAGGTTAGGCTCCAAGCTCTTGCAAGATCCGAAGGTGAATGCCCATGGGGGCTATTGGCTTGTGTTGTGCTCATGTTGGTCTCCGGTTATACGCCCGTAGGGGCTAAAACGCCAGCTTTGCATCTCAGGCTAGTCTCGATCACGCCCGTGGGGGCTACATACTCTTGCACTTGCAGTCTCAGTGGTCTCCTGGTGAATGCCCGCGGGGGCTATTATGGGTCACTGTTCTGCTATAGCTCACGTTGGTCACTGAACATCTACTACCCATCATTGCATGAACTCTGTGCTGTGCATATTTGCTCAGTTTATCACTACACCATACAGGCGTGCCAAACCCCACAGCTGAGACTGACAAATTGTTCTCATTTACCCTTTAGGGGCCAGTTCCCTATTTTCTGTACCGATGTTGTGTGCCATCTATCCATTATAGTGAATCTATGTGTACTGTGTATTCACTTGCAATTGTTGCTGTCAACTGTAGAGGGCGATCATTTGTATTTATTTTCTTTCAATAAAAGATTGTTTTATTTTACATACTGGTCTGAGTGTCAAAACAAACCGTTACACTGTCCCCCCAAAGCCAGTCAACAAACCTCCCAAAATAAATTCCCTGTTCAACTGATTCATTCCCCAGACTCCACCCACCAACACAGGCACCCTCCTCAGACCCCTTTTATACAATGTCTTATGGGGATTTTTCTAATTGTATTTAGGATTTATTTTTTATTAACTGCCCCCAATTCCAGTAAACAATACCGCCCCCCCAAAAAAAACATTCCCTGTTCAGCTGATTCTTTCCCCACACACCACCAACATATGCACCATCAGGCCCCTTTTATACTATGCCTTTGGGATATAAAATAATATTTTTTTACGTGCTGTGTGTAAATTCAAAGTTCCCATTGATTTCAATGGAATGAGCTAGGCGAAAAAAGCAGAAAATTTGCACTTTTCATGGGAAATTATTCACAAAGTGGAAAGTGCCATTATTTGCCGATTTTAAGTTTGTGGCGAAATTTTTTCCCCCATCCCTAGTGCAAACTTCTAGGTCTGAGGGACCTCTCTATGGCCTGTTGCCGGTATATAATGAGGTAACTGTAGAGCTTCTTGATGGAAGAGTAATGAAATGAACATACGGTTCAATTTGTACCATAGACCTTGGACAGCATGAAGGGAATGCTGTTGTAGAAAAGCATCATCAGGATTGGTGTGAAGTCTTACATGGTTGAGTAATGGCTTTGTGATGAGGAGGAAATGTTGAGGCTGCAGTATGGTGTCCGGGGAGGTATTGGGTGATTGGTCTAATGAATACATGTGAGACAGCGCATCCACTTTCTGATTCCTTGTACCTGGTCCGCAGATGGTGTGTAACTGGAACCTAGAGAAGAACAAAGCCCAACAGGCTTGTCGAGAACACAGAAGTCGGGCATCCATGAGGTACTTTAGATTATGGAGGTCTGTGAAGACCATGACTGGGTGTTCTGCCCCCTCCAGGAGATAGCACAATTCCTCCAAGGAGTTCTTAATTACAAGCAATCTTTGTCGCCTATTGTGTAATTGTGCTCAGCAGGTGAGAGTTTCCTAGAAATGAAGGCCACAGGGTATAGAGAGTCTTTGGGACCAGAGCACTGGGGCAATACCGCTCCTGTGACTAGGTCTGAGGCATCCACCTCCAAGACAAAGGGCCTGTGTATGTCTGGTTGTATTAAGACCGGAGCGTGAGTAAACATGTATTTGTGTCTTTCGAATGCTGCTTGTGCCTGCTCATTTCAACAAAAGGTAGTGGTGTGTTTGTTTAGCTGAGTTATGATTTGGGAGAAGTTCCCAATGAATCAAAGGTAGAAATTAGAGAAGCCCACAAATCTGTGCACCACTTTCTTGTCTGTTGGGGTAGGCCAGCTGAGGACGGAAGTGACTTTCCTAGGGTCCATATTGACGTTGTTCGGGGAAATGACAAACACAAGGAATTCAATCTCCCATACTTCAAACATGCATTTCTCCATTTTGGCAAATAATGAGCATTGTCTCAAACAGGTCAGGACAGTTCGGACATGCATCCGATGGTCTTCAATAGTAGGAGAAAAGACAGGCAGGCAGGCATCCAGCATTAGAGCCTTATTGCCAGTGCAAGTCATCTTTTTTCCTGATGAAAAGAAAAATATTAGGAATTTCTGTAAATAATATTTTCACAGTGACACAGTCAGTCTGACAGTTTTGTAGGCAGGCATCCAGCATAAGTGCCTTATTGCCACCGCAAGTCATTTTTGTTCCTGTTGAAAAGAAAAATATTCAGAGTTTGTGTGAATAATAATTTTCAGAGTGACACAGCCAGTCTGACAGTTGTGTAGACAGGCAGGCATCCAGCATAAGTGCCTTATTGCCACCGCAAGTCATTTTTGTTCCTGTTGAAAAGAAAAATATTAGGAATTTGTGTGAATAATAATTTCCAGAGTGACACAGCCAGTCTGACAGTTGTGTAGACAGGCAGGCATCCATCATAAGTGCCTTATTGCCACCGCAAGTCATTTTTGTTCCTGTTGAAAAGAAAAATATTAGGAATTTGTGTAAATAACAATTTTCAGAGTGACACAGCCAGTCTGACAGTTGTGTAGGCAGGCACCCAGCACAAGTAGCTTATTGCCACAACAAGTCATTTTTTGTTACTGTTGAAAAGAAAAATATTAGGAATTTATGTTAATAACAATTTCCAGAATGACACAGCCAGTGTAACAGTTGTCGTGTGGCCAGGATTTAAAATTTTAAAATTATTAAAGTACACTACCTACCTATTTGTAATGGATTTGAGTCCTAGTGAACAACCCGATGTTCCTCATCCTGGTATCAGTTACAGTGACCCAGCAACCACCAACACTTTCATGCAGAGCTAGCAGCAGCAGAGGGCTAAAGAAGAGGACTGTCAGTAGTACTAGTACTAGTAGTCAATGTCATAGTCAGACTCAACAGCAGCACTCCAAACCAAACAAAAGAAATAAGAAGGGAACTGCAGGTCGTTCTACCTGTACTAACAGGGTAGAGAGGTCCAGATCCTCCTCTGAGACCACGAAGCAGACGGCATCTGTTTCTCGTCAGCTGTTTCCTGATGATCCCCCCCAGAACTACCAGCACAATGACTAGTGCCACTGCCAGTTTTGTCACCACCTCCGCTATAGCCAGTTCTATAAACCTGGGGACACCTAGCATGTTTAACACTACTGGTCGGAAACTACAGGCAGTATCCATGCAGGATTTTTATAGCAAACGTCCAAATAAGCAGCACAAACTGAAATGGTTGCAGTATTTGGAGAAAATTGATCCTGCCACCACTGTCACTGCCACTGAGATCATATCTTCTCCAAAAAATGTTATTGAGCCACCTGGCAGAAGAGGTCTCCCCAAAATCTGCAAGTCTCCCCAAAATCTGCTGCTGATGATTTTTCTTCCTGTCCAAACCTACAAGAGGTAGAAGAAGAGTATTAGGGACCAAGGCCTCCTGAGCTTGATTTTTCCCCGACCTTGATTTTTCACCTTGGCTTGATTTTTCCCCTGCTGCCCATAGTATTCCCCTGTTTCTCCAACTACAATTGCGTCTTCTATTGAAAACTCAGCACCTGCCTCTCCAGTTCCAGTTGAGTCTCCCAGGCAGGTAGTAGCTGCTAGTGTCTCATACACCACTGTTACTCCACTATCCTCTTCCAATCCCAGTCCCAACATCCCTGCTACCATGTCTAGTTCTACTAGTACCCCTGTAAAAGTATGTAGAACCAAAAAGCATAGTGAGATTGCTCCAGCATGTGAAGATCAAGAAAGTGTCACCTCAGTTTCTTTTTCTCCACCACCTTACATTTCAATTGGCAGAGTCATCCGTCGCTCCAAAGAGTAGGAGCATTTTGTGACACTTGGCGATGGCTGGATAGCAAAATGCAAATTGTGTTGCAGGGAGGTCAGCCGTGGGAGGGTGTTGGGTCATCTAACCACCTCTGGAATGAACCAACACCTGAACAACTACTACAAGTCAGTGTTGATAAGTGCAGAAAGTGGCACTACTACATATCACACTCATCAACAGTAGGCAGGAGAAAGGGCAGGGTGATCATGCCACATCTGGTCCTAGTTAGAGCAGACAGTCACAGCCCATCCCAAAATCAATACACGCAACACTGGAAGATTTTGGAGGGTTTCATTCAAAGGGAATGTACAGACAGCAGTCCCAAAAAAGTACACGCCTCATTGCACAGCTCATAGCATTTGGGGGTGCTACTTTTAATTTGGTGGATGGATTGGGAGCCCTTCAGCAACTTATGGAGACTGATCTAAAATTCCATCCCACACCACATTTAGAAATGCACTCACAGGAGGCGGGAGAAGATTCCACAGATGAGCTGAAGGAGTGTGGTGGTCTTCCAGGACCTATCAGTAGCAGCACCAGTAGCACCTCATCTTGTTCCAGTGGAGCAGCTACTGCTTTTTATGCTGAGGCAATGGACAGATTATGTTTCAGACAAAAGAAAGAGCTCCCCATAAATAGAAAAAGTGCTGAGTTTGAGGTTATGGCTTACCTTGCGGAACCTTCTTTGCCCCCAAGTACAGATCCCTTGAGTTTCTGGGATAACAAGAGGTCTGTGTGGCCTACTTTGTACCTGGCAGCCCAAGAGTTGCTTTCTTGCCCCCCAACCACTGTTCGAAGTGAGCGGGTATTTTCCATGACAGGAAATATACTTAGCCCCCTGTGCTCTCAATTGCCCCCCTAGCTCATGGAGCAAATTACTTTTTTAAAAGTCAACCTGCCAAAGCTGGGTTACCCTGCTGTCAAGTTTGATGCAGATTGAAAAAAAAAAAACAGACTTAATCTATAGTTATATATAGTACCATAATACACTGAGCGCTCCAGCTTACCCAGCTCTAGAACCATGGTTGGTTGGGCAGAGGACACCCCCTGACTTGGTGGGACAAAGGGGGAATTAAAGTCTACATTGTTGTCCCACTATACAGGTTGTTCAGTCTTGCGCTATTGTTTTTCATCTCTTCTAAAAAAAAGTCTGCGGTATCTATCTACTGAGTCCTGCCTGCTCCAGTGTTCTGCAGTTTGCTGCTGGATACATCTACAGTGTTCCTGTTATCCTGAGTCCACCCTGTACCAGTCATCCTCAGTTTTGTAGTCTCTTCTAAAAAAGACCACGGTATCTATCTACTGAGTCCTGCCTGCTCCAGTGTTCTGCAGTTTGCTGCTGGCTACATCTACAGTGTTCCAGTCATCCTGAGTCCACTCTACACCAGTCATCCTCAGTCTTCCTTCGAATTTCATTTATTTGTTCATTCGTGCTTGTAGCTAGCTATCTGCATCCATACTTCATCTACTTCATCCATAGTACGATAAGGCTAAAGCTCCACCCTGGAAAGGGTTCCATTTATTTTTATTTATTTAATTTGTATTTTTTATTTTATATTTTAAAGTATTTTAAATTCGGCCGAATAATTCAGACTATTGCCGAATTTCATCTGAGGTGAACAGGTCCAGTCCTCCAAATTGGAAAAAAAAAATTTAGTCCAAAATAGAATTTTACCGATTTTTTTGCCATGCACAAGTCTAGTTGTTGAGCTTCCTGTAGTCTACACATGGTCACCGTCTTTCTTTTCAATGAAGAAAATGTCAGACGGGGAAGTAGACGGGCGAATTAAGCCCTTCTTGAGACTGTTGTCAAGGTATGGTTTTAGATACTGTAGTTCTGAGCCCGAAAGAGGGAAGATGCACCCATAGGGAATGGGAGCCCCCAGATACATTTGAATGGGGCAGTCATATGGGCTGTGTGGTGGTAGATGGTTCACTCCCTCATATCAAACACATCAGAAAAGTCCTGGTATGCAGATAGAACTGCTATTGTGTTAGGAGATGAGCTGGAGAGTAATAACTGGAGGTCTGAAGACTGAGAATCAGAAAAGGTCAGGGTGTTTTGTGCCCAGTTGATAACTGGATTTGTTTTTCAGAGCCAGGGGAGGCCGAGGACAACCGAGTGCAAAGGAGATGGTATTACATCAAACTGTACTGGTTCCTGCTTTGATGATCCAATGACTAAGAATAAAGCCTGTGTTTCCAAGGACACAGGACCACACCGTTGGTTCCATCTGTCTGCCATCTGGATCTGCAGTGGTGTGGTTTTAAGTTGGGTTGGAATCTCCAAGCGAGTGATGATCCCTTCGTCGATAAAGCAGCCCCTGAGTCAAGGATGGTTGAAACAGTATGTTTCTTACTGTCCCACTCTAAAGAGATTGAAAGGGACAAGTGACAGGGTGTAGGCATAGTGATCCCCAAGATCAATCACTGTGTCTCCAGATCTGTGCAGAAATGTCCTCAGTCTGTTGCTTTAACACTAGATCAGTAAATAAATGTTGCCAGACTGTTGCTGTATTCCTAGATCTGTGTACAAAAGTCCCAAGTCTGTCACTGTATCCTCAAGTCTGTGTTAAAATGCCCTCGTCTTTCACTGTATGTATCCACAGGTCTCTATACTTCTCCCCAGTCATTCATCACAGTATCCCTAAGTCCTGTGAACAAATTTCCCTGCTATATCACAGTATTTCCAGGTCTGTGTGCGAATGTCACATTATCCCAAAGTCTATGTACAAATATCCCCAGGTCTGTGTATAATGAGCTGTCAATCATTTAGTGTCCTCAAGATCCTAGTACACTGTCTGCCCTACTACTGAGTCTTTTCCTAATGTTAAATCTCTGGAAAGACACAGGCAACATTTTTTTCCACCTGTTTTGACCCATTGCTGTCTGTAGGGTCATAGTGTTCCACATCAGTTCAGGCTTCTGGCTTGGAAAGATTTTCTTGAGAACTTCAAGTGGAGGTCTGTTGGCCTTCAAGTTGAAAAATAAAGAGCAACTATGAGTCTGGACCCATTACAATGGCTTTGTGATAATGGAAAGGGAGACATTTTTGTGACTACATACCTGTATTAATGAATGCAGTTGCAAGATTTTTGTAACCGTAGGCATTAGTGATTCTAAATTGCATGGTATCCTATTGAAATGTCGCCCTTTGTTTGGCGACATCAAAAGGACGGCATCAGAATTTCACCCGCATCAAAAGGGCGACATTCTGATGTTGCACCCGCTTAAGAGTCACCACGTAGGAGATCTGAGCACTCCTCCAAACCAATAATTCCATAAGAGCCCAGCTGCTCCTTTATGAGGTTGTTGTCCAACAGAGCTGCTCTCCTTCCCTTCATCAGCCCCTACTGACCATGTTTTAAGACCAAATCTCTCACTGATTTTAGATTGTGGATCCCCCAGGCAACATATGGCTCTATAATCTGCATCATCTTTATTGTTGATGGAGTCAATTTTAAAAAAATACCGAAGAAAATCTTCCCTGGGCACAGAGATCTCAGGAGCCAAAAATATGTTGACTGAACCCTTTAACCCTTTGAGTACCAGAAGGGGTTGTCAATGCATTGCTAAGCAATATGTTGCATACCCCTCTAGCATTCAAAGGGTTAATATCTGTGATATGTGATATCTGCCAGCTTGTGATTGTTCAGTAACTCAGGACGAGTTCAAGATGCGCCCTATCTTAGCTTAACCCTTTGAGTGACAGAAGGGTATCCAGCTCATTGCTTTGTAATGCTTTGGATACCCCTCTGGCACACAAAGGGTTAAACTACCATAGTAGACTGGTCTCCACAAATACCTCTGAAGAGCCCAATATAAATAAATAAATAAATAAATAAATCTCAATAAAGAAATAAAACAGAATACAAATTAATATGGATAATGAATAAATAGAAAAGTGCAGATGACAACAAGCACAATATATATATATATATATATATATATATATATATGTTTGATATGTTGGTTGGACAATACCTCTGACCTCGTAGGGTCAGGTGTTACACAGCATTTGCTTATTTTTTTATTTATACAACGCATAACGGTTTTATGTTTTACATATATGTGCGCATGTTGTCATGTATTGTTTTCACACAATTTGATGTGTTATTGATGTAGGTGCTTTCTGTCATTGTGATTGGTGGACTGTGTGATTAGCACAGCACTAATTTTGGCGCCAATTTCAATGAGGGTTTAAAGGGGTTGTTTGTTTCAGTGTGATGTAACCTTGACAAAGGCCTTGGAGGTTGGCCGAAACATTGGTTTAATAAATATTTGATGTGATTTTTGCTATAAGGAGCTTCCTGAGAGTGCTTTTCTACAACATATTTTGTATATATATATATATATCAGTGTATACTGAAAAGTTCTGTCTGGATGATGGCTTACAAGACCTCATGCTGTTTAGCATGACACAGAGTATTATCTATTTAATCTTCATTAAACTTTACTGCTGCCTGATCTTAATATTGTGGGACTTGCTTATCTTATCAGTGCACATTCTGGTGTGCCTTTTTCAGTATACATTGGTATATATATTTTTTATATAGTGTTTGTTATCATCTGCACTTTTCTATTTATTCATTATCCCTATTAGTTTTTATTCTGTTTTTTTCTTTATTGAGATTATTTACATTGGGCTATTCAGAGGTATTTGCGCAGACCGTTTACATTTCTACTAAGTTAGTTTAACCCTTTTGAGTGCCAGAGGGATATCCAGTGCATTGTTTTGCAATACGTTGGATACCCTTATGGCACTCAACGGGTTCAAGGGATGTACAGAAAGACACGCTTCTCAAGGAGATCTCCTGCTTGTCAAAGTAGCGGCCATCATCAAGGTGGGTGCCTCTTTGTTGAAGTGTCAGATGCCAAAGGAGATCCACCACTTGTTGGACATTGTGAAGCTGCAAGGGAGACTCACTGCAGCATGTTCTTGAGCTTACCCTGTGTGGCTCCAATGATGGACATTAGACTAGGGAATGAGTAGTGGGCTTGTTTTCAATGATATTCCACTGCCTTTCATATATGTATTCAATTTATGGTTGACCTTATTTTTTATTTATTATTCTCTCTGTCGTCACCTGAGAAATTCTGCAGGGATTACTAATACCTGCCTACCCCCACAATTTTTTTTCCTCTTCATTACTAGTTTCATTTTGCATTGTAGACATATTAGCAACAACAACAAAAAATGGTTGCTACTAGTGCAAATTTTTACTCTTTCACTGTCACAGGGGAATGCAATGTGCATCCCTGTGGCGCTGAAAGGGCTACAAGAGTGGGGCTGTTTGTGGTGCTGAAGTCTGAGAAGATCCTCTTCGCTCCCCCAGTGGCCAAGTGGGGAAGCAGAGAGCATGCTGTCAGACTTCAGGATTGTCTTAGTGTTGGTGGGGCGGCATCCCTTCCACATCAACAGCACTTGGACAATCCTATATGCTATTGGGGACCTTTTCCTCCCCTCCCCTTGCATCCCTAAATTTTAGTGCATATGGAGATGTGTGTGTGTGTGTGTGTGTGTGTGTATACACATAGAATTGTTACAGTGTCTTGAACACATTGACAAAATCATTTTGCCACATCATCAACCTTTTGTCCATCTCCCCCATGTATTGATCAAGTGTGACCTTGTTTTTTTTTTCTTATTACATTGCCATAACAGCAAGATTCCTGAGATCTGGCAATCCAGTGGGTAAACACAGGTGGTGGAGATACGATGAAGGTGCTCGGCCACATGGTAGGTAGATCAGGCAGGGGACTGGGGAGGCTATTGTGTTCTGCACCATGTTTTTTCCCGCCTGATCCAGCCTAACAATAGTGTGGAAATGTAATCAGAAATCCAGTTCTAACCAACAGAAAATAAAAAAAATAATAGAGAAACCACCATCTGGAAAATATTGATGTTTGGAATGGAATCCCAGCCTTAATGAGGCTGATGAACTAGAACCTGAGTAATTCTGGAGCTAATCATCTGCACCAAAGGGGATAAATGAAATTAACCAAGATCCATTTGCAGTGAATTGGGCTTTAAACCCATTTATTGCTAGAGAGGTTTCCAATGCATTACTCTGCAATATGGAGTAGACCGTTCTAGCAATCACTGGGTTAAATTAATGGGAGTTTTAATTGGTCATCTCTGGTGAATTTGCAGTTATTTTAGTACATCAGCCTTTACATGTCTTTGTTTAACATTCCATCCATTTGGCTTCACTCCTCTGTACAATGTTATGTTTTTTCTTTACATGAAGTAAATCCCTAGACCCTAAAGAAAGGCTGCAGTTGGAAGTGATGTCAGAAGTGCTCACTCATACTAAAATAATAGAATGGAATATCTAGAAAACACTTTGCAGCTTAAACGTTTAACCATCTGTTCTAATCTTGTATTGACTTTTGTTTTTGTTTACATTCAAATGATAATTTAACAATCTTGTATTGGCACTTGTTTTTGTTTACATTCAAAAGATAATTTCATGAATATTTCTATGAGGTACCATACAAATCTTTCAAAAGATACCACTGGTTAGTGGATACTATCTAACATGGCAGAGAAAACATAAGTAGGATGCAAAAATGTGTATTTTTATTTAATTGAAGTTGTTTGTGGCAGGTCTGGACTTTGAGTCAGACTGAAGGCTGGCCTGCAGGGCAGAAGAAAAATTCCAGATCCTGATGACCTGTGGCCTAGGGCCTGAACCAAAAAGAAATGGCTGAGAGCTGAGACATTGGAACAGGTCTGAAGGGCAAGTAGGGAACAACAGTCCACTTTCTGTACTTGTTGGAGCTGGTACAATACAACTGATGGGCTGTAGGTTAGCTGAATTAACAAATCCCCAACTACTGCAGCAAATATCAGCAGAAGAAGCGTGTTTAGGTGAATGGCTGAGGAACATGGTATTCAATAACTTAGCTAAAGATGAGAGCTTGTGACTGAGGCAAAGTTGTAAATATAGCAGAGATTGTAAACAGGAGGCTGAGTGAGTCAGGGTCATTAATGTAGCAAAGGCCATATTCAGGTGAGTAACTGCAGTGTCTGTTTAACCATTTGAATTCCAGAGAGGTATGATACACCCTCTGGCACCCAGAGTTAAATTAGAAAAGGCCATACACAGGAATCAAACTGGAAAACTTTCCTCTGGAACATTAGCAGTGCTTGTTTGACTGCTTGATATAGGTCTTGGGGCATTTTCAGGATAGCAGACTAGAGCACAGATAATTCCTGATCAGGAATGAGTGGAGTGGGTGTGTCCAAGGAAGAAGGCAGAGTTGGTAAGATGTATTGGACTGGGTTCTCACACGTTCCAATAAACTGAATGGAAATAGCAGTGTAGGAATACTTTTCCATTGTTTATGGTTCTAGATTTGGTGCCAACTTAACTTTGCAAAACACCAAAATTCAGGGATTTACACTTAGCTCTTCCAAAAAATCACATGATGCATTTCCACCCACTAATGCAAGTTTTCACAATCTCTTCATATGGGCACAGAAGTTTCTTTTGTTAACACAGATAGATCAGTTGGACTGACACATCCACCTGTGCTCAAGTGACTCAAATGTGGGAACTTGTGTTCTAGAACAGTAATTCTCAAAGCACCTTAATATTGCAGGATTGCAATATCCCTTAATAGGATATCTAGTGGATCAATAGGTGAATCATTGTATCAAATATACCTGTGTTGTTTCCTATACCTATGGAAGTATATATTGAAAACGTGCACTTTTGGTATCCTCCAAGGACTAGAAATGGGAACCATTGTCCTAGAATAAGGTAACCTGATTATCAAACTACAAAAAGGCAGTTCTCTACTTATTCCAATGCAGTTTTCCTTCACATGGTTCCCAGTTTGAGGTGGGATGGCTTTGATGCATAAGCGTAAGTTGGCTTGATCTCCCCTTTAACATATTGAGTGCCAGTGAGGTATTCCTCTGGCACTCAAAAGGGTTCATGTAGAATGCTTATGAAAATCTCACTCTGCTGGTCTGCACAGCAGCTAGCACAATCCTGCAGTCTGGTTCTTTCATAAGCATAGTTCATTAAAGGAGCAGTGATTTTACTAATTATGTTAATTAGCTTTTAATGTCAAGTAAACAATAGTACCCTAACTGTTGGGAGGTATTCCATTCAAATGTTCTTGCATCTCAAATGTGCAACAACTGCAACCAGTGTCAAAAAGGCATTTCTTAAAATAAAACCTGGTGCCATGAAGAGAAAATTGATCTTTTTTAAGACATAAAAAGGATGAGATGCAATATCTTTTCAATGAAAAATTTCCCAGCTGCAGGAGTGCCCTTGTTGTGGGATGGATTCACATGGGCAGTGGAAATAAAGCATGAGTTTGTAATGGTTTCCTATGATGTTGTTTACATGGACAATTTTAATTGTAAGATGAAGGAGAACACAGCTGATGCATCTTTGGCACATTGAGGTGTTATCAGTCAAGTTAAACAAAGCATTAAATTAAATGGAAGCACATGCATATTGCAGGAATATGGCATGTATCGTTATGTGTTTACATGCAACAAATAGTAGCAATAGTAGCAGTTATCACAAGAAGAAAGCAAGGGACCATAGAGACCATCAAAAGAGAGTGTGGAATTGGCTTGCATGCTATTATCATATAACCTTGTGCATCAAGATGGACACTGATCATCTCATTAGTGAGGTGCAGAAGCTCCCATGCATTTATCATCCAGAATTTGCCACTAATTCTGAAAGATGTAAATAAAAAACAAGCCTGGGATAATATTGCAAAAAAAAAAAAAAATGAATGAAGGATAGGAGAAACTGTTTGACAAAGTAAAAGGCTTACAAAACAATATTTGTATTTATTTGATGTTTGGGGTGCAGAACTCATGGCATTATATGTGGGTTATGGCCATGCTTTTAACTATGGGTCATCAGTTGGTGAACCACCAGCTGCTGGGACTACATCTTCCAATCAACTCCCAACAGCATATGAATGCTTGGGTGGTTGCAAACTGTTGCTCCCATAAATCTGCTGGTCCATCTGTTGACTACCTAACCTTTGTATGTATGTACCTTATCTACAGCTGTGGCCATAGTTCTCTGCGGTTTCTAACTAATCTTGGTTTTTTTTAAACCACACAAAAGCCACTAACAAAATAATTAATAAATGTATTTATGATTTATTTATAATTTCTAAAATATGCAATGAGCTGAAAAGAAAAGGTTTTCAATGTGTATGCACAAAAAGTACTACATTTTGACATATCGCCTTGTCATTTCGCCAAATAGAGGTAAAAACAATGGGGAATATTTTCTAAGTGGTGATAAAGTGGAGATGACTTCTCCATTTTATCACTTCTCCAATTCCTATGTTAGTCTATGGAGCCTATGCACTAAGATTTCTTCAGCTTTGGAGATCTTAGTGAACAGGCTCCATAGAATAACATAGTGGAGAAGTGATAAATTGGAGGAGTCATATGCACTGTATCACCTCTTTATCACCGCTTAGGGAATTTCTCCCAATATGTTTTAATCCCTTTGATGTTAGGCATCTCCAATACATTGTGAAACAATGCATTGCTGATTTCATTAGCATCTAAGGGATTAGAAAAATATATTTATTTCCATTTGCAAAGTATCTGAAAAAGAAAACATTATTTTTTAATTTTATGTTAGTTTTCAAAAAGAGGACTTACATTTTATTTTCTTGTTACAGAAAAGCAAAAAGGCAAGGAAGTCAGTACAATTGCTGTGTTTTTTTAGGTAAACATTTCAGTTTTATTCACAGAACTTCAACTTATACCTCTTCTATGCATAAAACATCCAGTCAGCTTGAGGAGGATTTGCCAAGAGGGGAGATCAAACAGCTGAAGCAGATGTTATATAGAGATCAATAGAAACTCAACATTCTCAAAGTAATCAGTCGAGACAAAAAAAAAAAATGCAGATAAAACATCTGATCAGTTGTTGTCGAACTACAACTCTCTTTATTGGCCAGATGACGAGGGTGATGGCAGTGAACAGCAATGCTCACAGAGCCAAAAGTTGTCTATCCTTGAACTACATTTAGATGTTCTTCTATGTGTGTTCTATAACCTGAGAGCAATATTCACTGCATGTGCGATTTCTTACTTGTGACACTAGGTGACACTGTAAGACAGCGAGTTGGCATTGCATTAGCCATACATGTTTTGAAAATCTCTGAAAATATTTACAAATATATCCATTTAATGCTTATAAAAAATTATCAGTGTAGCTGCTATTATTGATTAACATTATTCATTTTTATGTACTATGTGCATTCAATCATTTACTGTGTTTCTAAGTTTGCAAAGTTAATAGTACAATTGTCAGATTAATTCTGTAGGAAAAGTAAGTTAATTATATACTGCAGTGAGCCTACACAGTATTGGTTACATTAGAGCCAAACTGGAAAGCAGGGAAAATATTCCCCCCAAAAACTGTTAGGTATTTTTTTACGACTGAAGTCATTCGATAGCTCAATGTTTTAGAGAACACATTTCAGCATACCTGGGAACTTTCAAAATGTGTTGACCCTGAGATTTTTAAATATTAACCTTTAAAGTTTCTGAGAACATTGATTATAAGCTATATTGCCCTGCTTGCTCTAACCCATTGGTGTTCAATTGGCCCACCAGGAAGCCATAACATACTACAACAAAGATATATCACTGCCTGGACACATCCAAGACAAGCAGGACTTCTCCCAATTCCATCCTGGTACAAATGGCACGAACTAAGAAACTAGACAAGCAGTTATGTGGTTCAGATCATATATTAGGAAACACTGAACTCTCTCATCCTGAGAAATGGGACCTTCACCCTGAGACTCTGAGATTTGGCCTAAAACCCTGAGAGTTCTCAGGGATCATATGCTCCTGCACCTTGCAATGAACTTTACTAGATATGGGGAAATACGCTATTTCATTACATTGCAGTTGATCACGATTTCTGATGTTTTTGATGTTAATTTAGCTCCCCATTTGACAATTTTTACTTCCACGATTTTTGTCGAGGAGCCTGACGGGGCCAAATTTGACATGTTGCTGGCTCAAAACTGTATGTGTCAACTATTCATGCATGCTTGGAAGTCCTGTCTACAAATGTAAACAATTTCATGATCCCTGAATTGAACCTGGATCGATTATAACCCTTATGGGACCCCTTTGTCAATTATTGTACACTTTATAGTCATTTGAAAATGTACTGACCTTATAGATGTCCTGAAAGTAAAAAGCAAAGCTCTGAAAAGAACATTATAGACACCTGTTATCCGCAGGGATGGGCTTTCAACTTGTGGCCTGTGGGGCAAATAGAATCAAGTGACCAATTTCTATTATCATTTCAGGCTACATTCCTAGCCTACCCCCTTTTCGTTAATTTTAAAATTGGCAATTCTTGGGCAAACCAATACAAAAACCCTATTGATTTAAATGAGTCTTTTAAAGTGATAGGAGCCTTTTTATTTTGACTTCACATATTCTACAGACAAATCATAAATTGTTATATTGCCTATATTATTTATTTATTTGATTTTCACTTGATTGTTGTTCTTTTTTTTGCCGATGACAGGGAGCTCCCTGGATCTGTTTCCAGAGAGCTTTCTGATTAGGGACATTGAGAGCAGATATAGTAATACAATAAAAAAACTATCCCTGTATGCTGTATTTTAAAGATTGGAGACAGTCTTTTCTAGATTTTGTAGTTTTTTAATTGTATCGATCCCTGCTTGCATAGTCCCTGACAGAAAGCTCTCTCGAAGAGATCCAGGGAGCTCACTGTCAGGAACATAAAAGTGTTTTAAAAATGTGAAGATTTAAAAGGAAATTATAAAAAGTATAGGCAATTTGACTTTACATATTATGTACTTGCTGAATATTTATAAAGTCAAAACAAAAGGTTACTGCTGGATTGCTAGACAGGATGTCAATGCATTGCCAACAAAGTACCGAACACCATTCTAACATTTAAGGAGTTAAAAGCCCCATTAAATCAATGGGAATTTTCACTGTGAAGCTGGCATGCCCAGGTACTGATCCAGTTCTTCTTAGTACATCAGCAACAGTGAAATGTATGAATACGCTAGCACAGCTCTTTTCCAGTTCTTGGATATTAGCAAAAAATTGTACAGCTGCCCTCCAGGGCATTACTAGCGTCTTTACTGCATCATTAAAGCTTTAAATCCAGCAAGCCCCAAATGCCTCTCCTATAGCATGCACAGAATAATGGAGTAATTTTACACTAGATTCATCTGTACCTTATTAGCATATATCATTAGAGATTGGCAAAAAAGTCTTTTTTTTTTGGATGGAATTTTTTGGGAAAAACATAATTTGATGATTTTTTGCAAGAAAATTCCCATGAATAAAAATATATAAAATATCTGCCTTTTTCATTGTTAATGAATTTCCCATGAGCACTTTGCAGTTTTCTGCCTATGCATTCTATGGCCATAAAAATTCCTGCTACAATACTACTGTTGCTGAGTGCTGAAGTGGAGAAATCCCCAGATGAAAGTACATTTGTTAGCAGGCTGAGTCCTACAACACGTTTAGGGCTCAATTTAATAGTCACCAGTAAAACTGCCTCAAGGGCAAAAATGGATACTGGGCGGCACAAACACTGTGTCACCATAGGAATCCAAATGCCCTACCAACAGGAACCACAACGAATAGTAGGACACAAAGACAGACTTTTGGCCCAACGTTTGTTGTGGTATTTTTGATCCTAAAACTCATGCTAAATAGTGTGAGAAATGGGAAGGAACATCAAACGAAAACGGCTAACACTCTGTGTCTGATACAATCAAACACTGAGCACTAGATAAAACACAGTCATCCTTCCAAACACTAACCCTACATTATTCCTAACAATAAAGTGATACAATACTAATCCTAACACTATCCTAACATCCATACCCCATAGCGGTATAACACTTACTGTACCTGTCATACAGTTCAAGTCTTCTTTCTTAATTTTTTATCGTGCATCTTCTTCTGCCTTCTTATCTTCTCATCTTCTTATCTTCTTACTTCCAAGCTGTCAAAATAGAAAGCCACAATATATAAAAATAATATCCATGTTTACTGAAAGATCTTGATGAACTCTACACTGCCGCTGCTGCACCTGGTGGTGGCAGCAGGAAATCAGAGCAAAAATCCTCCCCCTACACTTAGATACCTCTCTGGCCATTGCCGAGACATTCTGAGGAAAATTTCAACAGAGACCGGCTTTTATATGGCCAGTCTCTATTCAAAATCGTTCCCAGACTTCCATTGGCTGTAATGTGGGGTTATGCACAGGGGAGGCAGTGGTAGCCGCATTGTACAGTTCAGCCATATATTTGGGGGCATTTCTTCAGTAAACATGGATATTATTTTTAGTCATTGTTGCATTATATTTTGACAGCTTAGAAGTAAGATGATAAGAAGTTACAAAGATAAGAAGGCAGAAGAAGACACAATATCCTATATAATAATTCGCTAAGTTGTGTGTAACGCCCGACATGCACAGTAGACACTGCTGCCCGCACCGCGGCTGATACAGAGCTGGGCGCCCCGTCGGAGAGTCTAGCTCTGTATCAGCAGCGGCGCGGCCAGTCTCCACTGCGCGTGACTGCCCCGCGACCGGCTGCCAGAGGCACTGTGGCCCGTGTAATGGGCTGTTCAACTAGTAGAAGATAAAGGAAAAGACTAGAAATGGAAGACCAGGGTGCTGAAGACCCTGCTGGACACCAGACGTATAGGTAAGTGTTTATTTTTAGGGAATTGTGTTAGTTTTAGTGGAGTTAACCCTGTGAGTGCCAGTGTTCCTTGCAATGCACTGCAATGCATTGCATACCCCACTGGCACTCATAGGATTAATTTTTCTTACATTGCACACATATCAATGCATCTACTGGTCATGTTGAATATCTCTCTGGCACTCAAAGAGTTAAGATATGTGCTGCACTGATAGATTCATTAGCATACAGTGCAATCAGATACATTTTCAGAAAAAAAATATCTGTATTTCCTGAAATATGCATCTGCTGGTCTTTCAGTTTATATAACAAACAGGCAGTTTTAAATGACCTTTTCAAATATGCAAACATAATTCAATTTAATGTATGGCTGCAATTCTGTTAATTAACTCATTGCCACTTTGCCTCTAAAAAATGTGAATTGCTTCCAAACATTTTCATATACAAATATATGCAGATTTAGATGTCATAAGACATTATGCGACCCTTGGAACAAGTGCAGCACACGTGACTCTAGAGTGTGGCTTAAAATCTTTTACAACTTTATTTCACCTAATCAGCTAGTAGACAACATAAAATAGTACATGTCTACGTGTCTTCTGCTAAGCTACAGTTTTGAAGAACAGTTGTCTGTCAAACACCAGTATTCTCAATTGACAAGACCTCGACAGTAGCCTGTACAAATAAAGTTGACTATTTTTGAATAGTTTATAGGCTATAATTCACCATGATGTGGCCCATGCCTGGGAAAAACAGGATTCCCTGGTCATAAGGCCATTGCTACTTTTTTAAGCAAGCAGTGTACAAATCTTTCTTTGCGCAATGGGGATTTTTAATTACCAATACTCTGAGAAATGTATATTTTCTACAAGCAATGTGGTTTTGCATATGAGAATGTGTTTCTATGATTTACATAATCATAATCACTGTCTTGTGCTGTGCTTTCAATGTTTTACAATTACTTGGTCCCAGAAATCTGTTTCTGGACTTTTCTGCAGCATTGCTCCTCACTTGGTTGCACCCTGCCGTGGGCTGTTTGAACTTACTCCGTCAATATCTCTGTATGCATTTATAGAGTTACTTGTCTAAAATCCCAGTATTGTTTGTATATAGTCAAGTTCTTTGACCCGTTTGCCTTTCTCTGACCACCACTTCAGTCTAGGGCCTGCTCAAGACCATTGCTATGACTACTTACCACCAGTTCTAATGCTTGCCATATATGGTATGGATATTGAACATGAATTCAGTCTACCCAGCCTGTTTTTAACTATATACACATTCAAGGTACACTACTTCTCCTATGCTGCCATTTTCTTTTTTGTTTATGTGCACATATTTATAACTGTCCATCTAGTCCCCCTACTCTACACAACATTTCAGTCTGGTCACATTTCTGTAGGCCAGGGGTATCCACATTTTATCGTCAAGGGACAGATTCAGTAAAGGAAACAAATCCAGGTCCACATACTACTACATAATGTAACAGCATTAAAGACAAGTGTCTTCATTGACACAAAATGAGCACATTTATAGGCCACTGTATGAAACCTGTTGTCAGATTAACAAGCTTCCTTGCATAACTTACATACTGAGCATTAAATCTCTGTCTCTAAAGATAAGGTCAGGGTAATAATGCTTTGCAGCAAGCCATATTTAATTGAAGTTACACAAAGAGCCAAATTAACCATTCCCAAGGGCCGCAAATGACCCCAGGGCCTTAGTTTGGATGTCCCTGCTGTAGGCCCATTCTTCTTGCCCAGTTGTGTTTCTGTTCAATAGTTCACTGCTGTCTTTCCACTCCATTTAAATGAACAGTATCGCTAAAAAAATATCTGGGTTATACAAACATAAATACCCTGTACTCAATACTAGCCTATGTAAAAATTCTCATTTGCTTTTTGAAGCCTAAAATCTAATCTCATATATGCTCTCTGGGGCTCCCATTCTTGCCATTTCCAGTGCTCCATGGCTCCCATTACAATAGCTATCTTAATAAGTGTCTCAGAAGTGAAAGTGTTGTTTTGTATATTAGTGGCCTTGAGATAATGTGTCCACCTTATTTAAACAGAAGAGTAGTACATTAACTGCATTCACTGTACACAAGCAATTAACAACATTCTTTCAATATAGGACATATTACATATATATTTAAAATTATATAACCTATTTTTTTTTTTGCTTGGCATTAGTGTTCCTTTAAGGAGCATTCCATTGACCTCTGCCACCATCATACTACAGCTACTTCTTAAGCTACTTTGTATCTGTTTGCAGTACTTCACCCCATGACACTGCTCTCTACTTGTTTCTACATAGCATTGAGCCAATACATATTATTGTTATTTTTCTGCTTATGCTAACATGTCTGCTTGGGGTATCAAACATCTGTACAGAAATATTTTTCCTGTCCAGCCTGAGAATGCTAACAAGCACCATTCCAGTCCAAACATCAAACATTTAATCCTTTGAGTGCCAGAGGGGTATGGAATGCATTGCAAAGTAATGCATTCAATACCTCTCTGGCACTCAAAGTATTAAGCAGCACATCTTATTGTTCGCCAGGAGCTGAGCCCCTTTGGGCCCATCATTCTAGTATGACCGGTCAGCCCATGACAATTTTATTAGATTTAACCTTAGACCCCTTTTTTACAGACTGCTCATAGAGGATGTTCATGTAACTGAAAGAGAAATAAATAGAAGAGTTGAAATAGATGATTCAAACTAAGTACACAGATCAAGAATAAGCAGCAAGTAAACTAAAATAACATATGATACTATTTATTTTTAAAGTTCAAATCATTCCTCTCACTCCTTTCTTCCAAGGTTAACATATTAAGTTCTTTGAGTCTTTTCTGGTACCCAGTGTCTTGAAGGCCGTGCTTCATTTTGGTGGCTCTTCTTTGAACTGCCTTCAATTGGGGATGTGGTCTCCAGAGCTGTACAGCAAGTACTCCAACACTCTTAAAACATGGCTAATTATGCAGCTGCCAATGTGTATGAATATGTACTCAGTTTAGTTAAGAAATAACATTTATAGTCTTTCACCTGGACTTCTGCTATTGTTTTCTAGCTATAGTCTTCCACTTGTTGAATACTATATTAGCTGATCATCTGATGAAGCCAGGTCTGCGTTGTGAGCTGAGGATGATCAGCAGGATGGGCAACATGAGAAACTGTAAAGAGATATCCAGTGCTCCCTTGTTGATCCTGTGAGACAGACTGGACTGTGAGACAGTGATGGGCTTTGAGTTATAAACTTCCAGATTGTGTTTCAGCCTAGTGCTGGCTGAGGGGGTCCATCTTCTGACCCCCACACAGCAGACTGGAGTTTGATTGGGTTTGCAAAACAAAAGAAAAACCAATATCAGAGACCTTTTTTATATTTTCAAGCTTCTCTACATTTCTGCAAGTCTAATAACTTAAGCTGGTTTGCCTTTTGATCATAAGAACACACATAACTGTTCAAGGTAATTATTGTTAAAATCCATGTACACAAACATCACTAGAAGATATACTGAAATGGGGTCTTTACTCACCCATACTGGTCCAAGAAGGCTCATCAAATATACATTTGGTGCATTGTGGTGTAGTACTGGTGATGAAACAAAAGGATTGCCACCTAAAAAATTGGCATCAAAGGAACTTCAGAGGGCTGCAATTGCAACATTGTTGTGATGCGTAAATAAAATCAAGACTTTTTTCATAACTTAAGAGAATATTAATAGGCTGGTTCCTATGTTTAAATTATGAATAAAGCTGTGATCTTATTTACTCATCACATCCAGGTTGCTGTGTTGTGTTTTTTGAGGCTTTTCCTTATACCTCGTATTACCTCTTATCCTCAGGCTGATGAGCAGCGTTAGGCCCATTGAAGAAAACTGTAAGAAGTTGCATGAGGTAAAAGGGCTGTGTTGGATTTCAGCAGCTGACATCAGCATTAAACTGTTTTTGTAAGATACTTTTATCTAAATGTGAAATTGATGACCAAAATAAAATCACAGGTCTGTTTTATTTTCATCTCTTTTTTTGTCCTATTTTTGTATACTTATCTATTGTTTGTCTTAGGGGGCACTGCATGAGCAATAACAGGTAACAACAACTCTGTTGCATCCTTCTACTACTGATCCATGACATCTGTACCTTAACACTGCCAAAATAAATCTGCAGACCCTCTGCTGTGTACTGCTGTGTACTTTCCTTCTATTCACTTGTTGTAATGAACAATTTTGTTTCCTTTTTTGTAACAAGTAACAGTCTTTTCCTTCTTGTTTTACCATTTTGATAAACTTGGATACTGTTTACATCCACCCATAGCCTAAACATAATTGGGACACCAAGTGCCTCAATTGCAGTAACTACAATTGACTTCAAGCAGCACCCTACCCCCCTAGCACTACCTGGCACATGGCTCAGCCTACTGGGGCCTGGCTGGAAGGAGAATAAACACTTTGGAACACGGCAATCTGAGTCAAAACAGTTCTTTGTGGCACCACCAAGAAATGCCACAATAAAATGTGGCACATGTTCCAAATCATGTTCTAGTAACAAAATAATGATCCTAGGCAAAACATACTTTTCAAGACTGCAAAAGCTCTTAATAAATTACTTAGAAATTAACTTATCTTGCAATAAATTTTCCTCCGCTCCTCATTCTGACCATCCTTCTGCCCATCTTTTCTGGGATGCTGATTCTTCTAAAGGAAGTAGCATATATATTGCCAAATATTCTATCAAGTCTAATTTTTGCCCTTTGAGTGTAAAGCCAAAGTTCTCCTGCCCACCTGCCATTAGCAGATTCATTATGCACCAGGCCACCAGATTCATCTACAGGTACAACATTACATATCCTGTTCAATTCCATTGTGACCTGGCCCACATGACTTAAGTACTAGCTGACAACTAGAGACCTAGTGGACCTAGGCATTGTATACATTGGACCGCCACACAGGAACCACATGACCCAGCTTCCATGTCCATAGGTACACCAGCACCCTGATTAATTGTGATCACTGGCAAATAACATATCATGGCCTGTGCTCCCTGTAGACCCAGTAGTTCTAGAAGTACAGAGGCCAACAGAATGCAGGATTTCTGAGGGCTGTAAATTATGGTATGCAATTCTCCCTGAAATGTGCTTCAATTTGGAGGCAGTAATGCTTGATGTAACACCAGAACCTTCAGTGGCTCACTGCTGACGGTTGCTATAGGTGATCCTTGCCCATCAATCCCTGTGGGGCAGAAAGGAACTATTAGAATCCTGTTTAAAAACAGAAAGCACAAGGTATCAGCAGTATAATGCACTGTGAAGTAATCAGCTTTAGTTTCTGTTTGGGGGAGAAGTATCTATTTTTATAAGCTGCATAGCATTGGCTGGTAAATACTCTTTTCATGATCTGAAAGAATAATTTTTAATACATAACAAACAAAATATTCAGTTTAAAAATGCAGGTCTTGAAAGATATTGAGCTTTTTAACAGGCAGGCCATGGGCAAACTAAATGGATCAGCTGAGTCTTATCTGCTCTCAAAAATATATATTTATATATTTCCTTTTCTTGCAGCAGTGTTGGGTAAGCTCGTAAACCTGCATGTCTCAGTGCATAGTTATTCCCTGGGGAAGTGGTTTAGGATTGCCGGTGGGGCAGTCTGCATAGCACATACGGTTTGTACAGATGCCACTTTGCAACTTGCTGCTAAGTGGAGGACATTGGCTGCTGCTGACACAAGGCATCAATCAACCTTCAAAAGCAACCAACCAGTAAACATGCTCACCCTTCCTTTTCCAAACAGGGACTAATACACAGCTAACAGCGGAATTAAATGCATCAAGTTCAAGCGTGCTAGTGACATTCAGATCTCTAGACCCATTCACTGCCTGAGAACTTGTGACACAGGGCAAACAGGCAGCAGTGGCATTGCCACAAAACCACCATAACTGATTATAGTATAAACAAAGAAAAATAAAATGTTTAGTATCTTACAGGGCTATATGCAGAAAGTAGCAGAGGAGCACTTTAAGAGCAAACAAACATCAAAGGGATCAAATAAGAAAAGTCCCAATTTCCATTGAAAGTAATGTGAGGTCTCCAAAGCATTTCTTTGCAATGCATTGGAAATCTCTCTTGCGTTCAAGAGACTGAAAGCACCATTTAATTAAATGGGAATTGTGACAATTGAATTTGCCCTTTGTGGTGCAATTTGTACACTCCAGAACTGATCATCTTTTGTTTCCAGAAATATATCTACAATGTGTACTTGGAAATTGTCTAGTGTTTATCAAGTTATTTCCCAACCTAGCATAGGATAGACGGTGGAATATGTTCAAAAATTCATAAATACCAAATTAATATTTATGAATATTGGCTAAAATATTTCCTGACTCCAAAAAGGCAGCTAAATATCTCCATGAATCAATATCCTATCTGCATTGACACAACTATGGATAGGTGAACATTTTTTCTTCAAACCAAAACATTTGAAAATGGCACTTCCTGCCTGGTGAAAAATCTTCCATGAAAAGTGCTTTTTTCCCACTTTTTCTGCCTAAATCATTGCATTGAAATCAATGGGAAGACTGAATATACACACAAAACATAGACACTTTTTGGTTGGTGGAATCTGGGGAAAGAATCAGCTGAACAGGGAATTTTATTTGGGGGGGTTCTTGACTAGGATTGGGGGACAGTTAACAAAAAAATAAAAAAAGAAAGATGGTATAAAAGGGGTCTGAGGAGGGTACCTGTGTTGAGGCAGGGGAAAAGAATCAGATGAACAGGAGATTTTTCTTTTTTTCTTTTTTTTTTTGGGGGGGGGGTTGTTGACTGGGATTGGGAGGGACAGTTAAGAAAAAAAATAAAATAAAAAAAAACTAAGTAAGAAATTGTTACTAAACAAGACAAGGATCCCCTGACGTAAGCCATAAGGAAACATTGTTTAGATGTATGATTTATACTTGTGTTAGGCCCAAGCCCTGAGATAACATTGATTTGTATGACCTACACTTGTTTGGAACATGCCCTAAGGAAACATTGATTTGTTGTAGAACTTAAATTTGTGGTAAGTCCAAGCCCTGAGGAAACATTGATTTGTAGGACTTACACTTGTTTGGCACAGGACCTGAGGGAAACATTGATTTGTAGGGCTTAGTTTTGTTAGGCCTAAGCCCTGAGGAAACATTAATTTGTAGGACTTTGGCATGTTAAAGGCACAAGCCCTGAGCAATCAGTGATAACTTTTTCACATTCAGGAATGTTAGATTCACAACAAGCCCTGAGGAATCAGTAATGACTTTTAGCACTCATGTTTTTTAACGTCAGAAGCCCTCAGGAATCAGTGATCATTTTTTGCACTCAGGCTTGTTAGAGTCACAAACCCTGAGGAATCAGTGATAATTATTGGAACACAGGCTTATTATCATCACAAGCCCTGAGGAATCAGTGATAATTTTTTGCACTCAGGCTTGTTAGCATCACAAGCCCTGAGAAATCAGTGATTGCTAGAGTCACAAGCCCTGAGTAATCAGTGATCATTTTTGGAACTCAAGTTTGTTAGTGTCACAAGCCCTGAAGAATCAGTGATTTGTAGGGCTTATTAGAAACAAGCCCCCATAAATTGTTTTTGTAGGCCTCTGGTTTATATGAAGAGCAAGCCGTGAAAAAAAATGCCCTACTGCCTTAGTGCCAGAAGGTCATGTTATGGAGGCCAGTGGTCATTGCAAAATGCCACTGTGTCATTACGGCATTTGCAACTGCTGTTCTTGCTGCTGCCGCTGAGCTGTTTAAGCAGAAGGATGATTAGGCAGCTCCAAGGGAATGGGCTCAGCAACAGCAGTGATATGTGTGATGATGATGATGCTTCCACTTGCCACTACATGCTCCACTGATGTGCCTGAGGCAGTAGCAGCACCACAAGTAGCCCCTAATACTTCAGGTATATGTAGAGAAGAGAAGTTGGCCAATAATGCTTCTCCTCTTGCCCCACCTCCAAAATCATGGGTGTGTTGTTGGAATATACATTTTTTCCCTTGAGAGCAGAAGCTGTGCCTCTCATAAACAACTTTAATGTGCACAGTTTGGTAGGAAATAGTGGAAGGACTGGGAACAATAGACACATCTATATTCACATCATCCCCCAGAAACCAAGTACAGCTGCTGTCACTATGTCCCTTGTCCACACTCCGCTAAGGACACATGACAACTTGCAGTCTTAATAACAATGATGAACCCTCTCTGCCACCAGCTTAGCATATTCTGAAGGATGGAATCTCTTCAGATGCCGTTTGATGCCCTGGTTGCAATTATCCTCCACCGCATTGCCATGAGTGGTCAGTGTACCACTCAGAGTGCTATGGTTGTACATGAACTGCCACATCCTGACATCTACAGAATGGCTATCAGCTGGTGGGGGAGGTAATGCTGAATGAGGTGGATTACTAGAAAATGTTACTACATCTTCCCACCCCCGAATCCAAGCATCAGAAGGTGATGGCAAGCCAGGTGTTTTGATTGCTATCGAACTTTCAGGGTCTGGTTGTTTTTCTCTGTTCTTCCTTCTCTTTGATTTTCTCACCTCGTGTTGCCTTTGGGGAGAGACAGGGGGTACAGCAACAGCTGTGCCCAATTACTTTTGTGGGGTTTAGCTTTAACATGCTTCACATAAATGGCATGTGTCTTTATTTCATATGTATTATGAGTGCGGTTGGGCCAAGGTGGGTTCCCTCCTTTCCCTTTTCACTGACTTCTCACAAATCATGTACAGTGCCATCGCTGATGACTGCACTGTGCCTGCAGAGAAATATAGCCCACACCTAGGACCTCAGTGTGTGTGTGTGTGTGGGGGGGGGGGGAGTGGAGAAGAATTGCCTCTTTCTTTTCTCCTCCACAATTCCCTCCACTGGCTGGGGCAGAGGATGATGTTGCTGCTGCTGCCTCAGAATAAGACCCACAACTAGGGCTAGGAGGAGTATTGATGCTGGCAAGTGGAACCTGTCCTAATCCCGCATCACAACTGCTGGACCCCACTCCCACTGTGTCCATGGTGATCTGCGGCATGCTAGCCGGCTTATCAGCATCCCGCTGCCCTTGCAACTCAGCACTACAACCAGCAGGAATTACAGCAGCAGTAAACTCTGCAACATCACTGCTGCTATTGGTGGTGATACCCATCCCCATTTGTATCTCAGTCTCCAATTCCTTCTCACTCATGTCTAAAAAGGCAATTAATGTCTCTTCTACCCCAACAGCTCCACCATCACCCTCATTATCATCACTACCACCACCAGTCCCTCCTTGTTGATGGTGTTCTATGATAGAAGAGTCTCACTGGTTGGTGATTATGACAAATGTGTCAGAGGATCCCCTACTGTCACACTGGCAGCATTAGCAGTAGGCATAGGCAGCTGATCTGTGCTGATGGTACTACTGCTGCTAGCCAGTTCTGCCTTCCTCAGTATCATGCCCCAGAGACACAATGCTGGTGGAAGGGGTATCATAGGATCATGGGGATGTTGTCGGCACTGTGTTTACTTCTCCTTCCACCTCAGCAGCAGGATCTACTGCAGTCACGCTAGTCCCACCACCAGCTGCTTCTCTAACATCACCTTCACCATCACCCAAAACACTCTGAGTCTCTAGCTACTGCATGATAGTAGTAGTGGGACTGCTTGGGGATGGCAAGTGTAACTTAGAGTCCCCTGCTGTCACACTTGCCATCATCTCCTCCTCCCCCTCCTGAGTATCATAAGACACACTGGCAGCACTAGCAGCAGGCACAGATAGTTGACCCGTTCAGCTCACGCTGCTACCCTCTTTTTCCTGTGCCTGTGTCTGTGCCTGTGACACTATATTCACCCAGATCCCAAGGGACATTTTAGGGGGACTGGGAATCATTGGGGATGGAGAATCATGGATTCCAGACCCTTCAATGCTGGTGTGCTCCTCCTGCACAGACTCACTGGATGCAAAATGATCCTTCCAGCTTCTCCTTTTCTTTGTAATCTATGTGCTCATAGTGATAGCATATACTATGAGCCTCCTGCCTTAATTTTTCTAAATAGCCTAGCACCCTCTCTCTCCCTCTCTCTCTCTAGCTGCATGGGTTGTTTTTTACTTCCTGGAAATGTTTTTGGCTCGAAAATGCAATGTAAGAAAAGGGGCACGAAGCTTGTAGCCATTGGAAAACACTGTGAAAACATTTTGGCAATAGGAGAAAACAGCAAAGATTTTAAGTGCTTTTTCTAAAACAAATTTTCCCATGGATAAGCAGTCAACCACATGGTTTTCTTGGATTTTTTTGCAGGAACACAATATGACCTTTCTCCCACCCCTATCTACAGCCTTACTGTAAAAAAATCATGTATTTTTTCTGTAAAAATACATTTTTATCTAGTCTTAATGGAAATTTTTATGGGTTGCATATACGTGTGTTGCTATATAAATAAACATATTCATTCATTCATTCATTCATGATCTCTTGTTTTTTCCGCAGCTCTGTGTAAATAGCCCCGCAGACCTCAAAAGAATTTGTAAATTGTAACCATAATGTAATCAAACCCAGTCTGGCTAGGCTCTTTTATAACGCAGATCCTCCAGTCCCTTTATCAGTTTTTTTGTATATATATATATATATATATATATATATATATATACAGGGCTCAAAATTTCCACTCTCCACTAGCCAATGGCAAGTGAAAATTTAGCCCTGGCGAGTAGAAATTCTGCCCTGGTAGGTATGTTTTGGCTTGCAGTCGCGAGTAACTTTTCAGGTCTGGCTAGTAGCAAAGGACTTAAAATTATAAGCCCTGATATATATATATATATATATATATATATATATATACACTTTTTCCAGTTCAATAAAATATTGTTTTAAGATCTGGTGCCGAGAAATTATACTCTTCTACTTTCACTGAGTCTTTTTGGTGCAGTTGTTTTGCTCATAAGTTTGAATTGTGGGAACTTTTATTCTTCCTTGTGTTGCAGCTGGTATGCTCCAGAATTGCTCCTGTTTTTCTGAAAAAAACCCTTATTTTTTTAATACCCTGTATCTTTTAATTGGCCAGTTACTAAACTTCTTCTTAAACCTCTTATTACTCTAAATACATGTTTACAGTCAAACACAGGTTACTTTTATATTCTCAAGAGTCCTGGGGCTTGGACCAACCTAGTACGTTACAAGTGCACTATCCAGCCCAGTTATTGGACCCTGGGTCAGATGTGACCCCATGAATACTGGGCCCCAGCACAACTACAACCTGTGTACCCCTCCTGTAGTTATGCCACTGACTACCTAGAAGGTTAGCACCATTACATGCTCCAAGCTAACAACAAGACCGTGGAACTTTAGCCTCCAGTCAGTACTTGATAACACCCCTGGTGAAAAAAATAACAGCTGTCTGACTGAGAGGAACATAAACACATACAAGTGTACGCAAAGACACAGCCTCTCTTGGTCCTTACATTGCTTCACTGTGAATAGCTGAGATTTGCTGTCTACACATTTGGCGAATAAATGTTGCATGGAGAAACCTCATTATGTCTGTAAGCACCTGCACTGTGTTTCACCACAGGGACTAATCGTATGACATGGTTTCAATTTTTTCCAATTTTTACAAACAATTATATAGAGATGAAGTAGAGGATTGCAAGAAAACAAAAATGTATGTATTAAATGGCAACAAGAAAGCATTCAGTCGAGATACAGCAGTAGATGTTAACCCCTTAAAGGCCAGCGGTCCAGGGAAGGTTCCTTCCCTTAAGGACCGCTTTGATCCTTGCCAATGTGCTATTACACGTGACCTGTTATGCGTACCGGCGTGCCACTTTGAGGCCTAAGAGAGATCGCTCCAGTCTTGGAGCGATCAATTTTAGGCCCCGTTTTTACTTACATCGCTCCTGGTAGAGCTCTGTAAGTAAAAAGTATGTGACGTGCTATGACCATCACCAGTCCTTAAGGGTATAAGGGTCATAGCACGTCATCTGATCCTTAAAGGAACAGGCAGCTGTCCACTATGTGCACAGCAAAGAAAATGTGCAAGTATATGGTAGGATTTCAAAGATGAAATATATAATAAAATATAGTGGGGGGATGACTGCTTGAGAACCCTGAAGGTAAAGAGGAGGATTTCAATGTTATATTTTGCTAATAGTTTATATATATACATACATATATATATATATATATATATATATATATATATATATATATACATATATATATAAACAGACCTGCGCTCCTCTATATGCTGTGAATAAGGTGTGCCCTGTAATGGGCATATATAATAATCCTTAGTAAATCTAAGTAGAATAAGTGAGAATTTAGCTCTACAGATTGGCCAATCCATGTGTTAGTTTACCACCATGCCAAGGTATCTCACTTTATGTTAAATCCTACTCTAATTTACCTACAAATACTATCCAGATTAAAAACCTCTGAAGAAAGATGTTATTATGAAACGCGTTGGTGGGGACCCTTTAAATGATATTTTGATGTTTTTATTATTCTTTGTGGGTCCCAGTGTAGTGCAATTAAAAACAACAGACATACAATAAAATAAAATAAAAAAGATGTAGATGATGGACTTACCTGGTGCAGGGCCCATATGGGCCTATATTAATGAAGTGATTACATAGAAAACTCTCTTCCATTTATGTCCTTCCTCACAAGTCATGTGAGGAATGGTTGATACCAAACAGACAGGGGCATATACAATGGAACAGGCCAAAAAGCCTTGTTCTTAAAGGCCAAATGGGAAAGAAAAGGAAAGGTATGGTGAAATATATAGAGAGCGAGAGAGAGTATGCATGCAGTATATACTTTCAGTAAATGTAATGGACAAAGGTGTTCACTGGTCTTTATGCATTGAAAATAAGTGTAGATGTACAGTATTATTGCTAATACAGTACATTAACACTAAGTTATTCCTGTGAGCACTTTTGTTCACTGCTTATGTCCCCAAACCGAGAGTGTACCCAGTAATTCACTCATGTCGATGAGATTTCAGCAACCCATATAATTGAATTCCAGTTTGCGTTTTCGAAATGCACATAGAGGTGGGAAGTTATGATAGAAAAACTTAATCTGTATTTCCTGGTGTTTATGTATTTCAGTGAGAACTTAACTGTGGATTTCACAAGACTTTTTGGCCTTTGAATTTCAATACCTATTTCCATATTATTATTGTGGTAAAGATCTTGTCGTGTTTTTTCACATATCTTTGATTATTGTTTTATTTCTTATGAACCTTTGTTTAGTCAATATTCATTTACCTGGGTTCATAATATCTTTATCAAACTGGCCGTCATTTAGCTGTAGTTAGGTTGACTTTGACATTTTTTATTTCATCAAATCTCATTTGTAGTCCTGCAGTGATAGCTGTAGATGAAAGCTGGTAGTATACCTAGAGTGTTTATTGTTTCACTCTTAGCTTTAAAGCCATAAATCCTCTTGGTTTTTTGCTTTTTTTTAACATTGAACACTAATATCTCTGGGTGCAGTTATCCAATTTATTCACTTTAAATACAAGCACCCAGTACTCATCAGGGCTATTCTGTCAACCATTTAGGATGATAATCCATGTGTTATTTTGGGTTGTAAGTCCGACTACAGTTTCTCAAACTGTTGAATGGGAAAAAAAGCGTTAATCAGTCTAGTACTCGGAAAACTGCACAACATAATTTTTATGAAACCAACCGGAATACAAAATGTCATATAGTTTCACTGATGCAGTCAAATGTCATGACCAAAATAAAAATGTCAAATAGCACAGACCCATCCTTCAAACTTAAACCTAAAGAAGGCATATCAGACTTTTATATTATCAATGCAAGTCTTACAGCAGAAAAAAACACAAAAATGCAACCTATCAAAGATCATTTTATAGCTCTCAACATACTTCCTGCACTGCCCTGACATGACTTGTGTCTAAACATTAGTCCCAAGATGGACAACAACATCTGTATCACTTTCATCTCCTAGTGCTTCAACAATCCTTTCTAGTACTCTGAGCAGTACTCACAGGGGCCTAACCCCACTATTTCCATCATCATCATCTCTCAGATCAACACTTCCATGAGAATTCCCATAAGAAGGCAATTTCCATCCATATCATCTGTAAAACCAAGGAGTATCTTCATTTAAATATGCCCTGACAGGCAGTGGGCTTAATCCAGACATGGCATGTCTCAATATGCAGAACAAACCAAAAAAAGAGTATAGGAATCACTCCCTTGACTCCTGACTCAGACCAGGTCTCAAGAAGTAGGTGTGTGTGTGTGTGAGTGTGCACATGCATGTGTAATTGTTTATGTGTGTGTGCATGCGTACATGATTACGTATGCGAATGCATGCTTGCCTCTTACTACCTGGTAGATTAAGTCCAGTGAAATCAATGGGCTTAACCTTTTACCCATTCATTCTGACATTTTAAGCCTAATTTTCTTTTCTGCTGTAACTTCTGCTGAAAGGAGGAACATCTCTCATATTCCCTCAGGAAGGAAAATACATTTTTCATCCATCCTTAGTCTAAATATGTTTATTTATTTATTTTTATTTTTTAATTTGTTATCTCTTTAAGAAATATGATAGAGACCATTCTAGAGCCAAAATGTGTCATTAAACTGAGGAGAATGCATATGCATTGAATTCTTAGAAGAATGAAAATATTACTTTCCTTTAAAATCACAAATTTAGAATTATTGATGTATGAATTAAGATTATAAATAAAGATAATGGGAATTATGTTTGACACAGTGAGATTTATGTACAGACAAGTACTGGAGAGATGTTGGGACAAATTGTTCAAGGATTTAAATGGGGATTTTAACCCCTTGAGTGCTATAGAGGTTTCCAATGCATTGTGGCCTCTCTAGCATTCAACAAGTTACAAACCCCATCTGGTAAGTACTACAATTCCCATCATCCCTAGCAAACCAACAGCTGGCTAAGACTGATGTGAATTGTGGTCCTCAACAACTGGAGGGCTTGACGTTGCCCATGTCTGGTTTAGGAAAAGGAGGTATTAACCCTTTTAATGTTAGAGTGGTATAAATGACTTACTCTGCTACTGTTGTATTGCAGTTTTCTCCCTGCGCTGCATTAATGCATGACTTGTACATACATCCATTGCATGTGGACACATACGCATTCTATACAACATTTACTAATTTCCTTCTCTACCATCTAGACTGCTACAATGCACTATTTTTCATTACAGAGGGCTTGTTATTTCATAGACACAATGAGATGTAAAGGCAGGATGTGCTAATACTTATGCTAATTATTATGAAAGTAATAAAAAAAATTCTTAGTACAATTAACAACACACAAAGAAAATTTGAGACAACAGTTTTCTTTTAATGTATTTAATTTCTGGATTTGTTTTTCTGTTATGTATCCTTAACCCTTTGACTGCCAGAGGGGTACGCAACGCATTGCAATACGTTGCGTACCTGTCTAGGCACTCAGAGGGTTAATTTCTGGCTTGCTAATGACCCATGAAATCTGAAGCTGTATGCTCTTTTGGATCAATTACATTTTCATGCTTTATCCAGAATAAATGTAATTTTCTATATTGTCCACTAATAATCAGGACACCACCTAATTCTTTATACATTGAAATTATACAATGGCAGATATTAAAGCAGAACTTTACCTGAGGGATAAATGGCTCTTATGTTAAAAGATTAGCTTTCCTAAGTAGGTGCCATTCATTCTTCAGTCAGGTATACCTATTTAGGAGTTTTCTACCTGAAATAATCTATATATCTGTAGTTTAAAACATTTGCATTGTTATAGAAAATTTACATTGTTAATAAAAAATGGGCTTTGCTTATAAAAACTAGTAATGCTAAAAAATCACAATGCTTCTAAGAAAGGTTAGCAATGCTAATAAAATATTTCAAGGCATCCAAGGCTACAAATATGTCTATGTAATTTTACTAACATAAGAAGCGATGCAGATTTTTAGTGCATTAACAATAAACAAAACAAAACAAACAAAAACAAAAATACATTTATAATAATCTATAATATAATAAGCACATTACATATTTGTCATGTGATTTGCAGATGCAATTTTATTAAATAGACCTCTGGTAAACAATAGGCTTCAATATACTTGAAGAGTAGGGATGCAGAATGTTAACAGTTTTTTTAACAAACAGTTAGCAGTAGACTATAAGAGAGATCAAAAACAACTATAAGATAGTTTACAGATGGTATATGACTGTTGTTTGGAAGACATCTAGGTAAGCCCTTCTGTTAACCCTTTGAGTGACAGAGGGGGGGCAAAACGCATTGCTTTGAAATGTTTTGTGTACCCCTCTGTCATTCACAGACTTAAATTAATTAAGAGCCACTTATTCCTAGTTTAAAGTTCCCATTTATTGCTGTAATTTTTTTTCCCTTTTACATCAATTTAATAGTAACAGAGAAAGATTTAACCACTATGATGCTAGGAGAGGTCACCAACACATTAGATAGCTCTCTAGCATCCAGGGGGTTAAATTAGAAGTGTTTGAGGGGTTAAATGAGAAGGATTTGTTGTGAAGCAATGTATGAAGACCTTGATAGCATGCTAGGAGTTAAAATGTAAGCTCTCGGTGCCACTTAGGTTTACTTTTTGTAAATACATTTGAGGACTTATTGGTTAGAAAGACAGCACATATTCATTCCAGTATTTCATTTTCATGTCACTTATTTGGTATTTTACCCACAGTTTAACATGATAACACCCACTGTCTTTAATATCTTCCAATTTGTTGACGGTAACTTTTTCCAGAATGTGCAATCATATCTGTTACAGTAATAAAGAAGACTTATAAATTATGCCTTGATTTTATATTTTACGCCCCATGAAGCAAGTCTACCCTTATCTATTCTGCCAGTAGATGTTAACGTTGTAATTAGAGTGGAGAGAACAGGTTTCTGCACGGTTCACAGAACAAGCTTGAGTTCACTGGAAGGAACACTAATGCTAAAATACAGCTGGCTACTGTATGAAAGAGTGTGGTGTAAGAAACACAGTTATACTACATATGTAGCAGCATTAATGTAATTTTTTGTGGTTCCTCACAATCTACGTCGACCATAATTTGAAGGAATACCATAGCATCCAAGGCACTAGAGCAGAGATGGACAAAATAAGGTCCACAGTCCAAATATGGCTTTTGGACCAATTTAATCTGGCCTTCGGACAGAAGCATAACTATATGTGATATAAGTGTGACCCTAGTGCAGTATGAAAAAATAAGAAACCCCCACCCCACCTCAAAAAAAGTGAAGCATTCTGTCTGTCTATCTATCTATCTATCTATCTATCTATCTATCTATCTATCTATCTATCTATCTAAAAGTCTAGAACTCCTGGATCACTGGCAACCTCTCTCTTGGTTAGCAGGAGGGTGGAGTTAAAGGGGTGGCATAAAACTGCTTGGGTTTTCATAGGGGTGTTGATTTTAACAGGCGTGCACGCACACACATTTGCACAATGCTCTTTGTACTTTATGTGCCATGCAATTGCCAGCTGAACATATGTTGAACAAAGATGTGGCTCTCAGGTCAAAATAACTGCATACCCCTTGGTTACAGTCAATGGATAAATGTAAAAACTAGTAACAATGACCTACCTGGCCTTAATATTAATTCCATAGCTGAGGTTAGCTGTGGGTGAACTGGCCACCCCCACCACAGTTAGCAAGCCTTTTAACTAATTTTAAAGCAAAAAACAAAAAGAAGCGGGGCAAGCTTGCCTGGGAAAGAAATAACAGTAGTTTATTCCCAGAGATAGAGCTCCTCTGGTGTTCCTCAGTCAGGTTTTTTGCTACTTTGTGTCAATACAGAGAATACACTTTCATCTTCACATCAGGCTGGTCCTGCCCACAGACTGTCAAGCACCAACATGTCAGAGAAAACTTCTCTGAAAGAGAGAAACAACAAAACCTCAGATATATGTTTCAAAGCTACCACATTTGATGTGAATATAGATTAGTGAAATATCAACGATTAATTTCATAGATCATTTTGGAACATCCAGAAAAAAACTCTGGGTCAGTGCTAATTGATTCAGAATGAATGATAGTGGGAGCAAAGGAGCTGGGGAAGGGAGGTGAAATGACAAGCAGGGAACACAAAATGTGCTGAGAAAATATAGGGGGGTGGGAATAGAAGTGGAGAGAGTTAAAAGGCCAAAGGGGAGGGAAGGATGGGATGAAAAGGTGAGTGATCAAGAGGGGACTAGGAAGGAGGGTGGGTAAGAGTAAATGAGAATAAGAGAGTGCTGGAAAACAGAGTATGTTGGACAGAAAAGGACAGTAGGTTCCAGTGGACTGGAAAGGAGAGTAGATCAGGGAACATGAGAGTAGGTCAGGGAACAGGAGAGTAGTTGGGGAGCAAGAGAGAGGAGGGAGACACAGAGAATGGAGCTGCAAGTGCAGGAGAAGGAAAGTGAGGGGGATGTGGAGATACTGTGGGAAAGGGGGGAGGAAGTAGGGAGAGAGACATCCAGAATACCTGCCTAATTCTCATGCTTTGTTTAGAGCAGTATATTGGTCAGTAACATACTGTGATTGACATCTGAAAATAAAATAATTAGTTTTTTTCTAATGGTCATCTTGTGATCACATTTCCAGCTTCATGACTAGTTACAAATGTAAACAATAAAGCATCGGTTTTGCAAGACGCTATTAGGGTCTGCAGTGTACAAAATCAGACCTTACAAGATAATTTCACTCATCCTTAGCCGTGAACCTGAACCCTGGGAAAACAGAGTGGCTTGTCTCTATGTGTACTGCTACACTTATTGCTTTTTTACATCTATTTTGTACTTCTCTGGACACCACTGAATATGTTGCTGCATTATTTAAATATCACTAACCTCACATCTCCTGAAGCATAATTATCCTCCATCCCTCTAGTCAGTTGCAGGTCAATACATGGTTGATTTCACCGTAACAAATAAATTACAAGAAAATATGGTGAACTGAACTTAGATCAATCATGTTGGTTGCAGCATTCTTATTTTCATAACAGGGATCCATGTACTGAAATTAAAGTAGATTTTCCGCACCATTAATGCCATTGAAATATGTGTGTGCCTCTCTGTGAGCAACCTACTATAGTGGATATTATTGATTACATCACAATAAGGGACAGATTTCCCATTATGCAGAAAAGGCAACCACCAAGGGGGATCTCATTTCTGTTAACACACCTACTTTCCCAAGTTATGGGTATAACTAGGCCAATCCCATTGCACCTGCACCAGACATACACATATGGTTTATGGTGGCTGGTTTACTGTCCATTGTAACTGTAATTGTCTGTAATTGTATTATACTATTTTGGAAGTTGATTTACCTTATCTGCTATATCCAAGTGGATAATAAACATCCCCATGATGGAGAGGGCCAACTTACACACATGACAATCATGAACTGGAAGTCCAAACAATACACTGGACTTATAAGAATTAATCATACAAATATGTGCAAGTAAGTGAAATCACTAGAAATATATACACTGATCATACAGAGCAGTAAAAATATATATCTGAAGTGAATGAAATGTGTTTAATTGAATTAAATCATGTGTAAATCAAAAAAAGTGTAAAGTAACAAAGTATAAAGTAGCATACTATTTTCTGTTTTTTTACCATTTCTGGTTTGTCTACCCCGTATTTTGCTTTTCATGGATCATTCTCATGTGGATCTGAGACAATGATACTAGCTGCAGTGGTGAGTGGGAACATACATATTGTCTATACTGGAGTGCCTCTTTAGGGCTAGTTTCTGCTCATTTTATTTATATCATTTTACATACTTTATTATTTATATTTATGATTTTGCTTCTTGCAACTTTGTTTTACTTATTTGGGGTTTATAAACTATTGTTTGTATTACTTAAAATACACTACTATTTATTTTTCAGAGAGATGTAGAAACTGGAAAGAGAGAAGGAGAGTGGCATGGAGGGAGAAGCTGGAAAGAGGGTGATATGGTAGGATGGAGGGAGAAGCTGGAAATAGTGATGAAGGATGGATGGATGGATGGATGGATGGAGAGAGAAGCTGGGAAGAAGGATGAAGGTAGTATGTGGAAAAAGGGGAGGTTGGTAAATACAGAGTAGCCGGAAAGAGAGTTAGAGAGAGGGACTTAGGAAGAAAAATCTCAGCCTTGTTCCACTGTCCCATAGGTAGTCACAGAACCACACATAAACTGTCTGGCTCTCTAGCCTTGTTTCACTGCCCACTGGTAGTCAGAGAACCACATAAATTGTCTGACACCCCAACCATGTTCATACACACACACACTTTCTGGCACCCAGTCATGTCCCACTTTTAGATACAGACACACATACACACACCCCAGCCTTTTCTACCTAGCCACTGGAAGTCAGAGAGACACACAAACAACTTTGGACACCTTAGCCTTTCCATCTGTCCACTGGCAATCACAGAACCATATATGCATTGTCTGATACCCCCCTAACCTTGTTCAACTGTCCATTGGTTGAAACAGAGAGAGACACACACAAACACACACACAGACCACAGACGCGCCCTTTGAAAACAAGGAAACAGCATATAGATTTGTTATTCAATTACATGCAGTGGCTTGTAACATGCATTTAGGGATTATTTTTTATTGTGTTATTTTATCGCCTAACAAACCTAGGTGTTGAGTCACTAATGAGTGTTAAAAACTACCAATGTGTAATTGAAAAAAAATAAAAAAAATAATAATACACAAATTTGCAACTAGGCATCCCTGCACTAGGGACCCTTGGATGTATTGATCTGAGGCCCTAAGCCTTGCCACTTCATGGTGTGTGACGGTGCAAGTTAAAGTTTGACATACTCATGAATTAGTACCTTTTCTATGTGTAACATTCTACACCTGTGTAGAACTATATTTTTAACCCTAAATATTCTAGGAATGGGATCACGCTGTTTCTCCATTTTAAATAAATGCAAATAATCCCCTAAAAGGTCTATCTATGGTCTAGTTTCCATTTCAGTTAATAAACATTATCATCTGTTTTTATTTTGCAGATTGCTACTTAGGTATATGACAAATTTGTAGATATAACAATAATAAAGTTATCAACTGCAACAAATCTAGCTCTGTGTGTCAAATTTTCCTGTGCATGATATGCGGCAGACATAAGGAGCTTTCTGGAATTAACACGACCATAATGTTTCTGCCATTACGCGCTACAGCAAATCAAATGTTGTATTGCATATCCTGCAGTGTTACCAGGGGAGACGGAGCTTCTCTGTGCATATATCTAGTTCCCAGCTAGAAGTGGTTAAAATTTTAAGTGGTTAGAGATTATGAACTTTGAGAAATCATGTGAGGTTGTTTACCTGAATATCTAGTCTTCCAACAAATAAAAATAAACCCTAATAAACAATAAATCAAAGTCAGAATTAAGTCTAAGCACAGTGTTTAAGGTTGGCAGAACCAATAAAGATCTAAAATTGAACTTGAACAGACTCCATCTCATCTGTCTCAGGAAGAGAAAGCAATAATGATTGTCCCATTATCCAAAGAGAAGTAAATTAGACAGCTGTTAGATTCACTTGAAGTACTCCTAAGCTGAGCTCCTCACAGAGTGCATTGGCCCATGTCTGTGGTCACAGGAACTGGAGCAATTCTGGAACAAACCAATCACAACATAGTGGACAAATGAAATATCTCTAAATTCACATTTATTTAGATTTGGATATAAACCCCTTGATTGCTAAAGTGGTCTCCAGTATTACAAAGCAATGCATTGGGGACCTTGGTAGCATTCAGTGAGGAATTTTCTTTGTTCCCTATGGTACTGATGGTTTGCGCCATTTTCTTAGTGCATCAACCTCAAAGTAACATGTTTCCTGCAAGTGAACAGTTATACAAATTCAAGGTGAAAAAGTGGAGCAACTCTGGTACAAACCAACTGCACAGAAACTGACAAATACAAATTTGCATTGATTGTAAGGGGCTTTTAGTCCTTCAATGATAGAGAAGTCTCTAGTGCATTGCTTTACAAACCAACTGCACAATAACAGACAGATCCTAATTTGCATTGATTGAAATGGGGATTTAAACCTCTTGAATGCTAGAGGGGTCATCTCTCCAACATTCACAGGGTTAAAAGCCCAATTTCAATCAAAAACAGTTCTTATTTATTCCATATGATTTGCCCTTACATTTAAAATGGGCAGAATGGAATTGTTGGAAGCCAACCACTGGGATCTGTCACACTGTTATAACATAAAAAGCATATAACATAATAGATATTTCTTGGTACTTTCTTACAACGTGTGTGGATAATTTTTTACTTATCCCTTTGAGTGCCAGAGGGGTACGCAATGCATTACTTTGCAAGGTGTTGCATATCCCTTTGGAACTCAAAGGGTTATAGGAAAAATCAGATCTTCTAATTATTCCCACCAATTTACCAAATCCTAATGGCTTTTATTCATTTTTCCCTTGCTTCTTGGTTCAACAAATAACAATTTCAATCAGTCCTGGATGTCATGTTTACAGAGGCAACCATTGCAGTTGGTAGAAGGACCACAGGACCTCAAACCCCTTTGGAGTAGCCATCCTGCTGTCCTTTAACTACATATTTCAGTTAATCCCCTCTGTCCCTTCTCTCTCCTTTCCTACCTTTATCTCTTGTCTCCTGCCTCAAAATGGATTGGAAAAATCCATTTGAAAAACAGTCCCAGGACTGCGAAACATTATCCTTTGATTGGCTTTTTATATAAGCATTTTTATATCTCCATTTACTATTGCAATATTTATAAATAAATATTTAAAAAAGAGACTTGGAGCAGCACCTACTCACCTATTCACCTTCTCAACCTGACTCAGGCACCTGAGCAGAGACAGGCTAATTTTCTCTGCAAGCTGATACAGATGGGAGCTGGTATAAGCCACCTGCCAACTACTTCATTTGTGAGTATATTCAGTTATATGTGTTATATATACTCATTTGGATAACAAGCACTATTGGGTGCCCTCTATTTGTGTTTTTTCCCTATGTATTTTCAATCTACACCTCTTCCCTTGGCAATTTAATAAACTCATTTGGGTTTCACCATCACTTCTATGCTGATGACATCCAAATCAATATTTCCTCCTCAAACCACTCTCCTGCCCATGTATCTAATTCTCTCTGTTGTGTCTAACTGGATGTCCTTCCATTATCTAAAACACAGTCTAATCAAATCAAAACATATAGTTTTCCCTCCTTTTTCAAGCAGCTTTAACCTGGATAATTCCCTCACTGTTAACAACACCACCATCACATCAACCTCCAAACCACGCTGCCTGGGAGATCACCTTTGACTCTGTCCTATACTTCATTCCCCACATTCAGTTAATCTCCTACACATGCCACCTCCATAAAATTTCTAGAATTTGACCTTTTCTCAGGAAAGAGACTACCAAAATTTGAATCCAAACTCTCTTCATGTCCTGTCTTGACTACTGTAACTCACTCCGAATTGACTTTCCTCTCATCAGACTACCACTACAGTCCATAATGAACTCTGTCACCAGACTAATCTACCTCATATTTCGTTCTTCTAATACTGCTCCTCTCTGCCAATCCCTACACTGGCTCCCTTTAGCATTTAGAATAAATAGTGGAGTTATCTTACAGAGTCCTTACTAACACTGCACCCCTCTATATTTCATCTCCTTTCCAAATACATTCCCACTCTTCATCTTCTCTCTGCATGGGATCTTCTTCTCTTTAAAATGCCCTAGAATACAGCAATATGACATTGTGCACCTTATGTATAGAAGAAAAGTAGAACAATTTTTGAGCAAACTAACAACACTATAAGGGGCAAATCAAATATGGCCAAATTTCCTCTGATTTAATTGTTTTCATACTCAAGAAATGCTAGAGGTGTATCCAACAGATTGATTCACAGTTTGGTTTAGAACTGTCTTCTATTAAGGAGTTAAAAACCCCATTTCAATCAATGGGAATTACTATTTGTTCCCTGTAGATTACAACTGCAACTGATCTGCCCCAGAATTGCTCCACTTTATTATAAGGACCATTCATTCTGATGTATTAAGGAGGACTAGAGCAATACTGGTGCAAACCAACTGCAGTGTAGGGGAGAAACAACTTACCCAAATGTACACTGATTTAAAAATACAGATATCTAAAACCAGTTTAAATCAACGGTCATTTTTGGAATTATTTGTATCCTGTTATGCAGAATTGTCCCAGTTCCTCTTAGTGCAACAACCTCTGTAGGGCAGGAAATGGAAAGCAAGAAGTAGAATGAGGTAACTGAATGGAGGAGGAGCTAGAGGTAGGAGAATATGTTTTTTTCCTTAAAGTGTTAGTAATGTCCAAGTACAAATATGTTGCTTTGTGTAGAGCTTAAAAAGTTGATTTGAATGCAAAAAAATGTATCTCTCAAACCGCTATGGTTTGAGAGATACATGCATTCAAAGTTTGATGTTTCCTGCTGTCAGCTGTAAAGCTGTCAGCAGGAGTTCCGTGTTGGCCGACATGCAGGCTCCGCAGCAGAGCCACAATCGCGTCTTTTAAAAAGAATTACTTAATTGGAATGGTCTACAAAGTGTTCCTGGTTTGCAAGCACACGTTGTAGACCTTTCCAATGAAGTAATTATTTTTTAAAAAATGCAATTGCAACTCTGCTGCAGATCTTCCGTTTTGTCCGACATGGATCTCCTGCTGACAGCTTTACAGAGGACAGCAGGTAAAATCAAACCTTTAATTCATGTATCTGTCAAACCATAGCGGTTTGAGAGATACGTTTTTTTGCATTCAAGTCAACTTTTTAAGATCTACACAAAGCAACATATTTGTACTTGGACATTGCTAACACTTTAACATGAATTGCTTTCCCTGCTTTATGACTGGTTAAAAAGAAAAAGAAAACATAAAAATGAAACACCTGTTTTACAAGATGAGATTCTGTCTTGCAAAACAGCCTGTTTCATATGAAACCCAAACATACAGAATCATATTGCCCTTTGAGTGCCAGAAAGGTATCCATTGCAATACAACACATTAAATTCGCCACCACGAGATCACTGAGGTACAGCATCCAGAGTGCTCCATAATTCCCAATATGTATCATGGGAAGTTAAAGATACTAAGAAAGTTCATCAAGGGCAGGAAGCATGACTCAGTAAGATACCATGTACTATGGGATATGTAGCTCTTTTTCACTTCTTATCTATGATTCAGGACAGTTTAAAAACCCATGTGGCCCCAGGTAGAAATGCAAATAGAAGTCCCCCCAAATATAGTTTAACATTTAGGATCCATAACTTTATTTGTAGCCTTTATTTTTCTGTCATCCCATTTGTGGGGAAAAGCATCCACATTTACATGTTGTACCCAAAGAGGTTAATTGGTGCTTTTCTGTAAAAGTGGGACTGTTGGGAACCCACAATGAGGCCCCTGAGACTGGAGGTTCCAGGACAATGCCAGGATACAGCTCCAGTCCTTAAAGGGTTAAGAAGGTATTCAAGTACCTTAAATCTCAGGTATAATACGCACCAATGTATAATAAGCAGGTGCATATTATACCCAAGAGTTTAGGGGAAAACAAGAATGCCTATGTATAATATGTATCCTTGTTTCCCCTGTCACATACGCAAAAATGTCAATTTCCCTTCCAAAAAAATGTGCATTGATGAGAGTTGGTACCGTGTTAGCAGTAGGTAAATATAGTCAAGTTGATATATTTATTGGCTAACTAAGCAGATTTAGGATGCAAGCTTTCAAGACCTCTTAGGTCTCATGTCTGAGGAATAGACCTGAGAGCTCATAAAAGCTTGCATCCTAAATCTGCTTAATTAGCCAATAAAGGTATCAACTTGACAGAGGTGTAACTAGAAGCCACTAGGCCCTGGTGCAAAAACTGCCATGACCCCCCCAATCACATTGCCCCCCTCATTGGCCACCTCCACTGGCCATCTCCACATTGCCCCCCCTTTCCCCCCAATCTCCACATTCCCTCCACATTGCTCACAATCTCCACATTGCCTCCACATTGCTCCCAGTCTCCACATTGCTCCCAATCTCCACCTCCACATTGCCCCAATGTCCATCTCCTACCTCCCTGGCGGTCCAGCAGCATGGTAGGAGAGGTCTGTGCCTTCTTAAGCACAGACCTCAGAAGCTGGAGCTCCCACCTGTTCCTTTCTTCACTAATGCAGAGCTCTGGGAGATGATGTAATCTTCCAGCGCTCTGCATTACTAGAGTGCCAAAGAGGGAGCTCAGCTGCTTGAGGTTTGTGCCGAAGCAGTCAAAGACCTCAGCTTGTATCTTGAGGGCACTGCAGGGGGTGACCGGGCCCCTGGAGTGACAGGCCAGGTCTCAGGTGCAACCCCTGCGACCCCTGTTGTTATGCCACTGAAACTTGACTATATTTGCCTCCAAGATAACCAGGATACATCTTTGCAAAGAGTAATAGGGATAATATTGTATAATAAGTAATTGCCATACATTTGATTTAACTTCATGATTGCTGGACTGTCCTTATTTTAACTCTCTTGTGGGGTTGTTCAAACAACTAATTTCATACTGCTCTGTGGTAGAACTATAGACCTTATGTATGAAGACAAAGTGGGACACAATCTGGTTCAAACCAGCTGCACCAATGGGAACCAATAAAAATATCCAAAATTCATATTTATTTTTAGCTTTCAAGATGTTAAAGCCCATTTAACCCTCTGCATGTCAGGTGGGTGCACAGCTCTAGGGATGGGCAAAAAATGTTTGCCTCAAACTGAAATCGGTGAATAATGGCATTTACGATTGGCAAATAATTTCCAGTGAAAAGTGCAGTTTTTCGTTTTTTTTCCCTCCTTTTTTCGGCCATTGAATTCAATGGGAAGAAAAATATTTCTCTACCACAGGAAAGTTTTCTACAGCCATATAAAAAGCTGTCAGGCTCTCACAGCAGCCATTCTGTGTTTGTGAGAGGAGAGAGCAGCATGTTTTTTGAGCTAAAGAAGATAGGATAATTGACTTTTAGTTTAGGGAATCTTTTAGGTAGGACATTTGTTCTGTGTAAATGTGTACTAGGAGAGTCAGTGGGGCACTCTGGGAAGAAGAAGGGAGGAAGGAGGTTGACCCCCAAAACTCCCAAATTCCATGTGACTGACTGGCAAGACACAGGCAGCTAGGGACCTATTTGCTTGCAGATCTTGCTGTTATTGTCTCTGTGCTGGGTGGGGATGTCTGGTGAAAGAAGTTTTTGATTTTGTTTTTCAGTTTGAACAGACTGTCATAAGACAACAGGGTGGACAACTTAAAATAAAAAAATAGAAAAGAATAAAGAACTAAATATATTAGGTGACAGTGACAGACAGCTGACTGGGCTTAGGCAAGGCATCATACAGCTATATCAGTTGTGTTGTGTACTGTACAGGAAAAAAAACCCCACAGTATAGTTGAGTAATGTCCAGCAAACATACCCAGGGGAAGGGGAAGGGGGAGGGGTGGAGCAGTGCAGGGATGTGAGAGTAAAGTAGTAGTTCAAAAACTGGTTGCTGCAGCATGTGCAATCAATGAGGATGATCCCTCTACTCCAAGGGAGGATACAGTTTGCCAAGGTCCCAGCAAAACTAGTTCCAGCACCACCAGTGACAGCAGAAATTAAGAACCATATAAGAAGAACACTGAAGAAAACAACAAGTCACATTCAAGTGTTGATGGCAATAGCATAATAGAGGAAGGTGTAGCAGCAGAACCACCTGCTGCATCAGATAGTGAGACAAACAAGCACCAAAACACCCATCCTCAAAGTAAGAGGGAACTTTGTTACAATTAAAGTAAAAATAAATTGTTTGAGACCTCCAAAAAGCTTAGAGGAATATAATGATAGTAGTAGGCAAGAACTGTCAGGTGATCACCTAATGATGACTGATGATGATGCAGATCTAGAATATATCCCTACAGCATCCTTCTCTTGTTCAGATACAGATGAAGTTGAGAGTGAGGATGATGACAGGGCTATAAGGTTATCAGAAGGTCAAAGGCTGAATCTTCCACCTCAATGGGGTCAATGTGAGAGCAAGGTGGAGCTGATGGGGGCAAGTTGGAGCTGATGGTGGCAATGTGAGGGCAAGTTGGAGCTGATGGCGGCAATATGGAGATGATGGGGAGCAATGTGGAGGTTATGAGCATTGTGGAGGTGTCCAGTGGAGATGGCCAATGGGGGGGCGCTTCAGATTTCTGTGCCCACAGGCTCCTGAGATGTAAATTCGGCCCTGGTTAGTGTGCTTTCAACAAGATCCTTGCATAGTGTCCATTAAAAACAATGAGGGATACATTATTGCCACTTTGCTGGACCCCCGCTTTAAACACAAAATTTCAGAATTTCTGCCAAAGGGCCATCAGCAGTTTGTCACAACAAGGAGTAATGGTGATCATCTGCAACTCTCTGAGGAATCGAATTCTGTCAAGGAATATCGAGACATGCTTATTTATCGAGTGGAGTGTTGCATTGTGGAGGATGAGAGGGAGAAAGTAAGGGCACAACAAACATCTAGGCAGTATAGTGAAAAGGAAGGAAGCAAAGCATTTCAACCAGCAGAAGCAGCTACATCATCAACCAGAATATCCCATTCGGAACACAGGGCAATTCATCAGAAGGGGCATCAAAAATCCAGCTTTGGTAGTGGTGGTGGTTGTGGTGGCACATCTCTTTGGGACCGCTCCCTGCTTATGGGTTGGTAAATGACACAAAGGAACACCGTGTAGCTCCTAGAAGTGGCCCCACTGCATGTGAGATGGTTTCTGCATACTTGCAGGACAACTACGTTTTAGGCAGAAGCAATGAGCCCATGGAATACTGGCAAACAAAGCAGTGTATGTGGCCAACATTGATACATACTGCACTGGAAACCCTTAGTTGTTCTCCAGCAAGTGTTGACTATGAGAGGGTTTACAGTGTGGCTGGTTATATTGTCAATGACCGCAGGACATGGCTATCAAGCAGCAATGTTGGGAGACTAACATTCTTAAAATGAACCAACATCTCATACCATCTGTATATCAGGGCTCAGAAACCACACATGACAGAGAAAGCCAGGACAAATATATTAACAGAAGCACAGATGGGGAGGTGGAGGAGGGATGTGAAGAAGGGTTGCCACCATCTACCCTACTTGAGACCACTGCTATAAGTGATAATGTGTAATGTGTGTCAATAATCTGAGGAGGTTAGCATATGATAATGGTAAAAACACATACACAAATCACACCATGCCAGTCCCCCACCACCACCATACAAATCTGCCACATTGTAGGTTGTACTTTATTTATTTTTTTACTTGATATCATCATGAATATGTGCCAGTGTCACTTAAGCAGGAAGTTAGTGTTGTGGGCAAAGGACAAATGCATTGTGCATGCTAACACATTTTTCAAGCCATATGTTGCTGTAGGACTCCCAACTTTGACTTTCAGACACTAATTTCTAAAGTTCATCCTCAGAAGAAGAAATATAGTCGGAAATGTAATAGCTATAGGAAATATAGGCAAAAAATGTGTTAAAATAGGTGAAAAGGAGGACATTTTTGCATAGGCAGAAAGGCGAAATTTTTCACGGGAAAAGCAAAAAATCTGCAAGTTTTCACGAAAAGTCATGTGGGACATTTTTCACACTTTTCACCCACCCCTAAGCAGCTCATTTCAGAGAAATGCTTTGCATACCCTATGGCACTCAAAGGGTTAATGCAATAGAAATTTTTATTTGTACCCTGTTATGCAGTTGATTAAGGCCTTATGCATACCATTTTCCATAGAGTGCTTTCTCTTCTGGTTTTGACATATCTGTAGTATTCTGTGATGTCATTGGACCTTTCCCATTGCAGCATGGAATCCATTATGCCAACTTAGGCTACTGCCTAGGGCCCATGTCAATATTGGTATCCTTTTAAAATATTGCATCTGAAATAGTGTGTGTCCACACGCCGCATTGAACATGTTGCTGTGTTGAAAAGGGTGACATGATCATGTTGCCTCTTTAAACAGCACATCCACTTTATTGACAGCATTGTATCTCTGTATTCCTTTCACTGTCCTGCTGCTGGACTCGGCTGCGAAAATGTTACCTCCTGGCAGGGGGAGGGCAGTGATAATGTGTGATTACCTTCAAGGACAGTGCACAGAATTCTAGAATCAACTTACTTGATTTTGGGCAAATACAATAATACATGAAGCTGACAAAACAGCAACCCTGCACCATATGGCCTTGTAGAAGGGAGCAGCACAGGGGGTAAGTGAGTCCTCTGCACTGACTTGGATTATGATATTTCTTAGTGCAACCTGAGAATCTTGTGCTTTCATGCAGCGCGAGATTCTCAGGTCACCATTTTTATCATTGCGACATGGTTAATGCATGATGAGGTTGCACGCTGTTTTGAGTGTGACCTTTTAAGGGCCCGGCTGCAAGTAATGGTCACAGACAGAGGACCTAATTTTGCTGCTGCTAACATCTTTTGTTTAAATAATCTAGGATCATCTAGTTGTCTATTTCATGTCCCTACACTTGCCTAAAATTAATTTAGTAAATTATGTACACCAGAATTCTTCCCCTTAATGCCACTTGTACCAAACTGTAATGGGGTAGTCTGTTGGCATTTAAGGTTGATCCTTTCCTCTATGAAGTAGAGAGGAGATGGAGTGAGTGTACATGATTTTCCTGCAATGCTATGGGTATGATGTGTATGGGCTTCTTGACATTAAAATCCTAATGATGTTGTTGAATGTCCCCCGGTGTGCACTACAGCAATCATATGCATTAGTGCATACCCTGGGGAGCAGCCAGTGTTAGAATCTAACACCAGTGGAGTTGCACTAGTGACCATGTACATTTGCCCCAATGTGCTAGGAGGAACCCACACACTGGGGGCATTTCTAATAGCACAGTGAGAGATAGCCTCAAACAGAATTAATTAGCATACTTTGTGGAGAATTAGCATAAAATGCCAGACCGTGCCACCAAAACATAAAAGTTAATTTCTTATTTAATGTACAAAAAAATGTTTAGTAGAAGTTATAGGCAGATTGAAATTCTCCATAGCAAAAAATAAATACATTTGTCTTAAGGTGACAGGTCCGCTTAATGTAATCCTAATACGTTGCTCACAGTCCTGCATGCCAGGGAAGCTCAACCCTGTCCTCAAGCACCCCACCCCCAGTAGTGCATGTTTTCAGGATATCCTCAGTTAAACACAAGTGATTGTCATTAACTCAGGCAGATCGTTCAGAATGACTCAACCACTGATTGAGTCAACTGTTCATTTAAGGAGATCCAGAAATCCTTCACAGTTGGGGGGTGAGGACAGGTTTCAGTGCCCCTGCTATTTGTAACAGTTTCTAGCCATCGACAGATTGGATACATTATATTGCAAGTCCAGTTTTATTAGCATCCCAGAGGAATAAATTGTCTACCAGTCTTCAGTTTCAGGGAGAGTGGGAACTAGCTGGCAACCCTATAGCAATTAATGGTTATTTCATAGTTATTTACTTTGGCAAGAGTGTGATAAGAAACTATGCTATTCCTTTGTTATGAACCCCTCACAACGTGGGCAACAGAGGTAGTTGTTTTACAGTTATGTTGGCTCTAGGCACATTGGGGTTTATATATTATTTTGGGGAGGTTGTTCCATAACGTATTACTGGATTCCTGGGTTGTCCTTATGACATCACTAATGACATAATGAGGACATTATCTAAACCCAATCAGATTGACATGAGATAAAGACCCAGGGCTTTTCTCATTATGCAGAATTTGGGCTTCTGAATTTAGATTTAAAGGGTCAGGGTCTTCTAGAATACATATGAGATAAATACAGATGGATATAAAAATGTAAAAGAAAACAGTTTAACAAGTTTCTCATATTGCTATGGCAATGGGCAGAGCCTTTGCTCTTAGTTTCTCCTAATCTGGTGAGCTCAGATGCCCATATCCCACCCAACCCTCTCAGTTCATGCTTTTCTTTCAAACGTCCTTCTGTGGGTAGGCTTTTGATCATCAGTGAAAGTTTAAAGAAAGCGAAGGTCAGAAGGAAGAGGGAGCAGCTGTATTTAGGGGTCCTGATTAAATTCTGCAAATTTTAAAAGCTATAAAAATCTAAGTAACATTTTTGCATTTGTTTGGACATTTATGAATGTCATGAATAAGCTTCCCAATGCTTAATTCATAAAATGTATTTAGTTTTAGGTGGCACTGTCCCTTAATTCAGTGTTAATTACTTAACACTGATGTTTCCAGAATGCTGACAGCTTGTTTATAATAAAGTGTCTTATGACATCAATAGAAAGAAGTAAACTTGCAATGTGTATTACTGCCCTTGTAGGATTGGAAACAGTTCATAGAGCCTTATTGTCATGGTGAGAAACAAATTGGGAGGGATGGAAGTAGAGAGTAAGGTAAACTATAGATTAGGAAATCAATAGTCCTGTGTGCAAGATTAAAATTTTACACGTAAATCTATTGTGTTTAACCCTTTGAATGCCAGAGGGGTACGGAAAAGCATTGCAAAGCAATGCGTTCCATACTCCTCTGGCATTCAAAGGGTTAACCCTTTAAGTGCTAGAGATGCATTAAAAACGTCACTGCCACTCAAATAGTTAAACCTTGCTCTTTCATATAACAGCAACTTGTATAAAATATTGCTGTCCCTTTAAAGAGCATGTATATAATGAGATAAAATTCTTAACTGAACAGCTGGTTCCAATAGCATATTTATAACTGTCACATCTGCAGAGAGCCAGACCAGTACACTGAAGGTGGGTGCACTGCCATATGATGTCACTGGAGGCTCAATTTTTCTCAGGAATACTAACAAACCTGGTGTAAAGTCTGAGTCTGACTAAGACTAAAGCAAATCAGCCTGCATAATATGACTCCTGCCAGTATGTGGGATTTGGCATTAAATTATTTAGAATCTCTCACATAGCATTAGTGACCTGTCAATTCTTCTCTTTACATCACTAGCAACATACAACCTGGCATATGCATCAAGGTATATACTGGTTCATATACACAAAGTGGAGTACAGCAATGCAGAGGCAAATCAGCTGCATCATACAAGACAAATAAACATTACAATTGAAGTGGTGTTTTAAACCCTTGAGTTCTTTAGAGGTCTACAATGCATGTATTGCAAACCTTTCCATCCAATTGTGTCCCAGCTAACAAAGTAATTCACTTGCTGTGTCATAAAACAAACAATAAAAACTCTTACCCATGCATGAAAACAATTGTATAACAGGCAGTGCAAATAATAAATACATTAATATATTGATGATATTCATCTTCAGACCAAAATGTTTGCTTTCTTGTTTTAGCTTTTAAATGCGTTCTTACAGTTCTTCACAACTATTAGCAAAGAGTATGATATCCTATATAATAATTCGCTAAATCGTGTGTAATGCCGCAACATGTGCAGTAGACACTGCTGCAGTCATGCGCAGTAGAGACTGCCCGCGCCGCGGCTGATACAGAGCTTGGCACTCCGAAGGAGCGTTCAGCTCTGTATCAGCCGTGGCGCGGGCAGTCTCTACTGCGCATGACTGCCCCGCAACCTGGTGGCTGTGACACTGTGGCCCGTGTAACGGGCTGTTCAACTAGTATTCTATAAAATGTAAGTGTTGTAGGTAGTCTCCATTAATCTTAAGCCCTTTTTTGTCCCAACTTAGATTGCAAAAAATGTCTTCTAAACAAGCAGTACATTTTTTGGGAGATTGTGTCTCCTTGTTGTATGCCTTTTTCTATGTTGATATGAACTTTATCATTGTTGACCTCTATTGGTGCAGTTGCATTTTCATATATTGGATGGAGGATACTGATGCAAGCTCTGTCTTTTCCTTGGTGGATCAGGGCATGAATTAGTGTTTGCTTTTTCACTGAGTAAAAAGGTCTTTTAATTTTCGTTGAAGGTTATGGACAATGGAAGGTTGTATTCATTATCATTAAGTCACTCTATAACTTGTTGTACTGTTTGGATATCGTCCATTGTACGGAAACTACTCCTGAAGCCTACTTGTTCTTTAGCGTGTACCATGTTAAGTACTTTATCCATTCTTCTTGATAGTATCTTTTTAAAAACTTTACAGACTTAAGCTTATTAGTTGGCAGTCTTTTAGATAAGCTTTATCACCCTTTTTGTGCAATAGGATGACATCTGCATTTTTTCATGTTTCAAGCACTTTGCTGAGTATTAGGCATTTTGAAAATAGTTTAGCTAGGGCTTTGAATAAGGGCTGACATCTGACTTTCAACATTTCAGTAGTAACTTTATCAGGACCAGCTGCTTTGCCATTTTTCATTGATTTTATTGCAGCTTCTACTTCTTCTTCAAAACTTCAGACACAGCTTCAGCCTCTGGCATTGCAGTTGGTTGTTGTCCTTCATTCTTATAAATATTTGAATACAATTCTTCCACTCATTTTATATATCTATATACATCTCTCTCTCTCTCTTTCTCTCTCTAACTCTGTCTCACTCAATATATATATATATATCACTCCCATGGATCCTTTCCTTATTATGGAAAGAGTGTTTGCACGTGAAGCAAAGAACTATGCCATCTGGAGAATATTCTCCTGGAAGGTTCACTCAAGGTAGACAGATAAATCTAAGATAACAAGCAAAATCAATCCAAAATCTGCCACCCCTCATTGGAACCGAATGGCAGATTACAGTCCAGTCCCTCAACATGGCTCAGCAACAAAAAAAATTACCCTTATTCCCTGGAGGATTGTGATCTACTTCCTACGGCACTGGGAAGACCAGTTCAATGGTTGAGGGTGCTAAGAATCACCAGGATCTATCAGGCTGCTGTCATGGTTTTGTAAGAACACTCAGACAAGTTAGTAAGGTAAAACCCAAATACTTTTCAAACTAAACAGTTGCTATGTTCTTTAAATTATTTACGTTTATGCCCCTACAAGTAGTCACAGTGATGATGAAGTTGAAGAATTTTATGATAATTTATTACGCTTCTACACACAGGATAATTATTATCACTACAAATTTATAATGGCAGACTTCAATACAAGAATTGGTAAGATCCAAAATGGTGAAGAATCAATGGGACCACAGGGACTGAAAAAAAGAGGTGATAGAGGAAACCAACTGATTGAATCTGCAAAAGAACAACATTTGTACATCATAAATTCATTTTACAGGAAAATGGCCCAGAGAAAATGGACATGAAAAAAACCTAATGGTAATACAACTGAAATTGACTTCATACTTGCAAATAATAAAATTATATTCACTGACTGCTCACTCTTAAATCACTTTATCTTTGGAAGTGACCATTGTCTAGTGAAAGCACAAATCAAAGTTGACTGCAAGAAAGTATATGATCAAGTCAACAAAAGTGAAGATTGACACTGGCCAGTTTTTTAAAAATCATTAGAACTTTGAGTTAGCACTGTCTAATCTCTTCAACGTGCTGCAAAACCATCTAGCCACAGACATTTCAACCCACAATGAAAAGTTACTGAGACTATCATAGACATTGCCCATTCAAATACTATGAAACAAGAAACACCAACCCAAATAGCACATGAAATAGTAGCCATGATGCAAAATGATGCAAAAGTATCAAGAACTGAAGTAAAATGTAAATATTAGAATATGTAGAAATAGTAGAATATGTACAAATGTGTAAGATCATAAGTGGATAACAGAAGAAAAACACAAGTTAAATGTTGAGCTCATCAAAAGGACACTGGAAGAAAAGCAAGTGCTGAAAAAAGCAAAATGGAAGATGGTTACATGTTAGCATTAACGCTTGAACATGGTACAACAGCAAACACTCAAAAACAAATAATAAAGAATTCTATTAAACTCTTTATAAGGATGAAGGGAAAGAGGGGTAGGATGAAATCTCACACCGTGTTCCCGTGGAAAATTCTGTCTGATTTTTCGTGGTAAAATCCGCTTTAAAACTAGCGATTAAAATGTTCTCATTTTTCACCCATTGTCCAAAATGTTTCGCCTTTTTTCAATGGCTAGAAAGTTTCTGCCCATTGGTTTACGTGTTTTTCACCCTTTTGCTATAAAAACGTGACATATTTGCGGAAGTCAAACACAACAGAAGCAGCTACAAAGTAGGGTAGATGATCTGTGCTGTTCTGTTGTGATTTTGAGGCAAAATTGAGGCAGGAGAGGCTCATAGTGGCTGCTATCACTATGAGCAGGTTTAAAAATAATAAAAGGAGGGACTGGAAGGACCATTATGTGTCCATTGAGTCTGAGTCTGAGGAGGAAGTGAGCACTACAGAACCCATGCTGTCCAGTCCCCCTAAATCACTCCTCGTTTTTTTGGGGAAATTACTGTCAAGGGAGGAACAAAAGGGTAGTAGTAGTAGTGAGAGCAGGACAGGTTAGCTGCCTATGCCTGCTGTAAGACGAGCTGCTCCTGCTGCCAGATGTGCTGCCAGTGCCACCACCAGTGCTGTGCCTGCTCTCAGTGCTAAACCTGTTGCCACCAGTGCTGAAGCTGCTGCTAGTGTTTCTTGTAATGCTCAGAAGGGGAAGAAGGAGAAGATGATTACCAAGTATGACAGTAGGGGACCCTAAGTCACACTTGCCATCCCCAAGCAGTACCTCCAGTGCTAGTATTACTACTACTAAGGTCCAGCAGCTTGTTAACGTTAGGAGTGAAGGAGAGGGTAATCAGTAGTCTAGTGACTGTGAGTAGGAAGATTCAGGGGCTGAAACTGATGTGGTTGGTGTTAGTAGTAGTAGTAGTAGTGGTGACAGTGATGGTAAAGCAGCTGGTACGTCTAGTGTTAGGAGAGTGGTAGGGGAAGCAAATAAGAACATCCAGACTTGCAGCCAAAGGAGCCCACACCATTCCCCTGGCCCTGGGATTCACCTTCCCGCCACAGGGTTGTCCATGTGGAACATGATCCTGAAAAAGGCAGATTTGTCACAACCACAATAATACCCCCTCCACCAGCAGGAGCACAGATCAGCTGCCTTTGCCTGTGCTACTGCTGCCTGTCTGCCGTCTTCACATCACCAAGAAATGGCAAGTGTGACATTAAGGGATCCTCTGTCACATTGCTCGTCACCTCCTCCAACCAGCAGTGAGCTTTTGGAGTTTGTGGAATTTGCAGCTGCTCTAATTCCTGCTGCTGCTGAGTTGCAAGGGCAGCAGGATGCTGAGAAGCAGGCTACTGTGCCACAAACCACCGTGGACACAGTGGGGATGGGGTCAACAAGTGATGTGGGATTACTAAGACAGGTTCCACTTGCCAGCAGCAGCAACAAATATACCAGAAGTGGTGGGGGGCTAGTTATGTGCTGCTACTTCCTCAGGCACATCACTGGAGCTAGTCACGTGGCAAGTGGAACCTTCATCATCCATCTCCCATGTTACTGCTATTGTTGATCCCATTCCCTTTCAGCTGCCTAGTCATTCTGCTGCTTAAACAACTCAGTAGCAGCAAGAACAACAGTTGCAAATTTCGCAATTATGGACTCAGGAGGGGGACATTTGACAATGACCAGTGCCCACTGGCCAACATGACCTGCTAGCACTAGGCTAGTATGGCATTTTTTTTCTCAGAGCTTGTGCTTTAAAAAATTTTTAAAAAAAAAATCATAATCCTACAAAAAAATAAACACTTTTTGGGGGTTTGTTTCTAACAAGCCTAAGTCCTACAAATCAATGTTTCCTTAGGGCTTGTGCCAAACAAGTGTAAAGCCTACAAATCGATGATTCCTCAGGGCTTGGACTTTTAACAAATCATCCTCTATAAAATGTTCTGTCAGGTCAAGTATCAGTCCACCCCAGTGGCAGCTTATGTCAGGGGTTGGTTCCTGTCTCTATCACTTCACATACTAATGTCTTACATTTTTATTAACTGTCCCCACAATACCAGTCAAGAAACCCCCCAAAACAAAACCCCTGTTCAACTGATTCATTCCCCAGACCACCCACCAACACAGACACCCTCCTCAGATCCCTTTTATACCATGTTTTATGGGTTTTTTTTAATTTTATTTAGGATTTAATTTTTAATAACATGTTCCCCAATCCCAGTAAACAACTCCCCCAAAAACCATCCCCTGTTCAACTGATTCTTTCCCCACACCCCGCCAACACAGGCACCCTCGTGCACCTTTAATACTATGCCTTTGGGAAATTAAAAAATATTTGTTTTGTGTTGTGTGTAAATTGAATGTTCCCATTGATTTCAATGGAATGAGCTAGGCGAAAAAAGCTGGAAAAAACAGAAAATCCTCACTTTTCACAGGAGATTATTTGCCAAGCGGAAAGTGCCATTTTTCGCCGTTTTCAGTCTGAGGCAAAAAATTGTCGCCCTTCCCTAAAGGGCAATACAACCTTCCATTATACATAGCCTTCAATTACTCAAAAAAGGCCTTTGACTCAGTGAAAAAGCAAGCAATAATTGATGCACTGATTATTAGGGATGGGCGAAACTTTCTGCCTCAAACTGAAATTGGAGAAAAATGGCACTTTCCGCTTGGCGAAAAATTTCCCGTGAAAAGTGCCAATTTTCCATATAAAGGGGTCTCAGGAGGGTGTCTGTGTTGGTGAATGAATGCATCATTTAAACAGGGAATTTGTTTTGGGGGGCTTTCTTGACTGCTAGTGGGGGGACAGTTAATAAAAAATAAATAAAATAAGAATTTTGTATTTAACGTGATAGAGACTGGAACCCCCTTACATAAGCTACCACTGGGGTGGACTGATACTTGACTTGATAGAGTATTTTGTAGAGGATGATTTGTTTGGTTTGTTGTTAGAGGCCTTTGTAGGACTTAGACTTATTAGAGGCCTAAGCCCTGAAGACACATTGATTTTAGGACTTAAGCAAGTTTGGAACAAGCCCTAAGGAAACATTGATTTGTAGGACTTAGACTTGTTAGAAACAACCCCCCAAAAAATTGTTTATTTGTATTTGTATTTAAATTGTATTTGTATTTTTTTTATTTTTTTATTTATTTTTTTTTGAAAACACAAGCCCTGAGAAAAAAATAAAAATGCCCTACTGGCCTAATGCCAGCAGGTCATGTTGGCTAGTGGACACTGTCAAATGTCCTCCTTAGTCCTAAGTTGCAACTGTTGTTTGTACTGCTGCTGCTGAGTTGTTTAAGCAGGAGGATGACTAGGCAGCTGAAAGGGAATGGGATCAACAATAGCAATAACATGGTTGATGATGGATGATGAAAGTTGCACTTGCCACAACTAGCTCAAGTGATGCGTCTGAGGCAGTAGCAGCACAATAAGTATCCCCCTCTATGTGGAGAAAAGAAGAAGTTGGCCAATAATTCTTCTCCACCTGCCCCTCCTCCAAAATCATGGGTGTGTTGTTATTAGAAAATACACTTTTCCCTTGAGAGCAGGAACTGTGGCTCTCATCAGCAACCACAATGTGCACAGTGTGTGTGTGTGGTAAATAACATCTGAGGGCACAACTGTATCCAAACACCATGACACCCGAATCCAAGTAATGCCACTGTCACTGTACCCCTTGTCCAGACCCCGGTAAGGACACATGACAACTTGCTGAAAGTTTAATAGTAATGATGAACCCTTCTTGTCAGAATCCTAGCATATTTTGTGGGATGGAATCTCCTCAGATGCTGCCTGATGACCTTGTATCAATTCTTCTCCACCACACTGGCATGTGTGGTCAGTGCACCACACAGTGTGCAGTGGGTAGAGATGAACTGCCATATCCTAACATCAAAAGATTGGCTATCATTTTGCGGGGGAGGTGACGATGAACGAGGTGGATTAGCAAGAGATGTACTTGTTACCTTAGCGGAAGAAGGTGATGTTGATGGCGAGCTAGTTGTTTCGCTCATCATGGAACTTCCAGTGTCTGTCTGGGTTTCTTTATTCTTCGTCCTGTTTGATCTCCACCTTTCTGGAGAGTCAGGGGGTACAGTAACAGCGGTTCTAGATTTCTGTAATGGGTGTTTGGCTTTAACATGTTTGACATAAATTTCATGGTGTCTGTGTTTCATGTGTGTTATCAGGGAGGTTGTGCCAAGGTGTGTTCCCTCCTTTCCCCTTTTTACTAACTTGTCACAAATTTTGTACCTTACATTTGTTGTTGAAGACTGCACTGTGCCTGTCGGAGAAAATAATAGTCCCACACCCATGACTTCTGGGGGGAGGGATAGGGAACAGGTGGAGAAGAATGACCTCTTTCTTCTTGTCCTCCACATCCCCATTCACTTTCTGTGGCAGCGGATAATGTTACTACTGTTGCTGCTACTGCCTCAGATTTAGCACTGCAGCTAGGATCAGGAGGAGTATTGCTACTGCTGGAAAGTGGAACCTGTCCTAGTCCAGAATCACTTGTTGACCCCATTCCCACGGTGGTCTGTGGCACACTAGCCTGCTTCTCAGCACCCTGCTGTCCTTTCATCTCAGCAGCAGCAGCCACAGCACAGATTAGAGCAGTTGCAATTTCCGCAAATTCCAAAAGCTGATTGCTAGTGGTGGTGGTGATGCCCATCATCATCCCTGTCTCCCATTCCTTCTCAGTTTCTGATAAAAAGGTCATCAATGTCTCTCCTACCCCAGCTTCTTCAACACCACAACCATCTCTAGTCCCTATGTGCTGCTGCTCTATTACAGACATTTCACTGCTGCTTGGAGGAGGTGACGAGCAATGTGACAGAGGGTCCCCTGCTGTCACACATTGCATAAATTTTCACCCCCCTCTGAGTACTACAAGAAATACTAGTAGCGGGCAAAGTATTGGTGGCAGCAGGTTCAGCACTTGCAGCAGGTTTAGCACTAGCAGCAGGTTCAGCACTTACGGCAAGTACAACAGTAGTGGCAGCACATCTGGCAGCAGGTACAACACTAGTGACTGCAGGTACAGCAATGGTGACACTGGCTGCAGGGGCAGCACATCTAGCAGCAGGCACATGCAGCTGACCTGTCCAGCTCTCACTAGTACTACCCTTTACTCCCTCCCTTCCCATTCCCTTTTCTCTCTCCCTTCCCATTAAATTCCCCAATATCCCTTTGGGGGATTTAGGGGGACTGGACAGCATTGGTATAGTAGTGGTCCCTTCCTCCTCCTCCTCAGACTCAGTGGACACATAATGGTCACTATGAGCTTTTCCTGCCTCACTTTTTGCAAAATATCAAAAGAGAACAGCACAGCACGTCTATCTCGCTCTGTAGCTGCTTCTATTGTGTCTGCCTTTAGCAAAAAGTCACGTTTTTATAGCGGAAGTGCGAAAACAATGTAAATCTATGGGCGGAAACTTTCTTGCCATTGAAAAAATGGCTAAAAATGTTGGCCAATGGGTGAAATATGGGAAAATTTTAACCACTAGTTTTAAAGTGGATTTTCCTGTGAAAAAACAGATAACAGTGTGGTTTTCGTAAAATTTCCCAGCGACAACTTTCTCCCACCGCTACTGATCATCCAAGGAATAGATAGAGCTTACATCAATATATGAAAATGCAACTGCATCAATACCAGTCAACAATGATAAAGTCCAGATCATCAAAAAAGGCATTGAACAAGGAAACACAAACTCCAGAAAAGTATATTCTGTTTGTTTAGAAGACATTTTTCTCAATATAAATTGGGACAAAAAATAACTTAAGATCAATGGAGGATGCATTTTTGACTACATTTTGAAGACAATACCCTACTCTTTGCCGTACTGAAGAACTGCAAAAACATACTGAAAAGCAAAAATTTGGGTCAAAAGAAGACTATCACTCGATTTTTGATGGCTTACATTGCACAATACAGCAATTTGGATGTCTTGGTCTCGGTACCATTACCATTGGGAAAAAAAAACCCAGGTGTTTCGGGTTTTTAAGTCAGGTTTCAGTATCACATTACCAAAGTTGCTAAAATAAAACCAATGGTAAGTTTACACAATGCCAGTCCAAAAAAAGCCCGTAAGAGACAACTAGAAATAACACGCAAGTAGCATACTATTACCTACAGTCAGTATTACTGTGTGTTTTGTGGTTACATTTTATGCCAGTAATCATGTGCCTCAAAGTTGAAGCCTAGAAGCCACAACAACGGTTTCAAACCATAGTTGTTTCAATGAAAGCAGTGCAGAATACATACAAGCATGCTCTCTAAGAACAAAATTAATAGATTACTGGCAACTTAACCCATGAAAGCACCAAAACTAATGGACAAGTGTCAAGTTAACCCCTGAAAGCACCCAAACTAATGGAAAAGTGTCAAGTTAAGCCCTGGAAGCACCCAAACTAATGGTCAAGTGTCAAGTTAACCCCTGACAGCACCCATAAATAATGGACAAGTACAGTGTGCATAATATTGCCGTGGACACCAGATTATTGTCTGACCTCCTCCCTGATCTTCTTAATGAGGTACCAGTGCACAGCCATTGGAGGATGATATCCTCAGAGGTTGGGAGACATGGGACAAGGTTATCAGGGAATACTTTGCTGTGAGTCTCATGCATACACCGACCTCAGGCCAACAACACCAGATCACCAACATGGCTTCACATTTCCCAAACATCAAACATGTTTCCTCTCCATTCCCAGGATGATGGTCTTCTGCTGGACACCTGCCACTGTACCTGAGTGTTGTAGAACTGACTGTTCCTTCTGGACTTCCTCTTCAGAGCTGACACCAACTCCAAGAATGCCCTACAACATATAGCCTGTCAAATTCCCGGGACATAGGCTTCAGTGGTTTCAAAGGATACAGATGCCTTACAAGGGATGACAACAGGTGAGTCTGTACTGACACCTAACATGTGTGATATCCCTCAGTGTAGGTTGTTCCCTATGTAACACACCTCACATAGTCATATGTGATTTGTTCACTGTCTCACATCTATTTAATTCTCTTTCCCTACAGACTTATTCATGTCACTAATCTGCAGATGACCCTATGGCTCATGGATGCAGAAGAGATGTATGTGTGTGATGCACCTCCCTTTCTTCCTGGAGTTGTATGTTTATACTTCGAGTACCATTAAAACCAACACTGCGCTCATGAACATGTCATATTGTGTCATACTTAACAGGTATATGTCATGTGCTTAACCCTATGAATGCCAAGGGGCAACACTACGCATTGCTTTACAACACATGGCTTCCCCTCTGGCATTCAGAGGGTTAATGAAAAGTCAACACATGTGAGAACTTAGACACATCTGCTATGCCTCATGCCTATGAATTCTGCTCCCAGCCTGTTCAATGGTAGGTATGTCTGCAACACAAAGATATAGTGAGTGTTACAGACTAGTGATGATCGAGCACCCCAATGCTCGGGTGTTCGGGTGCTCTGACCGAGCGCCCCCGGAGGCTCGAGTGCTCGGCCGAGCACCCGAGCCCCATTGAAGTCAATGGGAGGACTCGAGCATTACACCAGTCACCCCCTGCTCTGATGAGGGGAGGGTGCCTGGTCCATAGGAAAAGGGCAGAAAATGATGGAAACACCACAGAAATGGTTCAGGGACAGCATAGGGAGGATGTCTGGATGCATCTTGGACTCCAACATCGCTGCTGGGAACGATCTTTTGCCCGTAGTACGCCATTTTTACAGACTGACCGTAAAACACACAAAAAGAAAGATAAAAACGACTTTAGGCGAAAAATTGTTACCAAACAGTATTTGCTGTATATTTACTTGTATATCATCTGCAAATTCTGCAAAAAATTTAATCGATTTTTCGGAACTGGGGCCATGATTAAGAGGGAAACGTGCGCAGAGGCAAATTCTCCCAAAAATTTCCTCGATTTTTCTGAACTGAGGCCATGATTAAGAGGGAAACGTGCGCAGAGGCAAATTCTCCCAAAAATTTCCTCGATTTTTCTGAACTGAGGCCATGATTAAGAGGGAAACGTGCGCAGAGGCAAATTCTCCCAAAAATGTCCTCGATTTTTCTGAACTGGGGCCATGATTAAGAGGGAAACGTGCGCTGAGCCGACCATCTAAAACATTATGGGTGAGGGTCTGCTGCGGAGCTGACCATCCTAAACATTATATGCGAAGGCCCGCTAGTGAGCTGACGCTATAAAACATTATATGAGAGGGCCCGCTAGAGAGCTGACCCAATAAAACATTATATGAGAAGGCCCGCTGGTGAGCTGACCTATACAAAAATTGTCAAACTGCGCCCGCTGGTGAGCTGGCCCTATATAAAAATTATATCACTGGGCCCGCTGGTGAGCTGGCCCTATATAAAAATTATATCACTGGGCATATGGAAGAGAGTCAACCATATACCCGTTTTTTGGGTGGAAGGGGTGAATGGGAATACAGAGTATTCCCATCATTGTAAATAACATATCTAAAGTGACTTTATGTTCACCCGGGGCTTTCCTCCAGTGGAGTGGAGAAGTCAGGGGAAATCCAGGCCTTGTTCATTTTTATAAGTGTCAACCTATCAGCATTTTCGGTGGAAAGGCGGATACGCTTATCTGTTATGATGCCACCAGCAGCACTAAATACCCGCTCAGACAGAACGCTGGCGGCAGGGCAGGCCAGCACCTCCAAGGCGTAGAGTGCCAGTTCATACCACGTGTCCAGCTTGGACACCCAGTAGTTGTAAGGCACAGAGGGATCATTGAGGACGCTGACACGGTCTGCTACGTACTCCTTCACCATCTTCCAAAACTTTTCCCTCCTTGTGACACTAGGCTGCGCATCAGGGTGAGGGTGCTGGCGGGGTGTCATGAAGGTGTCCCACGCCTTGGAGAGTGTTGCCCTGCCTTTGTCGGAACTGCTGTGTGCTCCCCTTTTCTCCCCTTCTCGGTTGGCCAAGGTAGCACGTACTCTGCCGCCAGCGTTGTCAGATGGAAAATTTTGGAGCAATTTTTCGACAAGAACCTTCTGGTATTGCACCATTTTGCTTGTCCTCTCCACCGGAGGAATGAGAGATGAGAAATTCTCTTTGTAGCGGGGGTCCAGAAGGGTGAACACCCAGTAATCCGTGTTGTCTAAAATGCGTATAACGCGTGGGTCACGGGAAAGGCAGCCTAACATAAAGTCAGCCATGTGTGCCAGAGTACCAACAGGCAAGATTTCGCTGTCCTCACCAGGAGGATGACTCTCAATCTCCTCATCCTCTTCCTCCTCTTCTGCCCACCCACGCTGAAGAGATGGAACTAAAGTTCCATGGCTACCCTCTGTAGCGGAGGCAACCGTGTCTTCCTCCTCCTCCTCCTCCTCCTCCGCCTCCTCCAATTGTCGCTGAGAAGACGAAGTGAGGGTGCTCTGGCTATCACCTTGTGTAAGCTCTTCCTCCCGCATTTCCACCTCTTCCACATGCAAAGCGTTGGTTTTAATTGTGAGCAGCGAGCGTTTCAGTAGACACAGAAGTGGGATGGTTACACTGATAATAGCGTTATCGCCGCTCACCATCTGTGTCGATTCCTCAAAATTGCGTAAAACCTCACAGAGGTCTGACATCCATTCCCACTCCTCACTTCTGATTAGAGGAAGGTGAACAGAGAGGCGACGACCGTGTAACAGCTGGTACTCCACTACTGCCCTCTGCTGCTCACAAAGCCGGGCCAACATGTGGAAGGTGGAGTTCCAGCGCGTGCTCACGTCACACAGCAGCCGGTGAGCTGGCAATTGTAAGTGTTGCTGCAGCTTCAACAGGCCGGCTGAAGCTGTAGATGACTTACGGAAATGTGCACACATGCGGCACACCTTGGTCAAGAGATCATGCAAATTGGGGTAGGTTTTTAGAAATCGCTGAACCACTAAATTAAATACATGCGCTAGGCATGGTACGTGTGTGAGCTTGCCGAGCTCCAAAGCCGCCACCAAGTTACGCCCATTATCACACACAACCATGCCTGGTTGCAGGTTGAGTGGCGAGAGCCACTGCTCGGTCTGGTGACTAATCCCCTGCAACAGCTCTGAGGCCGTGTGCTGTTTGTCCCCAAGGCAGATCAGCTTCAGCACGGCCTGTTGACGCTTCCCCACTGCAGTGCTACACTGCTTCCAGCTACCGGCTGATGGGTGAGTGGCGCTGCGCGCAGAGAATTCGGAGGTGGAAACGGAGGAGCCAATAACGTAGGTGCTGGTGGAAACCCTGATGGAGGTAGGGCTCGCAATCCTCGGCGTGGGTAGCACCTGTGCCATCCCAGGGTCCGAGTCGCTCCCAGCCTCCACGACATTCACCCAGTGTGCCGTCAGGGAAATGTAGCGTCCCTGGCCACAAGCACTTGTCCATGTGTCAGTCGTTAAGTGGACCTTCCCAGTAACTGCGTTGGTCAGGGCACGGGTGATGTTACGGGACACATGGTGGTGTAAGGCGGGGACGGCACACCGGGAAAAGTAGTGGCGGCTGGGGACTGCGTACCGAGGGACAGCTGCTGCCATCAGGCTGCGGAAGGACTCAGTCTCCACAAGCCTAAATGGCAGCATTTGGATGGCCAGTAATTTGGAAAGGTGTGAGGTTAGTGCTATGGCATGTGGGTGGGTGGCTGGGTATTTTCACTTGCGCTCAAATGCCTGGGGTAACGACATTTGGACGCTGTGCTGGGACAGGGAAGTGGATGTGGTCGCTGATGGTGCTTCAGATGGTACAGGTGCAGGGCGGGAGGTATGCGGGCCTGCGCCTTCGACAGGCGATTGGCCGGCACCGAAAACAGGGGAAGAGGAGGCAGTGGTGTGGCCTGCAGACACAGATGGGCGATCCGGGCGTTCCTCCCACTTATTACGGTGCTTGGATGCCATGTGTCGGATCATGCTGGTGGTGGTGAGGTTTCTAGTGTTCATGCCTCGGCTCATTCTGGTGTGGCACAGGTTGCAAACTACAATTCTTTTGTCGTCCGCACTTTCCTTAAAAAAACGCCATACCGCGGAACACCTAGCCCTTGGCAAGGGAGATTTACGCAAGGGGGTGCTCCGTGGAACATTTGCGGGCCGGTTTGGTGCGGTCCGCCTTCTTTCTGTAGCCACACCACTGCCTCTTCCAGCCTGTTGAGGTGCTGCAGATGGCTCACCCTCAGGACTGCTGTCATCGCTCGGCTCTACACCTTCCCAGGTGGGGTCAGTCACCTCATCGTCCACCAAGTCCTCCTCCACTTCCTCACTCTGATCATCCTCCTCATGTCTTGATCCCACCACATACTCAGTCATTGACAGCTGTATATCATCCTCCTCATCAAGGTCTTGAGACAGTAATAGTGGTTGATTTAATGGCAACTGTGTCTCATCATCATCATCATCCACTTCCTTTGACCTTAAATGCCGTTCACCTCTGTCATCTTCTTGTGATTGGGTACCCTCTAGAGGTTGTGAATCAGGGCACAAGATCTCATGTTCCTCTGCAAGCGTGCTTGGAGAGAGGTTCAAATTAAGGATTGGTGATGAGACGAGCTCCTCACTATATCCCAGTGTGGGATCACTTCTTTGACCAGATCCTCTATGGTGGGAGGAAGGATGATCAGGGTGAGGATTATGTTGACCAGACTCTTGGCTACTGAGAGTGGACTTGGTGGAAGACAGGGTGGTGCTTAACCGACTGGAATCAGTATCAGCTGACATCCAACCGACCACCTGTTCGCAGTGGTCGGACCTCGAGAGTGATGTCCTGCGACGCCCTGTAAACTGAGACATGAAGCTAGGTATGGTGGATGTCTTTCTGTCTTGTGCTCTGGCACCAGGCACAGTTTCTACGCGTCCTGACCCGCGCCCTGAACTATCAGGATCACGTCCACTTCCCCGTCCCTTTTTACCCGCCTTCTTCATATTACACGGAATATGTGCTGCAAATCTGCAACTTTGCACAGTAAACAGAATGTTCTCCTAATATGCAACTTTGCACACTAAACAGAATGTGCTTCTTATCTGCGGCTAGGCACACTGAATGGAATATGTGACTTTGATATTTTACACTTTGCACAGTTAACAGAATGTTCTCCTAATACGCAACTTTGCACACTAAACAGAATGTGCTTCTTAACTGCGGCTCGGCACAGTGAATGGAATATGTGACTTTGATATTTTACAGTTTGAACAGTTAACAGAATGTTCTCCTAATATGCAACTTTGCACACTAAACAGAATGTCCTTCTTAACTGCGGCTCAGCACAGTGAATGGAATATGTGACTTTGATATTTTACAGTTTGAACAGTTAACAGAATGTTCTCCTAATATGCAACTTTGCACACTAAACAGAATGTGCTTCTTAACTGCGGCTACGCACAGTGAATGGAATATGTGACTTTGATATTTTACAGTTTGCACAGTTAACAGAATGTTCTCCTAATATGCAACTTTGCACACTAAACAGAATGTGCTTCTTAACTGCGGCTCAGCACAGTGAATGGAATATGTGACTTTGATATTTTACAGTTTGCACAGTTAACAGAATGTTCTCCTAATATGCAACTTTGCACACTAAACAGAATGTGCTTCTTAACTGCGGCTACGCACAGTGAATGGAATATGTGACTTTGATATTTTACACTTTGCACACTAAACAGAATGTTCTGCTAATCTTAAACTTTGCACACTAAACAGAATGTGCTGCTAATCTGAAACTTTGCACACTAAAAAGAATGTGCTGCTAATCTGCAACTTTGCACACTGAACAGAATGTGCTCTAATCTGCAACTTTGCACACTAAAAAGAATGTGCTGCTAATCTGCAACTTTGCACACTGAACAGAATGTGCTCTAATCTGCAACTTTGCACACTAAACAGAATGTGCTGCTAATCTGCGGCTAGGCACAGTGAACAGAATATGTGAAGTTTTTTTTTTTATATCTCTGCCCCCCCAAACAAAATAAACTGCTGCCCCCACACACAGTAGTCCTAAAAAGGACTTTTGGGTCTTTTTTTTTTTTCAACAACACTTTTCTTCTCCCTACACTGGCTTTCCCTTCCTATCCTCATCTCTCCCTGGCTAAGACTGAGCCGAACTCGCTGGTCAGGTGCTATACAGCACCCGATCACGGGTTCTGGCCAGCCAATCAGTGTAATGCCAGCAGCCAACATGGCTGCTGGCATTACACTGATGTCAAAGCCTCCCTGCACGTTTATTGGCTGCGCAGCAGCCGCGAAACGTGCGGGGAGGAGACCCGAACATGGCGGGCGAGCACATGCGGTACTCGTACGAGTACCGCCATGTGCCGAGCAGAGCGATGCTCGAGCCGAACCGAGCTTCGGCCGTGCATGCGCGCTCATCACTATTACAGACCAATCCACCATACTGGGGGGGGGATTTACTAAGGTGTGATAAAGTGGTGATAATGTCTCCAGTGATATCACTTTTCCACTTCCTAGTTTATTCCATGGCGAACAGGGCACTGACAAACATCTCCAAAGTTGGAGAAATCTTATTGCCTGGGCTCTATAGCACAACAGAGGAATTGGACAATTGAGGAACTAGAGAAGTCATCTCCACTTCATCACCTCTTCATCACAGCTTAGTGAGTGTCAGTTCACATGAAATGTCATATACACAAATACCATGTTGTATATCCCCACAAATCTGAACCATTGTGTGTGTGAATGTGTTTTCCCCCAACCACACATCAGTATACTCCAGTAAGGCATGTTACCAGATCTCAGTACAGGCTCTGGAAGCAATCATTATTCCATGGCCATTGGTCACATGTCATCTGTGATGAACACCACATGTGACACACTGAAGGGATCAAGAACACAGGAAGTGTTGGGATGTTTGAGATGTAGTTTGGGGAATACAGACTCAGTTATTGTTACCTGATTCACTTGTGCTAGTGTGTTTGCATGTGTCCCAGATGTCAGTTGGCATGCATGTTGCCATCCTGTCACCTGTGAAACATGTTTTGTTGTCCCTACACTGTCCCAATGTTACCAATCTGAACCTGCATGAACCATATGTAAGTAACAATTTGTGTGTGCATCAGTTGTTGTTGACCCACAGCTTACATGAGACCCATCTGTGTCCCCCACGTTGATGAGTCCCAGGTAATATGAAGGTCAGCAACAGCTGAGGATTGTTTGTTGCACTGATGCAACACACATAAACCCCAAAGGACTGTGGAGTGCCAAAGTTGTGTCCATTGTATTGCTTTGCATAGACACCATCTTACCAAGGAAGGGATGTTTTATTATAATGGCAAATCACTTCCTTCCCTTTTTTGCCAGGGGAGGGGGGAAGCAAGAGGGGCTGAGGGTCAGATGGTCCCTTCCTTCCAGACCGCCTTGTGGGCTAACCATTTGTTGTGGTCTGGGCTGGTGTTGCAGTGGAGGATGAGGGGGTGGAGGCTGACTGTTGTAAAATGAGGAGCTGAGACTGGATTCGGTTATGATCCTCAACTCCATGAGGACCTGGCCCAAGAGGTCAGCCATCACACCCCTAAATTGCCACAGTTCCTGGGTCAAAGTAGACACCTGTCCCTCCAGGTGTTGATGATGCTGCCTGTTTTCATGCATCATCCACCACTGCAGGTCAAAGAATTCCCTATCCAGGGGAAGCACACCACCAACTGGTTCAGGTGGAGATGGGTTTGGGGACTAAACTGGGCTTGTGGCCGCTGGGGCTCACCCACAAGCCCAATGTGGATATAATCGAGTGACCAGGGTTCTCTCCCCAGCCCACTGACTGTTCTGTGGCCTATTCTATCCTGGTTTTGCATGTGTGCTGGAGGGTGGTGGTGTGAGACATTTTGGGACTGTTGGCCCCATGTGAGACCTGTATGTGTGGCAGAGGGGCATCTGTGGTAGTAGCCATGTGTAGCCCTGGGGCATCCCCCACTATGGGGTTGTAGCAGGTGGCAGCCAACCTGAAGAACCATTTGCCTCAGTGTTAGGTGGGACCAGTGCAAAGACCTAGTGGGACCAGTGCCTATAGGTGTCACTCTGCCAGGTTCACTGGCTGGGGCTGGTCCACTTACTGTGGCTGGTTGTCACGGTTTGTTTGACTCACAGACACAGAGTAAGATAAAAACACAGCTTTATTGAAAAAATAATAAAGAACCCTCACAGGACCTGAACATCACACATATGTTACAGAGAAACAACAGGTTCAAGTGATATAGCATACAATGTATACATATATAGGCTCTACCGGCCTCACCAAAATACCGGGTAAGACAGCCTAGAAGATGGTGCAATAGGACTGAGGAGGCTCTATCGGCCTTACCAAAATACCAGGTAAGGCAGCCCCTGACTGGTGCGACACTGTGTAGAGGAGGCCGTACCGGTGCTATAATGGAGGTAGCAAAGCAGCCGGTTAAATGGAGTGAAGCAACCAACTACTGTGTACCAGCGCATTCACGGTGGCAACACATGCGACTGGAGGTTCAGAGTGTATCGAACCAGTGCCATAAACTGAGCAACACGGAGGCCCTACCGGTGCTATAATGGAGGCAGCACTAGCAACTGGTGTCAGAGTGGAGCAAACCAATTACTGTATACCAGCGCACTCAAGGAGGCAACACTTGCGACTGGAAGGACAGAGTGGAGCAAACCAGTACCACTTACTGGACAAATACGGAGGCCCTACCGGTGCTATAACGGAGGCAGCACTAGCAACCGGTGTCTGAGTGGAGCAAACCAACTGCTGAATACCAGCGCAATCATGGAGGCAACACTTACGACTGGAAGGACAGAGTGGAGCGAACTAGTACCACGTACTGGATAAACACGAAGGCCCTACCGGTGCTATAACGGAGGCAGCACTAGCAACCGGTGAGCAAACCAACTACTGAATACCAGTGCAATCTCGGAGGCAAGACAAGCCTGTGGGCAGCGGGGCCAAACCAGGAAGTCACCGGAAGTCAGAATGTCGCCGAGGCGACCAGAGTTGAAGCGGAACACAGCCAAGTCGGGATCCAGGAACAGGAACATCAGCTAGGCCGGGTCAGGATACCAGAGCAGGATTGTCAGCCAAACCGGATCAGATACGGGAGCAGGAATGTCAGCCAGGCCGGAACAGTACACAGGAACAATACTGGAGAGTAGTCAGGCGATCCGAGTTGGTACACAGGCGCAGGAACAGGAGAGTAGTCAGGCAGGCCAAGGAAGTACACTGGAATCCACAGACAGGCGTTGCACTGGCATCGAAACACCACGAAAGGGCAGTGAAAGGGTGCAGGAGCCCACTCTATATAGGCAATACTGGGCGGGCTAACCACAGGCACCAATGGAAAGTACCCATTGCTAACTGACAGGAAAAACAAGCAATCACGGGCACTGTGATACTGGTCCACCTGCTGGGGCTGGATCACCAGCTGTGGCTGCTCCACCTGCTGGGGCTGGATCACCTGCTGGGGCTGTTGTTGGACAGGGGCAGTCCCTCTTCAGGGTATTGGGCCATGACCCCCGCTTGCAGCTCCTGTGCTGGTCGCTGGCTCTCTGACACAGACACTGCAATTGAAGGATGAAGAAAGGGAATTAGCTGCAGGTACAATTACAACACGGTCTGCTGTGACATACATCATATACAACTGGAAAGACTGTTTTAGCCAAAGGGGCACGCAAATCATTGCACAAGCAATGTGATTTTTGCAAAACAATTGGTTACTGTTTTTACTTTTGCAAAACTGTCTGTGGTACTAGTTCAGTCATTGTAACCTGTCACACATTGCACATGTGTCAGTCACTACATGATGGGTCTGCCACAGCTGTGAATAGCATGTATGAGCAATGTGGAAGTGAAGGCAGACAGAGGTTTCCAGATGTGCTGTCCAAGCTCTTTTGAAGAATCACAAAGTAACAGGCAATGCTGAGAAGCATAGACGCAGTAGTCGGCCAAATAAACTTAGTGCAGCAGATTAAAGACACATCATGCTTACTTCCCTTCACAATCTGAAGATGTCCAGCAGTGTCATCAGCTAAGAATCGGCGGAAAACAGTGGGACCCTGGTACACCCATCTACTCTCTGGAGAAGTCTGGTCAGAAGTGGTGTTTGTGGAAGAATTGCGGTCAAAAAGCCATACTTCTGACATGGAAACAAGGCGAAGAGACTCAACTACACACAAAAACACAGGAACTGGGGTGCAGAAAAATGTCAGCAGGTGCTCTGTACTGATGAGTCCAAATATTAAATATTTGTCTGTAACAGAAGGCAGTTTGTTCTCCAAAGGCTGGAGAGTGGTACAAGAATGAGTATCTGCAAGCAACAGTGAAGCATGGTGGAGGTTATTTGCATGTTTGGGGCTGCATTTCTGCAAATGGAGTTGGGGATTTGGTCAGAATTAGTGGTCTCCTCAATGTTGAGAGTACAGGCCGATACTTATCCATCATGCAATACCATCAGGGCTAGCATCTGCAGCATGACAACGACCCAAAACATACAGCCAAAGTAATTAAGAACCATCTTCAGTGTAAAGAAGAACAAGGAGTCCTGGAAGTGATGGTATGGCCCCCACAGAGCCCTGATCTCAACATCATCGAGTCTGTATGGGATTACATGAAGAGAGAGAAGCAATTATGGCTGCCTAAATTCACAGAAGAACTGTGGTTAGTCCTCCTGGTTGTTTGGGACAACCTAGCCGCAGAGTTCCTCAAAAACCCGTGTGCATGTGTACCTAGAAGAATTGATGCTGTTTTGAAGGAAAAGGTCACACCAAATATTGATTTGATTTAAATTTTTCTTCTGTTCACTCACCTATTAAAATGTCTATTTTTTAAAGCATTTTATCACACCTACCTATAACATTTACACACACACACACACACACATATATATATATATATATATATATATATATATATATATATATATATGAAAGCGGAAACATCATGTGACTCTGAGGACAAACACACCAAATGTTGGCAGTGTGGAGGAGTTAATCAAATCCCTTATATGCTGCCTGTCCCATTGTTGTAAGCATGGGGGTATGATTTTGACAGGAGTGGCCAAGGGGTCATAGCCAGATGGGCCAACTGCTGTCAAAATCTCTGCAAGGTGATGCAAGGGCAACAATGAACACACACAAATACACAGACACACACAGTATATACACACACTATGCACAACGCAATACGTGAAACATTGTATGGAAAATATTATACACAATACACAAAATGTTGTATGCAAAATGCTCTACAATATACTATATCCACAAAACTCCAAGCACTATAAGCAAAACAATATACGCAAAACACAATATGCTAAACACTATACTCAGAACATTATACACCAAACACCATATGCCAAAGGCTATACACAATATGCTATATGCAAAAGGCAATACGCTATACTGAATAACAAACATAATATGACAAACATTATAATCAAAACATCAAAAGCTATACGCCAAACACTCCATACGACAAAAGCAAATCACCATATGCACTATGCCAAACAAACTACTTCAAACATTATACGCCAAACGTACAATGTAATACACAAAGTGTCATACACACGATATAGGCAAAACACAATACGCCAAGCACTATATGCCAAACGTTATATGCCATATACACAATATACACAAAACCCTACTCAAAATGCCATTCTCAATACACCAAACAGCACAAGCTAAATGATATACGCAAAACTCCATATGCAAAATGCTATACGCAAAACAATATATACAAAATGCTATACACAAAACGCCATACGCAATACACTAAACTCTAAACGCCAAAGTATGCAAAATTCTATATGCAAAATGCAAAACACCATGCAAAAAATAATATACAAAAAACCCTATACACAAAATGCTATACCCCATATGCCAAACGCTATATGCAATACGCCAAACACAATACGCAAAACACACTATGCCAAACTCAAAACACAAAATGCTAAATGCAGTACGCCAAATGATATATACTCCGAACGCACAATGCTATACACAATACTCTATATGCAAAATTACAAACGCCATACACCAAACACTATATGTACAACGCTATACGCACAAAGCTATACACAATACACCAAACACTATATATGATATAAGCAAATGTCATATGTCAGTCTCTATACTCAAAATGCTAAATGTTATATGCTCTTTGCAAAATGCCAAATACTATATGCAAAATGCAATATGCCAAGCATAATGCACCATATGCCAAACACCCTACTTCAAACACTACAACTAAATGCCATATGTCAAACTCCATAAGTCAAACTCTACATGCAATATGTCACATGCTATACACCAAAATCAATATGAAAAATGCAAAACACCAGTCCCAAAACACATTATGCAAAATGCAAGATGCCAAAAGCAATATGCCAAATGCAATAAGCCGAACAGTATATGCAAAATTCCAAACCCTATATATAAAATGCTGTATGCACATTGCTATAAGTACAATGCTATAAGCACAATGCTATATGCAATATGCACAATGATATACACAAAACACTATACTCTAAGTGATATGCACAATATGCAAAACTCAATAGGTAAATGCAATATGTAAAACCCAATATGTATACACAGATTACAAGGCTATATGAAATATGCACAATGATATAAGCAAAACACAATACAGGCAAAACATGCCCTCTCACTCTCATGCTCTCTTTCACACACTCTTGCACTTTTGCTCAAACACGCTCACTAACACACACTCGCTCACTAATGGAGAGTTGTGTAACTCAGTGCTTTGCAATATGATGCATGCCTTTTTGGGGAACAGGTTGAATAAGTGTTAACATGGCTGATCTACAGATATCCAAATATATGAGTAACCCATATAGGGTGCTTGAAAGGACTTTCCAACAAAATCCGGGTGCAGTACTGCTAGAGGCCCTCCCTCGACCAGGACAGTTCAGTGCAGTAATAAAATGGATGCAGACGCACTCTCAAACAAACGCTGGAACCCTGGATGCCCTTTTTTTCATTTTATCATTATTTTCAACAAAGCAGAAGTTTTATATAGATCCGAAGGGTTCCAGCGGGCTTGGATCCCCTTTTTCTTCATTTTATCCTTATTTTCAACAAACCAGAAATTTTATGTATATCCAAAGGGTTCCAGCATTTGTTTGAGAGTGCATCTGCATAAATTTTATTAATGTCTTTTTGGGGCTGAAAAGTATAAGCATGAAAAATGTAAGAAGCCAGTCATTGTTAATAATAATATAAAAAAAATTACTTCATGCATTATACTTATGGCTCTGACCCCCTCCGTCAACAGACTGTATAGTGATAAAATGCCTCTCTTTTTGCCATAAATTGTACTTCTAATGCTAACCTCTTTTAGGAGCTTTCTTTGCATGCACTCCACAATGACCAGCCGCAACAGACAGCAGCTGCCACCCCATGATGTTGGTATTTACACTTTCAGGTCAGGAGACTTCAACCTGACCTTTAAGTACATGGAACAGCATGATGTGATATGTTCAGGGCCACATGGAGGCATCTGTTGAAAGAGGTTAAAAGTACAGTTAATGGCACAAAAGTGGACACTTTATAATACATAGTCTGGTGACCACGCTGGTAATTTAGATGGCTCATACACCCAAAAAATATTGTGTGAAATGCAGATTTGTTTTTACTGGGATTTTTTATGGCTATATACACCATTATTATTATTATCATCATCATCATCATCATCTATCATAAGGATCCTTCCTGTTCCTTTTGTACCCTAATCTAGGCAAGAGTCATAGGTGAGAGAGATCAGAGATACAGGGGCCAGCAGTAATCCTTGTAATAAATAATATACTTTTGATTATTTTTATTTTTTAACTTATTATATGCTAGATCACACAAAGTGGTCTTGCATATACTTACTCTCCAGACGTTCTCGAACGGCTAATAAGTCATATACAGTAGGCAGGAGATTGATTCCAGGTTCTCCTACTGCTCAGTGCTGCCCTGAGTGCACATTGTTATATCACTATCAAAAGGCTCCTGAGGAGAATTTTCTTATGATGGTGTAATGACACCCCAGGGAACTGAAAAGGTTTAAGAGTGGCTGGCTTTAGCTCAGCATCAAAGTCTTGCTGAAGAAAGTCCAAGAAAGGCTCCATCCTAGCTGAATGATGATATAGGTTCCTGGGGAAACACAAGAAGGATACGATTCTCCATCTGTTGAAATATCTCAGACATGAGTTTTTTCTGAATCTGAGGTAAGGTCTCAATAACAGAGATCCCTTAGGACATTAAGAGCTCCCTCTTAGATTCAAGTTGTCTGGTGAGAAAATTAGGATTTCTGTGATGCATTCACCCTGGTGTGGAAAGCCTGCCCAAGGAGGAAGTCACATGTGGTCTTTCACAGAAGGTTTGCTGGAGATCTGCAAAGCAGGGTTTTCTGGATCAAAAAGGAACAATCACATAAAAGATGTAAGAGCAAGGGCAAAACACACAGCAGCAAATTCATCTTTTTGCACTGAAAAACAAATAGAGGTGTTTGGACTTTTTAGTTTTTACTAAATACTGTGTTTTATCTATTCAGCTGTATCTTTTTTGGACATATATACTGTGTACGGGTGTCTACTAGTCACAGTGGGTGAAGGACTTAGTATCAACCTACATGAGAACAGATAATCGTAACACCTGTGATTTATTTGGAATATGCTGGTAAGCTGCATTTTGTTACCAGTGCTGTATTATTACAGCTACCAGCACCTTCCTACCACTGCATATTTTGACCTTGCTCTAAATCTTTTGTGAGGAGCTCTGAGTTTGGGATGTCCCAGATTGGGGAGGTAGTCCAGACCAGTGAGACTCCATGGAGGGATTTCATGAGTTCTCAGTGAAAGCAGACTGATATTTTCCAGAATTTCACTGTCAACCAAAATATGTCTGGTTTTAATGACCATCTATAAATGTTGGTATTTTATATTATCCGCATTCTGCTCTTTTTAATTGTTTTTCTTGTTTTGAGCTCCAATATACTGACATTTTAGAAGCTACCCACAGGAAGTCCTAAACTTCTGCTGCACTCAAGAGTCTCCAAATGTCCTTCCACACCTTCCAGCACCTTATGCCATTGGGGATGTCTGAGAAGGAGAGGAGAGATGGAGAATGCCAGTGGAAGTAATGAATAAGCTTCTGGAAGTAAACAGAGACAGCCACCAAGCGTACCACCTCACCTATCACAACCTAGGGCCTGAGGGAAAATAAAAAACCTGCTTGTGCTTTCTTCTACCATGTAAGACAGGAAAAACACTGGCTTGGGGGGGGGGGGGCTTTATAAAGGTCATTTGTGAGCCTTATCTTTTTTCCTGTCCTGGGAGGAGGGGTTATTACTATATCAGTCTATGGACAGTTATAATCAATGATGCTGTAGCAACAGTAAAACTGTAAATTTTCAGTCCCTGGGGTTTCTGCACCTACAAAATGTTAGTTTGAGCTGCAATATGTTTTTGAGTAAAACATTTCTCAGCAATGTAAACCCTGAAATGTTTTTTTTCAATGTTAAGTGTTACTATCCCTTTAAATAAAACTTAAAGGAATACTAACACCAAAATTGAAACAGGGTTTTATTCATTTAGACACCTAGTGTCTCATTCAGCCTCTGTAAAAATGCTCTATTTGCTTTCTGAGACCAGAAAT